>QXEO01001223.1:130746-795631 GCA_007115705.1 Dactylis glomerata
TGATATCCCACAAGTATAGGGGATCGTGTGTAGCCTTTTCGATAAGTAAGAGTGTCGAACCCAACGAGGAGCTAAAGGTAGGATAAATATTCTCTCAAGTTCTATCAACCACTGATACAACTCTACGCACACTAAACGTTTGTATCATCTAGGAAATAAAACTAGAGCAACGATTCGGGTATGAGAGATAGCTTTGCAGGATAATAAATACAAGAAAGTAATTGTTAGTGCTGCAGCAATAAGATATACTAAGTAACCATAAACTAACAGTACCATGAGTGTGGAAAAGTGGTGGTAATATTGGTGGCTTTGTCTAAGTTCAATTAGCGAATAAATCGGGTTCATTGTCTTCGATGCAGTTTTCTATGTGGGAGAGGCTAAATATACGTGCACTTCACTACTTGGAAATACAAGTACTATATGATTGGATTGTTAGCAAGCATCCACAAATACTAATAATGCATTAAGGTTTCCCCAACCATAGCCTTAAGTTAATGGTCCTCTTACTCCTATACGTGCAACGTTCCGGTTCGCGTCCTCAGGTTTCTGTCACTCCGGCAGAACTTTCCTCTTCCTCTTACACATACTACAAACCCTATGATATTTAATTCATGCGCGCATAAATATAATGGACACCAAAGGACTCTAATGAACCAAAGACATTCAACAAATCAATCTAAGAACAAATAAACTATGGAAACATGACATAGATCATAGGATAAATATTATAGCATCAAACACCATGTTTACATAGGACGGTACAGAGGTGTGTGGGAGGATGAACCACTGCATATGTGATGGAGATAGCGGTGAAGATGGTGGAGAGGAGCAGCGAGGGCGCGGGCGGTAGCGGCGTGGCAGCAGCGGCGCGGGCGGCGGCGTGGGGGACTCCTTCCCCGCCGCCGGCATCATGGGGGAGCGCCGCCCCTTAGCCCCCTTCCTTCATGGCTTCATGGGATCCCTCCCCTATGGAGATGGGATTCATGGGGGAGGCTAAAACGTGGCTCTGGTGGCTACAAATTCGTGGGTAGAGGTGTCTCCCACGAGCTAGGGTTCCTCTCTTTATATAGTCTCTCGGATTCCCGTCTCCCCATCTTGGGTCGCAATGGATCAGGCTTATGTCGGTCGTCCGGACTCGGAATCAGGTGAATTTTATGTCCAGAACGTTCGCCGTGAAATTCCCTACAACTTTGTAATTGAAGAGTTTTCCGTTTGACGCTGTCTTCGACCCGATGTGACCATCTTAGAAAAAAGTTCTGCCATAGATTTCTGAAAAGTCCCAATTTGACTCCAACAAGGTTTACACTTGTATTCTTGGTAATTCCTACACATCAAAGTGTGAAACAAGAACATTGTGCACTTTTGCAAGTATTAGTAGGTTAGTCCAAATAAATCATAAAAGTGCCACAAAGTATAGACAAAACATATAGCAATTGGTGTAAAACAAGCATGGAGCATCAAAAATTATAGATACGTTTGCAACGTATCAACATCCTCAAGCTTAACTCCTGCTCGTCCTCGAGTAGGTAAGTGATAACAAAAGAATAATTTTTGAGGTGACATGCACCATCACAATCTTATCATCTAAGTAAAGCATTGAGTGCTGGGATTAAAGAACTTAAAACATGGACATAAGTGATATAATCTTGACAATAAAAACTTAGCAACC
Source organism: Dactylis glomerata (assembly GCA_007115705.1). Classification (NCBI taxonomy): domain Eukaryota; kingdom Viridiplantae; phylum Streptophyta; class Magnoliopsida; order Poales; family Poaceae; genus Dactylis; species Dactylis glomerata. Next base: position 132,416 of record QXEO01001223.1, read on the forward strand.
ATGTTATAACATGAAAAGAAACACAAACGAAAGATCATGAATAATGAAACAATGAAAGTCAAATGTGTGTTCAAATCATATGGAAAAACATAACAAATGGTTTTCAGCTTGTCCTTCATGGAATAGCAAAACATAAATGCATAGGACACCTTCAAGTTTAAAAGAGCGACTAGATACAAATAATTTAAGAACAAGTGAAACCATGATTATGAATCAATCAATGAAAACTTTGGGACAATGCACATTATACTCAGAATGACAACTATGCTCTCTTAGATAGTGCATAAAGGTAGAAGGTGGTGACTCAACATAGAAGTAAAAGAAAGGCCCTTCGCAGAGGGAAGCAGTGATTAAACATGTGCTAGAGCTTTTCATTTGTAAAACAGAGAGATAAAAATTTGGTTTTGAGAGGTGGTTGTCTTTGTCAACGACTGGCAATGGGGTTCTTACTATCTTCCATACAAAAATGAAGCAAGTTTTTGAGAGAGAGATTGGCACTTTGGTGCTCTTTTATAAAGCTTGGCACTCCTCTCCACCTTTTTTTCCTTTCACAAACCATGGCTAACCGATTTCATCGGGTGCCCACCAACATTCACATACCATGGAGGAGTGCCTTTTTTTCTTTCCTTTTTTCTCTTTTTTTTTCTTTTTGGAATAAAACAATATGGAAGATAGCAAATCCGACCACTACGTCCCCATGAGCTGAAAACAGTGTCACAAAATGAGAAGTATTTGGAAGGTTTTTTTGAAAGGTAGCACATGAAAATTTTACTTGGAATGGCTTGCAAATACCATGCATAGGAATTTATAGTGGACACATTGGAATAACTTGGTTTTTAGGAGTTGGATGCACGAGTAGCGCTCATACTCAGTACAAAATGAGGGCTAGCAAAAGACTGGGAGCGACCAACTAAGAGAGCAATAACGGCCATAATCATGCAAAGCGACAAAGCAACATTAAAAGAAGCATAAGATGGCATCAAAAGTCAAAAACTAAATGATCATAGAGGCTTATGGAGACTTTGTATGAGTCTAACATGTGTGAGCATGCGCCAAGTCAACCCAAATAAAGCATCAAGGAGAAAACCAAAATAATGCTTCCAAATAATAAAAACAACGCACGATTTTTTCAAAGGCTCATTAAGCAATCTCAGTCATTTGAGACAAGTCATGCTACATCAAAAATCACTAATCATACTATCAAAAAGACATCAAGCATGACATGCAAAAGTCTAAGCCGCAGTCTAAACAAGCTCCTTTTTGTACCACTTTTTTGCATAAATCTTTTTCTCTTTTCCAACACCATTCGAACTTTTTTAACTCAACTCTTTTGATGAAAACCAATATGGTTCAGAGGAAAAAATACACCTTGATAAAAATATATAAGAAGATCTGAACAAAAATCAAGGCGAAAACTAAAAACTAAATGCAGTAGCAGAAAAAGAAGAACACTCGTTGAACGATAAGAGTGAAAAACTGAGTGTTCTTGGCAAATGAAAACGAGTACATCTCCTTCAAAAGAAATTTGTTGGGGTCCAACCATTTATTGTAGCAAACTAAACTAAACTAAACTAAACTAAAAACTAAAACAACTGACGCTCCAAGAAAAATGCATAGTGTATGAAGCAATAAAAATATAGTGTCTTGAAAGATGACCTGATTTTTGCCGATGAAGAAGGGGTGCCTGGGGGCATCCCCAAGCTATGACGCTTGTACTTCTTGGATATTTCTTAGGGGTTGCATGGGGCATCCCCAAGCTTGAGCTTTTGTCCATTCTTCAACTCATCTCATCATTCTCCAGTCCCTACACTTGAAAACTTCCTTCATACAAAACTCAACACAATTCTATTAGCAACATTAGTGTAAGCATAACAATGAATCAACCTATTTTGCTTCAGGTTTCAACTCAAAATCACCACATATAAAGAATATACTACTGTAGAAACTTCCTCAAAAGTTCCGTGATCGAAAGAACTCAAAAAGAAAGCATTCGAGAGGCAACAACGAATAGTGGCAGAAATCTGTCAAAACAGAACAGCTGACAAAGGTCAATTTTTTAAGGGGTTTTCTGTTATTCAAATTAAAAAGTGTTCAACTAACGAAAGTTTGGATATAACCTGAGGAATAACCACAAGAAATCGCAGGTCCAAAAGATTTTCAGAGTTTTTTCACAAATTTTTACAGTACAGTACGAAAATCTGTTTCAGGACAGCAACATCCCCAAATCTTACCTCACTCGAATTAGAGGCTTCTCTTGGCACAACAACGGAATAAAAAGGATAAGGAGTGGTTATTACAGTAGTAATAACTTCCAAGACTCAAATAAAAGAAAAATTACTGAAAATAATACAATGAGTTATCTCCTAAGAGTGCTTTTCTTTAACGCCTTTGAGCTAGGCACAAAATAGAGAACCAAACAAAAAAGCAAAACAAAAGGAACTATTTTTGTTGTTTTCAATTTATAAGTGAAAGTAAAGAAGCAATAAAAACAAAATAAAGAGCCTAATAAAACTAAAGAAGATAAAACCAAGACATATAAAAGCAACTATAATACAAGTTAACACAATACATATCATGTGGATGGGTAATATAGAGTATGAAGGAGACAACCTCATGTTAGTTGATGAATAGGGGGATGACTTGAGAATCCCCAAGCTTAGATGATTGTATCTTCTTGAATATATTCTTGGGATGCACCTAAACATCCCCAAGCTTGAGCTCTCGTGTCTTCTTGTTCATCTCATATCACCATATTGATTAGAACTTATAAGCTACATCCACATAAAACTTCACAAAACTCATTAGTAGGGTTAGTACTCATTAAATAAAATCCACTAATTTTCAAGCATTGACAAGTTTCATAATCTATACTCAACATTAGCCACTGTATATACTAAGGTATTCATGATTTCCGTTGTCCGTCGAAAAACTAATGAAACTAATAACACCAAGTACAATATTGAATAAACTAAGAAATCTGTCAAAACTGAACAGTCTGTAAAGATGACACTCAATGAGATAGTTAAGTAGCTCAAATCGAAAAACTCCAAACTAAAGAAAGACAGATCATAATCTCAGGTTCATGCATAATTTTTTTAGATCAAAAAACTATTCTGAGATTTTTCACGATTTTTTATAGTGAAGCACAGAAATCTGTCTAAACAGAACAGTCGGTGAAAATCGAATTTTTTGAGATAGCTACGTAACTCAAATCAGAAAAAGTTAGTCTAATGAAAGAAAGATAATAAGCATTACTTTGCACTCAAGAAATTTTAGGTCAATATCACGTTCTGGTGATTTGAAACATTTTGTACGGTGAAGCACAAAAAATCTGTTTTTGGACAGCAAAGCAAAACTATCAACTTCCAAGTAACTAGGAACTACAATTATCACTTTACTTTTATGGTACAAAGGAATATGTACAATATATATAAGTTTTTAACTGAAAAGCTTCCATGGTAAGATTTGTTTTGGTTTCATAGGCATGAACACAAGTGTTCAAGGTCGACCCCCACTTAACCATTACTCATATTTCCAATCACTTTCCTTTTTGAAAACATTTTTAGGTAACAAGTGCAACTAATTTTTTTTGTAATTTGCATTCCCTATCCGTACAAAGATAGAGAACAACTTAAAATAGAAAGTAAACAACTACTTAGAGATAAAGCAAATAAGTGCACACAAGAATATTCACCCACACGCTATTGCTCCCCGACAACGGCGCCAGAAAAGGTCTTGATATCCCACAAGTATAGGGGATCGTGTGTAGCCTTTTCGATAAATAAGGAGCTAAAGGTAGGATAAATATTCTCTCAAGTTCTATCAACCACTGATACAACTCTATGCACACTAAACGTTTGTATCATCTAGGAAATAAAACTAGAGCAACGATTCGGGTATGAGAGATAGCTTTGCAGGATAAAAAATACAAGAAAGTAATTGTTAGTGCTACAACAATAAGATATACTAAGTAACCATAAACTAACAGTACCATGAGTGTGGAAAAGTTGTGGTAATAGTGGTGGCTTTGTCTAAGTTCAATTAGCGAATAAATCGGGTTCATTGTCTTCGATGCAGTTTTCTATGTAGGAGAGGCTAAATATATGTGCACTTCACTACTTGGAAATACAAGTACTATATGATTGGATTGTTAGCAAGCATCCGCAAATACTAACAATGCATTAAGGTTTCCCCAACTATAGACTTAAGTTAATGGTCCTCTTACTCCCATACGTGCAATATTCCGGTTCGCGTCCTCAGGTTTCTGTCACTCCGGCAGAACTTCCCCCTTCCTCTTACACATACTACAAACCCTATGATGTTTAATCCATGTGCGCATAAATATAATGGACACCAAAGGACAGTACTATATCAACATACAACTCTAATGAACCAAAGACATTCAACAAATCAATCTAAGAACAAATAAACTATGGAAACATGACATAGATCATAGAATAAATATTATAGCATCAAACACCATGTTTACATAGGACGTTACAGAGGTGTGTGGGAGGATGAACCACTGCATATGTGATGGAGATAGCGGTGAAGATGGTGGAGAGGAGCAGCGAGGGCGCGGGCGGCAGCGGTGTGGCAGCAGCGGCGCGGGGGACTCCTTCCCCGCCGCCGGCATCATGGGGAGCGCCGCCCCTTAGCCCCCTTCCTTCATGGCTTCATGGGAGCCCTCCCACATGGAGATGGGATCCATGGGGGAGGCTAAAACATGGCTCTGGTGGCTGCAAATTCGTGGGTAGAGGTGTCTCCCACGAGCTAGGGTTCCTCTCTTTATATAGTCTCTCGGATTCCCATCTCCCCATCTTGGGCCGCAATGGAGCAGGCTTATCTCGGTCGTCCGAACTCGGAATCAGGTAAATTTTATATCCAGAACATTCGTCGTGAAATTCCCTACAACTTTATAATTGAAGAGTTTTCCGTTTGACGCCGTCTTCGACCCGTAACATGGCCATCTTCGAAAAAAGTTCTGGCACAAATTTCTGAAAAGTCCTAATTTGACTCCAACAAAGTTTCCACTTGTATTCTTGGTAATTCCTACACATCAAAGTGTAAAATAAGAACATTGTGCACTTTTGCAAGTATTAGTAGGTTAGTCCAAATAAATCATAAAAGTGCCACAAAGTATAGACAAAACATATAGCAATTGGTGTAAAACAAGCATGGAGCATCAAAAATTATATATACGTTTGCAATGTATCACATGGCGATAAAGAAGACCTTCGGTGGTGATTCCCCTCTCCGGCAGGGTGCCGGGAAGAGCTTCTGGACCCTCCCGATCTTCGGATCGATGTCGGCGGCGGATCACGATGTGTTCTGGAAAAGTGATCGGGTCTTTAGGTTTTTCCCGTCTGGGGGTCTTTATAGGCGAAGGGGCATCGTCAGAAGTGGACCGAGGTGGTCTCACACATAGGGGGCACGGACAGGGCCTGGGCCGCACCACCCTAGTGTGTGGGCCCCTCGTGGCCCCACTCCATCTCCTCTTCGGTTCTCTAGAAGCTTCGGTGAAATTCTGGGCGACTGGCTTTGGTTTCGTCCAATTCTGAGAATATTTCCTGTGTAGTTTTTCTAAAACACAAAAAGTGTAGAAAATAGGGAACTGGCGCTGTGGCGACTTGTTAATAGGTTAGTTCCGAAAAATGCGTAAAAGTGCCATGAAGTGTAACGAAACACTAAGCAAATGGTGTAAAAACAAGCATGGAGCATCAAAAATTATGGATACATTGGAGACGTATCAGCATCCCCAAGCTTAACTCCTGCTCGTCCTTGAGTAGGTAAGTGATAACAAAAGAAATAATTTTTGAGGTGACATGCACCTACACAATCTTGATCATATATGTAAGCGTTGTGCGCTGGGATCAAAAGGACTTAAAACATGGACATGAAAGATATAATCTTGATAGAAGAAACTTAGCAACCATGTCATAACATGAAAATGAACACAAACAAAAGATCATGAAAATAAAACAATAAAAGTCAAACGTGTGTTTAAATCATAAGGAAAAACATACAAATGGTTTTCAGCTTGTCCTTTATGGAGAGCAAAACATAAATGCATAGGACACCTTCAAGTTTAAGAGGGCGACTAGATACAAATAATTTAAGAACAAGTGATACCAATAATATGAATCAATCAATGAAAACTTTGGGACAATGCACATTATACTAAGAATGACAACTATGCTCTCTTAATGGTGCATAAAGATAGAAGGTGGTGATTCAACATAAAAGTAAAAGAAAGGCCCTTCGCGGAGGGAAGCAGTGATTGCAAGTTTTATAAACCTTCAAAAATTATGGTACTTACCGGCTTTGAGCTCTCATTGCCCCCATCATAAGCATCTTGAATGGTTAAAGTTAATGTGAGAACACTCATGCTGCATATGCTTGACAAATCATAAGTTGAAAACCTCGTGTCCCGTGAATACGAGTACCCAAACCTCATGCTACTTTACTTAGAGTCCCAAGCAAGGCTCTTGTCATTGTAAGTATACGCGTATCATCGAGAACCGCCAACGGGGTACCTCCGTGCCCGATGACATGGAACAAGCCCACATCAAAATGACAGGACAAGCAGACAATGAATACCTCGACATCTCTTTTATTTACCATTTGTATAGCTTTTTATTTTGAGATGCGTTGTCGAATGTCCACTATGGGCATGCTGCAAATTTCCACCATGAATTATGCATGGCTTAGATTAGCGGCCCAGGCGTTTCTCTAACACATATACAAACTCCATGATTCCGTAAGATTCCCAATTTATTTCACACTGCGAGTATCCATAAACAAAAGATCACGATATCAACTCAAATAAGAAGTGCAATGTTGAAAGCTTGCCCCATGACGGCATGGATGGGCTAGTTCTCAACTTACAACTTGCAAGCATAACAACTCAACATAAGAGACCACAATGTCAAATTTTTAAGAACAAGAAAAATAAAGTGTGCCATCCGGTTCGTGAGAGCTTTACTGACCAATTTTCGCATAACACTGGTAAGAGTTTAATTTAAAGAGTAGATAAAAGCAAGTCAAATGTACTTTGGAATAGCAAATTGCTAATAGGTATGTATGGTGGACACTTTGGCAAACTTGGTTTTTAGGAGTTGGATGCACGAGTAGAGCTCATAATCAGTACAAGGCGAGGGCTAGCAAAAGACTGGGAGCGACCAACTAAGAGAGCAATAATGGTCAAAATCATGCAAAGCGACAAAGCGACATTAAAACAAGCATAAGATGTCATCAAAAGTCAAAAACTAAATGATCATAGAGGCTATTGGCGACTTTGTAAGAGTCTAACATGTGTGAGCATGCGCCAAGTCAACCCAAATAAAGCATCAAGGAGAAAACCAAAATAATGCTTCCAAACGATAAAAACAACACATGATTTTTTTAAAGGCTCATTAAGCAATCTCAGTTATTTGAGACAAGTCATGCTACAGCAAAACCACTAAGCATACTATCAAAAAGACATCAAGCATGACATGCAAAAGCCTAGGCCGCTGTCTACACAAGTTCCTTCTTGTACCACTTTTTTGCATAAAGCTTTTTCTCTTTTCTAACACCATTCAATTTTTTTTATAAACACCTCTTTTGATGAAAACCAATAAGGACCAGAGGAAAAAATACACCTTGATGAAAAGATATCACAAGATCTGAACACATATCAAGGCAAAAATCGAAAGCTAAACGCAGTTCTAGAAAAAGAAGAACACTCGTTGAAACGAATAGAGTGAAAAAGGAGTGTTCTTGGCAAATGAAAAGCAAGACAACTTCTCCAAAAGAAATTTGTTGGGGTCCAACCATTTATTGCAGAAAACTAAACTAAACTAAACTAAAAATTAAAAAAACTGACGCTCCAAGAAAAACGCATAATGCATGAAGCAATAAAAATATAGTGTCTTGAAAGGTGACCTGATTTTTGCCGATGAAGAAGGGGTGCCTCGGGGGCATCCCCAAGCTTTGATGCTTGTACTTCTTGGATATTTCTTGGGGTGATGCATGAGCATCCCCAAGATTGAGCTTTTGTCCATTCTTCAACTCATCTCATCACTGTCCGATCCCTACACTTGAAAACTTCCTTCATACAAAACTAAACACAAATCTATTAGCAACATTAGTGTAAGCATAACATAGAATCAACCTCTTTTGCTTCAGGTTTAAACCTAAAATCACCACATATAAAGTATATACTACTGTAGCAACTTCCCCAAAAGTTCTGTGATCAAAAGAACTTAAAAAAAGCGATAAAGTGGCAAACACAAATATTGGCAAAAATCTGTCAAAACAGAACAGCTGACAAAGGTCGAATTTTTGAGGGGTTTTCTGTTGCTCAAATCAAAAAGTGTTCAACTAATGAAAGTTTGGATATAACCTGGGGCATATGCACAAGCAATCACAGGTATAAAAGATATACAGCAAATTTTTACGAATTTTTACGGTGTAGCACTGAAAACTATTTCAAGACAGCAACATCCCCAAATCTTACCTCGCTCAAATTAGAGGCTTCTCTTGGCACAAAAATGAAATAAAAAGGATAAGGAGAGGTTATTACAGTAGTAATAACTTCCAAGACTCAAATAAAAGAAAAATAACTAAATGTAAAAACATTGGGTTATCTCCCAAGAGTGCTTTTCTTTAACGTCTTTGAGCTAGGCTCAGTAATTTGAGAAGATGCTCACATAAGAAATATGAATTGAAGCAAAAGAGAGCATCAAGGAGCAAATATAAAACACATTTAAGTCTAACCCAGTTCCTATGCATAGGAATCTTGTAAGAAAATAACTCAAAGAAGCACATAGTAACAAGTATGGGTAGATAAAACAAGAGCAACTTCAGAACTTTCAATATAAAGAGAGGTGTTTTAGTAACATGGGAATTCCAACAACCATATTTTCCTCTCTCATAATAATTTTCAGTAGCATCATGAGGGAGAGCGCGGCTGGAGGGAGAGCGCGGCGCGGCGGAGCGTTTGTGAGCTAGAGGCGCGGGGAAGAAGTGAGGCGCATGGGAGAGAAAGGCCGGGGGCGAAGCGTTTTACCCTAAGTGTAAGTTATGCGTGGCACACCCCATAGAGGTGTGCTACGGTTAAGTTATGCGTGGCGCACCATATAGGGGTGCGCCACGCATGTCGATGTATAGTTCAAAAGGAACCGAACTGCCATCTAGACAGCAACCTCTACCTAGCCTAGTGGTTCTGGCCGGTTCCGCGCGCTAGCTGTTTGGGAGGTGCCAGGTTCGAACCTTGGACCTCCCACCTTTTTTGTTTTTACAAAAACTGTATTTCACAAAGTTTAAAATTACTATATTGCAATAAATAATATTTGCTTATTCTAAAAATAATAATTTTTAAATAGTACCAGTCCAACATCTATATATCATATCATTATTACAAAAAACCATATGAATCATATATCATATATATGATCATTGTTACAAAAAACCAAAAATCATTTATATGATTGTTCCTCCAAAAAATGACACATGTTGTCCGATGTCGATTCTGAACGAGCTACCGTCGTCGACTCGTCATGATCTTCTTGCCCTTCTTCATCGCGGTTGAATAATTGAGCCCGGAAACATGGGGATTTCTTCTCGTGTACGGGCATCCTTTAGCGGGTAGGGTGGTCTTCCTTCTTCCAGCGGCATCACTAGGCCTGTCAAAGTACTTGTCGAATTCTTCTTCTATCTCAGGATCGCCGTACTTGTCGAAGTCTTGCTCGGTGGCCGCTCACTCCATTCCGATGATGCTCCTTTTTCCCCTCCTAATGACAACGCGGCTAGGCCTTACCGGGTCGGTAATGAAGAAGCATTGATCAACCTGGCTCGCCAGTACCCATGGCTCATTTTTTGCCTGGACGTTCGCGCTGGATTTGGCTTTAGGTATGACCATGGTGGTGAAGTACCGGCCTTCTTTTTCGACGTTCTTGGCCCATCTGACCCGAAACATCGGCATCTTCTCTCCACAGTAGTTGAGTTCCCACATCTCCTCGATCCTCCCAAAGAACCTTTCATTGACGGTGGATTCCTCGTCCGTGTAGGATAGCATCGTGACCCCCGAGTTCTGGTGTTCGCTGCTATGGTCCTTTTTCTCGGTGTAGAATGTGTAACCATTGATGTCGTACGCCTGATAGGTCCTCACGTTCATCGCGGGGCCCTGTGACAAGACAAATAAGAGTTTTTCCTCTTCCGTGGATGGCATGTTACCATGATGAAGCTGGATTAGCTTTTCCTTGAACCAATGCATAAAGCTGGAGTTGTGCTCTCTAGTTACGTCTCCCTTCGTCCTCCGTCTGCCCGTGTCACTAAACTTCTTCTTAATGAAGCTTTTGTGCTCTAACACCCAAGGTGCGACCAATTCAAGGTGTTGTAGCGCGACTCGGTGTGCCCTGTCAAAGTCTGGTTGTCGGGCTTGGAAGACGGCGTGCATGGGGACGCAGCCATCGCGATGACCAAACCCATGGATCCTGCCGAGGTGCCTCCTGATTGGCAGACCAATAGGGACATCCTCGTCCTCGTTTTGTAGATAATTCTGGCAGAACGATATGCACTCGTAGGACAGGAAGCCCTTGGCTATGCTTCCATCCGGATGTGCCCTATTGCGAACGTAGCCTTTGAGAACAACGTTCAGCCTTTCGAACGGCATCATGTTGTGGAGGAATGGCGGCCCAAGGTGGATGACATCATCCACCACGTGGACGAGCAGATGCACCATGATGTCGTGGAACGCGGGGGGGAAGTAAATCTCAAGCTCGCATAGTATCATGACGATCTTGATACGTCTCCAACGTATCTATAATTTTTGATGCTCCATGCTTGTTTTTACACCATTTGCCTACTGTTTCGTTACACTTCGTGGCACTTTTATGCATTTTCCGGAACTAACCTATTAACAAGTTGCCACAGTGTCAGTTCCCTGTTTTCTGCTGTTTTTGTGTTTCAGAAGTGATACACAGGAAATATTCTCGGAATTGGATGAAACAACTTCCTGAAGTCTTATTTTACCCGGAAGCTTCCAGAGATCCGAAGGAGAGTAGGAGGCGGGCCACCAGGGGCCCACACATAGGGGTGGCGCGGCCAGCCCCTGGCCCGTGCCACCATGGTGTGAGGCCACCTGGCCCCTCCTCTGCCATCGCCCCTTCGCCTATAAAGACCCCCCAACGGAAAAAACCTAAGTACCCGATCACTTTTCCAGAACACATCGCGATCCGCCGCCGCCATCGACCCGAAGATCGGGAGGGTCCAGAAGCTCTTCCCGGCACCCTGCCGGAGAGGGGAATCGCCACCGGAGGTCTTCTTCATCGCCATGCTTGCCTCCGGAGTGATGAGTGAGTAGTCTACCATGGACCATGGGTCCATAGCAGTAGCTAGATGGTTGTCTTCTCCACCATGTGCTTCATGTTTAGATCTCATGAGCTGCCTTACATGATTGAGATCACCATTATGTAATTCTACATGTTTGGTTTGTTGGGATCCGATGAATATTGGTGTTTATGATTGAGTTGCTGTACTGAATATTATCTTTTGTTATCTCTATGTTGTTTATGATCTTGCATGCTCTCCGTTGTTAGTAGCTATCTTGGCCGAGTAGTTGCTAGTGACTCCAAGAGGGGGTATTTATGCTCGATAGTGGGTTCATGCCTCTATTTAACCTGGGGGAGTGACAGAAACCTCTAAGGTTGTAGATGTGCTGTTGCTACTAGGGAGAAAACAACATTCATATGCTCAAGGGCATATGCTTTGTTTACATTACACACTTTGCTTAATGCAATTATCTGTTGTTCGCAACTTAATACTTGTGGAGTTCTCGGATTGATTCGCCACAAGTGGATTATTAGTCATAGATGCAGTTGGATGGCGGTCTATGTATTTTGTTGTAATGCCCAGAGTAAATCTCATAGTGATCTTCTTGACATATCACATTTATCTTTATTCTATCAATTGCCCAACTGTAATTTGTTTACCCAGCATGTATTATTTATCTTATGGAGAGACACCACTAGTGAACTGTGGACCCCGGTCCTATTTCCATCATATTGCTATCATCTGTTTACTTTACTCGCACTGTTTACTTTACTCGCATGCTCTACTGTTTTCCACTCGATACGCTCATAACCTTTGTTTCAAGCAAACCGGTGAGATTGACAACCTCATCGCAAGTTGGGAACGAAGTACTTGGTTATGTTATGTGCAGGTTCCGCGTTGCAGCCATCAAGCAAAGCTTGGACGAGGCGCCATATATAAATTGTCCGAAGCTGTCGCAAGCTAGCAAGCATCACCTTCAGTCGTTTGTCTCTCCTCTCCAAGAATGATAAACCTTGGTTTCTTAACTGAGGGAAAACTAGCTGCTATACTCATCACACCTTCCTCTTGGGGTTCCCAACGGGCTGGTCATTCACCATGCACAAGGACCGCCTGCTACACGCCAGCAGCCTCTTTTCTGGCGCCGTTGCTGGGGAGGAAGTAGAAGACTTCTGCGAGGGGAGTTTTCGCACGCACATCCTTTACTTTGTTATTGTTTTGCTTTACTTTATTTATTTTACCTGCATCATTTTATATCAAAAACCCAAAAAAAATTAGAATCCTTTGTAGTTGTTTTTACTTGTCTTGCTTTATCATGCTTTCTATCAATGGTTGGTTTCTTTGAAACTAAATCTTTTTGGCAAGGTGGGTTCACGGAAGAGCAGCAAAATTATTATGAGGAACACCGCTTGTCACAAAAGGGGAAACACTTATGGGAACAAATCAATAGATTGTATATCATTGCTAGAAAGTTTGCTCTACTTATAATGTTACTTATTGCTTTGGTAGATCTTGTTGCTGTAGGAGGTATAAACACCTCCCTTTTCAATGTGAGTATAACGATGATGTTACCATATCTTCTTATATTAATGGAAATTATGAATTTTATGATGTGGAACAAATTGAAGAATTTATTGCTTGGAAGGGTGCATTCGAACTTGCTTATTTGCTTGAAAATATTGATGATGCACCTTATAAATATGAGGTTTATGATATACTTACATTCTGCTTTGATAATTACAAGGAAGAAAATGGCTATATTCTTAAATATCTTAATAGATGCTCTCCAACGGAAGAGACTAATGCCTTGAAGGAGCCTATAGAAGAAGAAATTGCTGAAACTGGAAGCTCATTCGATGAAAAAGAGGAGGAGAGTGATGATCAAGAGGAGGAAGAATGGATCTACCCATGTCTACCTCCCAATAAGAGTAACTCTTTAACTAATACTTTATTTGATAGCCCTCCATGCTTAACAAAGGAGGATGAGTGTGATATTTATATTGTTGAGTTTGTTCATGATGCTACTCAAAATTATTATGAGAGAGGAAAATATGGTTGTTGGAATTCTCATGTTACTAAAACACCTCTCTTTATATTGAAAGCTCTGAAGTTGTTCTTGTTTTATCTACCCATACTTGTTACTATGCGCTTCTTTAATTTATTTTCTTACAAGATTCCTATGCATAGGAAGTGGGTTAGACTTAAATGTGTTTTATATTTTCTCCTTGATGCTCCTTTTGGTTTCCATTCATATTTCTTATGTGAGCATCTTCGCAATTTTCTACGCCTAGCTCAAAGGCGTTAAAGAAAAGCACTCTTGGGAGATAACCCAATGTTTTATTTTCAGTACTTTTTATTTTATTTGAGTCTTGGAAGTCATTACTACTGTAATGACCGCTTCTTATCTTGTTTATTTCGTTTTTGTGCCAAGAGAAGCCTCTAATTCGAGTGAGGTAAAGATTTGGGGATGTTGCTGTCCTGAAACTGTTTTCGGTGCTGCACCGTAAAAATTCGTATAAATTCTCTGTATATCTTTTGGACCTGCGATTTCTTGTGCATATGCCCCAGGTTATATCCAAACTTTTGTTAGTTGAACACTTTTTGATTTGAGCAACAGAAAACCCCTCAATAATCCGACCATTGTCAGCTGTTCAGTTTTGACAGATTTCTGCCAATATTTGTGTTTGCCACTTTATCGCTTTCTTTTGAGTTCTTTTGATCATGGAACTTTTGGAGAAGTTGCTACAGTAGTATACGCTTTATATGTGGTGGTTTTGAGTTAAAACTGAAGCAAAAAGAGGATTGATTATATGTTATGCTACGCTAATGTTGCTAATAGAATTGTGTTTAGTTTTGTATGAAGGAAGTTTTCAAGTGTAGGGATTGGAGAATGATGAGATGAGTTGAAGAATGGATAAAAGCTCAAGCTTGGGGATACCCATGCATCACCCCAAGAAATATCCAAGAAGTACAAGCGTCAAAGCTTGGGGATGCCCCCGAGGCACCCCTTCTTCATCGGCAAAAATCAGGGCACCTTTCAAAACACTATATTTTTATTGCTTCATGCACTATGTGTTTTTCTTGGAGCGTCAGTTGTTTTAGTTTTCTTAGTTAGTTTAGTTAGTTTGTTTGTTTGCTGAAATAAATGGTTGGACCCCAACAAATTTCTTTTGGAGAAGTTGCCTTGCTTTTCATTTGCCAAGAACGCTCTAGTTTTCACTCTTATTAAAAATCGAGTGTTCTTCTTTTTCTGCTACTGCTTTTGGTTTTCGTTTTCGCCTTGATTTGCGTTCAGACCTTGCCATATCTTTTCATCAAGGTGTATTTTTGCCTCTGATCTTTATTGGTTTTCATCAAAAGAGGTGTCTTTAAAAATTTCAAATGGTGTTGGAAAAGAGAAAAAGCTTTGTGCAAAATAGTGGTACAAGAAGGAGCTTGTGTAGACTGCGGCTTAGGCTTTTTCATGTCATGCTTGATGTCTTTTTGATAGTATGATTAGTGGTTTTGCTGTAGCATGATTTGTCTCAAATAACTGAGATTGCTTAATGAGCCTTTGAAAAAAATCATGCGTTGTTTTTAATTGTATGGAAGCATTATTTTGATTTTCTCCTTGATGCTTTATTTGGGTTGACTTGGCACATGCTCACACATGTTAGACTCTTACAAAGTGGCCAATAGCCTCTATGATCATTTAGTTTTTGACTTATGATGCCATCTTATGCTTCTTTTAATGTCGCTTTGTCGCTTTGCATGATTATGGCCATTATTGCTCTCTTAGTTGGTTGCTCCCAGTCTTTTGCTAGCCCTCTCCTTGTACTGAGTATGAGCTCTACTCGTGCATCCAACTCCTAAAAGCCAAAGTTTTTCCAAAGTGTCCACCATACATACCTACTAGCAATTTGCTATTCCAAGTAAATTTGACTTGCTTTTATTTTCTCTTCAAATTAAACTCTTACCAGTGTTATGCGAAATTCGGTCAGTAAAGCTCTCACAAACCGGAAGGCACACTTTACTTTTTCCTGTTCCTAAAATTTTGACATTGTGGTCTCTTATGTTGAGTTGTTATGCTTGCAAGTTGTAAGTTGGATTCTAGCCCAGCCATGCAGTCATGGGCAAGCTTTCAACATTGCACTTCTTATTTGAGTTGATATCGTGATCTTTTGTTTATGGATGCCCGCGGTGTGAAATGAATTGGGAATCTTGTGGGGATCATGGAGTTTGTATATGTGTTAGGGAAACGCCGGGCCGCTAATCTAAGCCATGCATAATTCATGGTGGAAATTTGCAGCATACCCATGGTGAACATTCGACGACGCATCTCACAATAAAAAGCTAAACAAATGGCAAATAAAAGAGATGTCGAGGTGTTCATTGTCTGCTTGTTCTGTCATTTTGGTGTGGGCTTGTTCCATGTCATCGGGCACGGAGGTACCCCATTGGCGGTTCTCAATGATATACATATACTTACAATGACAAGAGCCTTGCTTGGGACTCTAAGTAAAGTAGCATGAGGTTTGGGTACTCGTATTCACGGGGCACGAGGTTTTCAACTTATAATTTGTCAAGCATATGCATCATAATTGTTCTCGCATTAACTTTAACCATTCAAGATGCTTATGATGGGGGCAATGAGAGCTCAAAGCCGGTAAGTACCATAATTTTTGAAGGTTATAAAACTTGCAATCACTGCTTCCCTCTGCGAAGGGCCTTTCTTCTACTTTTATGTTGAGTCACCACCTTCTATCTTTATGCACCATTAAGAGAGCATAGTTGTCATTCTTAGTGTAATATGCATTGTCCCAAAGTTCATTGATTGATTCATATTGTTGGTTTTACTTGTTCTTAAATAATTTGTATCTAGTCGCCCTCTTAAACTTGAAGGTGTCCTATGCATTTATGTTTTGCTCTCTATGAAGGACAAGCTAAAAACCATTTGTATGTTTTTCCTTATGATTTGAACACACGTTTGACTTTCGTTGTTTCATTTTCATGATCTTTTGTTTGTGTTCATTTGCATGTTTACAACATGGTTGCTAAGTTTTTATTGTCAAGATTATATCTTCATGCCCATGTTTTAAGTTCTTATGATCCCAGCTCACAAATGCTTACATACATGATCAAGATTGTATAGGTGCATGTCACCTCAAAAATTATTCTTTTGTTATCACTTACCTACTCGAGGATGAGCAGGAGTTAAGCTTGGGGATGCTTGATACGTCTCCAACGTATCTATAATTTTTGATGCTCCATGCTTGTTTTTACACCATTTGCCTACTGTTTTGTTACACTTCGTGGCACTTTTATGCATTTTCCGGAACTAACCTATTAACAAGTTGCCACAGTGCCAGTTCCATGTTTTCTGCTGTTTTTGTGTTTCATAAGTAATACACAGGAAATATTCTCGGAATTGGACGAAACAAGTTCCTGAAGTCTTATTTTACCCGGAAGCTTCCAGAGATCCGAAGGAGAGTAGGAGGCGGGCCACCAGGGGCCCACACACAGGGGTGGCGCGGCCAGCCCCTGGCCCGCGCCACCATGGTGTGAGGCCACCTGGCCCCTCCTCTGACATCGCCCCCTTCGCCTATAAAGACCCCCCGACGGAAAAAACATAAGTACCCGATCACTTTTTGAGAACACATCGCGATCCGCCACCGCCGTCGACCCGAAGATCGGGAGGGTCCAGAAGCTCTTCCCGGCACCCTGCCGGAGAGGGGAATCGCCACCGGAGGTCTTCTTCATCACCATGCTTGCCTCCGGAGCGATGAGTGAGTAGTCTACCTTGGACCATGGGTCCATAGCAGTAGCTAGATGGTTGTCTTCTCCACCATGTGCTTCATGTTTAGATCTCATGAGCTGCCTTACATGATTGAGATCACCGTTATGTAATTCTACATGTTTGGTTTGTTGGGATCTGATGAATATTGGTGTTTATGATTGAGTTGCTATACTGAATATTATCTTTTGTTATCTCTATGTTGTTTATGATCTTGCATGCTCTCCGTTGTTAGTAGCTATCTTGGCCGAGTAGTTGCTAGTGACTCCAAGAGGGGGTATTTATGCTCGATAGTGGGTTCATGCCTCTATTTAACCTGGGGGAGTGACAGAAACCTCTAAGGTTGTAGATGTGCTGTTGCTACTAGGGAGAAAACAACATTCATATGCTCAAGGGCATATGCTTTGTTTACATTACACACTTTGCTTAATGTAGTTATCTGTTGTTCGCAACTTAATACTTGTGGAGTTCTCGGATTGATTCGCCACAAGTGGATTATTAGTCATTGATGCAGTTGGATGGCGGTCTATGTATTTTGTTGTAATGCCCAGAGTAAATCTCATAGTGATCTTCTTGACATATCACGTTTATCTTTATTCTATCAATTGCCCAACTGTAATTTGTTTACCCAGCATGTGTTATTTATCTTATGGAGAGACACCACTAGTGAACTGTGGACCCCGGTCCTATTTCCATCATATTGCTATCACCTGTTTACTTTACTCGCACTGTTTACTTTACTCGCATACTCTACTGTTTTCCACTCGATACGCTCATAACCTTTGTTTCAAGCAAACCGGTGAGATTGACAACCTCATCGCAAGTTGGGAACGAAGTACTTGGTTGTGTTGTGTGCAGGTTCCGCGTTGCAGCCAGCAAGCAAAGCTTGGACAAGGCGCCATATATAAATTGTTCGAAGCTGTCACAAGCTAGCAAGCATCACCTTCAGTCGTTTGTCTCTCCTCTCCAAGAACGATAAACCTTGGTTTCTTAACTGAGGGAAAACTAGATGCTATACTCATCACACCTTCCTCTTGGGGTTCCCAACGGGCTGGTCATTCACCACGCACAAGGACCGTCTGCTACACGCCAGCAGATCTCACCTTGTAGCCTTTCGAGCTGCTTCATGCCGATCGACTTCCTAGAGAGGACGTCGAAAACGTTGCAAAGGCAAAACAGCGTTTCACGTACGTGCTCGTCCATGATCCCTCAGAGCGCTACTGGAAGTATCTGCGTCATCAGCACGTGGCAGTCATGAGATTTCATCCCAGAGAACCTCTTCTTTGTTTCGTCTAGGTATCGTGATATCTTCCCTCCGTAACCGGTAGGAAGCTTGACTCCTAGGAGGACGCTGAAAAACTGGTGGAGCTCTGGCTCACTAAGAGTGAAGCAGGAAGGTGGGCAGTAGTAGTCGTTTCTCTTAGCCTTTTTGCGCATATGACCTTGAGTATCCGCCTGCGTCTCATCATCATCAGCGTCATCGGGGCGTCCTCCATGAAGTTCTTTCCTGATGCCCAGCTTGATCAGGTCATTTCTTGCCTTTGGCCCATCTTTGGTTTTCTCCGGCATGTTGACGATAGTGGCAACTAGACTCTCGCACACGTTCTTCGTGATGTGCATGAGATAAAGGCTATGAGGCGTGTGGAGGTATTTCCAGTACGGCAGGTCCCAGAAAACGGACCTCGCTTTCCATACACCTCGCAGCAGCTTTACCCTCGGACGCTTCTTTCCCGGCGCGGGGCATGCATCCCATTCTTCTAGCAAATTGATACGTCTCAAACGTATCTATAATTTTTGATGCTCCATGCTTATTTTTACACCATTTACCTATTGTTTCGTTACACTTAGTGGCACTTTTATGCATTTTCCGGAACTAACCTATTAACAAGTTGCCAGAGTGCCAGTTCCCTGTTTTCTGCTATTTTTGTGTTTCAGAAGTGATATACAGGAAATATTCTCGGAATTGGACGAAACAACATCCTGAAGTCTTATTTTACCCGGAAGCTTCCAGAGATCCGAAGAGGAGTAGGAGGTGGGCCACAGGGGCCCCACACACCATGGTGGCGCGGCCAGGCCCCTGGCCGCGCCAGCCATGTGTGAGGGCGCCTGGTCCCACTCCTGACATCGCCCCTTCGCCTATATAAATCCTCGGGACGGAAAACCCTAAAGGATTCGGCAATTTTCCAGAAAGAGTTCCGCAGTTCCGCCGCCGCCACCGACGAATTTCGGGGAACAGAAGTCTCTGTTCCGGCACCCTGCCGGGACGGGGAAGTGCCCCCTGAGCCATCTCCATCGATCTCCATTGCCGTCTCCGCCGTCTCCATCGACCTCACCGCCATCTCCATCAACCTTGTTGTCTCCTATGATGAGGAGGGAGTAGTTCATCCCCGGGGCTGAGGGCTCTACCGATAGCTATGTGGTTCACCTCTCTCTCCCATGATGTGATCTTTATGTGATCGTGAGCTTTGTATCATGTTGAACAAGTAGATGTTATTATTCAGATGTTATGTGTACTCTAGTGGTGATTGTTAAAGTAATCTATTCCTCCTGCCTTGGTGTAACGGTGACAGTGCGTGCATCATGGTGGTACTTGGTTTAGGCTATGATTGTGATCTCTTGTGGTTTATGAGAATAATTATTGCTATGATAGTTTAAGTGATCTATTCCTCCTTTCATGGTGTAATTTTGACAGTGTGTGCACCGTGTTAGTACTTGGTCTAAGTTGCAATGATATCTATCTTGAATTGTGATCTGATTTGGATATCTCTATGAGTGGTGTTTGTCAAGTACTTGATGAACTTTAAGGGGTGCTTCTGTAGCCACTACACAATGATTAGTGTTATTCAATAGGAGAGTAATTCAGAGTACCATAGTGGAGAGAAGTTGTTTATTTGTTCATTCATGTTATATTGTTGGGAGTGTGTCCACTAGTGAAAGTATGATCCCTAGGCCTTGTTTCCAAGCATTGCACACCGTTTACTTGCTGTTTTGTTACATGTTTGCTTGCAGCGATATTTATTTCACATCACGTTTGCTACTTATAATCATCTATACCACTTGTATTTCACTATCTCTTCGCTGAACTAGTGCACCTATACATCTGACAAGTGTATTGGGTGTGTTGGGGACACAAGAGACTTTCTGTATCGTAATTGCAGGGTTGCTTGAGAGGGATAGCTTTGACCTCTTCCTCCCTGAGTTCGATAAACCTTGGGTGATCCACTTAAGGGAAACTTGCTGCTGTTCTACAAACCTCTGCACTTGGAGGCCCAACAAGTGTCTACAAGAATAGAAGTGCGTAGACATCACAAATCATTGATATCCTCTCCATTATAAATAGGTGGGGATGTTTCGATCTCCTCACTACCATTGAACAGATCTCCGCGTTTTTTCCAAGGATGATCGGTGGGAAGCCACTTTCGAATGCCAGGGAACACGGTTTTTGAAGAACCGGGGTCCTTCGGTAGCTGGACATGCGACGTTTTATCCATGCACCTGACACATGCATTGTGTCTGTGGGCCACCTGGCAAGAGACATATGCGTATCCAGGATAGTCCTGCACCGTCGTGAGCAACGCGGCTCTCAGACCAAAATACTCTCCTTTGTAGGGGTCCCATGTACGTACCGGCGTCTCCCACAACATGGCTAACTCCTCTTTCAATAGCTCGAGATACAGGTGCATGTCGATACCCGGTTGTTTCGGCCCCTAAATAAGAATACTCATGTGTACGTATCTCTGCTTGGTGCACAGCCAGGGGGGAAGGTTGTACGGCCATACAAAGATGGGCCAGGTGCTATGCATGCTACTCTGGTTGCCAAAGGGATTGAGTCCATCTGTGCTCATACCCAGCCTACCGTTCCTGGCATCGTCCCCGAAACCGTCTTCCATGTCCAACGCGAGCCACTGGCTAGCGTCCGCAGGGTGTGTCAGGATCATGCCCTTCTCCGGATCATCTCCGGGCTTCTCCCTTTCTGCGTGCCATTGCATGAGCTTCGCTTCCTTAGGGTCTACAAAATACCGCTTCAGACGGGGGGTGATAGGAAAGTACCATACCACTTTTCGAGGAACTTTCCTGTTCCCTCTCTTGTATCGTGATTGGCCGCACACCGGGCATGTGGTTAGTTCCTTGTACTCATCCCGATAAAGTGCGCAATCATTGATGCATGCGTCGTACTTCACGTGCGGTAGATCAAGAGGGCACATGACTTTCTTGGCCTCCTCGGTACTCCTTGGCAATGTGTTCCCCTCGGGAAGCTTCTCGTGCCAGTATTGCAGGTTATCGTCGAAGCTAACGTCGGTCCATTTGTGTTGCACCTTCATCTCCAAAGCTTTGAGGGTTACGTTCAGGCGTGTATCCCCGGGCCGGCACCCAGGATACAATGGAGTTTTCCCGTCTTTCTCCATTTGCTCCAGCTTGTCTTTCTCACGGGCAGCAGCTTTAGCGTTGCTTGTCTCTATGAGGAGCAGTTCTTGAACATGAGGGTCCCTCAAGGCTGAAGTTAGCGGTGTCTCCATGTCTGCGTCTTCTCCACCACCATCGGATCTGGTGTCATCATCATGATCATGTCCCGCATGTCCTTCATCATGTCTGGGTGACTCTTTGCCTTCTCGTCGGCCTCCCACGTCACCATTTCCTACCGGCGGGGGGCCGTTGTTGACGTCCTCGTCAATGTAGCCTTTCATGAAACCACTCATGAGAAAGTGCTTCTCCAATGTACCGGAATCAGGCTTGATTAGGGCCCTGAGGTTGCTTCTATGACAAGGACATCTTATCTCGGACATGTTGTTCCGAATCATGACGGCCATCGCGCGCTCCTTGTATCTAGCCATCATACCTTCGCTCATGTGGCGCACCATCGTTGCCTGCACGGTATGGAGCAAATGAGAATATTTAGAATAATTTATGGTCATATCGCCAGAGAAATTCGGCATGACCTTCCCTATAAATAAGACATATGGGTAGTGCAAAAGTTTGCCAAAACAGAAATTAATCAACATTTCGGCAAACATCCATGCACCACGCGCCGGTACCTGCACAAACCATACACAAGCATCCATGCCCCTCTCGATCAGATACAAAACACATATTGCCATATATATCTCACATAACACACCGCCATACGTGCCGCGCGTCGGCCGCCACAAGGAAACACGCATACATGTTTTCATCCAACCATATACTCACCAATTAGACAAGTTACCGACGAATCCGTGAGCGGAGAGCCAAACTTGAGGGAGACAAGATATGTGCTAGCTAGTGGGAGGAATAGAGCTAGATATATGTGGGAGGGGAGGAGGAGGAAGTCAACCCTTACATATCTATCCAAATCCAAGTTTTGGCTAGCTACCTAAAATGGAGAAATAATTGAAGAAAATAGGGGTGGAGAGAAGAGGAACTAGAGCTAGATCTAGATCTATGGGAGTGAGGGTTTGGAGTGGGAGGTAGGGGGAGATGGCACCTTTATGGTGGTAGGTACGACATATCCGTGGCGCACCTCAATATGGTGCTCCACAGATATGTATAACAGTGGCGCACCAAAGAGGCATGCGCCACGGATATATCTGCCACCTTTTCTAGAGGATGGGCCCACTTATATCCGTGGCGCATGTAACTGTGGTGCGTAACTGTTATCCTCCATATGCGTGGCGCACCCTAAATCCATGCACCACGGATATGGGGGCCTGACACCCCAGGCCCTGGTGCTCGCTGGGGCCCACTTATCAGTGGCGCATCCCTTCCTCGGTGCGCCACGCATAAGAAGATATCTGTGGAGCATTTATTTAGGTGCGCCACGGCTACTTATCTGTGGAGCACCGAAATGTAGTGCTCCACAGATAATGGGCCCATGGATAAGGGTTTTCCTAGTAGTGAGAGTGGCGCTCCCGGCTGAGGTCGAGTACTCCAGACGAGATGTCAGTCGTCGTTGCGCCCATCTCCAGGCAGGCGAGCCTGAAGTCATACACAGGGATGGATGGCGCCACCCTGAGGATGTCTGTCACGAAGGTGGCGTTGAGCATCAGTCAGCACGGTGCCCTTCTTTGTCACGGCGACCGTGCAGGTTGGGCCGGAGCATGCTATGAGCGGGCAGTCTCGCGAGCCACATGGGATCTACGCGAGGGAAGACGAACGGGACGGGTCGAAGGCTTTGTCGCATGGGTCCCCGGTGGCTGCTACTCTAAGTTGATGTGGGAGCAAACTGTCCTTGTGCGTGGTGAATGACCAGCCCGTTGGGAACCCCAAGAGGAAGGTATGATGAGTGTAGCAGCAAGTTTTCCCTCAATTAAGAAACCAAGGTTTATCGAACAGGAGAAGGGAGACGATGACGACTGAAGGTGATGCAGACTGGCTTAAGAACACTCCAACAAGGGCACCGTTAACGATACTTGTTGACTCGTCTTCGGCCAGTAGCAACGCGGAACCTGCACACAACACAACCAAGTACTTTGTTCCCAACTTGCGATGAGGTTGTCAATCTCACCGGTTTGCTTGAAACAAAGGTTATGAGTGTATCGAGTGGAAAACAGTAGAGTATGCGAGTAAAGTAAACAGTGTGGGAAAAGTAAACAGGTGATTGCAATATGATTAAAATAGGACCGGGGTCCACAGTTCACTAGTGGTGTCTCTCCATAGATAAAATAACATGCTGGGTAAACAAATTATAGTTGGGCAATTGATAGAATAAAGATAACGTGATATGTCAAGAAGATCACTATGAGATTTACTCTGGGCATTACAACAAAATACATAGACCGCCATCCAACTGCATCTATGACTAATAATCCACTCCCGGGGATATCATCCGAACACCCTAGAAGTATTAAGTTGCGAACAACAGATAATTGCATTAAGCAAAGTGTGTAATGTAAACAAAGCATATGCCCTTGAGCATATGAATGTTGTTTTCTCCCTAGTAGCAACAGCACATCTACCACCTTAGAGGTTTCTGTCACTCCCCCAGGTGAAATAGAGACATGAACCCACTATCGAGCATAAATACCCCCTCTTGGAGTCACTAGCAACTACTCGGCCAAGATAGCTACTAACAACGGAGAGCATGCAAGATCATAAACAACATAGAGATAACAAAAGATATAATTCAGTACAGCAACTTAATCATAAACACCAATATTCATCGGATCCCAACAAACCAACATCATAGAATTACATAACGGTGATCTCAATCATGTATGGCAGCTCATGAGATCTAAACATGAAGCACATGGTGGAGAAGACAACCATCTAGCTACTGCTATGGACCCATAGTCCAAGGTAGACTACTCACTCATCGCTCCGGAGGCAAGCATGGCGATGAAGAAGACCTCCGGTGGCGATTCCCCTCTCCGGCAGGGTGCCAGGAAGAGCTTCTGGACCCTCCCGATCTTCGGGTCGACGGCGGCGGCGGATCGCGATGTATTCTGGAAAACTGATCGGGCTCTTAGGTTTTTCTCGTCGGGGGATCTTTATAGGTGAAGGGGCGATGTCAGAGGAGGGACCAGGCCCCCTCACACAGGGGTGGCGCGACCAGGGGCCTGGCCGCGCCGCCTGTGCGTGTGGGGCCCACGTGGCCCTCCTCCGTCTCTTCTTCGGATGTCTGGAAGCTTCCCCGTGATATAAGTCTTCAGGAACTTGTTTCGTCCAATTCCGAGAATATTTCCTGTGTATCACTTCTGAAACACAAAAACAGCAGAAAACAGGAAACTGGCACTGTGGCACTTCGTTAATAGGTTAGTTCCAGAAAATGTATAAAAATGCCACTAAGTGTAACGAAACAATAGGCAAAGGGTGTAAAAACAAGCATGGAGCATCAAAAATTATAGATACGTTTGAGACGTATCAAGCATCCCCAAGCTTAACTCCTACTCGTCCTCGAGTAGGTAAGTGATAACAAAAGAATAATTTTTGAGGTGACATGCACCTACACAATCTTGATCATATATGCAAGCATTGGTGAGCTGGGATCAATAGAACTTAAAACATGGGCATGAAAGATATAATCATGACAATAAGAACTTAGCAACCATGTTGTAAACATGTAAATGAACACAAACAAAAGATCATGATAATGAAACAATGAAAGTCAAACGTGTGTTCAAATCATAAGGAAAAACATACAAATGGTTTTCAGCTTGTCCTTCAAAGAGAGCAAAACATAAATGCATAGGACACCTTCAAGTTTAAGAGGGCGACTAGATACAAATAATTTAAGAACAAGTGAAACCAACAATATGAATCAATCAATGAACTTTGGGACAATGCATATCACACTAAGAATGACAACTATGCTCTCTTAATGGTGCATAAAGAAAGAAGGTGGTGACTCAACATAAAAGTAAAAGAAAGGCCCTTCGCAGAGGGAAGCAGTGATTTAAACATGTGCTAGAGCTTTTCATTTGTAAAACAGAGAGATAAAACTTGATTTTGAGAGGTGGTTGTCTTTGTCAACGACTGGCAATGGGGTTCTTACTATCTTCCATACAAAAATAAAGCAAGTTTTTGAGAGAGAGATTGGCACTCTTGTGCTCTTTTTATAAAACTTGGCACTCCTCCCCACCTTTTCCTTTCACATACCATGGCTAACCGATTCCATCGGGTGCCCACCAACATTCACATTCTTTGGAGGAGTGCCTTTTTTCTTTCTTTTTTTCCTTTTTTTTCTTTTTGGAATAAGCAATATGGAAGATAGCAAATCCGACCACTACGTCCCCATGAGCTGAAAACAGTGTCACAAAACGAGAAGTGTTTTGAAGGTTTTTGAAAGGTAGCACACGAAAATTTTACTTTGGAATGGCTTATAAATACCATGCATAGGAATTTATAGTGGACACAATGGCAAACTTGGTTTTTAGGAGTTGGATGTACGAGTAGAGCTCATACTCAGTACAAGGCGAGGGCTAGGAAAAGACTGGGAGCGACCACCTAAGAGAGCAATAATGGCCATAATCATGCAAAGCGACAAAGCGACATTAAAAGAAGCATAAGATGGCATCAAAAGTCAAAAACTAAATGATCATGAAGGCTAATGGCGACTTTGTAAGAGTCTAACATGTGTGAGCATGCGCCAAGTCAACCCAAATTAAGCATCAAGGAGAAAACCAAAATAATGCTTCCATACAATAAAAACAATGCATGATTTTTTCAAAGGCTCATTAAGCAATCTCAGTTATTTGAGACAAGTCATGCTACAGCAAAACCACTAAGCATACTATCAAAAAGACATCAAGCATGACATGAAAAAGCCTAAGCCGCAGCCTACACAAGCTCCTTCTTGTACCACTATTTTGCACAAAGCTTTTTCTCTTTTCCAACACCATTTGAAATCTTTATAAACACCTCTTTTGATGAAAACCAATAAAGATCAGAGGCAAAAATACACCTTGATGAAAAGATATGGCAAGATCTGAACGCAAATCAAGGCGAAAATGAAAACCAAAAGCAGTAGCGGAAAAAGTAGAACGCTCGATTTTTGATAAGAGTGAAAACTAGAGCGTTCTTTGCAAATGAAAACGAGTACATCTCCTCCAAAGGAAATTTGTTGGGGTCCAACCATTTATTGCAGCAAACAAACAAACTAAACCAACTAAGAAAACTAAAACAACTGACGCTCCAAGAAAAACACATAGTGCATGAAGCAATAAAAATATAGTGTTTTGAAAGGTGACCTGATTTTTGCCGATGAAGAAGGGGTGCCTCAGGGGCATCCCCAAGCTTTGACGCTTGTACTTCTTGGATATTTCTTGGGGTGATGCATGGGCATCCCCAAGCTTAAGCTTTTTTCCATTCTTCAACTCATCTCATCATTCTCCAATCCCTACACTTGAAAACTTCCTTCATACAAAACTAAACACAATTCTATTAGCAACATTAGTGTATGCATAAAATATATTCAACCTCTTTTAGCTTCAGGTTTCAACCCAAAACCACCACATATAAAGTATATACTACTGTAGCAACTTCCACAAGAGTTCCATGATAAAAAAGAACTCAAAAGAAAGCGATAAAGTGGCAAAAACAAATATTGGCAGAAATCTGTCAAAACTGGACAGCTGACAAAGGACAAATTTTTGAGGGATTTTCCGTTGCTCAAATCAAAAAGTGTTAAACTAAGAAAAGTTTGGATATAACCTGGGGCATATGCACAAGAAATCGCAGGTCCAAAAGATATACAGAGAATTTTCACGAATTTTTACGGTGCAGCACCGAAAACAGTTTCAGGACAGCAACATCCCCAAATCTTTACCTCACTCAAATTAGAGGCTTCTCTTGGCACAAAAACGAAATAAACAAGATAAGGAGCGGTCATTACAGTAGTAATGACTTCCAAGACTCAAATAAAAGAAAAAGTAATGAAAAGTAAACAATGGGTTATCTCCCAAGAGTGCTTTTCTTTAACGCCTTTGAGCTAGGCGCAGAAAATTGCGAATCAAGTAATATCAAGTGATGAAGCATCAAGCTCATAATTTGCTCTAAGAATAGAGTAAAAAAGTAATTTCTTTCTTTTCCTAGGGAAGTGTTCCATACCTTTCTTTAATGGGAATTGATACTTGATAGTGCCTTCCCTCATATCAATGATAGCACCTACAGTTCGAAGAAAGGGTCTTCCCAAAATAATAGGACATGAAGCATGGCATTCAACGTCCATAACAAGAAAATCAACGGGAACAAGGTTATTGTTAACCATAATAAGAACATCATTAATCCTTCCCAAAAGTTTCTTCTTAGCAACATCAGCAATGGGAACATCAAAATAGCACTTTTCAAGCGGTGGTAAATCAAGCATGTCATAAATCTTTCTAGGCATGATAGAAATACTAGCACCTAGATCACATAAAGCATGGCAATCATAACCATTAACATGCATATCAATGATGGGTTCCCAACCATCTTCTAACTTCTTGGGAACAGGGGCTTTCTGCTTCAACTTTTCATCCCTAATTTTCATAAGAGCATTGGTAATATGCTTAGTAAAAGCAATATTTAAAGAACTAGCATTGGGAGTCAAAGCAAGCTTTTGCAAGAACAAAATTACTTCAGATATATTGCAGCCATCAACATCAAAATCATTAAAAGAAATAGAGCTATCATCTCCCACACTCTGAAAAATTTCAGCACTCTTTTGAGAAAAAGTTTTGGCAGTTTTAGGCTTTTTAACACAAGGAGTGGGAGTTTTCTCTACACCAATCAAAGTAAGAGGATTGCTACCAGTAGGAGCAACATCATTAGAGGTAGTAATAGACATACCTTTCTCTCTCTAGCCATCTTGTCTTCTCTTTCCCACCTGGCATGCAATTCCGCTAACAATCTAATATTTTCATCAATTCCAACTTGGGTAGCATTAGCGGCAGCAACAACATTGCTCACATTCACATCATTAGGAAACACTTTTAATTTCAGAAGTTCAACATCATGAGCAAGGCTATCAACTTTAGAAGCAAGAATATCAATTTTGCCTAACTTTTCCTCAACAGACTTGTTAAAAGCAGTTTGTTTACCGATGAAGTCCTTGAGCATTACCTCAAGCTCGGAGGGTGCGGCCCTAGTGTTGTTGTAGAAATTACCATAAGAGTTACCATAACCATTACTATTGGTAGAAGGATACGGCCTATAATTGTTACTAGCAAAATTGTTCCTATAAGCATTGTTATTAAAATTGTTATTTCTAATGAAATTCACATCAACTTGCTCTTCTTGGGCAACCAGAGAGGCCAAAGGAACATTATTAGGATCAAAATGAGTCCTATCATTAGCAAGCATAGCCATAATGGTATCAATCTTATCACTTAAGGAAGAGGTTTCCTCAACAGAATTTACCTTCTTACCTTGTGGAGCTCTCTCGGTGTGCCATTCGGAATAATTTACCATCATGTTGTCGAGTAGCTTTGATGCGGCGCCCAAGGTAAGGGACATAAAAGTGCCTCCAGCAGCTGAATCAAGTAGGTTCCTTGAAGAAAAATTCAGTCCTGCATAAAAAGTTTGGATAATCATCCAAGTAGTCAGTCCACGAGTGGGGCAATTCTTTACCATAGATTTCATTCTTTCCCAAGCTTGAGCAACATGTTCATTATCAAACTGAGTAAACTTCATAATATTGCTGCGCAAAGCTATAATCTTAGCAGGAGGATAGTATCTACCAATAAAAGCATCCTTACACTTAGCCCATGAATCAATACTATTCTTAGTCAAAGACAGCAACCAATCTTTAGCCTTTCCTCTCAAAGAAAAAGGAAACAACTTGAGCTTAATAATATCACTATCAACATCCTTATATTTCTGCATCTCACATAGCTCAACAAAATTGTTGAGATGAGCTGCAGCATCTTCAGTACTAGCACCAGAAAATTGCTCTTTCATAACAAGGTTCAATAAAGCAGGCTTGATCTCATAAAAGGTGGTAGCAGGAACAGGTGGTGCAATAGGAGTGCAGATAAAATCACTATTGTTCGTGCTAGCAAAGTCACACAACTTGGTGTTTTCAGGAGTACCCATTTCAGCAAAACGAAAGTAAACAAGTAAAAATAGCTACCAAGGATTCTAATTTTTTTGGGTTTTTGATATAAAGCAATGCAGGTAAAATAAAATAAAGTAAAGCAAAACAAATAACAAAGTAAAGAATGTGTGTGCGAAGAACTCCCCTCGCAGAAGTCTTCTCTCTTCCCCGGCAACGGCGCCAGAAAAATAGCTGCTACTCCAAGTTGATGTGGGAGCAAACTGTCCTTGTGCGTGGTGAATGACCAGCCCGTTGGGAACCCCAAGAGGAAGGTATGATGAGTGTAGCAGCAAGTTTTCCCTCAATTAAGAAACCAAGGTTTATCGAACAGGAGAAGGGAGACGATGACGACTGAAGGTGATGCAGACTGGCTTAAGAACACTCCAACAAGGGCGCCGTTAACGATACTTGTTGACTCGTCTTCGGCCAGTAGCAACGCGGAACCTGCACAGAACACAACCAAGTACTTTGTTCCCAACTTGCGATGAGGTTGTCAATCTCACCGGTTTGCTTGAAACAAAGGTTATGAGTGTATCGAGTGGAAAACAGTAGAGTATGCGAGTAAAGTAAACAGTGCGGGAAAAGTAAACAGGTGATTGCAATATGATTAAAATAGGACCGGGGTCCACAGTTCACTAGTGGTGTCTCTCCATAGATAAAATAACATGCTGGGTAAACAAATTACAGTTGGGCAATTGATAGAATAAAGATAACGTGATATGTCAAGAAGATCACTATGAGATTTACTCTGGGCATTACAACAAAATACATAGACTGCCATCCAACTGCATCTATGACTAATAATCCACTCCCGGGGATATCATCCGAACACCCTAGAAGTATTAAGTTGCGAACAACAGATAATTGCATTAAGCAAAGTGTGTAATGTAAACAAAGCATATGCCCTTGAGCATATGAATGTTGTTTTCTCCCTAGTAGCAACAGCACATCTACCACCTTAGAGGTTTCTGTCACTCCCCCAGGTGAAATAGAGACATGAACCCACTATCGAGCATAAATACCCCCTCTTGGAGTCACTAGCAACTACTCGGCCAAGATAGCTACTAACAACGGAGAGCATGCAAGATCATAAACAACATAGAGATAACAAAAGATATAATTCAGTACAGCAACTTAATCATAAACACCAATATTCATCGGATCCCAACAAACCAACATCATAGAATTACATAACGGTGATCTCAATCATGTATGGCAGCTCATGAGATCTAAACATGAAGCACATGGTGGAGAAGACAACCATCTAGCTACTGCTATGGACCCATAGTCCAAGGTAGACTACTCACTCATCGCTCCGGAGGCAAGCATGGCGATGAAGAAGACCTCCGGTGGCGATTCCCCTCTCCGGCAGGGTGCCGGGAAGAGCTTCTGGACCCTCCCGATCTCCGGGTCGACGGCGGCGGCGGATCGTGATGTATTCTGGAAAACTGATCGGGCTCTTAGGTTTTTCTCGTCGGGGGGTCTTTATATGTGAAGGGGCAATGTCAGAGGAGGGACCAGGCCCCCTCACACAGGGGTGGCGCGGCCAGGGGCCTGGCCGCGCCGCCTGTGCGTGTGGGGCCCACGTGGCCCTCCTTCGTCTCTTCTTCGGATGTCTGGAAGCTTCCCCGTGATATAAGTCTTCAGGAACTTGTTTCGTCCAATTCCGAGAATATTTCCTGTGTATCACTTCTGAAACACAAAAACAGCAGAAAACAGGAAACTGGCACTGTGGCACTTCGTTAATAGGTTAGTTTCGGAAAATGTATAAAAATGCCACTAAGTGTAACGAAACAATAGGCAAAGGGTGTAAAAACAAGCATGGAGCATCAAAAATTATAGATACGTTTGAGACGTATCAGTGGCGCATGGCTTGCACTGGAGAAACGTAGCTCCGCCGGTGGCCATGTCAAACCCCACGGCGAGTTTCTGCGCCGGGGTACCGTAGCCGATGCTGACGTGGTACTCGAACGCGCCCGGCAATGCCCCGAGCGGGGTGCCGGTGGAGGGGATCCTCAGACCAGGACCAGGGTGCTCCGATGAATCGCCGAACAGCGCGTGAAGACGGAGGGTGTCACAATAGAAGGCGTCGCCGACCGAGGGCCAGCGGAAGGAGAGCACGGGCTCAGCCGATGCATCACAGGTAGCTCGCCATCTCCTGAAATATGTGAACAAGTTATTAGCATATGGGCGTGTCTATTAGCTTAGAGCTTAGTGAATTCATTATATCTCAGTTGCAACTTATGTTGTAACTCACCACCGGCATAAATCATAAAGCAAATCTAACGGTTTAAATCTCTCGATTCTAGTTGCAACCTCACCTGTAACTGAATAAATCAGTTGCAACCCAATTTACGACTGAAAAAAATCTTGGTTGCAACTCAATTGCACGAATTATAATACAAATCTAATGGTATATGATTCTATTGAGCCATAAGCTAATTCTGAGTCTACCAAGAATTAGCAATTCCGTTAGCATATACTACTAGCATAAACGGGCTAGCTCATTGCTGAAGCGCATTACGCGCATAAATGTGAGAGATCGAGAGGGGAGTTCTAATTCAACGTTGATGTACAAAGATTGATGCAAGATACATCACCAGCAGGGATAGACGCGCAGGTCGACTGGATCCTCGAGTCGTGAGATGAACGAACAAGGACATGCCTTCCACCATAAGTGTTGCTGGTGTGGTAACAGCTGCCGAGATGAGGGGCAACAAGAAGCAGACACAAAAGCAGACAGGGGTGAATAGCTGGTCGAAATCGACAAAACTAACCTCTCTGGCAAACTTCAGCACAAAATGAACCCAATCTCAAACTATTTCACAAAATAACCCTTTTCAGTAGCGCCCGCAAGACCGGCGCTATGATCTATTGCATAGCGCCCTGCACTAGGGTGCTATCCTCCTGGACACATGGCATAGCGGGGCCCGCATCCGGCACCATAGCGCCGGAGTCAGGGGCGCTATGCTCTTAATGGGCCGGCCCACGACGGCTGCGGCCGTGCGATGCTAACCGAGGTGGGAGTTTAGTCCCACCTCGGAAGCTGAGGCAAATCCGCACCAGCATATAAGCTGGGGTGTGAGAGAGGCCCCGAGCTTCTCTCAACACACACCCTACAGCTGGCCCCATGTTTGCTATCTCTCTCTGCCCTGTGGGCCCGCCTAGCTGGGCGAGCTGCTCGCTAGTAGGGCCTAGCCCGAAAACATGTGGCCCCAACCAGGTCTGGCCGGGCATTTTTTTGCTATGGCTTATTGTGGGATCCACGGTTAGGCAGGGTAGCACCCTAGCTGAGGGCGCTATGCTTCATAATGTAGCACCCTGGATGCAGGCGCTACGGATGGTAACTTCGGCAAGGTCGGCGCTATGGTATGTAGGGTAGCACCCTGGCGTGGGGTGCTATAGTCTGTAACGCGAAAGGGTCCAGCTCGAAAAATTCTAAGTCCCCAAGCAATTTGGTACTGTAAATTGCGACACGAAAAACGTAGAAGGGTAGCACCCAGCTAGCCGGCGCTATGCTTCACAGTGCAACACCTTGGCTTTCGGCGCTACGGATGGTAACTCCGGCATGGCCGGCGCTATGCTATGGAGGGTAGCACCCTGGTGTGGGGTGCTATAGTCTGTAACGCACCTAACCGTGGGTCCCACAATAAGCCATAGCAAAAAAAATGCCCGCCCAGACCTGGCTGGGGCCACAGGTTTTTGGGTTGGGCCTTACTGGCGAGCAGCTCGCCCAGCTAGGCGAGCAGCTCGCCCAGCTAGGCGAGCAACTCGCCCAGCTAGGCGAGCCCACAGGGCAGAGGTAGCGAGCACGGGGCCAGCTGCAGGGTGTGTGTGTTGAGAGGAGCTCGGGGCCTCTCTCACACTCCAGCTTATATGCTGGTTCGGATTTGCCTCAGCTTCCGAGGTGGGACTAAACTCCCACCTCGGTTAGCATCGCACGGCAGCAGCCTCGTGGGCCGGCCCATTAAGAGCATAGCGCCTCTCGCTCCGACGCTATGGTGTCGAATGCGGGCCCCACTATGCCACGTGTCCAGAAGGATAACACCCTGGTGCTCGGCGCTATGCAATAGACCATAGCGCCGGTCTTGCGGGCGCTACTAAAAAGGATTATTTTATGAAATAGTTTGAGATTGAGTCCATTTTGTGCTGAAGTTTATCAAAGAGGTCAGTTTTGTAGTTTTTTCCGAATAGCTGAAGCCATCGCTAGTACGGTAGCAGTAGCAAACTGATGGGGCGAAGCGGATGGTAGTTAATTGCATGGTACCTCGCCGAAGCATGCCGTATATATAGTCAGGACGTCGAATCGTCGATCGTCGCCAGCACTGTTCTTCTATAGTGTTCTTCTATGCAACTGATACGGCAGGGTATATAAAATGGTTATTCTCAGCCTTGGATACATGGTTTCTCTTGTTAATATTATATGCTTCATCGACCAGCCCAAAGCTACTTGGTACGTGTACTTGGTTTCTCTTGTTCATATTACACATGGTTTTCCATGAGCGTTTGCACATACGTGGGCTGTGGATCGAGATTGTCACGTCCGAAAAATATGGGAGTGATCTCGGGAAAATGTATGAGCGTTTGCTTAAGAACGCCGTAACCTGTTTCCTTCTCTTAAAATGTCAAATTATTAACCGTTTGATCTTGCAGATTTTATGGTTTTCGAGAATAAAGGAACGACATGTATACATTGCTAGACAGGTACACTAAAATCAGCCTAGTATGCATTTGTTTTACTAAAAAGTATGGATGTTTTGTATTAGTGTTTGAAAGAGTTTCGGTAATATTTTGCTACCTATTTACTCTTTTTAGTTGTATACTTGTTTTGTTCATTAGGAAGCTTCTAATTTTCAGAATTCTGCAAATTCAAAATTTTAAAAAAATTGTGAATTGGATCCAGGAAGGCTCAAAATAACCATAGGACACGGTCTAAGCAACCGTATTGGTCAAACCAGAATTAGTGGGAAGGAGTACTCTTTATAACTTTGTTTTGCAAAAAATGTGCTGATCTATTAATAATCATCAGCAGTACAAACAGCCAAAAAGTAAAAAAAATACAAACGGGTACTTGGATCACCTAGCAACGACTACAATAGTGCGAGCCATAGGCGCGACAACCAATATATAACCCGTCAATGTTGAATAACATGGGCAATAGTGGTCGCCTTGACACAGTCTTTTTTATTTGGAAGTAATGGCCTACACCATCATTGACTTTAATTTATAGCAACACAACCTCCAGGGAAGAAATTATGGATCCAACCACGCCACTTTTTTTTAGAGAAATCCTCCATTCTCAATATTTGTTAAATAAAGTGGCGTCTAAGTTTGTGATGTACCTTCTCAAAATCGATTTAATAAATCACATCGTTCATAGTTATTTGGTGTAATTCATGTACAATCTCGTGAAGAACCTAGAGTGCTTAGCTTTTCCAATTATATTGTTCAGACGAAATTCTATTTGCTGGTTCAGTTGGCAGGACGTGTTTTGCTTGGTTCTTGTTGTGTTCCCTATCATCTTCTATCACTATATGTCACATCGCTTGATTCAACTTGGTGTTCGTGTC
The DNA here is from genome assembly GCA_007115705.1 of Dactylis glomerata. Lineage (NCBI taxonomy): Eukaryota > Viridiplantae > Streptophyta > Magnoliopsida > Poales > Poaceae > Dactylis > Dactylis glomerata. The sequence continues at coordinate 167,559 of QXEO01001223.1, forward strand.
TCCATGGCCACCTCACAACCCATGTCAAACGTGGTGCCACCTGCTATGGGTAGGGCTAATCTCTTCTCTACTAATAATATGTGGATCGGTCGGCAGGTACGTCGGTACGTCGTCGCAACTTTTTATTTTAGCCCCTCTATAATTTCAAAATTAACCTGCAGTCCAATCATGCCTTGCAAAATATCTCACTTTTGCAATTAGCCCCGCAACCCTATCCAACCGATCCTGTGGTCAGAGGAGAGGCATCGCAGGTGTCCCAGCACCATGGACCGGCGGCGGCGAGGAGATGGACTCCGGAAGGCGGCGCTGCAGCTCCTGAGAACGCCCTGCTTAGAATCCCACAAACAAGCTCGCCGCTCGGCGTGCTGCGTCTTCACCATGTCGCGCAGCTCTGCTGCCTCTGCTGTGTTGAGCTTGATGGAGGGGAGGGGATGCACTAAGGAGAGGTTGAGGGGTGGCCGTAGCCTGCTACTGCTGAAGCTTCCTCCCAAATCCTGAGATATGCTCCAAGCAAGTCGATGGAGTCGAGGTTGAGGGGTGGCCGCAGCCTGCTGCTGCTGAAGCTTCCTCCCAAATCCTGAGAGATGCTCCAAGCAAGTCGATGGAGTCGTGGCCGCCTCCGAGCAAAGAGCGCGTCCTAAGCAGCCCATACTGGAGTCGACCATCACGGCAGTGGCAGATGTAGCCACGATGGGTCAGCACCACGCCACCACGTGCTTCTCAAGTTGAGCGGTCAGCTTGAATGATTGTGTATATGATTCTGAAGCCCTCAACCATGTATTCCTTGGTGATTAACAATCAGAAATTTTCTGCATTTATAATTGTGTATCTGTTGTGTTGATTGGAAAAAGATTAAGCATGTACATCTCCTACCTTTCTGTGATTTCTGGATGATTAAGTCTCTCGTATCAGATGTTATGCAACCAAAGTGTTTTGTGAGTAAGAAAGAGTCGAAGGAAAATATTTAGCAGAGATGGTGCCTGCCTAATGCTGACATTAGAAAGTTCAATGTCGATGGTGTATTGAGGGAAGGCTAAAACCAGGGAGGCTAAGGACTTACAGACAGAAACAATACTGGAGAAATAATTGAGTCGAGAGTTGAACGTGCTGGTGTTTACTGCTGGGCTTAAAGCAGTTGATGGGGTTCAGCATGCTACCGATTTGGAATTTATCAAAGCAGAGATAGTGCAAACGAAACAATTAAAGCAACGAGGACTGTCCAGCTTATTAATCATAGCGCTAAATAGCCGTGTGCAAATAGATTTTTCCTAGGTAGCTTTCAGAAGAAAACTTTGTTTTCTGTATGCACGGTAAAGGGCTGTTGAAGATCGGCAAATGCAGCAGTACATGAGCTTGCAAAGCTTTGTGTATGTTGTAACCTTAATTCATATTCTTCTGGGAGTATGAATTCCCGCATTCATAGATGAGATTGTAATGGATGATTCTGCCAAAACTTTTTGTAACACAGTTTTGTGCTTTCAAAAATGAATCTTTAGATTAATGTTAATGACAAAGTTGTCTTGCGATAAGATTCTTCCATATAAAAAAATAAAATATTTCTAAATATCTGATATATTTATATTTATATATTTATTTGTTGTAATTTATTTCAAATTGTTGATCAAATTTCTATCATTTTGGTACAAATTTTGCTGATTAGTGCTAAACGGGATCATATTGAACATTTCGTGATGTACAAGGAGGAAAGAGATGTTGGAGATTTTTTCAATCATCCCGTAGCAATGCATGGGAAATTTGCTAGTATTACTAGGGCGAGGAGCGCAACGGACCCGACTAGCCATTCACAGGGCAAGGTACCCCCCTCCCTACAGCTCATGCTCCAAATCTATGAGGATTAACGGTTATGTGAATATTGACGAAGGGATAAATAGCTATCCACGGTCAGATTTGGTAAGCGAAACCGAAAAGGCCCAATAGGCAGTTGCTGCCTAGAACAAATGCATGCTTGTGGCCTCCTAGAAAGGCACAAATAAAGGCCTGTGTAGCTTGGATGCTATTGCTTTCCTTTTGGGTTCATCAAATCGTCGCAGCGGTTGCTTGACTGGCTTTGCTTTAGGATCCACATTTAGTGCGTGCTCGACTAGTTCCCTGGGAACCCCTGGCATGCCTGAAGGACACCAGGCGAAGATTTCCCAGCGCTCACGGAGGAACTCGACGAGCGCGCTTTCCTATGTGGGGTCCAGGTTTACCGCTATGGAGGTGGTTTTGTTCCGGTCTATGTGGACCTGGATTTTCTTTGAGTCTTGGGTTGCGTCGAAAGCCTGATCTGGCAGGGATCGTTCGACGTCGGGTAGCACATTGTGGTCAGTTTCGCCCTTCAGCCTTGCGTATTCATCTGTCATGCCGAAAGTTTGCACCATCCTGTTGAATTCTTTGTCACAAGTGTTGGATACTTTGAAGCTGCCTTGTACCGTGATTGTCCCTTTAGGTCCTAGAATTTTGAGTGTTAGATATGCGTAATGAGGAACTACCATGAATTTTGCAAATGCTGGGTGCCCCAGGATTGCATGATACTGTGAAGGCCAGTCCATGACTTCGAACTCTAACTTTTCTCTGCGATAATTGCTACTATTGCCAAAGCAAATGTTGAGTTCTATTTTCCCGAGGGGGTAGTTTGCACCTCCTGGTACTATTCCGTGGAAGGAGCAGTCTGTCGGCTTTAGACTTCCCAACAAGATGCACATTGCCTTCAGGGTTCTTGCATATATTAAGTTTATGCTGCTTCATGCGTCCATGAATACTCGCCCAATATTGTATCCTCCTATCTGCGCCTTCAACACCATTGGCGCGCACCCTGGCCTGGGTACTTTCCTTGGGTGGTCTGCTCTGCTGAACCTAACTGGTTGGTCGGACCATCTCAAGTACTCTGTCATAGCTTATGGTGATGATATTGCTAGATTTACTTGTCTAGATATACTCTTCTGTTCTTTCTTGGATTTTGGCACCGGTTGGATCATTGCAGATATATATACTTTTGATTCTAGATATTTTGCTAGACGCTGTATTTGGTATCCTTGACTTGTACTCTTTCCTCCCTGACGTGCTCCTTGGTTTGGGTCCAGAGCACTTTGCAACTTTAAGAATGTTCTGCAATCCTTCATCTGGTGATTAGAAACTCTCTTCCCATCAAAGTACGCATAGTGGATGCGACAGGGGCCATGTAGCATGTCCTCCATCGACAGGCCGGAGTACTTTGGCTTTTCTTCTCCACGATTGCCTCTTCCTTGAAACTCCCTGCTTTCATAGCCTTCCTCGTCCCTTCTTTCATACCCTGCGGCTATCTGATTTCGCCTTGCGTGGCTATCTTCATTGCGGTACCTTCGCCTTTGCCTATTTGCTCTGTTGACTTCTGGTGAACGTCCCCTTTTATTGTTATACGCATCCTCTCCATCGGCGAATCTATTGGCTACTTCCATTAATTCCGATACTGTCCTTGGCTTTGTTCTTCCTAACTCTTCCACGAGGTCCGAACGGCGAAGGCGGCCAAAAAAGCATCTACTGCCCGCTCATCGGAGACATCTTCTGCAGAGTTTTTGATTATACTCCACCGCTGTATGTAGGAGCACAGAGTTTCGTCTTTCCTCTGTACGCATGACTTGATTTCTTTTAGTGACGCTGGGCGTTTATATGTTGAACGAAAATTTCTTGTGAATTGGGTCTCTAGTTCTCCCCAACACCCGATGGAATCGTTGGGTAGAGTATTTAACTAGGACCGTGCTGCGCCGATGAGGTGTAACTGTAGACTTTGCATCGTCGTTGCTCTCGTTCCTCCGAGTATTTGCACTGGTTGCAGGTAGTCTGATAACCATAGTGTGGGTTCTTGTGATCCATCATACTTTTGCTGATTGTGTGGCACCTTGAATCCTTTGGGTACCCGCGTTCTGCGAACCCTTCGGGTAAAGCATAGCGCGCCCATCTCATTTTCATTGTCTTCATAATTTTCTTCTTTCCATGCGTAGCATGTATTGTTTACTCTTGCTTGCGCTATGATATTCCTTGCGTCCTCCCTTCGTGCCTTACGCTTTTTATCGCCTGATGACTCGCTTGTTTGGCTTTGCGAGGGTTGGCGCTTAAAACTTTCCTTTCGCTTTTCCTTGTGATATGTCGCCTTTTTCTCTAGAGGATGTTTCCTTAGCCTGTCCTCTACCAACCGGAGGCTTCTTATTGCGGCTTGATGCATGTGCTCCCGCGGATCTCCAGGCTCTGGTTGCGTAGTTAATAGATACGCTTGTGCTGCTACTAATGCTGCCTTTGGCGTTTCTTGCACAAAATCCTCCTCATCATCTGATGGATGTGCACTTATGCTTTTTATGCGGCTTTCTTCACTTGCCCATGCTGTTGTCCTCCTGCTGTGCGTCGGGTCTCTGTGCCTTTATCTGCTGGACTCTGATGCGTTGCTGTATTCGTCCAAATATGCTCCACTTGACACACTGTTGTTTTCTTGACTTCTCCTGAACTCGTCTTTTTCCTCCCTCAATTTCATTCTGTGTTGATGCAGTGCATATTGATACCCCATCAGAACTTCTCTTCTTGAATTGGCGGGTACTTCCGTGCCGTGATTGATGGCTGACATGATGATTCTCCACTCCCCGGTGGAGGCGTGAATTTTTTCCTTCTCCTTCTTACCGTTGCTCCTTGATTTGTCGACTTGCGCATCGACTTCTGCATTATCTGCGTGATCGTTCTCTTCTGCTGCTTCAGTGATAATGACGCATAATTGATGTATGCTTCTGGAGACGCCACTGCTTCTAGTGGTGAAGTCCCTTTGACTATCATATGATTTGTCCACTGTTCCTTCTATGTCAGGTCCGAGTTCCGTTGAATTCTTTGATTTTCTTTTGAGTATTTTCTATTGCTGCGAAGCTGACCGGCGAGTTTACCTCGCTAGAAGAGCCCACAGATGATCCAGACATTGTGATTGTCTTGATTTTGCTTGCCAACGGACCCGATTTCGCTGGATCTGAAAGGCGAGTCGAACCCGAAGGTCCGACGTAGAAGCTCAGACTTCCGATCGTCAACTCCATCTTCTGATTTTCGTCAAGTTCTGGAATGCTGTTGGCTAAAAATGAAAAAGCCATCGAATTCATGATTCCAACACCCCTGTCCCCACGGTCGGCGCCAATTGACGAGGGTTAACTCGAAAAATGTCCAATACGAAGGACTTAGGATCGGGGAATTAGGGCGTCGGATGAACTTGAAGGTAAAAATTAGTCAAACAAGGTATGTATCGAAAGTAAACGTAGTGGTGAACTTGGCTTGCTTTCAATCTGTCCCTCACCGTCCTCTCCTAGCCCCTATATATAGGTGGCCAGGTCTCAAGGAACGGGAGGGGTCCGATACATATGACAACATCGGTATACGATATGAACTCGTATTATACTTGGGCCTAGCTTAACGGGTGTAATGTCCCAGCACGTAGGACAACTTCGAGGTAGAATAGAGGGGTTCTGTGCATTTCATCTGAAATTATGGGATTTTTTCACGCTTTTGTTACTAAAACCTAAGAGTGATCGAATCTCTCTTCGAGGGGGAATGGTGAACTCTCGAAGTGCTAAAAATTTGGACATGACCTCTTTTGATCAATTGATTGTGGGAAACAATTAAGTTGAATGATTAAAGCTTAAAGGACATTTGAAAATTAAAACTTGAATTTGAATTTGAACTTAATTTAAATTCAAATAGCACATTTAGAAAGGATAAATGATTCAAATAAGAAAAACTTTGGACTTTATTAATTACCAACACATTATACATTGTCTTTACAATGTCTATGAATAAAAGAATATTACAACAATGGACATTCATAGAATGTTACAATCTGAAGCTAAAAGAAAGAAAATAAAGAAGAAAAGAAAATACAAGTTATGATTAAATCCTAAACTATCTTGATCATCAAATCATTCTTCTTCTTCATTCTTCTTATCACCTGCATACAAAGGAGAATACAAAAAGAAAGGCCACCATGGTATTACAAGTGTCAATCAAATTTAAATGAAGCACTGTTGATAATCATCAAAAGGATGATCTTATCAACATGACTCACACCAAAATATCTGCCTTGAACCAATCTGGCCGGCCAAGCCACCAAGCAGGCAAGCAGCTGGTCACCAGATACATGCTTGGAGGTGTCAAGACACCAGCACATAGGAAGAAGTATAAAAGAGAGCACTGTGTGTGAAACTGGTCGACTAAGAACCCTAGCCGACCAGCACACAACACCAGCACACCATAGCACCAGCCCCAGCACACCACAGCACATAGCACCAGCACCAGCACATAGCACCAGCACCAGCACACAGCACCACAGCAGCACAAGTTCTCTCTGCTCATGAGTTGAGCATCAGGAGGGAATTCACCTCACCAAATCAAACCAATAGCCAAAGCCAAAGCAACATGGTTACTTAAACAAGACCAGGAGCAGCAAGGAGCAAGCCAAGCACCTGGGAGGTGCAGGGCAGGCAAGGTGGGAAGCCAAGCACAAGGAGGTGCAGGGCAAGCCACTGGGAGGAGCAGGGCAAGGACAAGAGCCATTGATCAAGCTCAACCAAAAAGCATCATCAACATCACCATAGCTACTCATCACAGCCAGCACAAGACCAAGGTATAACTAGGACTTGCATAGCCTTGAGTAAAACCTTGCAAGCATCCAAATTCTTGCATACACAAGAAAATAACAACAATGAAACCCTCAGCACCAAATCCTTCTGCTAAGTAGAACACATAGGAGGTTTGGGGAGGTTTTTCTCCTCAGACTTACAGAGAAGTGCTCTGTAAAATCTTCATAGGAAGATTTAGCCAATAGGAAGCAAGCCAACAAGCATCAGCAAGAGTAAAAGCCTCAGACCATGCATCCTAGGCTAAGACTAAGATCATCATGAAGATCTGTTCTTATCAGTAAAGTTATTGCACAATATGATGATCTAGCCAGTGATAGAAATCACCAAGCAAGTTTAACATCACCAACAGCAGCCATCCAATTTAATTATCAAGCAAAGGTTGTGAACCTCACATGGAGGAAGCACAATCAACACCTAATAATAACAGTTGCATGCTGTCAATGAATAACATGATTTAGAAAGCAACAAAACCTTCAGCAGCATACAAATCAAGCATGAATTACTTGATAAAGGCAATCATCACTGAAACAAGTTTTCAGTTCATAAAAAGCAATAGAATCATAACAAGCTCAAGCTCAGCATGTTATTATCATCATAAGGATAATCATATGAAATTAACTGGCAGCAATTTACACTGCAAGCCAGAGATCACCATTTAGACAAATGATAATCACAGAGTAAGCATTTCAAGCAAGCAACACTGAATTCAGTTAAGAAGCTCTTAACTGAATATCATGCTAACAGTAGCCACCATATCACAGACATTTGAACAAGCTAATAGCACTGGAGAGAATCCCCAGTTAAGCATATCAAGTTCAGTTAAGAAACTCTTAACTGAATCTTGCACTGACAATTGCACAGCATACAGAGCATCACAGCACAAGCTCAAGCAGAGCAACAACAGCAATAGCAGCACAAGAGTGAGCAGAGCAGCAACAGCATAGCGCAGCATAGGCAAGTATGCCTGGCTCGCTGGCCAGGCCACCAAGATCGAGCACAGAAGCTAGGAGAAGGAGAACTCACTGGAATGCTCATAGAGGAGCATGGCGGAAGACCATTGCGGCGACACGACGGTGCAGCCACGGTTGTGGTGGCAAGGCCACCCTCCAGTAGCTGCACCGACAAGGAGGCGGCAACATGCCCATGGCCGAGCACAGCACGGCGGCGGCATCGGGGTTGCGGTGGCCGACCAACCGACGTGAAGCCAAGGAGATCACCACTAGCACCGCCAAGCATAGGAACAAGCTCCAGCAAGCTCGCCGGAGTAGATCGGGCCACTAGGGCAAGATCCACAGAGGCGGAGCTCGACGGCGATGGCGGCGATTGGAGGCGGGGGTGACGAAACCCCGCGGTCAGGAGGTGGAGCGCAACGAGCCGAAGCAGAAGCGCCAGAGGGCGGCGGCAGATCTCGCCGGAGCTCGCCGGAGCTGGGCGAGGGGCACGTCGGCGACGCGAGTCGCCAGAGGCGAATAGGGTTAGGGTTCCGACCGAGTGAGGGAGAGAGTGAGGGGGCGGCTGGGCTGGGCCGAGCCGAGCCGGTTTGGTCAGGTCACCTAGGTGGACTGACCGGTGGGCCCGGGCTGTCAGCCAATCTTTTTATTTTTGATTTAATTGTTTTGAGTCAAAAAAACCTTTAAGAAAAACCCTAATCTGTTTAAAAATAAACCAGAAAAATACCAAAAATAAACTAAAAATAATAAGCAATTATTTTTAGTCCTTTTTATAAGTTTGAATCCATTAAGTAAATAAAGTAATCTCATGAGTCATTTATACAAAAGAAAAAGGAGTAATTATTTTTGGCCTGAAAATAATAAAAAAATTATGCAATTAAGCAAATTTGGCAATTCTTAAATAAAATTCCATTCAAGAATATTTGACAAATATCCTTGATTGAAATTACCCTTAATATATATTCTTTAAAATCATAAAAAGAATATATCAAGTTTAATAAGTAAATAAACCATTTCTGGGGGGGGGGGATAATTCCAACACACCATAAAGCATGCATTTCTGAATCTTTAAACATTGCCCTTATTGGACAATGATGCTGTTTTTCAGAACCCGAGGTCCCGGGTCACTTCAACAAATCCAACTGCACTACCTTGCAGTTTGCAGGCAAGTTCACTCTTGCTCATATCTCTTGCTTACTTTTAGCAAATTACTTGCAAATATACCGGTGGTATGATTATTACTGCATTGAAAAGCAAAAGGTTCTCTTTTTATAATTGATATGATTAGCTGGTTATCGACCCGAGTGGTGGTAACCTAGGATGGCTGGCAAATGGAACCACGGTAAGATTGTTGTGGTGGAGGTTCCATTTGTTCGGGAAAGTGAACCTACGACTTAATAACAAATGTCGCCAATGATTCTAGCGCCGTAAATTATGGTCAACCATGAGATCTGGAATGGGACGGAGAAGTCAGCTGTATCTTTTTCCTCTCGCATGCCAACGGATCAGTAGTCGAGTGTTGTCCTGGGCGGACTACTATAGTGCATAGTGGGGGAACAGAATTTCCTGCCGGGCTGCCTATAATATAGGGGGGACAAGCTGGCTAATTGATCTATGATGGATTGTAACGGTCATCCAGATCGGTCTACCCATATTGTATAGGGGAGGGCACCGGGGGTCCGGATCGGTCTACCTATGGGGTCGTCCATAGTGTAAAGGGGAGGACCAATGCGCCAATCGGTCTGCATATGGGTATAGGGGAGGATGGACTTACAAAAGGGTGGGTCTGCGAGGTCGCGAAGAAGAACGGTGATTGGCTTGGATCATCAACTGGGCCCCATACCAAGGAAGTATGGACGGGAAAGTACGCCCGGTTGTGCAGCAAAGTGTTGATCTCTCATGGGTACAAGTGACCACCTCTGCAGAGTGTACAAAAAGTATCAAGATACTCCTTATTCTGGGAAGGAGCTGCGAACGCGGCAGGAAAGGAGCCCATCGAAGCTCTAATCAACCTATGAAGGCTGACGGACATAGTTCTTCTAAATAAAAGCAATCTTTGAAGAAATGATTATAAAACTGCATTGACCTAAGACTTACGAGTCGATGGTCGTAGCTAGTGCATTATACACCTCTATCATGTTAAATGAACTTGTTGGGTAACACTCGTTACTCACCCCATTCCCTCTTAACCCTTGCTTAGACTTGGAGGGCCAGAACGAGGAAACTGAAGGCGCATCGGAGGAATACGAGGAAGTCTACTATGAAGAACCGGACCTTTCCGGTGGAATAGAAGGCGTGGATTACACGATCGTCTATGGAAACAATGAAGGAGCCGAGGAGGAGGCCGACAACTAGTAGTATAGGGTAGTAATATAAGTCACAGGAACTTTATAGAATAAAGTGACTTAAGCAAGTTATCATGTTTAGTCTACTTCTATCAGTCATAGTTAAGGTTTATAGCATCAAGGTAGAACCTACTAGTGTTCCTCTTTGGACCGAGGAGGAACTGGAATCCTTTGTAAGATTATGGCTTGTAATATTAAGTGCTTGAATAAAGACCGCTATGTTTCTGTTGTACCACTCTGAGGGATGTAATATTTGTGAAATAGTACTTCGCGAGTGTTATGTCAACGACTTGCATACTACAACATGCAGTGGTATGCTGGGTCACCACAGTTGGTATCAGAGCCAAAGCTTTGACCTTAGGTTGGACGCCTAGTTAATGGGAATGACCTGTAGGAGTCAAATAGGAATAGTAAAGAGTTCTCTAAAATTGTTGTGACGTTATTCACTTGAGAATAACAAAGTCATACTTTTTAGTCTTACAATTCTTTATTGTTACAATGATGATGCATCATATACTAATTTTCTTTATCTTTTATATAGACTGCCAGGATGGCACGCACCAATCCGTCAAGGACCGTGCAAGTTCGAGATGTGACGATGGATGAGTATGATGGAAACCTATCCGATCTACTACGGGGCATCCTACAGGAGTGCGGGTGTGAAACCCGTATCCCTGTCAAGAAGTATGCATATTATGAGGGTAGAGTCTTCCAGAAGTACAAAGTAGGGATCATGCTTCCTGCCAAATTGGGAATGAGCATGGTCATGCCAGCTGGAGAAGCACGTACGGTTAGTACCGCATATAAGATAGCTGTCATGAAAGCCGTCACTAATATTCGTGAACACAAAACGGAGAAGTTGTTAGGTACTAAGTTCATGCGCATCCCACACGACGAGGAAGGAGAGGATCCTTGTCGGGATAGCTACAAATTTGCGAAGAGACACCCATATGCCGCAGCAGAGCACATGGACAGGTGTAAGCATCTGCTTAGTGTGTTCTATCACATTCACGGAGCACTAGTTGGTGAGATACAGAGTCTAGTGGACGAGATCACTGAGCCGACACATATGGGAGAAACTTCCGGACCACCACGAGTACATACTTTGTGGCCTACGGGGGAGACTTTTGGACCACCACGAGCACCTACTCCAGCTTTCTCCGCTGGAGACTTTATTAACCTAGATGAGGAGGAAGATCCCGAGGAGCGGGAGTTCGAGCCTGAGTCTGAACCGGAGATGCCACCAGCACACTTTGCACACGGCTCGACTGGAGCCGGATATGAGGCAGGTTTGGAGTCATGGGGAATGCCACAGAACGATAGTTTTGGGGGAAACTCCATGGGCTGGCGTTTTGGCGAGTACATGGGAACGGCCAGAGATCCGATTCCGTGTGACTCGGAGCACGAGGTCACAAGTCAGTTTAGGGTTGCTCACCGCACCGGAGATGTGGCGGGGAGGCCTATAGAGATCGAGTCGGATGACGAGGGAAAGTTACCGAGCTATATGGAGCGAGGAGAATGCTCGAGGCCCAAGATGGAGAAAAGTGCCACTGAGGTTGTATACCCATCGTTGAGCGGTTATCTGGGGATGACTGATTTCAACTTAGGGCCTACACCCGATATCGACTATATGCCGGCGGAGTCATCTTATACCCTCGCTTCAGTTAGGAGGATATCCCGAGCGACAGGATGGACACCGGGGATGTATCGGGAGTTTGACTATCCGTAGAAGACTACCATCGATAAGGAGGCGATATGTTGTAACATATGTACCATATGTGTATTATGTAGTATTTGCTTTCGCAAATGGGAATAAGTGAGTGTAGTTACTCACGGTGCAGTGTGTAACACTATGTTGTTTTTTACCCATATATATACATGGTATATGTTTGGTGTGATTTGGCAATGTTTTATTTGGATTTTATTGTGTGACTAACACTGTGCATAAAGTTGAGCTCAGAAAGCATGGGCATGGTGTAACTATGAGTTTCGCTTGATGTAACAGGGTTAGGGGGATAAAATGGCGATGGTAGTTGGTGAAGAGTCCGAGCAACAGAGGATGGAGACCGAAGCCAAGGCTAAGGAGGCAGCCGATGCAGCGGCAAGGGAACCATTACCACCACCACCACCATTTCTCACACAGCAAGATTTTGCCCAATATATGAGGATGGCAGATGAAAGACAACGGATGATTATTGAGTGCCAGACCAAGATGATGCAAGATGTGATGGATCACAATCGTGAAGGACGGAATGATGGTGTACATGGAGTCTCACTGGCAGACTTTTTGAATACAAGACCACTTCCATTTGCATCAGCGCCGGAACCAATGGACGCCGAGGATTGGTTGATGGACACTGAAAGGAAGCTCAACACTGTGAATTGCAATGACAGTGAGAAGCTTAGGTATGCCACTCATCTGTTATGTGGACCAGCAGCAGCCTGGTGGGACAATATTGTGGCAATACATCCTCTAGGAAGGATATTCACATGGGATGAATTCAAAAGGAAGTTCAGAGAGGCAAATGTACCAGAAAGTATCATGGAGTTAAAGAGGAGAGAGTTTGACAACTTAGAACAGAAGGACAAGACTATCATGAGGTATGTTAAGGAATTCACTCTTCTATCACGTTATGCTACGGATGCAGTAAACATGGATGAGAAGAGGAAGAAGCGATTTATGAGGGGTTTGCACCCAATGGCCAAGATGCAACTCAGAATGCTAAAGGCAGCAGATTTCCAAGAGCTTGTTGATGCAGCTATTACCATGGAAGATGATTTCAAGCAAGTTCAGGAGGAACGCCGTAAGAAGGCCAAGATGGAACCCAAAAGATATCCAGTCAATAAACCAACTGCAGATCTTACTTTCAAACCACGACAGCCAGGTCGGGGAACTTTACCTCGGGGAGGCGGAGGAGGAAATCCTAAGGTAGTACTCACCTGTCATGGGTACGGAGCTACAGGACATCTGGCAAGGGATTGCCCAAGGCCCAAGGTAATCTGTTATGGCTGTAACCAAGAGGGACACATGAAAAGGCAATGTCCCAATAGGGCTGCTTGGGGTAAGAAGCCAACCGGAGGAGGTTTTAACCGTGGAGGCAATTCAGGAGGAAATGGTGCAGGCAAGAAATCTCGGCCTTATGGGAAATTAAATTGCACCAACTTGGAGGAAGTGAATGAGTCGGAGAAAACTATGATAGGTACGCTTCAAATCCTATCTCACCCTGGCAAAGTACTTTTCGATACTGGTGCAACTATTTCATTCATTTCGCAAGAGTTTATCGATCTTTATGGACTCACTTGCAATAAGTTAGAATACCCCATCACTGTTTTATCTGTGGGGGGAACGATTCTAGTCACACACCTCAAGCAAGAGCAGGTCATTATGATCAGCGATTGCGTCTATCTAGCCGATCTTTTTCTTATCCCTATGAAGGATATGGCTGTGATCCTTGGAATGGATTGGTTGGAAGAGAATGGAGCCCAGATAGATTGTAAAGAGAAAACTGTGTCACTTAGATGTCCAGGAGGAGGAAGGATAGTTTATCAAGGAGACCGACATGCACATATTGAAGTTCAATTACAACTCAATACTTTGAAGGAAGCCAAACTTGAAGACATTCCAGTAGTCAATGAATTCCAAGATGTATTCCCAAAAGAATTACCAGGTATGCCACCCGACCGGGAAATTGAGTTCACTATTGATTTGATTCCTGGAACTGCACCAATAGCTCAGGCACCATATAAGATGGGGCCTAAGGAGTTAGTTGAGTTAAAGGAGCAACTAGATGAGTTAGAATAGAAAGGATTTATACAAGAAAGTATTTCACCGTGGGGTACACCTGTGATATTTGTGGATAAGCGGGATGGAGGACGCAGGATGTGTGGAGATTACAGAAACCTCAATAATATTACCATTAAGAACAAGTATCCATTACCCAGAATCCAAGATTTATTTGATCAAGTCCGGGGAGCTGGAGTATTTTCCAAGATAGATCTTCGATCCGGATATCATCAGATTAAGATCAAGAAGGAAGACGTTCCAAAGACAGTTTTTGTGTCCAGGTACGGACATCATGAGTATTTGGTCGTACCTTTTGGATTGACAAATGCACCAGCCATTTTCATGAATCTCATGAACAAGATCTTTATGCCTTACTTGGACAAGTTTGTGATAGTATTCATCGATGACATCTTGATTTATTCAAAGGACAAGGAAGAACATGCCAAACATTTGAGGATTGCTCTACAGATTCTCAGAGAACATCAGTTATATGCCAAGTTGAGTAAGTGTGAATTTTGGTTGGACCAAGTAGAGTTTCTCGGGCATGTGATCAGCAAGGAGGGCATAACAGTAAATCCCAGTAAAGTAGCGTCTATTATAGAATGGGAAGCACCAAAGAATGTCAAGCAGATTAGAGGATTCTTAGGAATGGCAGGCTACTACAGAAGGTTCATCGAAGGATTTTCCAAGATTGCTGGACCTATGACAAAATTGCTTCGTAAGAACACACCATTTGTTTGGACGGAAGAGTGTGAGGTCAGTTTCCAGACACTTAAGGATAAGTTGACCACAGCACCCGTGTTAGCCGTACCAGAAACTGGCAAAGATTACACGGTATATTGTGATGCGTCCAAGAATGGACTTGGATGTGTGTTGATGCAAGACAGAAAGGTTATTGCTTATGGGTCTAGGCAATTAAGACCACATGAAGTTAACTACCCAACACATGACCTGGAATTAGCAGCCGTGGTGTTTGCTTTGAAAGGATGGAGGCATTTTCTATATGGAGCTAAGTGTGAACTCTATACAGACCACAAGAGTCTCAAGTACTTCTTTACTCAGAAGGAACTGAATATGAGGCAACGGCGATGGTTAGAATTGATCAAGGACTATGATTTGACCATCAATTATACTCCAGGGAAGGCTAATGTTGTAGCCGATGTGTTGAGTAGAAAAAGTACGGATACTCAGCCAATGAGTCGGGAACTCCCTAAAGAGTTGCTTATGGACCTGGAAAGGTTAGAAATTCAATGCTTAGAAGTGGAATCTTTGGGCAGCGTGTCTACTATGAAGGTAATGGAGGAAAGACAAAGTGATCTTATGTACACAATCTTCCGACGACAAAGTGAAGATCTATTCATTGAGGAAGAGATCCGAATGATTGAAGAGGGAAGACCGTCTAAGTTTCGTTTAGGCGATTTCAATTCGCTCTGGTTTCATAATAGAATATGTGTGCCAGACATACCCGAAATCAAACAGTTGATACTCAAAGAAGCACATGAAACTCCATATTCAATACATCCAGGAAGTACTAAGATGTACATGGATCTTAAGGAACTGTTTTGGTGGAACAACATGAAGCAAGAAATAGCCAAGTTTGTGTCTGAATGCCATACTTGTCAAAGAGTGAAGGCGGAACATCAAAGTCCTACTGGACTAATGCAACCATTGGATATACCCGAATGGAAATAGGAAGAGATTGGAATGGATTTTATCACAGGATTACCATTGACACCCAAGAAGAAGGACATGATTTGGGTTATCGTAGACAGGTTAACAAAAACTGCACATTTCTTGGCCGTTAATCAAAAGGATTCCTAAGAAAAGTTAGTAAACTTATATGTTCAGGAAGTCGTGAGCAAGCATGGAGTACCAAAGACAATAGTATCGGACCGAGGGTCCGTATTCACTTCAGCTTTCTGGAATCAATTACATGAAGCTCTAGGATCCAGGTTAGACTTCAGCACTGCTTATCACCCACAGACAGGGGGACAGACTGAAAGGACCAATCAGATTTTGGAGGATATGCTTAGAGCATGTGCGTTGGATTTTGGAGGATCATGGGAAGAACATCTACCACTGGCAGAATTCTCTTACAACAATAGTTACCAAAGTAGCATCCAGTTGGCACCATTTGAAGCACTCTATGGAAGGAAGTGCCGATCACCCATCTGCTGGTATGAAACAGGAGCCGGTAAGGAATTTCATCCGGACTATGTGAAGGAAAGACAACATGCCGCTGACATCATCTGTGATCGATTGAATATTGCTTAGGGTAGGCAGAAGAGTTATGCAGATTCAAAGAGGAGGACATGGGAACCTCAAGTTGGGGATATGGTTTATCTTCGAGTTAGCCCAATGAAGGGGGTACATCGTTTTGGAGTCAAGGGAAAACTGAGTCCAAGGTATACTGGACCTTTCAAGATTCTAAGTCAAAGGCGAGGAGTAGCTTTTGAATTGGAGCTACCAACACAGCTATCAAAGGTTCATAATGTGTTTCATTCTTCACAACTTCAAAAGTGTATGAAGATACCAGAAGAAACTATATCCTATGAAGACGTGGAATTACAAGCAGATTTGACCTATGTGGAGGAACCGTCAAAGATCTTAGCTGAAAACTGGAAACAACTTCGCAACCGAGCCATTAAATATTGCAAGGTGCAATGGAAACATCACCCAGAAAGAGAAGCTACCTGGGAGAAGGAAGAAGATCTAAGGACAGCCTATCCCAAATTCTTCAGGTACACCTTACCCCAAACTTCGGGATGAAGTTTTTGTTAAGGGGGGAAGTCTGTAATGTCCCAGCATGTAGGACAACTTCGGGGTAGAATAGAGGGGTTATGTGCATTTCTTCTGAAATTATGGGATTTTTTTGCGCTTTTGTTACTAAAACCTAAGAGTGATCGAAACTCTCTTCGAGGGGGAATGGTGAACTCTCGAAGTGCTAAAGATTTGGACATGACCTCTTTTGATCAATTGATTGTGGGAAACAATTAAGTTGAATGATTAAAGCTTAAAGGACATTTGAAAATTAAAACTTGAATTTGAATTTGAACTTAATTTAAATTCAAATAGCACATTTACAAAAGGATAAATGATTCAAATAAGAAAAACTTTGGACTTTATTAATTACCAACACATTATACATTGTCTTTACAATGTCTATGAATAAAAGAATATTACAACAATGGACATTCATAGAATGTTACAATCTGAAGCTAAAAGAAAGAAAATAAAGAAGAAAAGAAAATACAAGTTATGATTAAATCCTAAACTATCTTGATCATCAAATCATTCTTCTTCTTCATTCTTCTTATCACCTGCATACAAAGGAGAATACAAAAAGAAAGGCCACCATGGTATTACAAGTGTCAATCAAATTTAAATGAAGCACTGTTGATAATCATCAAAAGGATGATCTTATCAACATGACTCACACCAAAATATCTGCCTTGAACCAATCTGGCCGGCCAAGCCACCAAGCAGGCAAGCAGCTGGTCACCAGATGCATGCTTGGAGGTGTCAAGACACCAGCACATAGGAAGAAGTATAAAAGAGAGCACTGTGTGTGAAACTGGTCGACTAAGAATCCTAGCCGACCAGCACACAGCACCAACACACCATAGCACCAGCCCCAGCACACCACAGTACATAGCACCAGCACCAGCACACAGCACCACAGCAGCACAAGTTCTCTCTGCTCATGAGTTGAGCATCAGGAGGGAATTCACCTCACCAAATCAAACCAATAGCCAAAGCAAAAGCAACATGGTTACTTAAACAAGATCAGGAGCAGCAAGGAGCAAGCCAAGCACCTGGGAGGTGCAGGGCAGGCAAGGTGGGAAGCCAAGCACAAGGAGGTGCAGGGCAAGCCACTGGGAGGAGCAGGGCAAGCACAAGAGCCATTGATCAAGCTCAACCAAAAAGCATCATCAACATCACCACAGCTACTCATCACAGCCAGCACAAGACCAAGGTATAACTAGGACTTGCATAGCCTTGAGTAAAACCTTGCAAGCATCCAAATTCTTGCATACACAAGAAAATAACAGCAATGAAACCCTCAGCACCAAATCCTTCTGCTAAGCAGAACACATAGGAGGTTTGGGGAGGTTTTTCTCCTCAGACTTACAGAGAAGTGCTCTGTAAAATCTTCATAGGAAGATTTAGCCAATAGGAAGCAAGCCAACAAGCATCAGCAAGAGTAAAAGCCTCAGACCATGCATCCTAGGCTAAGACTAAGATCATCATGAAGATCTGTTCTTATTAGTAAAGTTATTGCACAATATGATGATCTAGCCAGTGATAGAAATCACCAAGCATGTTTAACATTACCAACAGCAGCCATCCAATTTAATTATCAAGAAAAGGTTGTGAACCTCACATGGAGGAAGCACAATCAACACCTAATAATAACAGTTGCATGCTGTCAATGAATAACATGATTTAGAAAGCAACAAAACCTTCAGCAGCATACAAATCAAGCATGAATTACTTGATAAAGGCAATCATCACTGAAACAAGTTTTCAGTTCATAAAAAGCAACAGAATCATAACAAGCTCAAGCTCAGCATGTTATTATCATCATAAGGATAATCATATGAAATTAACTGGCAGCAGTTTACACTGCAAGCCAGAGATCACCATTTAGATAAATGATAATCACAGAGTAAGCATTTCAAGCAAGCAATACTGAATTCAGTTAAGAAGCTCTTAACTGAATATCATGCTAACAGTAGCCACCATATCACAGACATTTGAACAAGCTAACAGCACTGGAGAGAATCCCCAGTTAAGCATATCAAGTTCAGTTAAGAAACTCTTAACTGAATCTTGCACTGACAATTGCACAGCATACAGAGCATCACAGCACAAGCTCAAGCAGAGCAACAACAGCAATAGCAGCACAAGAGTGAGCAGAGCAGCAACAGCATAGCGCAGCATAGGCAAGCATGCCTGGCTCGCTGGCCAGGCCACCAAGATCGAGCACAGAAGCTAGGAGAAGGAGAACTCACTGGAATGCTCACAGAGGAGCACAGCGGAAGACCATGGCGGCGACATGACAACGCAGCCACGGTTGTGGCGGCAAGGCCACCCTCCAGTAGCTGCACCGACAAGGAGGCGGCGACATGCTCATGGCCGAGCACAGCACGGCGGCGGCGTCGGGGTTGCGGTGGCCGTTGATACGTCTCAAATGTATCTATAATTTTTGATGCTCCATGCTTGTTTTTACACCATTTGCCTATTGTTTCGTTACACTTAGTGGCATTTTTATACATTTTCCGGAACTAACCTATTAACGAAGTGCCACAGTGCCAGTTTCCTGTTTTCTGCTGTTTTTGTGTTTCAGAAGTGATACACAGGAAATATTCTCGGAATTGGACGAAACAAGTTCCTGAAGTCATATTTCACGGGGAAGCTTCCAGACATCCGAAGACCTGACGGAGTGGGGCCACGTGGGCCCCAGACACAGGGGCGGCGCGGCCACCCCCCTGGCCGCGCCAGCCCCGTGTGAGGGGGCGTGGTCCCTCCTCTGACATCGCCCCTTCGCCTATATATACCCCTTGACGAGAAAAACCTAAGGGCCCGATCAGTTTTCCAGAATACATCGCGATCCGCCGCCGCCGTCGACCCGAAGATCGGGAGGGTCCAGAAGCTCTTCCCGGCACCCTGCCGGAGAGGGGAATCGCCACCGGAGGTCTTCTTCATCGCCATGCTTGCCTCCAGAGCGATGAGTGAGTAGTCTACCTTGGACTATGGGTCCATAGCAGTAGCTAGATGGTTGTCTTCTCCACCATGTGCTTCATGTTTAGATCTCATGAGCTGCCCTACATGATTGAGATCACCGTTATGTAATTCTATGATGTTGGTTTGTTGGGATCCGATGAATATTGGTGTTTATGATTAAGTTGCTGTACTGAATTATATCTTTTGTTATATATATGTTGTTTATGATCTTGCATGCTCTCTGTTGTTAGTAGCTATCTTGGCCGAGTAGTTGCTAGTGACTCCAAGAGGGGGTATTTATGCTCGATAGTGGGTTCATGTCTCTATTTCACCTGGGGGAGTGACAGAAACCTCTAAGGTGGTAGATGTGCTGTTGCTACTAGGGAGAAAACAACATTCATTTGCTCAAGGGCATATGCTTTGTTTACATTACACACTTTGCTTAATGCAATTATCTGTTGTTCGCAACTTAATACTTCTAGGGTGTTCGGATGATATCCCCGGGGGTGGATTATTAGTCATAGATGCAGTTGGATGGCGGTCTATGTATTTTGTTGTAATGCCCAGAGTAAATCTCATAGTGATCTTCTTGACATATCACGTTATCTTTATTCTATCAATTGCCCAACTGTAATTTGTTTACCCAGCATGTTATTTTATCTATGGAGAGACACCACTAGTGAACTGTGGACCCCGGTCCTATTTTAATCATATTGCAATCACCTGTTTACTTTTCCCGCACTGTTTACTTTACTCGCATATTACTACTGTTTTCCACTCGATACACTCATAACCTTTGTTTCAAGCAAACCGGTGAGATTGACAACCTCATCGCAAGTTGGGGACAAAGTATTTGTTTGTGTGTGTGCAGGTTCCACAAATACCTTCAGTCGTCATCGTCTCTCTTCTCCTGATCGATAAACCTTGGTTTCTTAACTGAGGGAAAACTAGCCGCTACACTCATCATACCTTCCTCTTGGGGTTCCCAACGGGCTGGTCATCACCACGCACAAGGACTTACTGCTCCCACGTCAACTAAACGCCACAGCTCTTTTCTGGCGCCATCATACGAGTAGCAGCCGTCCAACCGACGCGAAGCCGAGGAGATCACCACCAGCACCGCCAAGCACAGGAAGAAGCTCCAGCAAGCTCGCCGAAGTAGATCGGGCCACTAGGGCAAGATCCATAGAGGCGGAGCTCGACGGCGATGGCGGCGATTGGAGGCGGGGGTGACGAAACCCCGCGGTCAGGAGGTGGAGCGCAACGAGCCGAAGCAGAAGCGCCAGAGGGCGGCGGCAGATCTCGCCGGAGCTCGCCGGAGCTGGGCGAGGGGCGCGTCGGCGACGTGAGTCGCCAGAGGCGAATAGGGTTAGGGTTCCGACTGAGTGAGGGAGAGAGTGAGGGGGCGGCTGGGCCGGGCTGAGCCGGTTCGGTCAGATCACCTAGGTGGACTGACCGGTGGGCTCGGGCTGTCAGCCAATCTTTTTATTTTTGATTTAATTGTTTTGAGTCAAAAACCTTTAAGAAAAACCCTAATCTGTTTAAAAATAAACCAGAAAATACCAAAAATAAACTAAAAATAATAAGCAATTATTTTTAGTCCTTTTTATAAGTTTGAATCCATTAAGTAAATAAAGTAATCTCATGAGTCATTTATACAAAAGAAAAAGGAGTAATTATTTTTGGCCTAAAAATAATAATAAAATTATGCAATTAAGCAAATTTGGCAATTCTTAAATAAAATTCCATTCAAGAATATTTGACAAATATCCTTGAATGAAATTACCCTTAATATATATTCTTCAAAATCAGAAAAAGAATATATCAAGTTTAATAAGTAAATAAACCATTTCTGGGGGGGGGGGAATAATTCCAACACACCATAAAGCATGCATTTCTGAATCTTTAAACATTGCCCTTATTGGACAATGATGTTGTTTTTCAGAACCCGAGGTCCCAGGTCACTTCAACAAATCCAACTGCACTACCTTGCAGTTTGCAGGCAAGTTCACTCTTGCTCATATCTCTTGCTTACTTTTAGCAAATTACTTGCAAATATACCGGTGGTATGATTATTACTGCATTGAAAAGCAAAAGGTTCTCTTTTTATAATTGATATGATTAGCTGGTTATCGACCCGAGTGGTGGTAACCTAGGATGGCTGGCAAATGGAACCACGGTAAGATTGTTGTGGTGGAGGTTCCATTTGTTCGGGAAAGTGAACCTACGACTTAATAACAAATGTCGCCAGTGATTCTAGCGCCATAAATTACGGTCAACCATGAGATCTAGAATGGGACGGAGAAGTCAGCTGTATCTTTTTCCTCTCGCATGCCAACGGATCAGTAGTCGAGTGTTGTCCTGCGCGGGCTACTATAGTGCATAGTGGGGGAACAGAATTTCCTGCCGGGCTGCCTATAGTATAGGGGGGACAAGCTGGCTAATTGATCTATGATGGATTATAACGGTCATCCAGATCGGTCTACCCATATTGTATAGGGGAGGGCACCGGGGGTCCGGATCGGTCTACCTATGGGGTCGTCCATAGTGTAAAGGGGAGGACCAGTGCGCCAATCGGTCTGCATATGGATATAGGGGAGGATGGACTTACAAAAGGGTGGGTCTGCGAGGTCACGGAGAAGAACGGTGATTGGCTTGGATCATCAACTGGGCCCCATACCAAGGAAGTATGGACGGGAAAGTACGCCCGGTTGTGCAGCAAAGTGTTGATCTCTCATGGGTACAAGTGACCACCTCTGCAGAGTGTACAAAAAGTATCAAGATACTCCTTGTTCCGGGAAGGAGTTGCGAACGCGGCAGGAAAGGAGCCCATCGAAGCTCTAATCAACCTGTGAAGGCTGACGGACATAGTTCTTCTAAATAAAAGTAATCTTTGAAGAAATGATTATAAAACTGTATTGACCTAAGACTTATGAGTCGATGGTCGTAGCTAGTGCATTATACACCTCTATCCTGTTAAATGAACTTGTTGGGTAACGCTCGTTACTCACCCCATTCCCTCTTAACCCTTGCTTAGACTTGGAGGGCTAGAACGAGGAAACTGAAGGCACATCGGAGGACTACGAGGAAGTCTAGTATGAAGAACCGGACCTTTCCGGTGGAATAGAAGGCGTGGATTACACGATCGTCTATGGAAACAACGAAGGAGCCGAGGAGGAAGCCGACAACTAGTAGTATAGGGTAGTAATATAAGTCACGGGAACTTTATAGAATAAAGTGACTTAAGCAAGTTATCATGTTTAGTCTACTTCTATCAGTCATAGTTAAGGTTTATAGCATCAAGGTAGAACCTACTAGTGTTCCTCTTTGGACCGAGGAGGAAATGGAATCCTTTGTAAGATTATGGCTTATAATATTAAGTGCTTGAATAAATACCGCTATGTTTCTGTTGTACCACTCTGAGGGATGTAATATTTGTGAAATGGTACTTCACGGGTGTTATGTCAACGACTTGCATACTACAACATGCAGTGGTATGCTGGGTCACCACAACGGGCCTCAGGGGTACTCAAGTAACGGGCTCTATTATCTATACCCTTGTCAGCCGGATACTTCAGTGGACTATCTACGAATGGCTGAGTCGACATCTATGGATGGTATTTTCAAGGGCAGTTGCCACAGTATTTGGTCCAACCTATCTGAGACAACTTGACAAGGGTATAGCCAATAAAGCCCGTTACTTGTGTACCCCTAAGGCCCATTAAGTTAGGCCCAGAATAGTTGTAGTCGAAATACGAGTCAGTATCGTATACAGGCATTGTAATATGTATTGAACCCGACCGGTTCCTTGAGACCTGGCCACCTATATATAGGGGCCAGGAGAGGCCGATCAGAGACAGATTGAGAGTAAGCCAAGTTGACCATCACGTTTATTCTCGATACACGCCTTGTTTGACTGATCTTCACCTTCGAGTTCATCTGACACCCTATTCCCCCGATCCTAAGTCCTTCATCTAAGACATTTGTTGAGTTAACCCTCATCAATTAGCGCCGACCGTGGGGACCCTGGGGTGTTGGAATCATGAATTTGACGGCTTATTCGCTTTTAGCCAACAGTAATCCAGAAGTTGATGGAAACCAGGAGATGGATTTAACGATCGAAAGCCTGAATTTTCGTGTCGGATCCTCGGGTTCAACTCGCCTTTCGGATCCAGCGAACCTAGATCCGTCGGCAAGTGAAACCAAGACAATCACCATGACTGGATCATCGGTGGGCTCTTCCAGCGAGGTAAACTCGCCGGTCAGCTTCACAATAGCAGTAAATACAGGAGAAAAAATCGAAGAACTCGACGAAACCATGGAAAAACTCGACATAGGAGGAACAGTGGATCAATCATATCCTAGCCAAAAGGACTTCATCACCCGAAGCGGCGGCGTCTCCGGCAATATACACCAACTATGCGTCATTATCACTGAAGCAGCAGAAGATATCGACCCTGCAGATAATGCAGCAACCAACGCGCAACTCAACAAATCGAGAAGCAATAGCAAAAACGAAAATGAGAAAATTCACGTCTCCACCGGAGAGTGGAGAATCATCGTGTCAGCCATCAACCAAGGCACAGAGGTACCCGCCAACTCAAGAAGAGAAGTTCTGATGGGGTATCAGTATGCCCTGCATCAACACAAAAAGAAGCTGTGGGAGGAAAAAGATGAGCTCAGAAGAAGTCAAGAAAACAATAGTGTATCAAGTGGAGCACACTGGGACGAATACAGTGAAGCATCAGACTCCAGCAGAGAGAGACATAGAGAGCCAAAGCACAATAGGAGGACAACAGCGCGAGTGATGCTTGCGGTGGTGTTATCTTTTCACCGTCCAGTTGGGAACCCCAAGAGGAAGGTATGATGAATATAGCAGCAAGGTTTTCCCTCAGTTAAGAAACCAAGGTATGTCGATCAGGAGAGGAAGGACCAAAACGACTGAAGGTGATGCTTGCTAGCTTGCGACAGCTCATGACAATTTATAAGGCGCCTCGTCCAAGCTTTGCTTTGCTGGCTGCAACGCGAAACCTGCACACAACACAACCAAATACTTTGCTCCCAACTTACGATGAGGTTGTCAATCTCACCGGTTTGCTTGAAACAAAGGAATGAGCGTATCGAGTGGAAAATAGTAATAGTATGCGAGTAAAGTAAACAGTGCGAGTAAAGTAAACAGGTGATAGCAATATAGAGGAAATATGACCGGGGTCCACAGTTCACTAGTGGTGTCTCTCCATAAGATAAAATAATACATGCTGGGTAAACAAATTATAGTTGGGCAATTGATAGAATAAATACAACGTGCATATGATGAGAGGATCACTATGAGATTTACTCTGGGCATTACAACAAGATACATAGACCGCCATCCAACTGCATCTATGACTAATAATCCACTTGTGGCGAATCAATCCGAGAACTCCACAAGTATTAAGCAAAGTGTGTAATGTAAACAAAGCATATGCTCTCGAGCATATGAATGTTGTTTTACCCCTAGTAGCAACAGCACATCTACAACCATAGAGGTTTTTGTCACTCCCCCAGATTAAATAGAGGCATGAACCCACTATCGAGCATAAATACCCCCTCTTGGAGTCACTAGCAACTACTCGGCCAAGATAGCTACTAACAACAGAGAGCATGCAAGATCATAAACAACATAGAGATAACATAAGATAAATTTCAGTACATCAACTCAAGCATAACACCAATATTCATCGGATCCCAACAAACCAAACATGTAGAATTACATAACGGTGATCTCAATCATGTAGGGCAGCTTATGAGATCTAAACATGAAGCACATGGTGGAGAAGACAACCATCTAGCTACTGCTATGGACCCATAGTCCAAGGTAGACTACTCACTCATCGCTCCGGAGGCAAGCATGGTGATATCCCACAAGTATAGGGGATCGTGTGTAGCCTTTTCGATAAGTAAGAGTGTCGAACCTAACGAGGAGCTAAAGGTAGGATAAATATTCTCTCAAGTTCTATTAACCACTGATACAACTCTACGCACACTAAACGTTTGTATCATCTAGGAAATAAAACTAGAGCAACGATTCGGGTATGAGAGATAGCTTTGCAGGATAATAAATACAAGAAAGTAATTGTTTGTGCTACAGCAATAAGATATACTAAGTAACCATAAACTAACAGTACCATGAGTGTGGAAAAGTGGTGGTAATACTGGTGGCTTTGTCTAAGTTCAATTAGCGAATAAATCGGGTTCATTGTCTTCGATGCAGTTTTCTATGTGGGAGAGGCTAAATATACGTGCACTTCACTACTTGGAAATACAAGTACTATATGATTGGATTGTTAGCAAGCATCCACAAATACTAATAATGCATTAAGGTTTCCCCAACCATAGCCTTAAGTTAATGGTCCTCTTACTCCTATACGTGCAACGTTCCGGTTCGCGTCCTCAGGTTTCTGTCACTCCGGCAGAACTTTCCTCTTCCTCTTACACATACTACAAACCCTATGATATTTAATTCATGCGCGCATAAATATAATGGACACCAAAGGACTCTAATGAACCAAAGACATTCAACAAATCAATCTAAGAACAAATAAACTATGGAAACATGACATAGATCATAGGATAAATATTATAGCATCAAACACCATGTTTACATAGGACGGTACAGAGGTGTGTGGGAGGATGAACCACTGCATATGTGATGGAGATAGCGGTGAAGATGGTGGAGAGGAGCAGCGAGGGCGCGGGCGGTAGCGGCGTGGCAGCAGCGGCGCGGGCGGCGGCGTGGGGGACTCCTTCCCCGCCGCCGGCATCATGGGGGAGCGCCGCCCCTTAGCCCCCTTCCTTCATGGCTTCATGGGATCCCTCCCCTATGGAGATGGGATTCATGGGGGAGGCTAAAACGTGGCTCTGGTGGCTACAAATTCGTGGGTAGAGGTGTCTCCCACGAGCTAGGGTTCCTCTCTTTATATAGTCTCTCGGATTCCCGTCTCCCCATCTTGGGTCGCAATGGATCAGGCTTATGTCGGTCGTCCGGACTCGGAATCAGGTGAATTTTATGTCCAGAACGTTCGCCGTGAAATTCCCTACAACTTTGTAATTGAAGAGTTTTCCGTTTGACGCTGTCTTCGACCCGATGTGACCATCTTAGAAAAAAGTTCTGCCATAGATTTCTGAAAAGTCCCAATTTGACTCCAACAAGGTTTACACTTGTATTCTTGGTAATTCCTACACATCAAAGTGTGAAACAAGAACATTGTGCACTTTTGCAAGTATTAGTAGGTTAGTCCAAATAAATCATAAAAGTGCCACAAAGTATAGACAAAACATATAGCAATTGGTGTAAAACAAGCATGGAGCATCAAAAATTATAGATACGTTTGCAACGTATCAACATCCTCAAGCTTAACTCCTGCTCGTCCTCGAGTAGGTAAGTGATAACAAAAGAATAATTTTTGAGGTGACATGCACCATCACAATCTTATCATCTAAGTAAAGCATTGAGTGCTGGGATTAAAGAACTTAAAACATGGGCATAAGTGATATAATCTTGACAATAAAAACTTAGCAACCATGTTATAACATGAAAAGAAACACAAACGAAAGATCATGAATAATGAAACAATGAAAGTCAAATGTGTGTTCAAATCATATGGAAAAACATAACAAATGGTTTTCAGCTTGTCCTTCATGGAATAGCAAAACATAAATGCATAGGACACCTTCAAGTTTAAAAGAGCGACTAGATACAAATAATTTAAGAACAAGTGAAACCATGATTATGAATCAATCAATGAAAACTTTGGGACAATGCACATTATACTCAGAATGACAACTATGCTCTCTTAGATAGTGCATAAAGGTAGAAGGTGGTGACTCAACATAGAAGTAAAAGAAAGGCCCTTCGCAGAGGGAAGCAGTGATTAAACATGTGCTAGAGCTTTTCATTTGTAAAACAGAGAGATAAAAATTTGGTTTTGAGAGGTGGTTGTCTTTGTCAACGACTGGCAATGGGGTTCTTACTATCTTCCATACAAAAATGAAGCAAGTTTTTGAGAGAGAGATTGGCACTTTGGTGCTCTTTTATAAAGCTTGGCACTCCTCTCCACCTTTTTTTCCTTTCACAAACCATGGCTAACCGATTTCATCGGGTGCCCACCAACATTCACATACCATGGAGGAGTGCCTTTTTTTCTTTCCTTTTTTCTCTTTTTTTTTCTTTTTGGAATAAAACAATATGGAAGATAGCAAATCCGACCACTACGTCCCCATGAGCTGAAAACAGTGTCACAAAATGAGAAGTATTTGGAAGGTTTTTTTGAAAGGTAGCACATGAAAATTTTACTTGGAATGGCTTGCAAATACCATGCATAGGAATTTATAGTGGACACATTGGAATAACTTGGTTTTTAGGAGTTGGATGCACGAGTAGCGCTCATACTCAGTACAAAATGAGGGCTAGCAAAAGACTGGGAGCGACCAACTAAGAGAGCAATAACGGCCATAATCATGCAAAGCGACAAAGCAACATTAAAAGAAGCATAAGATGGCATCAAAAGTCAAAAACTAAATGATCATAGAGGCTTATGGAGACTTTGTATGAGTCTAACATGTGTGAGCATGCGCCAAGTCAACCCAAATAAAGCATCAAGGAGAAAACCAAAATAATGCTTCCAAATAATAAAAACAACGCACGATTTTTTCAAAGGCTCATTAAGCAATCTCAGTCATTTGAGACAAGTCATGCTACATCAAAAATCACTAATCATACTATCAAAAAGACATCAAGCATGACATGCAAAAGTCTAAGCCGCAGTCTAAACAAGCTCCTTTTTGTACCACTTTTTTGCATAAATCTTTTTCTCTTTTCCAACACCATTCGAACTTTTTTAACTCAACTCTTTTGATGAAAACCAATATGGTTCAGAGGAAAAAATACACCTTGATAAAAATATAAGAAGATCTGAACAAAAATCAAGGCGAAAACTAAAAACTAAATGCAGTAGCAGAAAAAGAAGAACACTCGTTGAACGATAAGAGTGAAAAACTGAGTGTTCTTGGCAAATGAAAACGAGTACATCTCCTTCAAAAGAAATTTGTTGGGGTCCAACCATTTATTGTAGCAAACTAAACTAAACTAAACTAAACTAAAAACTAAAACAACTGACGCTCCAAGAAAAATGCATAGTGTATGAAGCAATAAAAATATAGTGTCTTGAAAGATGACCTGATTTTTGCCGATGAAGAAGGGGTGCCTGGGGGCATCCCCAAGCTATGACGCTTGTACTTCTTGGATATTTCTTAGGGGTTGCATGGGGCATCCCCAAGCTTGAGCTTTTGTCCATTCTTCAACTCATCTCATCATTCTCCAGTCCCTACACTTGAAAACTTCCTTCATACAAAACTCAACACAATTCTATTAGCAACATTAGTGTAAGCATAACAATGAATCAACCTATTTTGCTTCAGGTTTCAACTCAAAATCACCACATATAAAGAATATACTACTGTAGAAACTTCCTCAAAAGTTCCGTGATCGAAAGAACTCAAAAAGAAAGCATTCGAGAGGCAACAACGAATAGTGGCAGAAATCTGTCAAAACAGAACAGCTGACAAAGGTCAATTTTTTAAGGGGTTTTCTGTTATTCAAATTAAAAAGTGTTCAACTAACGAAAGTTTGGATATAACCTGAGGAATAACCACAAGAAATCGCAGGTCCAAAAGATTTTCAGAGATTTTTCACGAATTTTTACAGTACAGTACGAAAATCTGTTTCAGGACAGCAACATCCCCAAATCTTACCTCACTCGAATTAGAGGCTTCTCTTGGCACAACAACGGAATAAAAAGGATAAGGAGTGGTTATTACAGTAGTAATAACTTCCAAGACTCAAATAAAAGAAAAATTACTGAAAATAATACAATGAGTTATCTCCTAAGAGTGCTTTTCTTTAACGCCTTTGAGCTAGGCACAAAATAGAGAACCAAACAAAAAAGCAAAACAAAAGGAACTATTTTTGTTGTTTTCAATTTATAAGTGAAAGTAAAGAAGCAATAAAAACAAAATAAAGAGCCTAATAAAACTAAAGAAGATAAAACCAAGACATATAAAAGCAACTATAATACAAGTTAACACAATACATATCATGTGGATGGGTAATATAGAGTATGAAGGAGACAACCTCATGTTAGTTGATGAATAGGGGGATGACTTGAGAATCCCCAAGCTTAGATGATTGTATCTTCTTGAATATATTCTTGGGATGCACCTAAACATCCCCAAGCTTGAGCTCTCGTGTCTTCTTGTTCATCTCATATCACCATATTGATTAGAACTTATAAGCTACATCCACATAAAACTTCACAAAACTCATTAGTAGGGTTAGTACTCATTAAATAAAATCCACTAATTTTCAAGCATTGACAAGTTTCATAATCTATACTCAACATTAGCCACTGTATATACTAAGGTATTCATGATTTCCGTTGTCCGTCGAAAAACTAATGAAACTAATAACACCAAGTACAATATTGAATAAACTAAGAAATCTGTCAAAACTGAACAGTCTGTAAAGATGACACTCAATGAGATAGTTAAGTAGCTCAAATCGAAAAACTCCAAACTAAAGAAAGACAGATCATAATCTCAGGTTCATGCATAATTTTTTTAGATCAAAAAACTATTCTGAGATTTTTCACGATTTTTTATAGTGAAGCACAGAAATCTGTCTAAACAGAACAGTCGGTGAAAATCGAATTTTTTGAGATAGCTACGTAACTCAAATCAGAAAAAGTTAGTCTAATGAAAGAAAGATAATAAGCATTACTTTGCACTCAAGAAATTTTAGGTCAATATCACGTTCTGGTGATTTGAAACATTTTGTACGGTGAAGCACAAAAAATCTGTTTTTGGACAGCAAAGCAAAACTATCAACTTCCAAGTAACTAGGAACTACAATTATCACTTTACTTTTATGGTACAAAGGAATATGTACAATATATAAGTTTTTAACTGAAAAGCTTCCATGGTAAGATTTGTTTTGGTTTCATAGGCATGAACACAAGTGTTCAAGGTCGACCCCCACTTAACCATTACTCATATTTCCAATCACTTTCCTTTTTGAAAAATTTCTAATGAAATTCACATCAACTTGCTCTTCTTGGGCAACCAGAGAGGCCAAAGGAACATTATTAGGATCAAAATGAGTCCTATCATTAGCAAGCATAGCCATAATGGTATCAATCTTATCACTTAAGGAAGAGGTTTCCTCAACAGAATTTACCTTCTTACCTTGTGGAGCTCTCTCGGTGTGCCATTCGGAATAATTTACCATCATGTTGTCGAGTAGCTTTGATGCGGCGCCCAAGGTAAGGGACATAAAAGTGCCTCCAGCAGCTGAATCAAGTAGGTTCCTTGAAGAAAAATTCAGTCCTGCATAAAAAGTTTGGATAATCATCCAAGTAGTCAGTCCACGAGTGGGGCAATTCTTTACCATAGATTTCATTCTTTCCCAAGCTTGAGCAACATGTTCATTATCAAACTGAGTAAACTTCATAATATTGCTGCGCAAAGCTATAATCTTAGCAGGAGGATAGTATCTACCAATAAAAGCATCCTTACACTTAGCCCATGAATCAATACTATTCTTAGTCAAAGACAGCAACCAATCTTTAGCCTTTCCTCTCAAAGAAAAAGGAAACAACTTGAGCTTAATAATATCACTATCAACATCCTTATATTTCTGCATCTCACATAGCTCAACAAAATTGTTGAGATGAGCTGCAGCATCTTCAGTACTAGAACCAGAAAATTGCTCTTTCATAACAAGGTTCAATAAAGCAGGCTTGATCTCATAAAAGGTGGTAGCAGGAACAGGTGGTGCAATAGGAGTGCAGATAAAATCACTATTGTTCGTGCTAGCAAAGTCACACAACTTGGTGTTTTCAGGAGTACCCATTTCAGCAAAACGAAAGTAAACAAGTAAAAATAGCTACCAAGGATTCTAATTTTTTTGGGTTTTTGATATAAAGCAATGCAGGTAAAATAAAATAAAGTAAAGCAAAACAAATAACAAAGTAAAGAATGTGTGTGCGAAGAACTCCCCTCGCAGAAGACTTCTCTCTTCCCCGGCAACGGCGCCAGAAAAATAGCTGCTACTCCAAGTTGATGTGGGAGCAAACTGTCCTTGTGCGTGGTGAATGACCAGCCCGTTGGGAACCCCAAGAGGAAGGTATGATGAGTGTAGCAGCAAGTTTTC
The DNA here is from genome assembly GCA_007115705.1 of Dactylis glomerata. Taxonomy (NCBI): domain Eukaryota; kingdom Viridiplantae; phylum Streptophyta; class Magnoliopsida; order Poales; family Poaceae; genus Dactylis; species Dactylis glomerata. The sequence continues at coordinate 199,250 of QXEO01001223.1, forward strand.
CCTCAATTAAGAAACCAAGGTTTATCGAACAGGAGAAGGGAGACGATGACGACTGAAGGTGATGCAGACTGGCTTAAGAACACTCCAACAAGGGCGCCGTTAACGATACTTGTTGACTCGTCTTCGGCCAGTAGCAACGCGGAACCTGCACACAACACAACCAAGTACTTTGTTCCCAACTTGCGATGAGGTTGTCAATCTCACCGGTTTGCTTGAAACAAAGGTTATGAGTGTATCGAGTGGAAAACAGTAGAGTATGCGAGTAAAGTAAACAGTGCGGGAAAAGTAAACAGGTGATTGCAATATGATTAAAATAGGACCGGGGTCCACAGTTCACTAGTGGTGTCTCTCCATAGATAAAATAACATGCTGGGTAAACAAATTACAGTTGGGCAATTGATAGAATAAAGATAACGTGATATGTCAAGAAGATCACTATGAGATTTACTCTGGGCATTACAACAAAATACATAGACTGCCATCCAACTGCATCTATGACTAATAATCCACTCCCGGGGATATCATCCGAACACCCTAGAAGTATTAAGTTGCGAACAACAGATAATTGCATTAAGCAAAGTGTGTAATGTAAACAAAGCATATGCCCTTGAGCATATGAATGTTGTTTTCTCCCTAGTAGCAACAGCACATCTACCACCTTAGAGGTTTCTGTCACTCCCCCAGGTGAAATAGAGACATGAACCCACTATCGAGCATAAATACCCCCTCTTGGAGTCACTAGCAACTACTCGGCCAAGATAGCTACTAACAACGGAGAGCATGCAAGATCATAAACAACATAGAGATAACAAAAGATATAATTCAGTACAGCAACTTAATCATAAACACCAATATTCATCGGATCCCAACAAACCAACATCATAGAATTACATAACGGTGATCTCAATCATGTATGGCAGCTCATGAGATCTAAACATGAAGCACATGGTGGAGAAGACAACCATCTAGCTACTGCTATGGACCCATAGTCCAAGGTAGACTACTCACTCATCGCTCCGGAGGCAAGCATGGCGATGAAGAAGACCTCCGGTGGTGATTCCCCTCTCCGGCAGGGTGCCGGGAAGAGCTTCTGGACCCTCCCGATCTTCGGGTCGACGGCGGCGGCGGATCGTGATGTATTCTGGAAAACTGATCGGGCTCTTAGGTTTTTCTCGTCGGGGGGTCTTTATATGTGAAGGGGCAATGTCAGAGGAGGGACCAGGCCCCCTCACACAGGGGTGGCGCGGCCAGGGGCCTGGCCGCGCCGCCTGTGCGTGTGGGGCCCACGTGGCCCTCCTTCGTCTCTTCTTCGGATGTCTGGAAGCTTCCCCGTGATATAAGTCTTCAGGAACTTGTTTCGTCCAATTCCGAGAATATTTCCTGTGTATCACTTCTGAAACACAAAAACAGCAGAAAACAGGAAACTGGCACTGTGGCACTTCGTTAATAGGTTAGTTTCGGAAAATGTATAAAAATGCCACTAAGTGTAACGAAACAATAGGCAAAGGGTGTAAAAACAAGCATGGAGCATCAAAAATTATAGATACGTTTGAGACGTATCAGTGGCGCATGGCTTGCACTGGAGAAACGTAGCTCCGCCGGTGGCCATGTCAAACCCCACGGCGAGTTTCTGCGCCGGGGTACCGTAGCCGATGCTGACGTGGTACTCGAACGCGCCCGGCAATGCCCCGAGCGGGGTGCCGGTGGAGGGGATCCTCAGACCAGGACCAGGGTGCTCCGATGAATCGCCGAACAGCGCGTGAAGACGGAGGGTGTCACAATAGAAGGCGTCGCCGACCGAGGGCCAGCGGAAGGAGAGCACGGGCTCAGCCGATGCATCACAGGTAGCTCGCCATCTCCTGAAATATGTGAACAAGTTATTAGCATATGGGCGTGTCTATTAGCTTAGAGCTTAGTGAATTCATTATATCTCAGTTGCAACTTATGTTGTAACTCACCACCGGCATAAATCATAAAGCAAATCTAACGGTTTAAATCTCTCGATTCTAGTTGCAACCTCACCTGTAACTGAATAAATCAGTTGCAACCCAATTTACGACTGAAAAAAATCTTGGTTGCAACTCAATTGCACGAATTATAATACAAATCTAATGGTATATGATTCTATTGAGCCATAAGCTAATTCTGAGTCTACCAAGAATTAGCAATTCCGTTAGCATATACTACTAGCATAAACGGGCTAGCTCATTGCTGAAGCGCATTACGCGCATAAATGTGAGAGATCGAGAGGGGAGTTCTAATTCAACGTTGATGTACAAAGATTGATGCAAGATACATCACCAGCAGGGATAGACGCGCAGGTCGACTGGATCCTCGAGTCGTGAGATGAACGAACAAGGACATGCCTTCCACCATAAGTGTTGCTGGTGTGGTAACAGCTGCCGAGATGAGGGGCAACAAGAAGCAGACACAAAAGCAGACAGGGGTGAATAGCTGGTCGAAATCGACAAAACTAACCTCTCTGGCAAACTTCAGCACAAAATGAACCCAATCTCAAACTATTTCACAAAATAACCCTTTTCAGTAGCGCCCGCAAGACCGGCGCTATGATCTATTGCATAGCGCCCTGCACTAGGGTGCTATCCTCCTGGACACATGGCATAGCGGGGCCCGCATCCGGCACCATAGCGCCGGAGTCAGGGGCGCTATGCTCTTAATGGGCCGGCCCACGACGGCTGCGGCCGTGCGATGCTAACCGAGGTGGGAGTTTAGTCCCACCTCGGAAGCTGAGGCAAATCCGCACCAGCATATAAGCTGGGGTGTGAGAGAGGCCCCGAGCTTCTCTCAACACACACCCTACAGCTGGCCCCATGTTTGCTATCTCTCTCTGCCCTGTGGGCCCGCCTAGCTGGGCGAGCTGCTCGCTAGTAGGGCCTAGCCCGAAAACATGTGGCCCCAACCAGGTCTGGCCGGGCATTTTTTTGCTATGGCTTATTGTGGGATCCACGGTTAGGCAGGGTAGCACCCTAGCTGAGGGCGCTATGCTTCATAATGTAGCACCCTGGATGCAGGCGCTACGGATGGTAACTTCGGCAAGGTCGGCGCTATGGTATGTAGGGTAGCACCCTGGCGTGGGGTGCTATAGTCTGTAACGCGAAAGGGTCCAGCTCGAAAAATTCTAAGTCCCCAAGCAATTTGGTACTGTAAATTGCGACACGAAAAACGTAGAAGGGTAGCACCCAGCTAGCCGGCGCTATGCTTCACAGTGCAACACCTTGGCTTTCGGCGCTACGGATGGTAACTCCGGCATGGCCGGCGCTATGCTATGGAGGGTAGCACCCTGGTGTGGGGTGCTATAGTCTGTAACGCACCTAACCGTGGGTCCCACAATAAGCCATAGCAAAAAAAATGCCCGCCCAGACCTGGCTGGGGCCACAGGTTTTTGGGTTGGGCCTTACTGGCGAGCAGCTCGCCCAGCTAGGCGAGCAGCTCGCCCAGCTAGGCGAGCAACTCGCCCAGCTAGGCGAGCCCACAGGGCAGAGGTAGCGAGCACGGGGCCAGCTGCAGGGTGTGTGTGTTGAGAGGAGCTCGGGGCCTCTCTCACACTCCAGCTTATATGCTGGTTCGGATTTGCCTCAGCTTCCGAGGTGGGACTAAACTCCCACCTCGGTTAGCATCGCACGGCAGCAGCCTCGTGGGCCGGCCCATTAAGAGCATAGCGCCTCTGGCTCCGACGCTATGGTGTCGAATGCGGGCCCCACTATGCCACGTGTCCAGAAGGATAACACCCTGGTGCTCGGCGCTATGCAATAGACCATAGCGCCGGTCTTGCGGGCGCTACTAAAAAGGATTATTTTGTGAAATAGTTTGAGATTGAGTCCATTTTGTGCTGAAGTTTATCAAAGAGGTCAGTTTTGTAGTTTTTTCCGAATAGCTGAAGCCATCGCTAGTACGGTAGCAGTAGCAAACTGATGGGGCGAAGCGGATGGTAGTTAATTGCATGGTACCTCGCCGAAGCATGCCGTATATATAGTCAGGACGTCGAATCGTCGATCGTCGCCAGCACTGTTCTTCTATAGTGTTCTTCTATGCAACTGATACGGCAGGGTATATAAAATGGTTATTCTCAGCCTTGGATACATGGTTTCTCTTGTTAATATTATATGCTTCATCGACCAGCCCAAAGCTACTTGGTACGTGTACTTGGTTTCTCTTGTTCATATTACACATGGTTTTCCATGAGCGTTTGCACATACGTGGGCTGTGGATCGAGATTGTCACGTCCGAAAAATATGGGAGTGATCTCGGGAAAATGTATGAGCGTTTGCTTAAGAACGCCGTAACCTGTTTCCTTCTCTTAAAATGTCAAATTATTAACCGTTTGATCTTGCAGATTTTATGGTTTTCGAGAATAAAGGAACGACATGTATACATTGCTAGACAGGTACACTAAAATCAGCCTAGTATGCATTTGTTTACTAAAAAGTATGGATGTTTTGTATTAGTATTTGAAAGAGTTTCGGTAATATTTTGCTACCTATTTACTCTTTTTAGTTGTATACTTGTTTTGTTCATTAGGAAGCTTCTAATTTTCAGAATTCTGCAAATTCAAAATTTTAAAAAAATTGTGAATTGGATCCAGGAAGGCTCAAAATAACCATAGGACACGGTCTAAGCAACCGTATTGGTCAAACCAGAATTAGTGGGAAGGAGTACTCTTTATAACTTTGTTTTGCAAAAAATGTGCTGATCTATTAATAATCATCAGCAGTACAAACAGCCAAAAAGTAAAAAAAATACAAACGGGTACTTGGATCACCTAGCAACGACTACAATAGTGCGAGCCATAGGCGCGACAACCAATATATAACCCGTCAATGTTGAATAACATGGGCAATAGTGGTCGCCTTGACACAGTCTTTTTTATTTGGAAGTAATGGCCTACACCATCATTGACTTTAATTTATAGCAACACAACCTCCAGGGAAGAAATTATGGATCCAACCACGCCACTTTTTTTTAGAGAAATCCTCCATTCTCAATATTTGTTAAATAAAGTGGCGTCTAAGTTTGTGATGTACCTTCTCGAAATTGATTTAATAAATCACACTATTCATAGTTATTTGGTGTAATTCATGTACAGTCTCATGAAGAACCTAGAGTGCTTAGTTTTTCAATTTATATTGTTCGGAGGCAAAATTCTATTTGCTGGTTCAGTTGGCAGGACGTGTTTTGTATGGTTCTTGCTTTATTCCCAATCATCTTCTGTGACTGTCTCTGACATTGCTTGATTCACCTTGATATTCGTGTCTCCACGGCCACCTCACAAACCATTTCAAGCATGGCGTCATCTGCCATGGGTAGGGCTACTATTACTAGGATTGAGGAGGGGCACCATCTGCCATCGCTTGATTCACCTTGGTGTTCGTGTCTCCAAATCTCTGAGGATGAACGGTTATGTGAATATTGACGAAGGGATAGAAAGTTGTCCACGGGTCAGATTTGGTATGCGAAACCGAAAAGGCCCAATAGGCAGTTGCTGCCTAGAAAAAATGCATGCTCATTGCCTCCTAGAAAGGCACAAATAGAACAACCCAAGTGTTAAGCATCCACATTAGTAGTTTCTAAGTTGGCTTTAGGCTTTTTCACGTTGTTTATAGTTATACTTATGAATTTTAAAATTTTAATTTCTATAGACAACTTATTTTGTTGAATAAACTTGTATTAGTTGGTTGTTTATTTGTCATACTAAACTTAAACCCTAACTTTGTCAATGGCCATAGTTTCCCTTTCATTTTTTCCTTTCCCACATTTTTTTATTACTCTAGGCTTACCCATGGATTACAAATATATAGGGCATATTTGGTTTTAGTCTAAGTTAGCCCAGCCAATCGTGTGGGCGAGCCAAAATTTTGGTGCAGCTTTCCCACACCCACATCTGGCCAAATCGTGGGCGGAAAATTGCACTGCAAAATGGAATCTAGTGTGGGCGCGTCAAATAATGGGCAACGATCCAAACAACACCCAACAACTTGACCAACGCCTATTATTTGGCTTGACAGCCCGGGGTGTCCCTCCAAACAAGCCCATAGTCATCAAGATCGGAAATCCACTTTGGCTTATGGGTGTATAACTGTAGATGCACCGACTTCCCAAATTACATATGAGCCAAAACACCTTGTCCTCATCGGGATGTCCTCTCTTATAAAAATTGCTATTCATTTAACCGAAGATTTACATATTGGCCACACATGTTTGAGATTCCTAATATGTTTCACCATAAGAGGTGGAATTTCAGTCATGGGCTGATTTGATTTAACTTTGGCAACATTGGGTCAATGAAATGTGTCGGAAAACTACTGGGATACTCCCTCCGTTTAGAATTACCCTGCTTTCTAGGTTTAGTTGAGGTCAAACTTTAATACTTTAATACTTTATAAAGTATTAAAGTTTGACTAAGCATATAGAGAAAAAAAATCTTTAGTAGAGAATACATATAATATGAAAATACAGTATACAATAGTTATACTAATATATTTTCATATTTTAGATGTTAATATTTTTTCTACATGGTTAGTTAAAATTTGACGGTGTCTAAACCTAGAATGTTGGTAATTATTGACATTCTGGCAAAAAAAAAACTATCAAACGGTCGTTGCTGTCGGCTCCGGAATGGAATTATGGGAGGCACATGACGCCCGCACCACGGATCCCCAGACACCCAAAGCAGCACCACGTCCAAGCCGCCAAATTCAAGGAAAAGAATTCCGTTTCTGTGCTGACTCGGTGTCGCGTCCGACTCCTCCCCCACTTTCTCCCCACCTCCTCTGCCCCGCTCGCAATCGCGTTGCGCCCAACCCTTCACGTGCGCCCCTCTAACTCGCTCCTCCGGTCAACTCAACCAGCCAGCCCGCCGCCGCCGCATGCAGCCAGACAGACGCGGATCGTCGAGGCGCATTCCTTCTTCCCTCCCTCGCGCCACCGCGGCAGAGGGAAGCCTCTCCCTCCCGTCCATTAGTTTATTCTCTTCTTCCGCCGCGGTTGTCCCCTGCATTGGTTTAAAGGAGGTCCGCGGAGGGGAGTAGGGGGTCCCGCGCCGCGCCCCGATGGCCGTGCATTCCTCCGCCTACGCATTGCCGGATTCCAGGGCTCGCCGCGCGCCGCCGCCAACCGGGTGGGAGAAGTAGTAGTGAGGGTTTTGGTTTGGGATCGCGGGAGTGCCAGGATCCGGAGGCTGGTTAAAGGTGGGTGTCTCTGTCCTCCTGGCATTGTCAATTTGGGGGATCCGTAGAGGAGAGGATAAGGCAAAAATTGCGTCTTGGCGACGCCTGGAGTTGACAGCTGTCAGGGGAATTTTCAGTCGCCAAGATCGGTGCGTTCTTCGCTGATTTGTTTTGGATGGTTGCAATCTTTTTGTATGAACCTTGCCATGAACTGCTTGCAGAATCTTCGACATTGCGGTATTGGATTTGGAACTGAGAGAGAGAAAGGCTCGTGCTGGGTTCAGCGATGGCCTTCACTGGTGAGGAAAAGATGAAGGTGACATGATAATTGCATTTTCTCAGGTGCATTACGTAGAGAAGAAATATTGTGTTAAAAAACTGGATTTGCATTCCAGGGATGTCACCCGAAGCTTTTCGGTACAAAGGAGAAGAAATCTGCAAAGAGGACAGATGGTCCAAGCTGCAATGCAGGTTGGTTCAATCCCCCCTTCCCCAAAATTGGATCCGCCTTCATTTTCGTGAAACGCTAGTCAGCTATTTGCCCCTATGACATATGAAAACACCTTCGAGTGTTGTTTTGATCCTATGTTTCAGCAAAGATAGATCATGGGACACATAATCTAACACCTTGCTTAGTTAAGCCTGAAAAAAATATTCTAGTATTTAAATTACTCGAATTCCTGCATGTTCTGCAAAGCTCGAAATAAAACTGTTCAATATTCTTTTTTAAAATAAAACAAATAGCAGAACAAATGGAAGCCAACTATAGCCAAGCAACATTTTCACCCAAATGTTCCATAATTGAACAACCACTTCAAATCTATTGTGGCGAGCTTCAACCAAAAGCATGCTTTTGCAAACTTGATTAAGAAAACCTGAAACCCAAACAATCACCTAACATAAAGCTTTGATCATAGCACATCATTCATTTTTTTTATGAACACCGCGTCGTTTTTAGAACCAAAACTGGCCTTGTTTCAGTTTACACATCAAACTGTCTAAAATTATATTAGAGATTAATGTGAAGCTCCACCGTAGTCATGAAACAAGGCGCAGGAATTAACTGTGCTGTATGGTCATATTTACTACAGCAGGTGACCTTGGACTAAGTTCTTGTAAGACAGTATCCTCCTCCCCACTGAGAACACTTTCAGGTACTTTATATTCTAGCAGAACTGTGTTTTTTCTGATTATTTGGATTAAGCTGTTAATACTTTAAATTGATTTCTTGTGCCGCTTTAATTCAAACCAGGAGTAAAAAGCATACGTCTCAGCCATTTTCTGTCCCAGCCTTCTAGTAGTGATAAAAAAACTGAGTCCCTCAGGTACACAGTTGAAATTTCGTGTCCTATCATTTTCCCATTCTTTTTTATGCCAAAGGATCAGATTCATTACTCTCTACTTTCGTTAAAACAGAATATTTGTCTCTACCTGGAACGTTGGTGGGAAAGCACCTACCGCTGAACTGAACATGGATGATTTTGTTCCACCTGACGATAATTCAGATATTTATGTGTTGGGGTAGGTTTTCCACTGTGATCTCTTAATGGAAATATTTTTCTGCCAGCCTTACTAATTATAGAGCCTGTTGAATGCTTGAATATATTATTTCTCATATAAAAAGATTCAGTGCATAGCTGAAAACGGAATAAGTAAAGCCTTGTTTGATTGTGGCAGTGGACTGTCATTCAGACATTTAGTATTTGTTTTCAGTGCAATAAAGCCTGGTCCATTTCCAGGATTCAAGGGTTTTAGTGATTTTTTCTATTCATGACATCAATTCTGCTCGTTTAATCTTTGAACAGTTTTCAGGAAATTGTTCCACTCAATGCTGGTAATGTACTTGTCACAGAAGACAACGAACCAGCTGCAAAATGGCTTGTTCTTATAAACCAAGCATTAAACCGGCCTGCTGACAACGATACCAATGTCTTTCAGTATCAGCCATCTCCCTCCGTCGAATCAACCTCCTCCCGGGCTTCTTCAAGCCTGGATGCTTCATTCTCTGACTTAGCAAAAACAGCAAGTGGTTCTACAATATTTCAGAAGTCTTTCCTGAAATCCATTAGTAAATCCTTCATGCCACTCCATAGAAAGCAGCTTAAGGCCTGCAACTGCCCGGTCGAAATGATCAAATCATCTTACAGGGATGCTTGCTTTCGACGCCCGAAAAAACACGTTGACGATACTGATTCCTCAGGAGAGGAAGAGAAAGAGAATACTAGGGATTCTTATGGATCTGTTCTAAGTGAAGCAACTTCTGCTCCCACCGCAAGGGATCAACTAAAATATAATCTCATAGTTTGCAAACAAATGGTTGGCATTTTTGTCACTGTTTGGGTAAAGAAAGAACTAGTGCAGCACATCGGCCATCTAAGAACGTCTTGCATAGGGCGAGGAATTCTGGGCTGTCTGGGAAACAAGGTCAGGACTGATCAGATTAGAAGTAATTCTGTAATGATTTTTCTGTATCCTGAATACACTTCTACTGCAGGGATGTATATCAGTAAGCATGACAGTGCACCAGACAAGCTTTTGTTTCATCTGCAGCCATTTGGCTTCAGGTCAGAAAGAAGGCGATGAATTCAAAAGAAACTCTGATGTTCTAGAGATACTGCGGCTCACACTGTTTTCAAGGCTTTGCAGGAGAGCTGGGCGAAGAATCCCCGAGAAAATTCTTGAACATGAGTAAGAATGCAGTGATATTTATGCTTGTACATCTGTTTCTTGTCAGTTTAGTATTCTGTCACTAATTAGTGCACTGTTGGTCTCAGCAAGGTGATATGGTTTGGGGATTTGAACTACCGCATTGCGCTAAGCTACGCAGATACAAAAAAGCTTTTGACAGAAAATAATTGGGATGCCCTTTTCAAAAAGGACCAGGTAACATCTTATTAGTTGAACCAATTCAGTTCTGAGCCAAATATTAAGCTATTTGCTAAAATAATGGAACCATTGAAATTACTATGTGTTCTGTAAGAAGTTAGTGCTACTAAATAAATCAGAAAAGGTGGCATAAAATATTTCGAAAGATCTCTTTATTGTCGCAACTGTAGTTCTCTTCTGCTAATTTTCCCTTCCCTAATGTTTTATCGTATTTTGTGTTCTTCAGCTTAAAATTGAACGTGATGCTGGACGAGTGTTTAAGGGGTGGAATGAGGGGAAGATATATTTTGCTCCAACATACAAGTACTCCTGCAACTCGGATGCTTATGCTGGTGAGACTGCAAAATCAGATAAAAAGAGGAGAACACCAGCATGGTATGCGCCATTTTTAACTCTCGTTCTGTGCTGGCTCCCGAGCTCCAGTGATCCCATCATTGTAAAAAACTAAAAATCATACTTTTAAGTTTCAGTAAATTATGAAAATAAATCTGGATATAGTCAATGATGTAACCTACAAGCATGCAATTATTACGAAATTCTTTGTATTTTGGGCTACACAAAAATAACAAAATCTGATAAAATTTGTAGATTTGAAAATATACATACTCTAAATCTAGACGTTTGGCATTTTTGTGTAGCCCAATATGCAAAGTATTTGAACATGATTTTTTGCACGTTTGTGGGATAAATAGTTGGTTACATGCTAATTTTTTTTTTCACTTTTTTTGAAACTCATAAATATAATTTTCTGTTTTAAAAAAACGAGATCACTGGTGCCCATGTGCACCAAATCTTCACTTGTAGTTCTGTGACAAAAAAAAACCCTGTTTGGAAAACATGGAAAGAATAATTTCTTAATAATATATTCTGCTGTCACTGTAGGCACAAACATAGGGCCTCCGTGTTTGTTATGTCATAGTAAATCCTACAAAGTTGAAAGGTTTGTTTTATTGCACCATAGGGGAAGCATAGGAATGTTTGAAGAGATTCTTTTTGAACATGCAAACACTTTGCATATCTTAGAACATAAAAAATTGTAAGGATTATAATCCTCCAAAAGTTTTCTGAGAGTCCATAAACCAATTTGGCCTTAGCATGCGGTGGTGTAATTACCATCAGTGTTCACTATGAGAGGCATAGCTTCCTAATTACTCCCATGCCAAACTAAATTAAAAAATTAACAGCTGCATGATGTAGTTCTAATATACAATAATATAGTTAAAGTTCCAGTTCATGATCCTGTTGCATAAGTGATTTGGTGAAAACTTTTTTCCAGTGACTGCAAGTATTGTTCTTGTGAACCATCTGTTGCTTCAATTATTGCATTGTATAGTCTCAAGTAGTAGAACTTTCTCAGGTGTGATCGAATTTTGTGGCGTGGAGATGGCACTTCACAGTTATCCTACTACCGCGGGGAGTCCAAATTTTCAGATCATCGTCCTGTCTGTGGAACCTTCATCATTGAGGTTGAGGCACTAAATAGAAAGGTAAGGAGGCGCTCGTCTAATGCTGACATGAGAATTGGTGCTGAAGAGCTGTTACCAAAGGACAAGAATAAGGGAAAAGGTACTGCAATTTTTCTCACACAGTGCTCATTTTCTAAAACTTCCATACCCCAAGTTTTTGTATAGTTACTAAACAGGTGCATACATGTCAAGCGCGGTAAATAGTAATAGTAATAGACTGGCTCCCATTTTTCTTGCTGGTTAGTTTACAGAAAATTAATTGAGTGCCTAAGATGTAGAACTATCTCGAGAATTGGGATAAAATATATTTTGAACCTGCACAAATAAATATTAAAAGGTAATAACTACACGCACTTCAGCCCCGAACTTGTACAGAAGGCTGATCTTCCATTTTGTAGGGTTATCACGGAGTCTGAGCTCTAAAGTACCACAGTAGTGTGCATGCCAGTTCTACAAAGGAACGACGACGTATGTGCATCATATTCTCAAGAATCACTCTCTGATTACATCTGGATGAGGTATAAAGGACAGACTGGTGCTCATCTTTCAAACAGGGCAAACATGCTCGTGGTTATAATTAACCCAAAAAACTGTCTGCGATGAGGAAGGATAATGTCTAATCTGTATAGCACATTCAGTTATTCTTTCCAATTCCCTTTCAAAGAAAAACCACATGTCTTCTTCCCAACGGAATGGTTTGGTTTGTATATACCTATGATTAAACCAGCCAGTATCCTTTGTTCTAGTACCTCGTTTGCTATGTGGTAGAATAATTAATTGTGCTACGACAGCACGAAGCCACAAAAGTTTTGAAATGCAGAAGATGCTTTTATTTGGCCACTGCCAGTTTTAAGAGAATCATGTGACTGCACCTTGGTGCAATCGATCTTAGTAGAGTTCTCATGGTCTGTAAACTACAATGTCCTCTCTCTTTTTTTCCGTTGCTTTGATGCCCTTTTGTTATCTGGCTGAAGCGGGGCATCTAGCAACAGCTATGGAATTGTTGCTCAGTTGCAGAGTGTTAAAAAGAAGCTTCGGTTTTTTTTTAGAGAAAAGACCACAGGGCCCAGCTTATATTGAAAGCTTAAGCAAGTTTACAACAGAAAAATAAAAGGATGAACCCTCCCAGCCGCAGAGATCGACAGACGGAGGAACAGCACAGCGCAGGAGGGAGTAAGGAGAACACCACTCCAGGGAGAACAACAGTCTAGCCCTACTAGAAAAGCTACCACACCAGAACGGAAGCTACCACAACACCAACAAAAACAAACCGGAAAAAACAACAGCTCCAGTTTGGGACCTCCAAGAACGCCACACATCCGCCAAGCCTGACAGCACTCCTAATCATCTTCGAGTACCACCTGAGTTCACGCTACGAACTTTGTCTTCAATCAGCTGAATTGCTTCCTCCACTTTAGGCAGAATTTTCTGCCCCACCAGCGGCTTCCACTGCAATAAGAGAGAAATCGCTCTATAGACAGGTTGAAAAGGTGAAGATAACACTTTATGTTGAAAGACTCGTTCATTCCTGGTTAACCACAAAACCCAGAAGAACCTTGCTGCCACAAACCACCAAACTTTCCTAGCCTGCGAATCATTACCTAAAAGAAAAAGAGTCACAAACTCTTCTCTCCCAGCTGGGGCCCGACATTTACCAAAAGCATCCCTAATTAAACTCCACACAAAAGCTGAAACAGGGCACCTAAAGATTATATGATCAACCGTTTCCAGCCTACCACAGCTTACACAATCAGCAGACCCAGGCCAACCTTTGAGTACCAACTCAGAGGTCGACTGTATCTTACCCCTAAAACACATCCACATGTCGGGGGGATGACCCCCGGTAGGGTCAAGAGGCTAGAAAGATACAAGGTTCATGGTTGACTTTTATGCCGGTTGACCAAGAAAAGGCCTGGCCGGAATATAGGAGCATCGGCCAGGCCGGCATATATGTATATCCCGGCTGGTGTCTGGATATGCCGGTATGGCCGGAATACTAGTATAGGTGTGCCGGCATATACTCAGATATGCCGGCCTAACTATTTGGTGTGTTGTGCAGGAGCAGGGGAGGCCGGATTACCCGACCTGTATAGGTCGTTGGTCCGGCATATAGGTCCCGGTTATGGCCCACGGTCGTATCCGGGATACTCAAGTCAACCAAGGTGTCACATCGCTACAATCAAGGAAGAAAACATCCAAGCATGGTAGCAGAGTGATGGCAGGGTGCACAATGGAGATTACCTACCCTCACTGTGCACAAGTACAAGCTTACCTCAGAGTGGTAAGGTCACAGTCCTAGAAGTACAAGGTACAGCAAGGGGAATCCCATCGAGAGCAATCAGGGAGAAAGTCATGGGCGTCTGCCCTCGACAGCAAGTCCTGTTTGGAGTGTAGTTGGTGTCTCCTGGTCTTCTATGACCGTTGTAACCCTGGCCACCACTATATAAGGTGGCACAGGGAGTTCTAGCAAAGGGTTGGAGGTTTGTTGGTCACTCTGTGTTCCTACACTTAGCTGTTATTCTTCCTTCTCTAGCAGAGAGCTAGGAAGCACCATTGTTGTGTACTCCATCGATCCAAATATAAAGCAAGTAGAGCAGGAGTAGGGGTGTTATCTCCTTACGAGAGCCCCGAACCTGGGTAGATCTGTGTTCCTTTCTGTCGGGCTCTTTAGCTCGTTCCCCTCTCCCGAATCCTCCAGCATCTAGTCGGCCCCCATTTAAGCCATCCTATGGCATATGTTGTTTCACCACGATGACATTTGGCGCCCACCGTGGGGCTGATCGATATGCTGGGCGGAGTGTTTATTCGGACGGGGTCTGTGATAGCAGCTTCAGGAGTGCGAGTGGTCTCTGGCCTCGTCCAGAGGCTAGGCTCGCTCAGCTTCGTCAGTGACAACGCTGGATGTCTCGGCGGCCGGCCGTTCCCCAGGGATGGCCGGATTATGTCTTTCGGTTCCCACGAGGTGTACGTGGGGACTGAGAGAGTTTGCAGGAAGGAGGTGCTGGTGGCGTCGGATCCTCCGTCACATCGGTTGGCTCACGCTGGGCGTAGCGCTCGCTCAGTAGAGTCGGCCGAGGTGATGATGGCCGGCACATCTGTGCCGCCGGCGGAAGATGCCGGCAAAGCAGCAGCAGCGGCCGGAGCTTCTCCCCCGGAGCCGCCGAGGGTCAAGAGGTCGGCGCGTCCTCCGTTGGAGCGCGTTGAGAACCTGGCCGGCGCTTCCGGCGTGCCGGCTAGGGGCGAGGTGCTTCTTCCCATCATTGATCGGCTTCTTGAGCCGGTGCGATCCGGCGTTGATCTGGAGCAAACAAGGGAGGTCCTGGAGGGATCTCGTCAGGCCCTCGTCGACGAGGCCCTGGCCATGAATCAGGAGCGCGAACGGTTCAACCGGCAACTCCGTGAGTATGAGGCAGCCCATGGTTTTACTCCTGTAGTAATCCGGCCTAGCCGGATAGAAGAGGTTAGAGCTAGAGGCAGAGATCTTAACACTGAGATAGGAAAAGATGCTAGAGATAAGAGTCATACTGCAACTAGTTCTATACCTAAGGTGATATATAGCTCACCAGTAAAGAACCTTAGAGCAGCAGCAGAGGTAGCTAAGGACTTATCTAATCTGTCCGGCGAAGCACTGCATGAGCAGCAAGCCCGGCTTAACCATCTTTTGTCTGAAGCTACCAAGCAGCAGGAGGCCTTTAAGAGGGCAAACCCAGGGGCCGGGGCATCCCAGTATATTGTGTCGGCGGGAGGTGCCGGCGCGAGGTCGAGGGGCCAAGCCTCGTCCCCGCATCCCAGCGCCCGGCGTGCCGGAAGTGTGACCTCTGGCCGCCGGGACAAGCAGATCCAGGTGTACGATCCGGCTGTAGCCGGAAAGCAGGCGATGGTGCAGAAGAATGTCGGCCAAGCTGACAAGTATGTCGGCAGCAAGAGGCCCGGCCAGAGTGTGCCGGCCGGGCATGAAGCAGGCGCGGCCGGTGGTGGCCGGAGTAACAGTGCAGCCCAGCGTCAGCAGCAGGGCGCCGGGGGTGCGGCTCAGCAGCAAGGTGCAGCTCAGCCGAGATATCGGGAAGATGATGGGAATTCCGCCCTAGTCAGGGCGGGATATCAGCAGCAAGACCAACAAGGCCAGCAAGCTGATCAGTGCCAGCCGGAGCAGCAGCAGCAGATGATTGCAGGCCCAATAGCATCCCGGCTTGGACCTCGGTCCTTGGCAGCCAATGATGCACGTTTCAAGCTGGACAAGATCCACCAGTCAGAGATGGTGGAGAGGCAAGGAGCTCCGGGTCCCAGGTGCTTCGGGCCCCGGATTATGGGGGAGCCGGTGCCTTACTTCTTCCAGCTCGCGCGTGGCGCGAGGACATATAATGGCAGTACGAAGCCGGAAGATTGGTTGGAGGATTACTCCACAGCGGTGAACATCGCCGGAGGAAACCTCAGATGGGCGGTACGATATGTGCCGCAGATGCTGGAAGGTCCAGCCAGGATATGGCTGAATAATCTGCCGGCCGGGAGTATCAACGGCTGGATTGATTTCGAAGAGCAGTTTGTGTCGAACTTTACCAGTACATACAAGAGGCCCAACCGTCCGCAGCAGCTGGCTAACTGCCGGCAAGGAGTGAATGAGACTGACCGTGACTACCTGACCAGGTGGTGCACGTTGCGCAATTCCTGCGAAGGAATTAATGAGCAGCAGGCCATCATGTGGTTCGCTCATGGGTGCCGGCATGGCACCATGCTGTGGCAAAAGCTTCAGAGGCAAATGCCGGCCACGCTGGCCGAAACAATCAAGATTGCTGATAGTTATGCTCTGGGAGATCCCATGCAGCCCAGTCTCGATTCACAAGGACAGGGGCAGACCCAGGGGAACACCAGCAATGCCGGGAGACCAGGGCAATATTATCGCACTGATAACCGGAACAAGAGAAGAGATGAAAGGCCGGATCACCGGTACGGAGCAGCACAAGTAGCAGCTGTGGAGGAAGAGCAAGGGGGCGCCGGCAGTAGCCAGCGTCCGAGATATGAGGGCTATCAGCAGCCTCAGCAGCAGCCGCAGCAGCAAGCGCAGCCGTTCCAGAAGAAGAATGTCTGGACCAACAAGAATGCCGGCGGAAGTGCCGGCCAGAAGAAGCAATATCCGAAGTATACAGTAGGTTTGGCCATGGACAAACCTTGTGTGTTTCACACATTCCAGCCGGGTAAGCCGGCAAATCATCTGACAAGAAACTGTTCGTGGCTGGACGACATATTGGCAGGTCGTGCAGGTCCTTGGGGACCGGCTAGACCACCTGTCCCGGCAGCCCCATCGCCGTTGACAGGTGCCAATACAATTGCAGTCCCGCCCAGGCCGGCTAATCCCGGGAATCAGGACAATGCCGGAGGTGCCGGCGTAAATCAGATAGACCATAACCCGGAGTACTATGCCGGAGGCCCAGCAGCGGGCCGAAATGAGTACAAGGAGCATGATCAGAGCTACATGGTCTTTGAGACCGAAAGAACAGACAAGCAGAGCTTGTACCGGCGGTGTATGGAGGTAAATGCCGTTATGTCGGCAGTACCGAAGCTAATGTACTGGTCTGACCAGGCCATTGGCTGGGACAGGGCAGATCATCCCAGGATCATGCCAAACCCCGGCGGGTATGCTCTGGTGATGGATCCGACATTTGTCGGGCCGGCTAATAACGTAAGGTTCAGCAAGGTCCTCATTGACAATGGTAGCAGCATCAACATCATGTACCGAGATACGATGCAGAAGCTGGGCATCAAGGAGAATATGCTGGAGCCAAGCAAGACCACATTCCACGGCATTGTGCCGGGACTTTCGTGTGCGCCGATGGGCAAGATCCGGATGGATGTCATGTTTGGCAGCCGGGATAACTGCAGGGTGGAAAATCTCATGTTCGAGGTGGTTGATTTGGAAAGCCCCTACCATGCTTTGCTGGGTAGGCCGGCACTGGCAAAATTCATGGCCTCCACGCATGTTGCGTATCTGAAGATGAAAATCCCGGGGCCCAAGGGAGTGATCACCATCATTGGTGATTACAAGCGCTCGATGGCATGCGCAACCGCCGGATCTAATCTGGCCGAGACTCTAATCATTGCAGAGGAAAAGAAGAGGCTCAAGCGAGCAGTGGAGATTGCTGAAACGGTCGTGGCCGGCAAATCTATGCCGGGCATGGCAAATCCCGGTGGCAGTGCTACTTTTCAAGCAGGCAAGGAGGTAAAAAAGGTGCCTCTGGATGAAGCTTTCCCGGAGCGTCATGCCCTGGTTGGGACAAGTTTGGATCCCAAATAGGAAAGCGAGCTCATCAGCTTCCTCCGTGAGAATCGGGATATCTTTGCATGGTCTACTTCAGACTTGCAAGGTGTGCCGAGGGAGCTGGCTGAGCACGCATTGCATGTGCGACCGGATGCTAAGCCGGTAAAGCAGCCGCTCCGGCGGAATGCCGGCGATAGAAGGAAAGCCATATGGGAGGAAGTGGCCAGGCTCTTAGCCTCCGGCTTTATCAAAGAAGTGCTTCATCCGGACTGGGTGTCTAATCCGGTTTTGGTGGAAAAGAAGAAGGATGAGCCCGCCATAGTGAAAGTATGGCGGATGTGTGTTGATTACACCAACTTGAATAAGGCATGCCCTAAAGATCCATTCCCGCTCCCTCGAATCGATCAAGTGATTGATTCCACAGCAGGGTGTGAACTGTTATCATTTGTAGATGCTTATTCTGGTTTCCACCAGATCCCCTTGTATGAGCCGGATCAAATAAAGACATCCTTTATTACCCCGTACGGGGCTTATTGCTATCTCACTATGCCGTTCGGTTTGAGAAATGCCGGCGCAACTTACCAGAGATGTATGCAGAAATGTTTGCATGATCAAATAGATAAAAATGTGCAGGTATATGTCGACGATATCATCATAAAAACCAAGGAGAGCAAGACTCTCATAGATGACCTCCGGGAAACCTTTGGGAACCTGAGGAGATTCCGGATGAAGTTGAATCCGGCTAAATGTACCTTTGGTGTGCCGGCGGGCAAGTTGCTCGGCTTCCTTGTCTCCAGCCGGGGTATCGAGGTAAATCCCGGCAAGATTCGTGCCATAGAAAGGATGAAGCCGCCGACAGATCTGAGGGAAGTACAGAAGTTCACTGGGTGCCTTGCATCCCTGAGCCGTTTCATAAGCCGGCTTGGAGAGAAAGCTTTGCCATTATATCAGCTGATGAAGAAGTCCGACACATTTGTCTGGACAACCCAAGCAGATGCAGCTTTTAAGGAGTTGAAGCAGATGTTATCGTCAGCGCCGGTGTTGGCATCTCCAATGCCCCGGGAGCCAATGTTGCTCTATATAGCGGCAACCAACAGGGTTGTCAGCACTGTGGTGGTAGTAGAGCGAGAGGAAGGAGGCAAAACCGTGCAGCGGCCGGTATATTATTTGAGTGAAGTCCTCTCCACCTCAAAGCAAAACTACCCCCACTATCAGAAGATGACTTATGGTGTATATATGGCGGCCAAGAAGCTCAAGCATTACTTCCAAGAGCATCCAATCCGGGTAGTGGCCGAGGCCCCTATCTCGGAGATCATAAGTAACAAAGATGCCAGTGGCAGAATTGCCAAGTGGGCAATAGAGTTGTCGCCATATACGCCACAGTATGACAAGAGGGATACAATCAAGTCCCAGGTATTGGTTGATTTCTTTATTGACTGGGCCGAGATACAGTA
This sequence comes from Dactylis glomerata, assembly GCA_007115705.1. Taxonomy (NCBI): domain Eukaryota; kingdom Viridiplantae; phylum Streptophyta; class Magnoliopsida; order Poales; family Poaceae; genus Dactylis; species Dactylis glomerata. The sequence continues at coordinate 218,493 of QXEO01001223.1, forward strand.
TGAGCCCCCATTACCAGATGCAAACTATTGGAGGATGCATTTCGATGGCTCCAAGACAATCCACGGCTTGGGTGCCGGCATAGTTCTCAGTTCGCCAAAGAATGACCAATTGAGATATGTCCTGCAGATTCACTTTGCAGCATCAAATAATGTGGCGGAATATGAGGCACTTGTGCATGGCCTGAAGGTGTCTAAGGACATAGGAATTCGCCGGATTATGTGTTTCGGTGATTCTGACTTGGTGATTCAGCAATGTTCCGGCATATGGGACGCGCATGATGCTAACATGGCATCCTACCGTTTCCTGGTGCAGCAGTTAAGTGGTTACTTTGAAGGTTGTGAGTTCCGGCATGTTCTTCGGGCTCAGAACGATGCAGCCGATGCATTGTCCAAGCTGGGGTCTTCCATAGATTCAATTCCGCCCGGCATTTCGCTGGAGCATCTGAGGAAGCCCTCAATCAAGCCCTCGCCGGAGTCATCGTCCATTTATGTCCCGCCAAGTCCAGATGAGGCAATCCCGATGGAAGTAGATGTCGGGGCCAGTTCAGATATCCCGGGGACTGTTCCCACAGTCCCGGGGACTGGGCCGGCATATACTGTAAGCGCTGTGTTCCGGAGGAGAGATAAAGGCAAGGGTAAGATATGCCAGGAGGTTGTGCCGGTATACCCGGGGACTGCTCCGGCATACCCGGGGACTAATCCCACAGTCCCGGGGACTTCGCAGCCCATGGAGATCGATTATGTGTCGGTCGAAATGATGGAGATAGATCAGGCAGTATTCTCTGTCAGGGAAGTGCCCTCATGGGCACGTCCTATTATGAATTTCTTGGTAGATGGTCAAGTGTCGGCGGATGAAGCCGAGGCACGCCGGATTGCAAGGAGATCCAAAGGGTATACCATCATAAACAAAGAAATATACAAGAGAAGTGTCACCGGAGTATTGCAGAGATGTGTCGAATCTGCAGAAGGTCTGGAGATGCTCCGGGAAATTCATCAGGGGGAGTGTGGTCACCATGCTTCATCCAGGGCATTGGTGGCAAAGGTATTTCGGCATGGCTTCTATTGGCTGACGGCACTGCAAGAGGCAGAAGATTTGGTCCGGAAATGCAATGGGTGTCAAAGGTATGCCCACTAGATTCATCAGCCGACATCTGCCTTGAAAACTATCCCAATAACCTGGCCCTTTGCTGTTTGGGGCCTGGATATGGTCGGGGCTTTTAAGCCGGCCAGAGGAAAGATGACCCATATCCTGGTCATGGTGGACAAGTTCACCAAATGGATTGAGGTAAAGCCCATAAGCAAGTGTGATGGTCACACAGCAGTGAAATTCTTGAAAGATATAATCTTGAGATATGGTGTTCCCCATGGCATCATCACTGACAATGGGTAGAACTTTGCCCAAGGGCCATTTGCTAGATTTTGTGAGGAGGTGGGAATCCGGCTGGACATTGCGTCGGTCGCTCACCCTTGTACCAATGGCCAAGTAGAAAGGTCAAATGGTCTAGTGTTATCCGGCATAAAACCCCGGCTGATAGAGCCACTAGAGAAAACTCCGGGATGTTGGCTAGATGAGTTGCCAGCAGTGCTTTGGAGTTTGAGGACAACTCCAAATAGGTCAACAGGCTACACACCATTTTTCCTGGTGTATGGAGCAGAAGCTGTGCTTCCAACAGATGTAATACACGATGCACCAAGAGTGGTGCTATATACTGAGGAAGAGGCTAAAGAAGCCAGGGAAAATGATGTGGATCTGCTAGAGGAAGCAAGAGAAATAACTCTGTCAAGAACAGCAGTATATCAGCAGAACCTCAGACGCTATCATGCGCAGAAGGTAAATCCAAGGAGATTTCAAGAGGGAGATCTAGTACTCCGGCTAAAGCAAGGAACAGAAGGCCGGCATAAGTTAACTCCTCCGTGGGAGGGGCCATTCGTTGTGAGCAGAGCTCTGCACAATGATGCCTACTATCTTATCGATGCGCAGGACCCCAAGAAGGATAAGGCGGACAGGTCCGGAGATGAAACCAAGAGGCCATGGAACATAGCCCTACTCCGTCCCTTTTACTCCTGAGCAACACAATGTATGTATTTCCATATTTTCCTTTGTATGCCGGCGCGTTGTGCCGGCACAAGACTAATGAATGAAGTGCCGGCATCCCGAAGAAGCCGGGTAACTAGCTCCGAGGTATATTTGTTGTTTATTTATAGTTCTTTATTATATGCCGGCTGGCTTGATTCGAATGTTTCCTATGTTGGCCTAGTAATGTGTCGGCACCAAAGGCCACTCTTCGACTTAGCTGCTGTCCGAAACCCGGCTTCATGGCTAGCAAGAGTAGATGCCGGAGATTGTCTACACATGGAAAACGGCTAAGGAAGTGTACAGCAAGTGAACCGACATTTTTTGTTAAAACTAAAGTTAAAATTTGAAGTGTCGGATGATTTAAAGTCTAAGTTTCAAAGTTAAAGTACTGTATGTTCAATGAAGCAACCTTGAGACTCATATGTCGAAAGCCAAATAAGGTAGACAAGTAGCCAAGGTTGTGAAGTTGGGGAAACAGGAAAACAAACTCGGTGACTTAGCCAAAGATGATCCGGCGTTAATAACAAGCAAACCGAGATAAAACTTGTTCAGGTAGCAAACCAAAGGAAATTAAACGTTTATCTTACAACTGCACCCGGCATACCGGGGATCTGATAAAACTTAAAAGTTTTTTGTGCTGCAAAGTCAAGGAGCAGCGGCAGAAGCAGCGCCGCCGGCTGGAGGAGCTGTAGCGGTGGAAATGTCGGCCTCAGGAGTGCCGGATCCAGCGGATGGAATGGAGCCATCACCTTCGCCCGGGGCAGATGCCTGTTCCGGGGCATCAGTGTCGGCCTCTTCAGCTTCATCTTCATCTTGGCTGGAGTCGGAGCCCTCGGCAGCGGCAGATGCCCCGGCATCATCCTTCTTCTCCGGCTCGCGGATGTCCCGGACGAAGGCGTCGGTGTCGGCATAGTCCACATAGCTGTGGGCCAACTCCCGGCGCCGGCGGATATGTTCCGGATCCGTGGTCCAGATGGATCCTTCGCGCACAGTGCGCAAAGTCTCCAGATCTGCTTTCTCATACCAGGAGAGGAAGTAGCTGAGAGCTTCATCAGCTCCTACCCTCGCACCGGAATCTCGCCATTCCCGGAGGCGAATCTTGGCGAGCTGCAAGTCGTTGCCGAGGTCCACAGGATCAGTGGGAGTCCTTTGTCCCGGCCAGAGGGCAGAGAATGCCTCCTGGGCGCCATAGAAGAGTTCTTCGGTGTAGAGCGTCATGGCGTTCTTCCGGGACTGCAGAGCCAGCTGCTGCTCCGACATGTCCCAGTTGGCCGAGTCAACCGGAACACCCCGGTTCTCTCGATCCAACTGCAGAGCCCTCTCAACGTCTTCAACGGAAGCGGTGAACATGTCTGAGAAAAATAGATGAAGTTAGCAAAAGGAGAAAATGTCGGCATAAAGAGTATGTCGGAAGAGAACATGATATGTCGGGCAGGATGAGGAAGAGGGATTTGAAGCTTACTGGCAAGGTCGGCATTAAGCTGGGCAACTGTGACCTCCCATTTGGTCGCCTGCTCCTTCAGGCTGGACAATTCGGCATGGGCAGAGGAGGCATCAGTCTCGAAAGCAACGAGCAGGTCCTGGGTCTTCTTCAGTTGGCCTTCCCTCTGTTCCTTCTCGTCCAGAAGCTCGGTGATCCGGCCCTTCAGCTGATCTACCTCGGCCTTGTGACCGGCATCCCGGTCGTCCAGTTGCTTGGCTACATCCACTGAGGACACACAGTCCTGGTGGCGTGCCTCCAGTGCAGCTTTCTCGTCTGAAAAGATTGGAAGTCAAAACAAGGATTTGAAGAAAGAAAACAGTGAAAAGATTAAAGGATTTGAAGTACAGAAGGATTAGTTGAAGATTAAGGGGATCCGGCATACCTGTCAGCTCCTTCACTCTCTTGGCAAGCTCGGTGACTTGGGCTTCGGCACCAGCTGCGAAATGTCGGACAAAGATTATGTGTCGGCATATTAAGATGTGCCGGCCAGAGGTCTATTGAGAAGGGGCAAGGTATGTCGGCTGAAATTACCTTTCTGGGACAGTTCCAGCTGGAGCTTGCTGTGTGCGTCGGAAAGCTTCCGATGCTCGCACACCAAGTCATGGAACATGTCGGCACGGGCGTTATTCATGCGCTGCAAAAGTATTAGGATTTGAAGGGATATGAGATAACTAAAGCATGCCAGTACAGTTGAAGATTATATGAAGTATTTATGCTGTAGGAGATCCGGCACAGGTGCTGCGCACCTATCCCGGCTCTCGGTGACTAGGATTTGAAGCTCGAATCGAGCTTATATCTCGGTCAAGAGGATTTGAAAAATAATTGAGATGTGAAATTGATAGAGACCCGGCACAGGTGCTGCGCACCTATCCCGGCTCTCGGTGACTAGGATTTGAAGCTCGAATCGAGCTCATATGTCGGAAATTTAATTGGAAAATCCCGGATGTCCGTATCCCGGACAGCCGACATTTTCGGGGACTGGGGATATCTATATGTAAAGGACTTACGTTGGTGGCATCGGCCAGGCGATGAAGTCGTTGCTGAAGACTGAGAAGCTCGCAGGCAATAGGAATGGGCTTCGCGGCCAGGATATCAGCTGGGTCGCCGGTGGCCGAGGCTTCGGCCTGTTTCTTCTTCTTGGATTCAGCTGTGTCCAGGGAGTCGGCGTCATTCCATTTCTCGCAGCGCTCCTTAAGAGAGCCGAGGCTCTGGTCACTTTTCGTTAGAAGAGGGACGATGCCCTCGAGTTCTGGTGTGTCGAAGAAGCTGGCCCGGTAACCAGGCCGGGTTGCTGCCCTGCCAAGATGCAGGGCCAGGGCGGAGCTGGTCCGGGGCGCTGCCTTAAAAGGTGCAGTGGCGGCGGATGGAGTGCCGGACTTGGTCGGCTGAATCTTCAGTGTGCCGGGCTTGGCCGGAGCAGAGGTCTTGGCCGGCGCCGTGGGCTTGGCCGGAGCAGAGGTCTTGGCCGGCGCCGTGGGCTTGGCCGGAGCAGAGGTCTTGGCCGGCGCCGTGGTCTTGGCCGGTGCAGGAGTCTTTTCAGCAGAAGGAGTCTTGGGCGTGGGCTGTTCCGGCGCGGCCGGTGCATCTTGGCCAGCAGGAGCAGGATCCGGAATAGTCCGGACTTCCGGCACTAAAGGGCTTTTACCCTTGATGTCTGCTCCGGCGTCTTCAGTTGTGCCGGCGTCGCTGGTGGGCGCGCCGGAGTCTGGTGCTTCTTGGTGGGCTTCTGTGTCCATGTGGACATCAGAGGCCGATGGTTCCTGTTGAGCCCCCGAGTCCATGTGGACTTCGGGGGCAGAGTTGTCTTGTTCCGGCGGAGGATCGTCCTTCGCCGGGGAGGTGGTCTTGTCGGGCGCAGGCGAAAATGCCGGCGCCGGGGAAGTCGTATGACTGGCAGAGGGTATGTCGGAGGTAGCGGTGGCCGCGGGCTTGGTAACTTTCGGGTCGCCACTCGAGCCAGAAGCTTGTTCCGGCGCAAGAGGAGCCCTGAAAGAGAGAAAACACCAAGTTAGCAATCAGGGCAAGAGATATGTTGGAAATGAAACAAGCAGAAGGAACTTACCCCGCGGCGACAGGTCTCGGTTTCTTCAGTATGGGCACGCCGACCTTCTGCCTCTTCGGCTTCTGAGGTGTGTCGGGCTGGGGCTTCACCCCTCGCTTCCGGCCGGCACGTCCGCCGGTGGAAGGAGGTCCCTGGTTCAGAGGGGCGGCGTCGACAACCATATCGTCCGGGATAGCTGAGGACGGCATTGGAAACTCGTAAGCAATAGGTGTTTCTGGAAAGGCATATGCAAGTGGCATCGGGTCATAGTACAGCAGGATCTCCTCGTCAGAATCAATCTCACTCCGGTCTTGAGTATAATGCCGGGATGAAGAGGCCTTACCCGCGGCAGCCGTAGCATGGGTGTTCCGGGGTAACTTGTCCCAGTGATCCGGATCTTCAACATCCGCGACAGTGCGGTCTGCCGCGATCTTGATCCGGGAGTTCTCCATGGCTTGGAAGCTGAATTTCTGTATAAAAGCAAAGTCAAGTGATCAAACAAGGTAATATGGCGGCAAGTAGCAATATCTCGGGCCAAGTAGGATATGTGTCGGTAAATAGACATGTGTCGGCTTAGGTATCTATGTGCCGGGCATAGAGTTTATATATCGGACAAAGAGGGTTTACCGTTGGGGCGGGCCTATCCCGGCTATATGGTTCTAGCCCCCCAGGCAAAAGTGGCCTGAGAGGACTTGCAGACGTCCTTGATCCGCCGCAGAATGTCGGCCGGAGTCAGCTCATGTGTGGAATGCCGGGTGGGGTCCATGGGCCCGCTCATCTGGCAGATCTTGTGCGACCGGCGCTGCAGAGGGGAGACGCGCCGGCTGATATAGCACGCCACCAGATCTTGGGGGGTAAGGCCGGCATCCCGGAGCTCGCCCTTAACCCGGTGAAGCGCGTTCACCGGCATCACTGAGTTTTTCGGGTTGTAAGTCCAATTCTTCATGGCCAAAGGTGGCTCGTCCACAAATGGCGGCAGGTTGAGCAGATCCTCGTCGGTGGTGTTCTTGACGTAGAAGAAGCTTTTCTGCCACTTCTTGCAAGACTCAAGGAGCTCCACCTTGGAGAAGTCCGAGCCCTTCCGGGACATGATGGTGGCCGCGCCACAGAGGGTCATGGGGCGGTCCTTCTTTTCCTGGGCCGTCTCCGGCGGGTCGTTCTTGCTCCGGGGCGGCTCCTGGACGACTTGTTTCCGGAGCTGAAAGTACTTCGCCCAGCCTTGAGATAGGGGCTCTATGCCGGCATAGCCTTCGCAAAAAGCAGCGAAGGCGGAGAGGATCATCACGGCATTGGCCGGGATATGATGAGGTTGTAGATCGTAGGTGTCGAGGATGTCCCGGAAGAAGTCCGACACCGGCAGGCCGAAACCCCGCTCGAAGTGGGCGATGAAGACGACGCGTTCGCCGGGTTCGGGTGCCGGCGTAGTCTCTCCCGCCGGTAGCTGGCATGCCACGCCCTCCGGCACTCTCCTGGTGGAGGTGACCCAGGATATATCGGCCGGAGTGACCTCCGACCCCTCCCAGCCGGAGCGTCCTTGGGCCCGGGCCGAGTTATCTTCCTCCGAGGCCGAGGTACCCGTCATGCTTGAAGATGCCATCTTAATGGCCGGGACAAGGCGTGAGAGCCGGAGTCCCGTGGTGTTATCCCTATCAGGGCCGGAGAAAAGAGGAAGGTTAGTCTCTCCGGCATACCGCTCTCACAAATGTTAGCAGAAATAAAAGATCTACCGAGCCAGTTAAAACAGGAAACAAAGAAGGGTAAAACTTCTAAGGAAGAACACCCGAGAACGTTGTTAGCAATGCTAGTCGAATCCAAAGAATAACAAGCAGAGGAACTGCAGTAGATCTACGCGAGTATGGCTACCAATGCGAAGTTATAAAGAAGCATGGAAGAGGAAGAACAGAGGGAGATCTCACCGGAGCTTGGCCGGCGGCACTGGAGCGGCGGCGAGCGTGCAGGAGAAGTTCCAATCCCCCTGCAATGTCGCGGGGGAGAGAGGCGGCGGCGGCGGCGTCGTCGACAGAGAGAGGGGCGTCGTCGAGCGTCGGCGTCGGCGGGGAGCAGGTTGGCCGCGGCGGCGATGCTGTTCTTCGGACCGGCGGTGAAGCGCAGGAGGCAGAAGAGCAGGGGAGGAAGACGATGGCATGGGGTAAAAAGAGAAGTTTACCCCCGCCGCCCTATTTATATGCCTGCCAGGTAGGGGTCGTGGGGAGGATAGTGCTCCACTCCCCCGACCGTTTTTGCGGCGAGGAGCCACGTGGCGGCACGGAGTGGGGCGGCGGTTCCTGTAACCGTGCCATGACGCAATTATGGCGAGGAGTAACTGCACTGTGAACCGTCGCATCGTGTGTGACCGTTCGAGATGACAGGACAGTTCCAAGTTTCGATGCAAACTGTCAGGCGTGGCTTCTCGAGGAAGTCTCGTCTATGTGCCGGCTGGGCCGCCCCGGAGAATAAATTCCGTCCGAAATATCTCGGGACCGGCCGGAATAACTTCTGGAGAAGGAACAGTGGCCGGGATATGCATGGATGTCCCGGCATATCATCTGATCGTCGGGATATAACGAAAAACCGAGTTATAAGGAGAAGAGGATATGTTGAACCTGCCAAGGCCCCTCAGTCAAGACTGGGGGACCTCGACAGCTTCGGGGACTAGTGTCGGGGGGATGACCCCCGGTAGGGTCAAGAGGCTAGAAAGATACAAGGTTCATGGTTGACTTTTATGCCGGTTGACCAAGAAAAGGCCTGGCCGGAATATAGGAGCATCGGCCAGGCCGGCATATATGTATATCCCGGCTGGTGTCTGGATATGCCGGTATGGCCGGAATACTAGTATAGGTGTGCCGGCATATACTCAGATATGCCGGCCTAACTATTTGGTGTGTTGTGCAGGAGCAGGGGAGGCCGGATTACCCGACCTGTATAGGTCGTTGGTCCGGCATATAGGTCCCGGTTATGGCCCACGGTCGTATCCGGGATACTCAAGTCAACCAAGGTGTCACATCGCTACAATCAAGGAAGAAAACATCCAAGCATGGTAGCAGAGTGATGGCAGGGTGCACAATGGAGATTACCTACCCTCACTGTGCACAAGTACAAGCTTACCTCAGAGTGGTAAGGTCACAGTCCTGGAAGTACAAGGTACAGCAAGGGGAATCCCATCGAGAGCAATCAGGGAGAAAGTCATGGGCGTCTGCCCTCGACAGCAAGTCCTGTTTGGAGTGTAGTTGGTGTCTCCTGGTCTTCTATGACCGTTGTAACCCTGGCCACCACTATATAAGGTGGCACAGGGAGTTCTAGCAAAGGGTTGGAGGTTTGTTGGTCACTCTGTGTTCCTACACTTAGCTGTTATTCTTCCTTCTCTAGCAGAGAGCTAGGAAGCACCATTGTTGTGTACTCCATCGATCCAAATATAAAGCAAGTAGAGCAGGAGTAGGGGTGTTATCTCCTTACGAGAGCCCCGAACCTGGGTAGATCTGTGTTCCTTTCTGTCGGGCTCTTTAGCTCGTTCCCCTCTCCCGAATCCTCCAGCATCTAGTCGGCCCCCATTTAAGCCATCCTATGGCATATGTTGTTTCACCACGACGACACCACAGAAAAATCTTTTGTTTCAATGGGCATTTAGTTTTCCAAACTTCCATCATCTCTGAGTCAATCACTCCAGGATTCAGAATAAACCTATAGAGTGATTTTGCCGTGAAAGTACCCTTCTTTTCCAAACACCAGGACACCAAATCCTCTTGATCTGAGATAACCACCCCAGACAAGAGAATATTCATTGCCTGCCACTCAGCCACACCCAAATGATCCAAAGATCTGTTAAAACTCAAATCCCAACTTTGTCCATTAAAAACCTCAGCCACAGTTCCATCTGGTTGTCCACAACATGAAAACAACACAGGGAACTGAATTTTTAAAGGGCAGTCCCCCAACCAAACATCATGCCAGAAAAAGCACTTTCTACCATTACCCACTCTATACACCAAGCCCATGCGCACCCATTTTTTGATTTTGTGGAGGGATTTCCAAAATTGAGACCCTCCCACCTCACTTGAATGATAGAAACCTGCACCCCTTAGGTACTTGTTTCTAAGAATTTGACAGCTAAGATCCTCACTACCACTCTCCAATTTGTAGATCCATTTACTCATCAAACAAATGTTTCTAACCCTGGAGTCAACAAAACCCAACCCACCAAAGTCTTTTGGTTTACACAACGTATCCCATCTAACCATATGATATTTCTTCTTTTCTCCAAAACCTTCCCAAAACAACCTAGCCCTTACAGAATCCATTTTTGCATGAGCTTGTTCATACAACAAGAAAAAGCTCATAGCATAGGTAGCCAAATTGTCCATACAAGAATCAATCAAAATTGCTTTCCCCCCCGAAGAGGCTTGTATACTACACCCATTTGCCAGCTTTTTCACCAATTTTTCTGGCACAAAATCAAGATCTTTAACCAAGATTTTGTCCCCACTAATTGGAAGACCTAAATATTTCATAGGAAAAGTTCCCACTTCACAATTTAACATCATCGCCACTCTTACCAACTCATCTTGGTCAATCCCCACCACAAAAACTTCACTCTTCTGATAATTAATTTTCAAACCCGACATAGCCTCAAAACAGTATAGAATCAGCTTTACAGAAAGAATACTGTCCTCATCATTCTCAACCAGAAGAACTGTATCGTCAGCATACTGTAAATGAGTTAAACCCCCTTGTACCAAATTCTGGGCTAAACCCCTCAGGTGCCCATTATTTTTTGCCGAATTTAGAAGACTACCCAAAGCCTCCACTACCTGATTAAACAAAATAGGAGATAGAGGATCACCTGCCTCAAACCTTTGTAAGTTCTAAAATAGGAACCATTAACCCCATTAATATTAATACAAACCCTGCCCGACTACACCACTTGTTTGATCCAACCAATCCAAGTGTTACAGAATTTTCTCCTAGCCAGGACCTCCTCCAAGAAATTCCAATGTACCTTATCATAAGCTTTCTCAAAATCCAGCTTTATGATGAGGCCAGAACCATTAGTTCTATGCAAATCATGCAAAATTTCATGTAAAACCACCACCCCATCATGAATGTTCCTACCAGGGATAAAAGCAGTTTGAGTAAACTCCAAATACTTATGAATTATCTGAAAGAGCCTAATTGTCAAGATCTTTGTGATAATCTTAAATATCACATTAATCAGACAAATCGGTCTAAACTGCCTAATGTTCTTAGCCTCCTGGACTTTAGGGAGTAGAATAATCACACCATAATTAATCCGACTCAGGTCCAAAGTACCTCTCATTAAATCCCCCAACATCTCTTTAATTAAAGGTTTAACCTCCCCCAAAAATTCTTTGTAAAACGCCACAGGAAACCCATCAGGTCCTGGAGCTGTGTTAGTTTTCAAGTCTTTAATCGCAAACTCAATTTCTTCATCACTAAAAGGTTTAACCAAAAAGGCATTGTCCTCATCTGAGACCCACTGACCCACCTGCCATGCATCTTCATTAAGATGCACCACAGGATCCGGCTCACTTCCAAAAAGATTTTTGTAGAACGAGGTAATGTGAGCTTTGAGATCCTCAATCTCACTCAACACAACATCTCCATCCTCAAGAGATACAATCAGCTTCCTTCGACGCCTGCCATTAGCTAGGCTGTGGAAAAAAGCTGTGTTCGCATCACCCTGAAGAATCCACTTCTCACCTCCCCGTTTATGCCAGTATGCCTCCTCAGTTGCATAGACTAACATCATTTTCTTTTCTAACTCATATCTTTCCTTCCACTCACTTTCCAAAAGCCCACCAGCACCTTCTTTAGAATCAAGGCGAGTTAATTCCTCCATAAGGAATTTTTTCTCCTTCTTAAAAGCCCCCCTAAAATTAGCCCCCCACCCTTTCATAAATCTTCTCAGTCTGACTTGCTGATTATGCCAGTAGTCCATAACACTACCCCTGTATCTAACAGGCCAGTGCTTCCTGACTTCAGCCTTAAACTCTGGGTCAAGAAACCAAGCAGATTCCATCTTAAACTCCCTAGGATGACTAGGAAGCCTTGGAGCACACAACACCAGCAGAGGATTATGATCAGAGCCGCACATCAATAATGTATGGACAATGACCAGAGGATACCACTGCTCCCAGCTAGGAGAGACAAGAACTCTATCCAGGACTTCTCTGATAGGATCATTTTGTTTGTTACTCCAAGTGAAAAAAGGCCCTACCCTATGAACTTCCACCAAACCCATATCCACAATGAAACTATTAAAAAGATTCATAAGTAACGCATTACCATTCCCTGAAGACTTCTCACTTGAGAATCTAATCAAATTAAAATCACCCCCAATCATAACTGGGAAATCACAACTCAGGAGTTTTTCTGACAACTCCAAGAGAAAATCAGAAGAAAACTCATGTTGAGCTGGGCCATAGACATTAATCAGTTCCCAAATCCGACCAGTGCTTTTCTGCAGAATCACCATACTACAGAAAAATCTCCCCTGATCCCTAGCCAAACAGTCAAAATCATCTTCTCTAACCCCCATTAAAAGACCCCCCGAGTGCCCTCTTGCTGGCACCATATGCCAATGAAAAGAAAAACCCCCAGTCAATTTAAGCAACTCTCTTGGCGAAAAATCTTGTTTAATAGTCTCCTGGAAGCACAGCATATCTGCCCTTTGATCTTTAATCAAGTCAGCAAGCTGTGAAACTCTCCCAGGGGCCCTGAAACCTCTAATATTATTAAAAAGACAAGCCATAGGTTAACTTTTCTTTTTCCTACCCCTCCTCTTCCTCTCAGCATCCTGCAGAACTGGAGCAACAACCAGATTCTGCCTCCTAGAGCCCCTACTCCTCATATTATCCATTACCAGATTCTCTAAATCTGCCAATGGAGATGAGGGAGTAGGTACCTCACTAGCCAAAACAGCACCAGAGGAATCATCATCCTCGTTACTGTCATGGACACAGCACTGAAAATTTGCTAGACCAATGGGGCTCACATCACCCAAACACTCTTTCCTCTCACGTTCCAGTATCACTTTGCTTCTATTCTCAGCCAGAACTGCCTCAGCAAGTTCTTTGGCTTTAAGAATATCAATCATCGAATCAATTTGCTCAACATTATCTCCCAGAACTGCCCCACAATTGTTAACAATTCTAGCCAGTTTACACTTAGTTGCAGCTTGGAGAACAGTAAAAGGATTATTACCTGAAGTATCATTCTTCCTGGCCATCCTTGTCTCAGCTTTCTGCAACATAGGAATCCCATCTCTGCAAATGCGTTTGCTAGATCTTGTAGCAATTACTGGCTTCACCATCCCACCCACCTTTTCAGCACCTCTCTTCTGCTTCTTCTTCTTATCACTTCTGCAAGACACCATCTCCCACGATTCCTCCTGAGCCATAGACAAATCAGCCCCAGCATCACCAGTCAACTTGCCATCAAAGCTCTGCAAAGGAATGAGCGCAGCAGCTAAAGCAGCTGCATCCTCCTGATTCTTCTTCTTTTCCACTTCCAGCTCCAAATCAGATCTTTCCAGTTGCAAAACTGAAGAGCACCTAGAGCTTCCAGCAGCATACCTCTTAGCATTTTCCCAGCCAGGATGATTATCCTGAGAGTCAAGCTCATCAATTTCTTCATCAAAGCCTTCATCATCAAATTCCCCACCTTTCTCATTGGATTCTGAATTCACCATTTTGTCATCAGCATCATTCTCCTTTTTGTTTGCCCCATCTTTCCCAGGTTCAGAGTCCAGATTCCCTTCTCCTCCATTTCTTCCTCTATCCTTTTCATCATTGTCAGGATCAGTAGGAGGTGGAGGAGGAGCATACTCACCCTCAACCTCCCACCTAATGTAGTAACCTTGTCCATTGATAAACACTCCATTCACACCATTCACCAAATCAGGCCTTTTAACAGCCACTTTGATTCTCACCCATTTTGGTTTTGACAGAGAAGCTTTATCCACAATTACAGGCTCACCCACTAAGAAAGCCAACTGTCTAGCAACCTTCTCTTGTTTAGCCCAGCTTGGAATACCAAACGCCCTCACCCAAACCTCAGTTAAAGACCCAAAGGATTCAGCATCCCTCTGAGAGTCCACCACATTTGCCTTCACCTCAGCCGTCACGAAATAGAACCCTTTCTTAAACCTTGTCAAACTCCTCCTAGCCTCCTTGTCTGGGAACACCACTAGAAACGACCCAGGTTGCAGCTCCTTCACCACCCAAATGCTGTTGTCTTCATACAGAGCACACAATTCCGTCACCACCATGGATTCAGAGCACTCCCCTTCCATGATCGTCATGATTCCAGACACTTGATTAGCGCCCCCCACTCCTTCTTCCACCTCCACATGGATGCTATGGAACATCTGTCCCAGAATCCCGTACCCACACAAATGCAGGCCCAGGTGAGACAGCATTGAAGGACACCTGACAACAACATGCCCAGGTTGCTTGCAAGCAAAACAGACTTCTTCCTCAGGTTTCTTTGGCCCTAGCGCATCAGACCCAGACATAGGAACATCACCACTTTTAACAACCACCCCACCTTGATTCACCGCCGCTTTGGCTTTCATGATCTTATCAAGCCTCGCTCTCAGCTCCGCCTCAGATAACTCACAGATCTTGGCCCCATCCTGAGTTGAGCTAGCACCTGCCCCGCCCATGGCATTACTCCCACCACCCCCTCCATTGGAAGAAACACCACCTCCCCCAGCGCCTCCACTGCCGCCACCTTGATACGAGCCCCGATTACCATAAGCATTGCGCTGGTTGTTGTTGTAGCCAAAATTCCTCCCCTGCTGAGAATATGGCCTCTTGTAACCACCGCCGCCGCCACCTCTCTGATTCCCCTCCATCACCACCTGTAGGAACGATCGGGAATCAACCTTGCGCTCGCTCACCCTGGAAATGGATCTCGCCCTACCCCCAAATCGGCGAATCTCATCAGTGGAGGCAGGGAACCCTACCGAGTCGTCACTCAGCGCTCCTTTCCTGATCCAGGTCCATTTATATTGCTTGGGTTGATGGGAATGGCCATACAAATCTGCAAGAGTGACCGAATTCCGTTCACTGTCCAGCCCATCAGCATGAACCAGCCCAACACGGCCCAACTCAACACCCAAGGTGATCTTCTTCCTCCCCGCATCATCAACCGAGCGCCCTGACAGCGCCTCAGCCTGCTGCACTGAGTCCAGAGATCGAATCATCCGAGCTTCGTTCATCATTTGATCCAATTCCGCAGCCCCTCTGCCCACGGGACCATTGAATGAAACTGCTGCCAACTGTCTGCTCAACCAGTCCTCTCTTCCAACCACCACCGAGCTCTGCTTCCGCGAACGCAAATCTGTTGCTGACTTTAGAATCTCCCCGAAAGTAATTTTCCGGTGAGGCCCAGACTCCGCCGCTTCACTGCTCACCTCCTTCCCCAACCCCATTTCACTTGAGCATCTGAATTCACCGATCCATCGCTGTTCCGGATCGGAGGGGGTTCTCGGGCTACGACCGCCTCCCCCAGATCCAGCAAGCTTCCTCTGCTCGGTACCTCCTCGACCTCGGCCTCCGCTAGGCTGATGGACGCCAGGGTCGCCGCACCCGCCATCTCCAACGGGGTCAGCGCCGGGATCGACCCCGACAGGTCGAGGTGAGGCAGAACCCAAACGCGCCGCGCCCGCTCCGGCATGAACCGACGAATCCTGTCCGCCGGAGCCGGCAAAGCCAACGCAAACGCCACCGGAGGAGCTGGCGCACGCTGCGATGACATCTGCACCTCCGAGAACCATCTGGTGCCGCGCACTGCCTCCGCCGCCTCCCAAATCGACACCACAACCTCCCCGCAGACCTCCTCCTCCGGGATGGAAGCCATCACACCCCGCCTCCGCGCCGCAGCCCCCATCCAGAACTCGAGACGCCGCCAGCACGGAATCGAAGAAATCAGGGAACTCACCGGAAAACGAGAGGAGATTCGACTCACGGGCATCCACAGTACGGGCGGTGGCGCCCCAAAAAGGGGCCAGAACAGTGCCGGAGCCAAGCCCGCCATGCGTCGCCCACAGCACCCTCCGCGTGTCCGCTCCACCGATATCGCTCTCCAAGCTGGCCCGCACCGTAGGCCCGCCCCCGCGAGTCGCCCTCTCACCGGAGACACCGGCCCGAGGTGACCTCACCGGCGGTGGCTCGACGCGGGACAGCACCACGCGCTCTCGCTCTCTATCCATTTTCCTACCGTGCCTGGTACTGGTAGTTGCTAGATCCTATGACTACAAATAAGTTGTCTCAAAAGAAGCTTCGGTTTCAGACCGAAAGTTCAGAGAAGGAGAAAAGAAGTTGGTTCTGAAGTTGTTCGTCTGTGCCTCAGTACAAATTTTAAACATTTCAGCAGGAGAAAAGATATACTGTAGAAAATTGCTCAAGTCGAGCGACAAGATATCGTTTCTTCAGATCCGCACACAAAATTCAGTTGTTGGGGAGTGGAGGGTTGGGAGAGGCAGAGAGCGACCAAGTATGGGTAGCAGTTGAGCAATTGATTGGGCGAATCTTGACATTGATGAAACCAGCAGCGTTGGAGATCGACACGGTGCCGTCCGGTGTCACGATCCCTGCCGATGGCGATTCAAATGCTTCTTCCCTCCCACACCTCCCAACTCCCCCACACAAATAAATGCTCAGATTCATCAGCCAACACTTCACGTGATCCCAGTACACAGGTAGTACTCCCTCCATTTTAAAATATAAGATGTTTTAGCTTTGTGAAGTAAATACATCTAGACATCTTTTAGTGTATAGGTTCACTCGAATATACACACTAAAAAATGTCTATATACATTTACTTCACAAACTAAAATATCTTATATTTTGAAACGGAGGGAGTAGATCACAGCGTAGGACGAAAAATTAATGATGATTTATGCTTTGATCTATAGGAGGAATCAACACGTGACGAGATGAAGATAGCAATGCACAACTAGGAACTACACAGAAGGTCTCTAGGAGATTACACAAGTAAAGGAATCATCACAAGGAACGAATCATCAACGGGAAAAAAATCTCTCGTGTGCAACAATAGACAGTGTGAGGCAAGAATGGAGAGGAATGCAATCATCGGGCTAGACGTGCGAGAACATGTCACAGCCCCAAACTCTTATTGGTCTAGAACATCGCAGCGGCGGCGATCGCGAGGGGTAGCGCGGCTAGGGCGGCGAGGCAGTGGGCGGTGAAGCGGCCGGTGGCGGCCGACTTGGACGGCGACATGGACGGCGGGTTCTCTGCACGGTGGACACAGGACGCAGGAACGTCAGAAGCAAATTTTAGCGGTGCGATACTCGAATTAAGAGTGAAGAATTGTTCCATCTTCAATTATAAACATCACACAGCTAAGAGCTCAATGAGCATTCGGTATAACACTAGAACTGTCCTCTGTTCTCCTATGTAGATTGGGATGAAATATCTAGAGATTTTGCAACTAAAATTCTGGATACCTCCAGTGCCTCATTCTACAAAACTTCTGCTTATTTGCAAAGTAATGTTTCATAGGAAAAACTGGAGTAGCAGTAATTCTGATTTTGTAAGTTAGGTATGCACTGCAATCATGTGAGTACACTAGTAAGAGTTACTATAGTGAAAAGGACCGAAGAAACAAAGCAAGCAGAGGAGTAGTAATGGCTCACCAGGCATTTGTGGTCCGGTAGCGGATGGAGACATGCTTGTTAATGGCGCTGCAGAAGGCCCAACAGGGACTCCAAACGCTGCATAGGTTGATGTTTTGTGTTAGTTAGTCACTATTACCGTATAATCGTAACTCATTTGGCTGTTTCTTGCGAGGATAAGTCGATGAAAATTGAATGTTAAATCACACCATTAAGTTGTAGAAACGATATTCAGACAAGCTTAGTGTGTAATCACACTGATGCTAAATCTACAGAGTTATATGATCAAATAAATTTGCTGCGCATATATACAGATCAGTGAAGCGTGGTCTCAGTCTCAACCGAAATCTGGTTTGAAATGTCTATATGAGAGTAGGTACCTGCGCAGGCGCTGAGCGGCGGCGCGTTGAGTTTGCAGACGCCGGGGAGCGCCATGGCGCGCTTGTAGTCGACGCTGACGCCGTAGGACTCTCCTCCTCCGGCGAGGAGCTGGCAGAGGCAGACGGGGTGGGACTGCAGCAGGCCGTCCAGCTCCGGGCAGCAGGCCTTGTCGGGGCTCTTGGTGGTGCTCCCGCTCTCGACGTACGGCAGGCAGTCGGACATGTTGAGCACCGCGTCCATGCACTCCGGGCTGATCGTCGCCGCCGGCGCCGGCGCCGGCGCCTCGGCCACTGGAGCCGGAGCGGAACGGTGAGCAGCCTTTGGCGTCGCGGGCGCAGCAGCAGGAGCGGAACTGTGCGCCGCCGACGCCGTCCCCACCGCCACCGCCAGCACGGCGAGCGTCGCCGCCCACTTGAGCCGCATCATCGCCATCGATCGAGTGTGTGTTCACTTGGGAGTCGGGAAGTGTGGTAGCAGTGTATCGAGGCGAGGTCTTTGCGCGTCTACGAGTAGTCGAGTACTTGTGTGCTTATATATAGCGGGAACTTCGGCGAAAAGAAATTTCCTTGGGCAAAAATATATAGCGGGAAGTTGTGAAATGGTAGCAGAAGCTATTGCTGCAAGTGGAGTGGCGTGCACCGAAGTGGGCCGGTCGGTCGGAGCCAGAGTAGCTGCGTGTGGCTCGGTGCATTCTCTCTTGGGACATTTTGCTGTTACTCGCAGTCAGGCGGTGCTGTTTTATGGCGGCTTATATTTTCTACCCTCGACGTCAATTAGATGTGTAATGCAATTTTATACGCACGCAGCCGAGTACTCCAATCTAGTCCTGGTTCGGAAAAGAATCACCGCGAACAAACCAGCCATTTCGTTTCAAGTAAATCCAGACGTACAAGCCTGTGCACTTTGCAGATCGGGGCGATTAGATGTGCCGCATCGTATGATTAATTCGCATCGTGCGGTGCCGTCCCAGACTGCAAGAACACACACTGTTATGTGGAGCACATGTATTCGTACTGATGATGGCCTGTCGATTCCGTGCTGGCTCCGCCGTTGTGCAGGCGCGGTCACGGAGCTCGGAGCGAGCCACTGTTTACAGGAGAGGATTTCGAAACTGATGATCCGCAAATGAATGCCGGCAGCTAGCTAGCTGCACTGTAGCACGTGTGGTACCGCGCTCGCCGTCATCACTGCCCTGCAGCGAAGCAGCTTGGAAAATCGAAACGAAGAACCGTCCATCGGTGGCATCCATGTGTGTGTGAATATCAACCTTGATTGCCGCGCCATGAATGCGGCTGCCGCGGAACAGCGCGAGCTGCCCCGATGCGTGCCTAGCTGTGGGAGGGAAACGTGGGCCGCGTTTCAAGCTCAGCCTTTAACGTGCTCCAAAAATCAGCTGGGAGGATTCAGATGAAGGATCCATCGTCTCCCCTGGCGGCATTGATGAGCCGTCCTTTGGAGAGGAGAGGAGGATGAACGTGTAGCCGTGTAGGTGTCGCTGTTGTAACAATGAAAACCAAGGAGGTTTCACGTCACGCCGAAATTTGGAAGAGATGGCTGGCCATTAGGAGACGACGGCGGCGGTGGGTGTTCATATGCGTAGTCCACCTCCTCCGGATACAACAAGATACAGCTACTGTGATGTTACATCCAACGTTGCCTGTCAGGGCTGTGCCACTGCTGGCCTCAAGTCCCCTACGAAAGTCAGCTTCAACGAGCTACAGTCGCGAGCAACAATCAACACGGATCCATAATCCAGTGAGCATCACAAGAAAAATCTCACGGATGCCCTCACATCGACGTGCCTTTTCTTTTCTTGAAACAACAAAAATCGTCTAGCCATTAAAGAAGATTACAGCAAAATCATCCGTAGCTCAAGCGGATCAGATAATGCGAAACGAAGCTACGAATATCATGTGAATTTCACTATACACAAAAGCACAGTAGACACTTGGGATAGTTGTTGGGTCAGCCAGCACTTTCACGCTGAGAATTCTTCTTCTTCAGACGCGTCGCATTCCTCCGGGTCATCACCCTCTTCCACAACCTCGCCTTCCTCTTCATCAGATTCATCCTCATCCTTGCTTCCAGCTTCCTCGTCGCTGGAAACCGGGTCTTGCTCATCACCATTCTCCTTCAAATCAGCGCTGACGTCTTTGGCCGTCTCGGCGTCCGGCAGGTCATCGTCCAAGTCTTCCGCGGCAATGTCATCAATTTCAAGTTCAACCTGGTTCACCTTCACGCTGGGAAACTCCAGAGGCTTATCGGGCCAGTCCTCGAAGAAATTGTTCTGGGCCATGAATTTGAACGTGTGCAGGAGCCTGTGCCTGTCCCTCTTGATATCAGAGCTGACAAGCTTCTGAAACAGGGTCGGCTCTCTGCTTTTGACCATTGCGTGACTATGGTTCCACTCCCTTGGTCTTTTTGACTGGAAATCTCTGCGGTCGTTCCTCTGTCTTTTATTGCCACGGCCCCCGCGGTTTCCAAAACGATGATCTCTCTGTTGAGTTCGCCATTTACTTTCCCTTTCATTGCCTTGAGGCTCCCTGGGTTGACCCTCGGTTTCAGATAGGTACCCAGGTGGTAGTTCAGGGAGATCAAAACCCAATTCTTTCTGCTTTGCAAGAACTTCCTTGAGTTCCTACAGCACGAAACAACCGTGTAAGACTAACACATGTCATAGATAGAAATACTAGAACAGCATCGTCTAAAGACATATTAGCCTCAAGTCTTAGAGAACCCACTTAAAGCAATCAATTTCCCTTCCCTTCAAAATATATAAATAAGGTATATGTGAATCACAAAACTAGTGTGGCTTACCTGACGGCGCATTTGGGCCTCTTCATCTTTCCTTTGATCATCCAACTGGCTCTGAGACAACTTCTGTGTTAGGAGGACAGCAGTCAGTACACGCTCCTTCCATGTTGACATGGAGTTGCTCAGATCTAACAAAAGACATAATCATATATAAACATTGACCTTGTTTACGTTGACACTTGTAGGGTAGTTTTTCTTGCGTGCCTGTACCCACTGCTTAACTTCGTTTTGGTCATAAATGATAGGAGGACGCCTGCAAGAATACACTTAATCACTAAACCATTGGTAACCAACGAGATGTTCTACGAACAATATGTGAACCAGAAAAGAACCAATAACAAGTTAAACAACTATATATAGCAACACACAACGATTTAACCATTTGCCAGAAAACTATGAACATGCTTTACAATTCAGAATAAGAGGTATAAATTATCTGGTGCTTAGACAGAAATATGAGCATCTAGCTGAGTAACAGATAAGTTACCACAATCTAGTTAGCAATTAGCCCAAAAATATGGGGAAAACTACAGTGGCAGCTAAGTTATTTCTACTTCGAATAGACTGAAGAAATGCAGATATCTAAAATGCGTAATAAATTCTTCCTCAGTATTACGTACTTTCGGCCTCCTTCAGATGCTGATGGACTGTCAATGTGACATCCTCCTGATGTTGGACTGCCATTATTCGTAAAATTGGGTTTTCCTTCTCTCCAGTCGTTTCTTCCTGAAAAGATGATAAATTAACTCACGGTAGCTAAATACAAAAATATTGTAGATATTAATAGCATGCTGACATGATTTTCTATCATGTAGCTAAGGTGATCGAATATGTGAATCAGTGTATCATAAATAGCACAAGTTACACACAACTGGCAAATAAGACATAAGGTGCAGAATATTCATGTGTACTCTTCTAATAGTTCTTTGTGAAAAGATTACATAGGGAGAGGCTCTTGCAATGAATTTAATGATAGTATGAAAATGAGAAACACAACTTATGCACAATAAGTACAATAACCTAGTGGGCTAGGCTATATAGCAAGACATATACAGGGGAATTAAGCTAAAGTGTCTCATTGAGCAGAGGGGTTTAGCCTTCTCTAGTGCTCTTTGAGGTTATGTAGAAGTAACTGGACGCCTTTGATGAAGCTAACCTTCCAGAAAGCAGAGGCTCTAATCTGTTGAAACATTTTATTCTTCCTTCGCTTTCTACTTTCTTTTTTAGTGACTAATAAGCATCTAAAAGCACGCATAGATTTTACAACTGTATTATGCTTCAACGCGAACTAACGAGCATGCAAGTTCTACAATTTCAGTTATCATGCATTAATACTTATGAACACTCATGCAGTTCTGCTTAACTGTGAAAATATAAGCCAGATAGTTGTGGTGTTCACTTGGTAGAAAGAATATACATATTTAAAAGCATGAAGTGACACAAAGTAAGTTCTATTTGTATGCCATAATCATAGTACCTCTTCCACGACCTTGATTGAAATTTCTCCCTCTCCCCCTACCACCAGGTGGACCAAATTGCCTTCCATCCCTAGCATCTCCTCTTCCCCTTCCACCAGACGGACTAAATTGCTTTCCACCCCTACCATCTCCTCTTCCCCTTCCACCAGATGGACCGAACTGCCTTCCATCCCTACCATCTGTTCCAGGGTTGAATCGGGTTTTCTGATCTGTCGTATTGTTCCTCTCACCATTTTCAGAGACAGCATGAGAGGGGCCATCTGTTTTGTTATTAGTATGGTTAACCTGTTACAAAATCAGAGAAGCATCAATTAAATTGTTGCTGTGTTGGAACAAAAAATAGTACATCAAATTAATGAGAAAACAGTAAATTAAAAAAGTAATAGTTATAAAATCAGGTCTGCTCCTGAGAGCTTAGCAAATATATAGCAATTATCTAACCCAATTCCTAAAAACATCAGCAATATTGACAGATGTGTTAATAACCATACATTCCAGGACGGCCAGGAAATCATTTGCACATATTTAGGAAAAGTAAAAAAAGTGTGAGAACAAACTTTGCGCAAAATAACAGAAGGGTATTCAAAATAGATGTTTGTTGTGATCATAAGGGCGGTTACTTGAAACCAGATGCACGAAAAGAAAATTTAGTGAACATGCGGCAGACTCAATAATAAATATTTGGTATACCAAACATCAGGCTCGCAACTAATACCACATTGTCGCACATCATTATCAGAAATTAGAATGCCCACAAAGTGTTCTGATCTTAACTCGTCCTCGTAACATCGTTCAAAGAACATCACTTGAGACTTGAGAGACATGACAGCTATGCCAATGCAATATGTGACTAGGGAAGAACTGTAACATATATAATTATAACTATTTCCTCAGGGAAGAAACAAAGAATTCAGTATGTTCTAATAAAGACTAAATGTTTATAATAACCAATCGATCAATTCTAATAAACACAAGCAATTGATTCACCCACCTGACTGTCCCTTCCATCAGTGTTCTTATCTTTCCCATCAACATTCAGCACAGCCCTCGGCGAACCAGGCCCGACACCGCCACCGCCGCTGCCGTTGGAACAATTCCCAGCAGGACTGCCCATACTCGGCAGCGGTGGCCGCGCCCCGACCAACCCAGCACCACCAGGCCTGACACCTCCTCCAACGCTACCGCTGCAACTATTCCCCGCAACACTCCCCATCATCGGCAGTGGTGGCCTGGACCCGGCCAACCCAGCGCCACCAGGCAGAAACGGCGCGCCGCCGTTGAAGCCAGCTTGCATGCCCGGGAAAGCCCCGAACTGGCTGGGGTTCGGCGGGAAGCCTCCCGGAAAGAAGGGATTTTGCTGTTGATGTTGTTGCGGTTGGTGTTGTTGCTGCTGCTGCTGGAGCGCGGCGGCGAGGTAGCCGAGGTTCTGGAGCTGCTGCGCCTGGCCGAAGAGCTGCATGGCGAGGAAAGGGTTGGCCGCCGCCACCGCCGCCATGGGGTTGAGGGCGCCGAAGCCGCCGGGGCCGGGCTGCGGGAACGCGGCGGGGTTCATCTGCTGGTGCATGGGGGCGGGGAGGTGGGGAGGACGGCCGGGGTCGCCGGGGCGCGGGTGGTGGGATTGGGCGGCGGTGGGCCGGGGAGGGTGGAAGGGGTGCATGGTGGCGTCGATTGGGGAAAGATTTTGGGGTAGGGTTTTAGGACAACGGGGGCAGTCAAATAGAAAGGAGACGACTGAGGCGAGGACTGTCTGCGGTCTCACCGTTCGTTCACGACCTCCTACTCGGTGTGATCGTTTGTGGCCTAGTAACATTTTTTGTGCAGGAGCAATAATACTTCCAGCAGGAAACCACACACACTGGTCCACCACACCTCGAGCCCTCGAGCCCAGCTCACCGAGCTCCGCTGCCGGTGATCGATCTCCCAGCTCCGACCACCCCGTCGACAGCCGCGGGCAGATCCGGAAGCTACTCCGCGCCCTCTCTCCACCCATCTGAAAATCCAGCGCCACCGTCACCGGGTGCAGCTGATATCGTCGTCCTCCTCCGCGGCCGTCCTCAAGCCTAGCTCGCTCCCGTGCGGCCCCGTCGGCCGCACCGGGGCGCCCCAGCCAGCTGCCCTCGACCCCTTATCTTGCCCCTCCCCTCGCCGCCGCCGGAGGTGTCGCCTGGGCAAAGCCTGGGCGGCATAGGCGGCGGCGGGGACTCCCTGTGGCTCGGTGGTGCTTGAAAGGACGAGATGTCGCCTAGAGGGGGGTGAATAGGCGTTTTAAAAACAATTACGGAATTGGCTTGAAGGAATGCGGAATTAAACTAACGTTTATTTTCTTCAAGCACAAGACCTAAATATGCTAGGCTCAACTAAGTGCAACAACAACAACTAGATATAAGCAAGATAGCATAAGATATAATTCACAAGTGATAAACAAGATATAAGTACTTCAAGCACGATGGCTATCACAAGGAAATAAACTCGGGTATAGAGATAACCGAGACACGCGGAGACGAAGATGTATCCCGATGTTCACTTACATAAAGTAAGCTAATCACCGTTGGAGAGATGCGGGTAACCACGAAGGCCCCCGAACGCCACGAAGGCTCACCTTCTTCTCCGAGTCCCCCATGAAGCTAGGGACCCCTTCTTATGGTTAGCTTTTCCTCCACTCCGGAGATGGCAAGCTCCACAACCACTTCACAACTCCCACGAAGGGGAATCCCGGGCCTCTTCACAATCTTCCACGAAGAGGTCACCGAGGCACCAACCGCCAAGCCAACTAGAAGGTCACCCTCCAAGAGTGACAAGCTCACGGTCTCTCACTCGAACAAATCGTAATGGAGAGCTCAACACTATGCAAGGATGCAAAGCAAGAACACAAGGGAAAGTGCTCAAATCCTTCTCTCTCAAATCCCACCAAAGCAACAAATGCTATGGAGGAGTTAGAGAGGAAGAACAAGGGTGGAGGTCAACCAATGACTCCAAGATCTATATCCAATGGGTTCCCCTCACTTAGAGGAGGAATTGATTGGTGGAGTTGTCGATCTAGATCTCCTCTTCCAAATCCCTCAAAAATATGCAAGAATCATTGGAGGGAAGGGAGAGGAAGCAAGCTCAAGAGGTTCAACAATGGAGGTGAGAGAAAGGCTCAAGAACACCCTAGAACACTCTTCAACCATTGGGGAAGAAGCCCCCTTTTATAGCCCCGCAGAAATCTAACCGTTACAGATTTTTCGGTCATCCCGGAGCAGCCCGGAGCAGCCCGAAGCAGAGCCCGGAGTGGCTCCGGCCGATACTCCGGAGCGAGTACCCGGCCACTGCTCAGCCCGGAGCAGCCCGGAGCAACTCCGGATTTGTAAAACAGCAAAACCACTCAAACAAAAAACGCGATATCTTTTGCATCCGAAATCCGTTTTTAGCAAACTTGGGCTTTTTGAAAAGCTTAGAAAAAGTACTACAACTTTATGCAGAGAAACACCAAGAAAAGTCAAGAGGAAAAATACGAAATGTGGAGAGGTGTGAAACCTTCCAAAGTGAAGAACCGGTAAAACCCTTCAACTCGAAAACGCAATAGAAGATACATTTGGATTCCGTTTTCGATGAACTTGGACTTATTGGAAAGCTAGCAACAAGCACAAGAACCTCACATGGAGAAACACCAAGAAGCAACAAACTAGGAAGATGCAAAGTATGCAAAGGATTGAGCTCCCTATGACGATGTGATCAAGTTACCCAACCGAAAGCCCCTCTTGATAGTGTGGCTATCTATCCTATAACCCGGTCTCCCAACAAACACCTTGAGACCGGTAAAAGGAAAACCTAGCAAGGACATACCTTTGCCTTGAGCATCCCGCTTGATCTTGATGATGATGCTTCATGCTCTCATCAAGCCGGAATGCTTCACTTGATCATTGTTGCTTCGTGAAGACTTTAATTTGCTCCCCCATAAACCATTATGGGATAGCTTTGTTAACACTCATCTTCACAAGTCCATTATCACCAAATGGACGACAAGCCTCAAACATATGATCTTCTTGAGATGCTTATCTTGAACTTTCACAACTCAACCTTGATAAAGAACATCATTTGATTTCATTCTCCCATGGGCCATATTGAATCCTTCTTTTGATGTAAGCCCATGGGAAGATACTTGATTCCACTATTCTCTCTTCATCTTGGTCAACCTTGTATCTACTCATGCTCTATCGAATCTCTCTTAAGATGCATAGGGAATTCTTCATTTGATTGCATGCTCTAAGTCTTGGTCAACCATGGCTCAACTCATGAGACCATCGTGACCTCGACATAGAGCCATAACTTGAATTCTTCTCATGTAACCAAACTCTCAAGATCTTGAGACTCCTTGGCTTAGTACATAAGCTAGAGCATGGATTACTTGAGTTCTACACAAGAACAACATCTTTATTTCTTCTTCTTGATCATATTGGATTCATCTCTTCTATTCAATGATCTTGATGCCAATACTTAAGATATATCTTTATCTTCATGGCATCCAAGCCTTGAATCCAACACATGGACTTCAAGTAATTTCTATGAACAATTCCTTCATAAAAAT
This sequence comes from Dactylis glomerata, assembly GCA_007115705.1. Taxonomy (NCBI): domain Eukaryota; kingdom Viridiplantae; phylum Streptophyta; class Magnoliopsida; order Poales; family Poaceae; genus Dactylis; species Dactylis glomerata. The sequence continues at coordinate 244,993 of QXEO01001223.1, forward strand.
CTCAATGAAAACATTAGTCCATAGGGATTGTCATTAATTACCAAAAACACACTTAGGGGCAATTTACCCTTACAATCTCCCCCATTTTGGTAATTGATGACAATCTCAACAAGAGGGTTTATATAATGAATGATAGAAACTAATATGCAACTTATCCGAGAATAAATTGCATACAAGAGGTTGTATTTGATATGGTCAAGTAACACGAAGCTACTACCACATATCAAAATCAATTGTACTCACATAAACTACAACAAATATGGTTGATGTGAGTGCAACCAAAATATATAGAGCAAACTCCCCCACAATATATGCACGTGTGATGAACTTGAATTTCATTGCATACATTGTCAAGATAAACCTTTGATGGAGTTTACACTATATATTCAACCATGCAAAACATCTAACAAAGAAGAGATGCATGAAAGGCAAACACTTAAGCACAACCAAACTTAAGTATAAAAACCATTTCCCTTAAACCCTCTAAACTTCTCCCCCATTGGCAACGATTGCCAAAATGGATGAAGGAATTTAGAAGGTCAATATAGTATGAGTTCCTCCCCAAGATGTGCATTTCTCATAAAAATGAGTGAAATCATATGCACTTATCAAATTAACAATATTTGGAGGAAGTCAAACCATATTGAGGATCAAAGATTGCAAAAAGATGACATAGTGAAGGAAGCTTCAACGAATGAAGCAAGCAAGCAATCAAGAGACCCAAAGAACCAATTGGACATAAGAAGAAGTGATGATAAGAGCTACTAGGTGCTTTAAATGAAATAAGGAAGCTCCCCAAGGTCCATGCATAAATTTGAATTTTTGTTGCATTTGAATACAATATGCACAAACATGGAATCCTCACTCCCTCTATATCATTTAAAACAAAACATGAGCACGAAAGAATACAAAAGGATCAATACGCTTATCAAAGTTAAATTTAGTCCAAAAAGATTCACGAGATATGAGTGCGAGAAGAAGCAATAAAGAATAAACAAGCACTCATAAATTAAGTTCTTACCAACACCATCAAGAACAAAATGGATAAGAAAGATGGTCGGCAAAGAACGGGGATATCAAGGGAAGAAATTAACACTCTTATGCATATACATTTCTAATTGGACAAAAAATCATGATGAACAATCCACAAAGGAACATGTATACACAAGAGGTTAGTTGAAATTAAGGAAGACATAATATCCAAGAGAGAGTCATAGAATATACCAAATAGCTTTGCTATAAAGCATATATAGCTCAAGGCTCCATTTTCCATTATGGTATATTAACAAACTCCCCACACAAAATCATCAAAGCCATCACAACTAGCAATAAGGGATCAAAAGATAGTCGGGATGCTTTGATAGGCAACAAGCATAATAAAGAAGGGTACAACTTGCAACATTATCTATATTGCACATGAGAGAGCGTTGAGGAATTAATATGCAATAAATTGCTAAAATGGCATATTTGGGATTGGTGAATCATAAACATGATTTTATATACTTCCCATCATATGCAATTATCTCAACTTGCTCACATATGAAATAAAGATATTTCTTTATAAGACCTTTGCAAGAACCACAACATTTGCAAATAAATATTATCATGCCAAGAGCCAACCAACAAGAGTTGGGATGCTAGAAAAGTATGCATGAATGTTATACTTGTTACCGAGATAGCAATGGTGTGATGTAGTAGATAAGAGTTCGCCGGTCATCCTAGCTTGGCTCCAATAATCATATGGTGATAACACCTTCCTTATAAACGAGACAAGCATCCATTGCATCTCCAATGTACCTAAGGCATCATTCAAGTACATCTTGGTCCCCAAACTTATTGGGTCCAAAGTGGTTAGACTAACCACAATACATATGATAGACTCCATATAAATATGTGCATAGTTAGAGATGAAATTTGAATTTCATGCACATCTTAGCCATTTAGGATTTGACGGAGTATAACATATATATTGGATCAAAGAAAGAACTAAGACACAAAATTAAGCATAAAGAGAATATGCACGCACCTAGCTTTCAAGAACCAAAGAAGATACAATTTAGACAAATACACCAAGAATACAAGGAGGTATAAAAGGTGTGGCAAAACACATTATTTGTCCAAATGACATCAAGGGAACAAATCAACAAATGATTTATTCATAAAATTCAACAAATGAACCTAACAACTTATTGAGCATGAAAGAATAAATAAATAAAAGCATGCTCAACAATTTATCTCATTCGAGCAAATAAATCATAGAAGAAGGAATGAGATAACTAACTCCCAAAAGAGCAAGGTTCCAACAAATAAACCAAACCCTCTACACTTTTCACAATGGCACACGTACCGAAAAGAAAAGGTTTGTCTTACAACAACACACACTTGATGGGGATCAAGAGATGAGACAAAGTCAAGCAAAAAGATCCTCAAGAAGGCAATAAGACAATGGGAGTCAAAATAATTTCTTGGCAAGAAATATGGGCAATAAGATGCAAATTCCAAGGTGAAGATGATCTAGAGGAATTACCACACATATATACGAATACCAATTGTCAAAGACAAGAAGTTCATATTGGAATTATTTCCCGGTGGTGTATTGCAAAGATGTTCAAGATCAACTTCACAATAAAAGGCATATGGTTAAGTATTCAAATTAAGCACCATGCATGAAAAAGGATTCTTGGTAGCTCCAAAAATAGTCAAACAATCATGCAAAGCAATGATTAGAGTAACTAGAAGCAAACGGCTTCCTACTTATGATATATATATAAATATATTTGAGTGAAACCGCACCAAGAATTCTTACTCAAACCAAGACCAAAGAAATGAGCAACAAAATGTTTTAAGAAAGAATGGAGCTTGTTTGAGCAAACATGCCACCTAGGAACAAGATAATTAACAATATCAACTCTAAGTGGCAATACCTCAAATGGTCACATTTCCTAGGTTTGTGATATGCATAAGTCATATTACTCCCCCATAATGTGATATTAAATTCTTTTCAACAAAAGGCAAACAAAATCCAACTAGAGATAATTAATGGAGATATAGAATTTGAATTTCTCATGAGCATGGCATACCACATAGTGACTAGATAATCTTGCAATATCAATACTAAGTGGTATTACTCATGTGCACATATTTATAGGATTGTGAGGTGCCAATGGCAAATCACTCCCCCAAAATGGGATGTTCCATTAATCACTCGATAAGAGCCAAATAAGATACCATAAATATGCATTAGAGGCTCGAAGCAAACACACAAGTATATGATGTGCCAAACAACCAACATCTACTTGAATACACAAGATAAGTAGGTATAAGGAACAATATATACAAACACATACTTGGTACAAAACCAAAAACATGCAAAGGGGCAAGTAACTTACAATGTAAAGAGGTTAAGTACAAGTTACCACAAAGAGGCACATTGGATATAAAATGATAGTGTCAATGACTTGGCTTGATGAAAATAAAATTAATGAAGATCCCTTAATTCTTCATGAGGTAGCCAAGTCTCCAATGCCCTCCATAAACACCTATTGATCAAGTTTTAGCTTGTTGGTACCCAACCAAGTTGGGTCCTAAGAAGTTAGTAACAATAGGCTTGGCAACCCAAATGGTTCTTTTCTTGACACCACTTTGAGTTCCAACAAACTTGGCAAACACATTGCCATCCTTATCTTTCCTTAGAGAATAATCATCATCAACAATGATAGGATTAGATAAGGTACCGCTTAAGCATGAAGAAGCAAAGTGCCCCTTCTCATGGCAAATATAGCAACAAGTGCTTCCCTTTCTCTTCTTCATTGATTTCTTGATTTGGGAAGCTTCATCTTGTTTCTTCTTGGGAAGTGGCCTATCTTCAACTTGAGGTCGAACTTGAGCTTGACCTTGTGCCCGCTTCCCTTGTTGCTTCTCACTCAAGTGCTTCTTCTTCAATGGGCAAGATCTCACATGATTCCCTTCAATCTTGCACTTGAAGCAAACAATCTTGGCCAAATTCTTGACTTGGTCTTGGCCCTTCTTCTTCTTGTTGCTCTTGGACTTGTTCTTGTTATTGGAGTTGAATCCAAGTCCACTCTTGTCATTAGGGGATTTTTGCACACTCAAAATATTATCGAGTGTGGATTTCCCTTCATGACGCTTATCCAAGTCTTTTTCCAAACTAGTGACTTGGGCCTTGAGCTCTTTGATTTCCTCTACAAGGTTAGTAGTAATACAAGTACTAGAGGAGGTAGAAGCTTCATTGTTAGAGTAACAAGGCATAGCAAGTAATTCATCACAGGGTGTAGCAATATTATGCTTAGACAAATTACTTGGACTAGCACAAGATAATATAGCATTTTGGTTCAAAGTAGTGCTAATGTCCAAATGAGGCTCACAAGATGTTTTCTTAGAGATACTTGCCTCATGAGCTAACTTTAGCCCATTATAAGAGATTAAGAGATCCCCATGAGAGCCCGAGAGCTTTTCATGGCTTCCCTCCAATTTCTTATAATTGCTTGTTAGCAACTTAAGTTGAGCCCTTAGCTCAACATTCTCCTTTAATATAGATGCTTCACAAGAAGTGGAGTTAGTAGCACAAGCATCATTAATAGATTTAGCATTTGTAAGCTCATAAGATTTAATAGATTGAGATAGGCAAGAATTAGTATGCTTCTCTTCGGATAGCTCTTGCTTGAGGAGATTGAATCTCCGTTTCCCCTCATTAACAAGGGAGTTCAATTCCTTAATGGTCTCCTTGTGGTCAAACAAGGTTTCCATTAAGTGTTCGACTTTAGCACGAGCATCATTATTACCACGAAGAGAGGCATACACAATTCCCATCTCATGCAAGAAAGCTTCATTATCATCATCATTATCACTCTCATCATAAGGAGATGTGTCGGGATTCAAAGTAGGAGTTACCTTTGAGCCGCTTGCCATAAGGCACATGTGAACTTGGGTAGATGATGAGGGAACATCAATTGAAGCACATTCTTCATTTTCGAGTGTAGGACAAGCTCTTGCGAGATGTCCATACTCGTGGCATTCATAGCATTGCCTTCTCTTGATAGACACCTTTTTGGTTCTTCTATTGATTTCTTCTTTAATTATTTGACCCAATTTTTCTTTAATTTCCTCTACATGGTTAGTCATACAACAACTAGAGGAAATATAATCATTTTGAGTATGGTCACAACTAGAAACAAGCATATCATCACAAATTTTAATCAAGCAAATTTTAGGAGATATGCAAGGACCTTTAACACAAGAATGAGTAAAGAATTTCTTGCAAGAAGTGTTTAGGTCCAAACTCTCTACACCATTAGGATTTATATAAATAGAATCATTGGTGCAAAGAACAAGACAACCATCATCACATATGATTTCTTCACTCACCGTATCATTACCTTGTGACAAGTCACATGTTGGTGAAGTGGAAGAACTTGAACAATCATCATGACCGGATGTGGAAGCAACTTGGAGCTCTTCATGATGTGAAGGTGAAGAGAGCTCCTTGGGTTCACTTTCAACCTCAAGAGAAATAGACCCACCAAATGACTCTTCTAGCTTGGTCCATATCTCATGAGACGTCTTGCACTTTGAACCCATCAAGCAAACATAAACTATGGAGCTCACAGACAATAAAATTTCATTAAATACTTGAGCTTCTAGATGTAAATTTTTCTCATCCTCTATAGATAGACTTTGAGGATCCATCGGAGGAGAAAAGCCTACATCTAGAAATCGCTCTATATTTGGACACAAAGTCCGAATATTGCAAAGCATGCGATTTCTCCATAAGTTATAATTTGTGCCATCAAAAATAATTGTGTCATTGTGCACCAAATAACTAGCCGACATCTTTACTCTCGAGGCGGTGAAGCCTAAACAAGGAGAGACCTTGCTCTGATACCAATTGAAAGGACGAGATGTCGCCTAGAGGGGGGGTGAATAGGCGTTTTAAAAACAATTACGGAATTGGCTTGAAGGAATGCGGAATTAAACTAACGTTTATTTTCTTCAAGCATAAGACCTAAATATGCTAGGCTCAACTAAGTGCAACAACAACTAGATATAAGCAAGATAGCATAAGATATAATTCACAAGTGATAAACAAGATATAAGTACTTCAAGCACGATGGCTATCACAAGGAAATAAACTCAGGTATAGAGATAACCGAGGCACGCGGAGACGAAGATGTATCCCGATGTTCACTTACATAAAGTAAGCTAATCACCGTTGGAGAGATGCGGGTAACCACGAAGGCCCCCGAATGCCACAAAGGCTCACCTTCTTCTCCGAGTCCCCCACGAAGCTAGGGACCCCTTCTTATGGTTAGCTTTTCCTCCACTCCGGAGATGGCAAGCTCCACAACCACTTCACAACTCCCACGAAGGGGAATCCCGGGCCTCTTCACAATCTTCCACGAAGAGGTCACCGAGGCACCAACCGCCAAGCCAACTAGGAGGTCACCCTCCAAGAGTAACAAGCTCACGGTCTCTCACTCGAACAAATCGTAATGGAGAGCTCAACACTATGCAAGGATGCAAAGCAAGAACACAAGGGAAAGTGCTCAAATCCTTCTCTCTCAAATCCCACCAAAGCAACAAATGCTATGGAGGAGTTAGAAAGGAAGAACAAGGGTGGAGGTCAACCAATGACTCCAAGATCTAGATCCAATGGGTTTCCCTCACTTAGAGGAGGAATTGATTGGTGGAGTTGTAGATCTAGATCTCCTCTTCTAAATCCCTCAAAAATATGCAAGAATCATTGGAGGGAAGGGAGAGGAAGCAAGCTCAAGAGGTTCAACAATGGAGGTGAGAGAAAGGCTCAAGAACACCCTAGAACACTCTTCAACCGTTGGGGAAGAAGCCCCCTTTTATAGCCCCGCAGAAATCTAACCGTTACAGATTTTTCGGTCATCCCGGAGCAGCCCGGAGCAGCCCGGAGCAGAGCCCGGAGTGGCTCCGGCCGATACTCCGGAGCGAGTACCCGGCCACTGCTCAGCCCGGAGCAGCCCGGAGCAACTCCGGATTTCACTCCGGATTTGTAAAACAGCAAAACCACTCAAACAAAAAACGCGATATCTTTTGCATCCGAAATCCGTTTTTAGCAAACTTGGGCTTTTTGAAAAGCTTAGAAAAAGTACTACAACTTTATGCAGAGAAACACCAAGAAAAGTCAAGAGGAAAAATACGAAATGTGGAGAGGTGTGAAACCTTCCAAAGTGAAGAACCGGTAAAACCCTTTAACTCGAAAACGCAATAGAAGATACATTTGGATTCCGTTTTCGATGAACTTGGACTTATTGGAAAGCTAGCAACAAGCACAAGAACCTCACATGGAGAAACACCAAGAAGCAACAAACTAGGAAGATGCAAAGTATGCAAAGGATTGAGCTCCCTATGACGATGTGATCAAGTTACCCAACCGAAAGCCCCTATTGATAGTGTGGCTATCTATCCTATAACCCGGTCTCCCAACAAACACCTTGAGACCGGTAAAAGGAAAACCTAGCAAGGACATACCTTTGCCTTGAGCATCTCGCTTGATCTTGATGATGATGCTTCATGCTCTCATCAAGCCGGAATGCTTCACTTGATCATTGTTGCTTCGTGAAGACTTTAATTTGCTCCCCCATAAACCATTATGGGATAGCTTTGTTAACACTCATCTTCACAAGTCCATTATCACCAAATGGACGACAAGCCTCAAACATATGATCTTCTTGAGATGCTTATCTTGAACTTTCACAACTCAACCTTGATAAAGAACATCATTTGATTTCATTCTCCCATGGGCTATATTGAATCCTTCTTTTGATGTAAGCCCATGGGAAGATACTTGATTCCACTATTCTCTCTTCATCTTGGTCAACCTTGTATCTACTCATGCTCTATCGAATCTCTCTTAAGATGCATAGGGAATTCTTCATTTGATTGCATGCTCTAAGTCTTGGTCAACCATGGCTCAACTCATGAGACCATCGTGACCTCGACATAGAGCCATAACTTGAATTCTTCTCATGTAACCAAACTCTCAAGATCTTGAGACTCCTTGGCTTAGTACATAAGCTAGAGCATGGATTACTTGAGTTCTACACAAGAACAACATCTTTATTTCTTCTTCTTGATCATATTGGATTCATCTCTTCTATTCAATGATCTTGATGCCAATACTTAAGATATATCTTTATCTTCATGGCATCCAAGCCTTGAATCCAACACATGGACTTCAAGCAATTCCTATGAACAATTCCTTCATAAAAATCTCAATGAAAACATTAGTCCATAGGGATTGTCATTAATTACCAAAAACACACTTAGGGGCAATTTACCCTTACAGTGCTTGGTGAGGAGCTCGACGGGGGCTTCCTGCGCTGGCACGGCGCGAGCTTGCGGTGCCAGGAGGCGCGTTGGCCGGTAGCGGCATGCGGTAGCGCTCCGGGACGTGCGGCTGGCCTGCAGCAGGAGGAAGCCGGGGCGGCGGCCCCGGGCATGGCGGGCATGTTGGCGACTTCCTCCTCCTCGCTGGAAGTGGTCGGCTGGTTGTAGGCCGGCTGCAGTGGCTGTGTGGGCGGCACCGTGGCTGGTAGCTTTGGGCAGAGAGGCTTGGTGTTGGATCTTGTGATCCCGCATGAGTCCCGATGCTTGGAGGGCGGACGGCGTTGCATCCTTCTGTCTTGTGCGGGAGATGAATGGCGCCGTCGGGGAGCTGCCGTGGTGGCAGATCTGTGTAGGAGGGATTGGCGGTGCGAGTGCGGAGTATTGTGTGCTTCTGCTTTCTCCAATCTGCAAGCTGCGGAAGAGGAATGGCACAGCTCTAAGGGTGTTGCATCCTTTCGAGCTGCGGGAGATGAATGGCACCAGGTGGGTGTTGCATCCTTCCGAGCTGCGGAAGATGAATGGCACCGCTGTGAGGGTGTTGCATCCTTTCGTGCAATGTGGGAAGGAGAAATAGGGCCAGCAGTGCGCCGGGCTGGCCGGGGAGGTGGCAGTGGGCGGCCATGGAGGAGGGCGTGGTGGGCTGGCTGAATCTTCGGTTTGGGTAGGTGAGGCTACCGGCGAAAGCCGTACTCCGACTCTGGCCGGAGTGGTCGACGGCGGTGCCCATGGGCGTCGTTACCTTGTTGGAGGCGTCGATTTATAGCTCTCACCTCCCTTCTCGACATGCTCCGGGGGAAACCCTAGATTTGGTCTTCCAGATCAAACAATGGCGGCGCTATTTTGCGTCGTGTTCCCTCTTGAGGGCATTGTTCTTGGAGATGTTCTCGGCCAGTGGGACCTGTGGTTCGTGGAGGTGTGTGGCGACGGTGGCTTGCGGGAGCACCCTCCACATGCGAGGAGCGTCAGATGAGCACTTTGGTCTTGGCTCGCGGGTTTTGAGAGGCACATGTCCTCTTCTTTCGGGCATGGCGTTCCTCTTCGACTTCGTCGAGGTTGGCGAAAATGCTTATGTCAGATCACGTCGATGCGATGGTTTTCGGTGTGCACCTTGAGAGCGGAGCGATGCTCGGGTGCCCGGATGTGTGTGTTGAGTGGTTTGCCTTGCCGACGTCTTGTATGTCGTGTGGTGCTCTAGGTGTGGCTTTGCCGTTGTTCAGGTTTTCGTTCGGTTTTCCTCAAATAAACCGAGCAGTTTGGGTCTTTGACCATCTTCTTTCTAATCAATGGATTTAGCAGTTCTCCTGCTAACATTCAAAAAAAAAACATTTTTTGTGCATGTAAAAAACATATTGGGTTAAGTGCACTTTTGGTCCCTCAAGTGTCGCCAAAGTCTAATTTTGGTCCCTCAACTTTTTTAGCATGATTTATTAAGGTAGGCTCATCTAAACGTGGGGATCTGTTATCCTTGATCAATATTGCCCTCTCGATCTCTTAACAAACCCTCTCTGAATGGCCTAGTCTATGAAGATGGAGGTGTGGTGGAGCTAATCGACGATCTTTGAATTGAAACTGTCGTCCATGGAATACACGTGCCATATAAGGAAGACGTCCAAGGAGGTAGGGTCGTTGATTAGATCCGTCACACCTCCATCTGCATAGACTCGGCCATTAGCTAGGGTTTGTTAAGGGATCGAGAGGGCAATGGTTATCGAGGACAACAGATCCCTACGTTTAGATGAGCCTACCTCGATAAAATCTTGCCAAACACTTTTCATCATGGCACAAAAATATAAAAAAATCGGTCAAAACCCTTGTCAGGGATGATAAGTAGACCTAATTAAGTGTTTTGGGGCTAGTTTTAGACTGAAAAAAATTGAGGAGCCAAAGTTAGACTTTGGCAACACTTGAGGGACCAAAATTGCACTTAACCCAAACATATTTTGTCTGATCTTTTTTGCCTGCCATAGAAATTACTCCCCCCGATCCATAATAAGTGTCATACATGTAGTATAATTTGGTACTAAAAAGAGTCTTCCTCCGATCGGAAATAAGTGTCAATAACTTAGTACAAACTTTATATTAAGTTAGTATAAAATTACACCGACACTTATTTCCGATTAGAGAGAGTATATTTTTCGATACAACAGGGTTTGTGCTTTATTAGCTCCAATATAATTCTTGCATATGACAGCGATCTTCAGACATTTTCTATATTTTATCGATTAACGATGCTATGACCTAGTGCTGATTCCAGCGTGTTGGAAACGTTGTACCAAGTGCAATGAAGATGCTTAATGCTTGTCTTGTACTTCCTCCGTTTCACAATATAAGCATTTTTTAGTAATGGAGGAATACAGTAGTGTACAGTAGGATGAAACTGAAGCACAAATGGGGAAATACAGCATCAACACGACATGCTAGGAATAATAAGTTTTAAACATTATATCTAATACCAATATGGTCATCTAGCAAACATATATAAATGTATTGATCAAAGGGAGGACACCCAGTTTCAACTTTCCAAGCAATGTAGTACCAATCAAAGAAACATCTTGCGGTGATTCAGTTCCCGCGGACTTTTGCTACAAGATCATGATGGACCAAAGAATACAAGTATCCAGTCATTTCAGGAAAACGAGTCAATGGCATCCTCGTTCGGATCAACTGAACTCAAGTAGAGCACAGACCTAAACCACAGACAAATGGCAAGCTATGAGACCTGACAGCAAACTCATGGTTTTGGCAAAACCGCCAGCTAGGGATATACAACAGAGCTAAAGGACACACCAGCTTTGCTTCGGGTAAAAAAGACTCCAGCACACCGGTCATTTTGAATTCTGCACATTCCTTTCTGATATACAGGAGAGACGAGAGTAAGACAATGATATCCAAGATATACAGCTACTGTGGTGTTTTAGAGCATATAGTACACTCAATGGTCCTTTTGGGTTCCGAGCAGTGCAAATTTGCTTCCTCATCAGTCCATCATCGCAACCAGTCTTTACCAGCCTGTGTCATGCAAATGGATTTCTCGATCCTTGTGGTGTTGAGTTTCTGTTACATGGTATCAGTTAATATTAAAGTCTACTACAAACTATAAGAGCAGGTTGAGAGGAGCTTACAGCATGTGGGGGTCATGTACTTGTCCCGGGATGTATGACAACCCTCCTGAATTCACCAATGAATCAGATAATTGATACAAAAAATACAAAATGGAACAAAGGCTAAGTCCGTGGCGAAGATCGTTCTTTTCTATCAATGATTTACGTGCTTGTCTACTTGTATGTGAGAATCGGTTTGGAGTGAAGATGTACATTACCCTGAGGCGCAGATGGAATATATGGCACAGTTGAATTCTGAGAAATCCATGGCTCTGCTAAGTTCCCAGAGTATTCTGCAGGAACATGAGGATCTGGTAATGTTGCTTGTAGCGAGGTCAAATCCATGAACTGAAAAGAGGAATAGAAACCTCGTAAATAATAACACATAAAAACAGAGTTTTCCTTTATGACAAAACCTAAATGTATTACGAAACTACATTCCAAGATGTGTTTCATATCATAAATATTGCTACAATTTTCTAAAGTTAGTCAAACTTAACTTAGAAAAGTTTGACTAAGGACAAAACCTAAAACTACACTTGTGAACGGAAGGGAGTAACTAGTAGACCATGTTATAACCATTAGAAGTGTAAATCAGAAATAAGTAGTACAATCACAGACCATGTCGTTGGCTTCAATGTCAGATTCAAATGCCATGTCAAACGGATTTGTTGATTTTGCAGGCTGAGACATCATGCCCTGAAAACGCATTCAAAAAACAAATTAAGAGATAAAACAAAAACAGAAAAAAGAGATAAACTGATACAACTGGCGTAGAGATAAACTGATACATCTGGCGTAAAATGGCTACAGTTATCCAGTAGCTCCATGGCAGGCAAATAAGCAAATACAGCATCACAAATCCTGCCTACACCAACAAACTTTTACATACATGAACGTAGTCACAAAGCATGCAAATCACGAGCATTCATGCAGGATGCCTCGATTCCGTGCAGTCAACACGAAACTACAAGGCCTAATATCATCTATCACCTAATATAATTTTTAGCAACATAATATTGCAGTAGATTAGAACACCTGAAATACAAACCATACGGCAAACTATCCTGTGTATATATCCAGGTATGCTAGCTTCCAATCATATGGAACTGACAAGGGAGCAGAGGACAGAACCTTCAATCATGGATAACACATACCATTTGGTGTTGAATTGGTGCAGGAAATGATGGCTCACCCAGGACACCAGGTGAGACATTGAAGCCAGGGAACATATCCCCAGGAGTTGACCTTTCAGGCTCACCCCTAGCCAAATCCTAGAAGAATGATTCAATATGTTCAGTATAATCCTCTTTGAAATATATTCTTGCATCTTCTTATAGCAATCAAAACACCAGTTACACACCTGCGGAGTTCCGGATCCAACATATGGAACACTGGGCGTGGTGAATTGATGAGGTGGTACTTGAGGCATAGTATTGAATGCGAACAAATTATCAGGCATGTCCCCAGTAGATTCACCAAAGGCATTCCAGGCCTGGAAAGCAACCAAGGAAATCAAAATTCAGATTTAACTTAGTAAAAATGAAGTTATAAGAAACCTCACAAGCTCCAATCTACCCAAAAAACATGACAATACCTGGGACTTTTCGTCGGAGACAGGGATCTTCACCTCTTCAGCATTTGAGCTCCACTGATCCATAACAGGTGGAGATGTTTGTGTAATTATAACATTTCGTGGTGAAGTTGCCAATGTTGATTGATCAATTGTGTCGGGAATACCAGCACTTGGAGGCAATGCAGCGGGCTCCTGAGCTTGCGCATTCGAAACAGAAGTCGACGATCCGTATTGAGGTGTGTCAAAAAATGCCCACCCTTCATTAGCAGGTAATGGAGCAGCTGGTGTAATATGATGAACACTAGACATAGGTGCCTGTTGTTGGTCAAAGCCAGCAAACAGATCCACTGACGGAGGGGAAGAAGACGTTGCTGGTCCCTGTGGGATTAACAGACTGAAGAGATCTTGGTGCACAGGATGAGATGTGGGGACTGCTCCTGCTGGTACAGATGATGAAGGCGTCACAACCTTCTGAACCACAGCATTATGTGCACTTCCATTCGCAACATCAAAATGACCGCTAGAAATTGATGCGGTATGTTGATTAAAGCCAGCAAACAGATCTATTGATGCAGAACTAGCGCCGGGTTGCATTGTTGATGTGCCAAAGAGGTCTTGATTACTGAAAGCCATTGGTTGTGGTTGCGCCAAAACTGGCAAATGCTCCGCAGATCCTTGGGTGGGAGCAATTTGGCTGGCTGATGAGGCATTTGGTTGTGTCGAATGAGGTACAGAAGATGCCCCAGTCTGATGATTTACAGCAGAAGGCACTGGCCTTTCTGTAGGTGCATCAGGTAGGGCACCTGAATCAACTGATTTATTAGATACTGAGCTACCATCAAATGATCCAAAACTTCCAGAAGAAGCTGTTCGCTGCACATACAAATGAGATATATTTTATGCCTAAGCCACTCTACTTTAAGATTCGCATAAGTCAAAAGGTAATTTTGCTACAAAGTGAAGATGCAGATGGGGAGATCAATAACCTGTGAATGCCGACCACCATTGAAATCTATTTGTGGAACTGCATTTGGATGCCTCTGGGATTGAGGATTTTCAGAGGATACATTTCTTGAATGGTGAACGGAAGGGCTGCTGTATCCTGTATCCTGAGAGCTAGGAGAAAGTGCATCGTTTCTCAAGTCGCCGGTGCTTGAGGCTGAAAAGTCGGAAAATCTTGACCCATGACTCTCATTAGCGAATCGATCTTCATGCATCTGATCCCGAACACGACCTGGACTGTACAATAAGCTGCCGAGTTTCCCATCAAAGAGTGCCCTATCCGAAGGCCTTCGAGCAAGCGTGTTAACTTGCTTACCATATCGTCTATCCTCATACTGAAAATCATATGGTGGGCTTTGCGAGTATGAATGATAAGAGTCTGGTCTTCTTACTTCACTTTCATTGCTCTTTACACTCTGTTGAAATATTGAGCCCAAAATTAGCAGCATGAAAACTAAGTGTTAGAAATGTTCAACGCTTAGGCAAGGGAAAATGCAACACTTAGAATCCAGAATCCGATATCAATACTCTTTAGTATTACTCCCTCCGTTCCATGATTCTAGTCGTGGTTTTAGGTCAAACTTGAACTACAATTACGATAAGAATTATGGAACGGAGTGAGTACTTACTAACTCATTTACCTCGTTGTCGGTGGCTGGTTTGTTGGTGGACTTCCCACCAGCATACTTCTTGTCTACATAAACAGCTCTGATAAATTCCCTTATCCTATCTGGTTTGCTGATAGAAAAAAAAACTTGGTAGCATAAGAGGAAATGCAGCAATTTTCATAATGCAAAATGCAGGAAGCGCCTAAAAAACCTTGAGAAACTCACCTATTGTCAGGCAATCTCATTCGCTGCCAATCCCAATCTTTTAGGTAGATATCACGTGCTCGCTGCAGTAATCAACTCCAGTGTAAGTCGTAAAGTTTAACAAGTCACTCTTGATGGGAACAATAGTACAGTTATGAGCACAATTACCTGGTTGCCACCCTGTTCAAGAGCCCGCACTTCTTGAGTAGTGAATTTAGCCATTGACACTGATTTGACACGGTGAGTAAACTCACGGCTGCAAGACAAAACATAGAAAAATACTATCAAGGGTATGGCAACAAAGTGTAGTAATTGGAAATATCTTAACAATAGAACATAACTTTATTACTCTGTATCTGTTTCCGCAATGGCAAATTGATTGTCTGTGGTTATGCCTAAAGACTAGTCAGATGTTTGGTATACGAATTAGTTAATCTATCACACCCTGCCTACCTCATTCCTCCTAACCCCAAATTCGATGAAGGAACAAGGAATTGGACCATCCCGTGACAATCATGGAATGGCCTTATGCCCTAGAGATCTAGAATGATAAAATGGAAATAATTGTATGGCATAAGGATTAGAGAGGGACAGTGTAATACATTGTGGTCTCAGATTGTTGACTACTTGATGACAAAAAAGAACATATGCTCCTTTGTTTTGTGAGTAAATACCATTTGTCCATAAATAAATGGCATTTTCGAAATTGATATGGTCTCCAATATGCACTTTTGAGCATTGGTTTGTGTAGGCATATGTTAGTAGAAAAAAAAGTATGTTGTGGAAAGAATCTTCATGATGAATCTAATGATACTAATTTTAACTTACAAATGTATTTTTTTACATATTAGTAGACAAAATTAGTTAAGTTTCTAGGAAGTCACCTATTGATGGGAGGATGTAGTACAAATACCACATCACATTTTCTTGCAGAGTGAATTTTGTATACAACTAAACGTACAAATATATGGTTAGCCAAATACCCAAAGATGGAAAGATACTCACTGTATCCCGCTGCATGACAAGCATGTGAAGGTCCAGAAATTGGTACATACATATTGTGGCCCCTGCAACAAAACAAATATTAGTCCTGTGATTCAAATAATGTCAAGATAATAGCATCTATCATCAGTCAAAGGGGTAAGTAAATGGCGTGTGACCTTGTTATATTTAATGCAACATAGCAAAGGTAGGATTCAACAGCAGTTAAGCATGTAGTGACTTTTCATTTAACAACGTGATTATCCTTGAGCGAGACTACGAAAATCTACCACCTCAAAACTGTACAAGAGCACACACAAATTGCTTCTAATGACTTGGAATACCCTAAAAAAATCAGCAATTGAGCCAACTAAGCAACTTCCTTATCACATAAAGTAACCCAGCAAGGAGTACCATATCGATCAAGCAAAGGGTTAAGTAAATAGTGTTTGACCTCATTATTATATTTTAACGCAACATTGCAAAGGTAGGATTCAACAACAGTTAAGCATGTCGTGACTTTTCAGTTAACTAAGCAACTATCCTTGAGCAAGACTAAGAAAATCCACCGCCTCAAAACTGTATAAGAGCACACAAATTGCTTCTACTAACATGGAATACACTAAAATTTCAGCAATTCAGCCAGCTAAGCAACTTCATTATCACATAAAGTAACCCAGCGAGGGCCTACCATATCGATCAAGCAACCATATAGCCTAGTAAAGCAATGATACAGGCCAAAGCAACGCATCCTGTATTTCCGGAGGCCACAGACAAAAGTAGAATCGCCCAACCGACAGCTGCAGCTTACACACGTGAGCGAGCGGCCAAATAATTCGCACCAGAGACAATGAATTTGGTAAACCCGAGCTAATCACCGAACGCCACAGCCTCCCGCCCAACGATCCAGGAAGCAGAACAGGACGTACGCACCAATCAATCAGCTTATGACAAGGCGATAAGCAAGCGGGACCTAGGGGATTACCACGCTGTTGCAATTGATGCACTTGCGATTGGGCGGCAGCTTCATGAGGCCGCGGATGATCTTCTCGTTCCTCTCCTCCTCCCTCCGGCTCCCCATATCTCCACCGGATATAAAGCAGAAATCCCCCCGGAAAGAAAACAATCTACCCAGAAAAAATCGGCGAAAACAGAGCGCCGGCCCGGAATCGGCGAGCCCTAGCTCGAGTGGGGCCGCGGCGGGCGACGGATTGGGGCGCTGGTGGGGGGATTGGAGGTTCGGCGGCTAGGGTTTACTGGAGGGGAGGAGGGGGAGGCGGACGGGAATGGCGGCCGCGGCGGAGGGATGGGAAGGAGGAGGAGGGGAAGGCGAAGCGAGAAAAAGGCGTTGGGGATTAGTGGCTGCGAGCCGACGTGTTCGGGGGAAAAAAGAAGGAATTATTAGTCTGGAAAAAGTTTAACGGGAAGCTTTGCTTGTTGTTTGTATCGAGCCGGAGGCGTCGATTGATTCCGTGCAAAACGCCAATAGTATACTCCGTGCTAATAGCAACGGTCTGATGCACCGTTTCCATTCGTGTTTTTTTAAATCCTGGTGACTGGTGATGATCCACCACCAGGCTGTCGGGCACTGATTTATTTAGATGATGCCACAGCTTCCTTCAGGTACATCATCATCATCATCATACTGTAAACAAGAATAGTACTCCAGCTAAACTTCAAGCTCATAGACTTCCCAAAGTAGCAAACTAACAATACATCTATTGTAAGAGTATCTCCACCAGCTTTCACCCTCCAGTAGATCGTAGCTATGCATGGCGCCGTTTTGGAGATGCCGGTAGACACGGCCTTCCTTTTAAGGCTACTTAGGCCTCCTTTGATTCATAGGGCAGGAAAATCAAAGGAATAGGAATTGCAAAGGATTGAGATGTCCAGTCTAACCAAATCCTCGATGCGTATAGGATTTTTTCCATGAGGTCAGAGCTCATGTTATTTTTCCTATGAAACTACACTACATGTTTCCTATAGGATCAGTTCCTACAGGATGGGAAAGGAAAATTTCCACAGGGTTCTAATCCTACAAAAATCCTTTAAGAATCCTATGAATCAAAGGAGCCCTTATGGGTGTTCTCAACTAGGCTGAAATGGTTTTTTAATTAATTTGAAATCCTAATGCATTGACCTAAACATAGTATCATGTAGCAATTAAAATAATTATTTTACAATAATAACTACCACAAATGATAGGTTTTTTGGTGGCACAACTGGTAACATTATTTTTTTCACAAATCTGCATGATCTTCTTCATCTTTAGAAGATCATATAACATGTACTCTAACCTCCTTTTCTCCTCTTGAACTCTTTTTTTCTCTTTATATTTTCTTCTTCTCCTCTTTGAGCAGGTTCCCCTCAATTTCCATATTTTCAACCATAGCCAAAGTTTGCTCCTCGTGGCTTTGTTTCAACTTGGCCTTGTTATATTCCAACACACGGTTCTCAGAAGCATTCATCTAGTATTTCACATCTTCTAATAAGTTGGTGTATTTCTTATCCAACTTATAGTTCTCTTCAAATAAATTCTTAACCAACTGAGAATTTTGTACTTCCACAAAGAAGTCGGTCTGATTGGTTGCTTAGAAGGCCTTCGCATTGGCCAGCGTGATTCCTAAAGCACCTTCGAGCTAGGCCCTAGAGGGCTAAATTGACATTTTTCAACGAGCCACCTTCGTCTCACGCTTTGCCGATGCAAGAGGGCAACTTTGCCTGAACAAGCAGAACTGAGCATGAAGATGGCGAAAGAGCGTTGTAGCAAAAAATAAAAAGGGGCAGGAAGGATTAATCACCTCTCGCGGAAACCCCTCCTGACAAGGGTATAGCTAGTAGAGCCCGTTAGTTGAGTACCCCTGAGGCCCGTTAAGCTAGGCCCAATTGTAATGATAGTCGAGATACGAGTTCTTACCGTATGTCGATATTGTAATCAGTATCGGACCCTACCCGATCCTCGAGACCTGGCCACCTATATATAGGGGCCAGGAGGGGACGGTGTAGGCCAGATTGAAAGCAAGCCAGGTTGAACACCCAAGTTTACTTTTGATACATACTTATTTCGACTAACTTTACCTTCGAGTTCATCCGACGCCCTCTTCCCCCGATCCTAAGTCCTTCATCTAGGACATTTGTCGAGTTAACCCTCGTCAATAGGCGCCGACCGTGGAGATCTTAGGCGTTGGAATCATGAATTCGATGGCTTTTTCGCTTTTAGCCAACAGCAATACAGAAGTCAACGAAAATCAAGAGATGGAGTTAACAATCGGAAGTTTAAGCATCTTCATCGGGCCATCGGGTTCATCTCGCCTTTCAGATCCGACGAAACAAGATCCGTCGGCAAGTGAGCCTGAAACAGTAGCAATGATGGAATATTCTGAAGGCTCTTTCAGCGAGGTAAACTCGCCGGTCAGCTTAGAAGAAGTGCAAAAAAGAAAAATCGCAGAAGACAACGAAGCAATGGAAAATTTCAACGCAGGAGTCCAAATCGAAGATCTCATGATCTGCCTCGACGACATCTCAGACAAGTCAACAGAGACGTGGAAGACAGGGTTAGAGCTTTCTGAAGATAGTAACTCGATCTTCTCAAGCTATAACAGCAACATCGGCAAGCAGTGCCAGGTGCTTGCCATCGTAGGAGACAATTCAGAAGAATTTGACGAAAACAACAATCCAGTGTTAAACCCAGCAAATATCGACAGAGGAGCAAATCATCTAGCAGAAGGGCAAATAGCAGAATCCCTCACAACCATGGAAAAAAATCGACTATCAATCGACGAATCTTCTATATCTATATTGGAGACCCCCACTACTAGATTTTCCTGTGTTCTCCTGCGTCCACGTCATCGTTTTTCTCCGCACGGTGCGTTGTAGCCCATCGTGCCTCTCTATGCGTTGAATTTCTATAATGGCCTCTTCTCCATAGCAGCGCGACCGCCTCCTCTCTAATTCCTAATTTACTCCTTCAATTAATGATTCCCCTCTCTCTCTTCAATTTCTCCACCACCACATCCGACTCCGATGGATGCAGTGTTGGGGACCCCATCGTTCTTTCCCCTTCATATCCTACCTACCCACTATCGGTCTCCCCCTTCCTATAAATTTCACATATGTCTCCATGGCCTCTTCCGTGATACAGGTGTGCTCTCTCTCCTCGCTGAGTTACAATTTCTTTTTCTATTGATTGGGGATATAGATTGCTATTTCGAGAAGGAGCTTTGTATTGTATTGGGATCTCAAGTGGACATGCGTTGGATTCTAGAGGTATCTGGGACCAGCTGATTCTCCCAGATCCTGGCTAAGTTGTTCTTCTACCATATGTCTCTCTCATTAATTCTATTCTTTTGCCTTCCAGGTGTGATTTTACTTTTTGTTACTGATTTCCGTTGAAATAATTCCAATCGGGTTGATTTTTCTAATATCAGCGACCAGACACACAATCCAATAAATCTAAAGAAATCCGTGTGCTTGGAGCAATATCACGCATAATCCAATCAAATTGAGTCGACGGGCAAAACGTCGAGCGGATTTGAAGCCGGAGCTTAACCTGCCAGATTAGGAAACTATGTTTGAGAGATTGAAAAGCAAGAGAGAAATTAAAATGGGGATGGGCAGGTACCAGCGTCGAGGCCGCTGGTGGAGGTAGCGCTACTACTTCTGCCATATGTCTCTCTCATTAATTTTGTGCTTTTGCCTTCAAGATAAGATTATACTTTTTGTTCGTTTCCATTCAGGTGAGATTATACTTTTTGTTCGTTTCCAATCAGGCTGATTTTTCTAATTTTCACCGCTCATTCTGCTTTACCGTCTCTACAACCTCTACTCCAACAAGTATTATATGTTTTATCGCCTTCTTGCTCCTCCCTTCACCAACGGCCAGATTGGAAGCAGCTAGCAGGTTTGTCAACCCGTCATCTACTGTGACATGTTTTTTCTTTGTTCCTGCATGATGGCATGCTACACCTGTAGGGAGACAAGCATAACAATTCTTTGCCCCGATTGGATTGCATGTTAATAGTTGATGTTTACAGTATTGTAGGTTTTGTTCTGCGGGTTATGGAACTGAAGAAGTGATATCTCTGAAAATCAATATATTATTTTTGTTCATTTGGTTCCAGGAAGTGCACGACAGGCTACTAAACATCCGAACCTTAAGTGTAGTTTATCCATGAAAGAAAGGGTTGATTCATGCAATTCATGGAAGAAAGGGTTGATTCATGCAAGACTATGACCCAATCCATATATCATGAATTACGAATGAGAGTCATTTCTGTACACTCGGAGATGAAGGCGTCCTTGATTTACGAATGAGAATCACTTCTGTATACATGAAGGCCTACGATTGTTAGTTTGCCTATGCAATTGATGTCACCAATATAAAATATTTAAGAGGTAGATACATAATCTGATGGTTCGGCTTTCAACTTCTTAGTGATGGTTCAGTTTTTATTTTTGCAATCTCAGTTGTACAGTTTAACTAACATGATGGTTCATCTTTCTACTTGCAAACTCAGTCGTACAATCAAATGATAATGTTCCTGTCATTACACTGCTACTCAATTACACTTATATTCATTGTGTGTATGAAAGACAGAAAATACCAAGTGTTTTTCATGTATGTGATTTGGCAGCAAGTTGTATTTACGTGCAAACTATCAATACCAAGTCTCCTTACTTTGACAACCCGACGTCTCATATTTTATCCCACAACTGGACCTTCCATTATTTATTTTGATTGTTTCAAATCATTCCCTCTTCAGTTTTTGTAAACGTAAGCATTACATTGATTGAACTAATTTATACTTTGTTAGTACAAAATATTTAAGTGTTTCCCAATACTAAAAAAATTCCTATATTTTCTTGATTCATATAGACAAGAATGTTTCACCCATTAATCTTTGTTTCATCCAACCCAAAGTCTAAGTCAAGCAATATAGATACTTTTATTTCCTAAGTTTCCGCAGCAACGCGCAGGGTATCATCTAGTGGAGAATAATAAGAGAAGCCGTAGAACACGGCACGCCAATACCATCAAATTCCAGCAAAGACATGCTTTTGGGGTATCATTATGCCCTAAGGCAGCAGGCAAAACAACTAGCAAAGGAAAAATAGAGATACAACAAAGAAAAGAATCAGCCATTGCAGCTAGCAATGCCGCTCGCAGAGCACGAAGCGACGCATCACACACTAACGCAAGGAGAAATCGTCGACATGGATCAAGGTACGAAAACCTCGAGTACTCAGAAAGGCAAAGCATCTCCAAAAACCTCAACTCGTCCTTCCTATCGATCGACGAGCAGGGGAATATTGTACCAAAAACCCCTGAAGCAGCACTAGTAGCAGCACAAGCATATCTGCTTACAACTCGACCAAGCCCAGGGGATCCTAGGGAACATATGCATAGAGAAGCATTAAACGGACTCAACATGGCCGGCCACAAGTTATCAGCAAAAGGAGAGAAAGTATATCACCACAAGGAAGCACACAAGCCAAGGTCGCCTCGCCGTCACAACAGTCCTCGGCACAGAAGTAGTAATCAACGATCTCAATCGCCGTCACCAAGACAACATGGAGGAACCCGAAGATCTCGATCTCCAAATGGAAAGCGCAACTATGAAGACGACGAAAAAGAGATGGAAGCATCGTGCTTTACCCGCAGGGTTCGCACTACACCAGTACCCAAGGGGTTCAAATTACCTCATGATCAACAAAAGTATGACGGATCACAGGAACCACAATCGTGGCTCTCGGACTATCTGCAAGCAGTACAAATATTAGGAGGAACCAAAGAAACAGCAATGCAAAGTCTGCAACTACACCTCCCCGGCGCAGCAAGGTCATGGTTGAGCAAACTAGAGAAAGAAACCATTGGGAGCTGGGAAGACCTCACAAAGCAATTCACAAGCAACTTCCGGTCGACATACAAGCGGCCAGCATCAATAGAAGAAGTCAAAGCATGTGTGCAACAATGCGACGAAACATTACGGGCATACATCCAAAGATGGAGTCTTATCAAAAACTCAGCAGTCGAAGTTTCAGACGAAAGAGCAATAGACGCGTTCATCATTGGATTAAGGCGAAGAGACCTAGTCGAAGAGATGAGAAGAATTAAGCCAAAAATAGTATCAGACCTCATGGACGTAGCAAATAGATTCGCAGACGGAGAAGACGCATGCTACAACAATCGTACGCGATCTCCAGAAGATGATAGGAGAAACAGATACGGAAGTCAAAGGAGACGATCCCGCAATTACGACATAAAGTCGGGAAATCATAAAACTCTCACGTTCCACATAAGTATTACAACATCGGGTTGTCCGAATCGTCTACACCTAAAGGGTCTAAGTAGTGATACTCGCAGAAAAATGCAGCATCTTCTTGCAACAGCCTGGCTATAATTCGTCGGGCAGGCTGCAAGGTACTCTCCAAGTGTACTCGAAGGCTAGCTCCACCTGCAGGATAGCTCAGCGACATAGAACTATAATTAAGTCTTGGCTTCCACTTGCGTATCCATCCAAGAGCAAAATTGGCACCTGCCACTAAGTTTAGCTCTATCAATCGATGAATTCACTGGCTGGATCTAAAAGTATCAAGAAGCAGTGGGAAAGTTGCAAGCAGAGGATTGCGAGGAAGCATAACAGAGTGCATAGTTACGAGAGCTCTTCTGTAGACATCAACTGTCTCGCCAATGTGCTGGGCGCGGTCCTGAAGCAATACAATAGCACTCCGGCGTCGAGGATCAGACCACAAAGTTTCAACACCGGCGGACATTTTTTCCAGAGCTGCATTTCGTTCGGTGACCCGACGATCCTCAGCAGCGAAATCCAAGCAAGTACCTATGACGAGAAGGGATATCATAAAGACAGCAAGTGAAGCAAAAGGGAAAAAGATAAGTCAAAAGAACACTTACATCGCAACATCTCGCAGGCTGACTCGATAATACCAAGGACAAAAGAATTGCATTTCTCATAATGCAAAATCTTCGCAGTCAAGCTTGACACTTTATCATCAAGAATAGACACCTGCTTCATCAAACCAGAAGTTTTGCTAGCTTTATCAAAAGCCATCTGAGTTTGGCGTTTGGCTAAAGTCAAGCGAGCCTCAAGATCAGAAATCCTTGAAGAATACTCTGCGCATTGACTGCATTGACTGGGAGGCGACGAAATCGTCGAACCAAACATGCGGGCAGAGGAAGGAGTAGGCCCGCAAGTCAAAGGATCATTGATGTGCGTCGACTGGAAGTCAAAAGAAAAGAAAGGAGAAACATTTCAGAGAGACAGCACAAGACTTCATAAGAAGGAAATATATTTACATAAGTGCAAAACCCTTTGACTAAGATTCTCGGGTTGCACGCGACTAAAGGTTTTTACATTCAAAAGGATAAATAGAAAACTACAAGGAAGTCGAGTCTACGCCACCTCAACATTTTGCTCCATGGCAGAAGAAGGCATGACAAACGCCTCGCCAACAGTTGATGGAGGCGCAAGATCTTCCGCCGCTGGAGGTGGCGCAGTAGATGTCGCAGAGGCTGCCGAAGGAGAAATAGTCGCCACCAGGGCAGGCGCCAACTTCTTCGCCTTCTCAAAGAAAGCCTTCATCTCATCGCGGGAGCGGCCATGGGGGGAGCTCACTTTCTCCCAGTCGAAGTCCGCACCATGCGCATAAGAAAGTGCAATAGCACCCTCAGCACCACGCTTCAGAGAAAGCCCCTTCAGCTGGAGGGTGGGGTCTTCAGTTGTATCAAAGGCCTTGGCAAGTTTCGCCAAGTTGTCCTTCGGAACCTCTGCCTTCTTCTTCGGCCACAACCCGACGAACAGCCGTGATAGAACGCGGCTCACCAACTCAAAAGTCTCCTGATAGATATCCAGTTTGCCTCGAGTAGGTTAACCGCAGTCATCAGAGGATCATCGCCCGGTTGCAGGGACGACGAAGATACCCCGGTAAATCCTGCACAATAAAAGAAGATAGAGGAGAAAGGGAAAGAAAAGTGTCAGCAAGTACAACAAATGCAACAGAAGTCGAAATAGAAGACAAGGCGAAGTACTTACCTTCAGCAGCAGTAGACATTGTGCGAAGACGCTCTGCCACGGCTTGCTCTCGCTGAGCATGCTCCTTGTTGGCTGCTGCGTGTGGTTGATGTGGGAGGAGACTGTCCTTGTGCGTGGTGAATAACCAGCCCGTTGGGAACCCCAAGAGGAAGGTATGATGAGTATAGCAGCTAGTTTTCCCTCAGTTTAAGAAACCAAGGTTTATCGATCAGCAGAGGAGAGACAAACGACTGAAGGTGATGCAGAACCTGCACACACACAACCAAGTACTTTGTTCCCAACTTGCGATGAGGTTATCAGTCTCACCGGTTTGCTTGAAACAAAGGTTATGAGCGTATTGAGTGGAAAACAATATAGTATGCGAGTAAAGTAAACAATGCGAGTAAAGTAAACAGGTGATAGCAATATGATGTAAATAGGACCGGGATCCACAGTTCACTAGTGGTGTCTCTCCATAGATAAAATAACACATGCTGGGTAAACAAATTACAGTTGGGCAATTGATAGAATAAAGATAAACGTGATATGTCAAGAAGATCACTATGAGATTTACTCTGGGCATTACAACAAAATACATAGACCGCCATCCAACTGCATCTATGACTAATAATCCACTCCCGGGGATATCAATCCGAACACCCCAGTAGTATTAAGTTGCGAACAACAGATAATTGCATTAAGCAAAGTGTGTAATGTAAACAAAGCATATGCCCTTGAGCATATGAATGTTGTTTTCTCCCTAGTAGCAACAACACATCTACCACCTTAGAGGTTTCTGTCACTCCCCCAGGTGAAATAGAGGCATAAACCCACTATCGAGCATAAATACCCCCTCTTGGAGTCACTAGCAACTACTTGGCCAAGATGGCTACTAACAACGGAGAGCATGCAAGATCATAAACAACATAGAGATAACAAAAGATATAATTCAGTACAACAACTTAATCATAAACACCAATATTCATCGGATCCCAACAAACCAAACATGTAGAATTACATAACGGTGATCTCAATCATGTAGGGCAGCTCATGAGATCTAAACATGAAGCACATGGTGGAGAAGACAACCATCTAGCTACTGCTATGGACCCATAGTCCAAGGTAGACTACTCACTCATCGCTCCGGAGGCAAGCATGGCGATGAAGAAGACCTCCGGTGGCGATTCCCCTCTCCGGCAGGGTGCCGGGAAGAGCTTCTGGACCCTCCTGATCTTCGGGTCGACGGTGGCGGCGGATCGCGATGTGTTCTGGAAAATTGATCGGGTACTTAGGTTTTTTCCGTCGGGGGGTCTTTATAGGCGAAGGGGCGTCGTTAGAGGAGGAGCCAGGCGCCCTCACGCGGGGCCCACGCGGCCAGGGGCCTGGCCGTGCCACCCCTGCGTGTGGGGCCCTGGTGGCCCCCCTCCTACTCTCATTCGGATCTCTGGAAGCTTCCGGGTAAAATAAGACTTCAGGAACTTGTTTCGTCCAATTCTGAGAATATTTCCTGTGTATCACTTCTAAAACACAAAAACAGCAGAAAACAGGAAACTGGCACTGTGGCAACTCGTTAATAGGTTAGTTCCGGAAAATACATAAAAGTGCCACGAAGTGTAACGAAACAATAGGCAAATGGTGTAAAAACAAGCATGGAGCATCAAAAATTATAGATACGTTGGAGACGTATCAAGCATCCCCAAGCTTAACTCCTGCTCGTCCTCGAGTAGGTAAGTGATAACAAAAGAATAATTTTTTAGGTGACATGCACCTACACAATCTTGATCATATATATAAGGATTGGTGAGCTGGGATCATAAGAACTTAAAACATGGGCATGAAGATATAATCATGACAATAAGAAACTTAGCAACCATGTTGTAAACATGCAAATGAGCACAAACAAAAGATCATGAAAATGAAACAATGAAAGTTAAACGTGTGTTCAAATCATAAGGAAATACATACAAATGGTTTTCAGCTTGTCCTTCAAAGAGAGCAAAACATAAATGCATAGGACACCTTCAAGTTTAAGAGGGCGACTAGATACAAATAATTTAAGAACAAGTGAAACCAACAATATGAATCAATCAATGAACTTTGGGACAATGCATATCACACTAAGAATGACAACTATGCTCTCTTAATGGTGCACAAAGAAAGAAGGTGGTGACTCAACATAAAAGTAGAAGAAAGGCCCTTCGCAGAGGGAAGCAGTGATTGCAAGTTTTATAACCTTCAAAAATTATGGTACTTACCGGCTTTGAGCTCTCATTGCCCCCATCATAAGCATCTTGAATGGTTAAAGTTAATGCGAGAACAATTATGATGCATATGCTTGACAAATCATAAGTTGAAGACCTCGTGCCCCGTGAATACGAGTACCCAAACCTCATGCTACTTTACTTAGAGTCCCAAGCAAGGCTCTTGTCATTGTAAGTATATGCATATCATTGAGAACCGCCAATGGGGTACCTCCGTGCCCAATGACATGGAACAAGCCCACACCAAAATGACAGGACAAGCAGACAATGAACACCTCGACATCTCTTTTATTTGCCTTTTGTTTAGCTTTTTATTGTGAGATGCGTCGTCAAATGTTCACCATGGGTATGCTGCAAATTTCCACCATGAATTATGCATGGCTTAGATTGGCGGCCCGACGTTTCCCTAACACATATACAAACTCCATGATCCCCACAAGATTCCCAATTCATTTCACACCGCGGGCATCCATAAACAAAAAATCACGATATCAACTCAAATAAGAAGTGCAATGTTGAAAGCTTGCCCCATGACAGCATGGATGGGCTAGAATCCAACTTACAACTTGCAAGCATAACAACTCAACATAAGAGATCACAATGTCAAATTTTTAAGAACAGGAAAAAGTAAAGTGTGCCTTCCGGTTCGTGAGAGCTTTACTGACCGAATTTCGCATAACACTGGTAAGAGTTTAATTTGAAGAGAAAATAAAAGCAAGTCAAATTTACTTGGAATAGCAAATTGCTAGTAGGTATGTATGGTGGACACTTTGGAAAACTTTGGCTTTTAGGAGTTGGATGCACGAGTAGAGCTCATACTCAGTACAAGGCGAGGGCTAGCAAAAGACTGGGAGCGACCAACTAAGAGAGCAATAATGGCCATAATCATGCAAAGCGACAAAGCGACATTAAAAGAAGCATAAGATGGCATCAAAAGTCAAAAACTAAATGATCATGAAGGCTATTGGCGACTTTGTAAGAGTCTAACATGTGTGAGCATGCGCCAAGTCAACCCAAATAAAGCATCAAGGAGAAAACCAAAATAATGCTTCCATACAATAAAAACAACGCATGATTTTTTGAAAGGCTCATTAAGCAATCTCAGTTATTTGAGACAAGTCATGCTATAGA
This sequence comes from Dactylis glomerata, assembly GCA_007115705.1. NCBI lineage: Eukaryota > Viridiplantae > Streptophyta > Magnoliopsida > Poales > Poaceae > Dactylis > Dactylis glomerata. Next base: position 273,262 of record QXEO01001223.1, read on the forward strand.
AAAACCACTAAGCATACTATCAAAAAGACATCAAGCATGACATGAAAAAGCCTAAGCCGCAGTCTACACAAGCTCCTTCTTGTACCACTATTTTGCATAAAGCTTTTTCTCTTTTTCAACACCATTTGAAATTTAAAAAAAAACACCTCTTTTGATGAAAACCAATAAAGATCAGAGGCAAAAATACACCTTGATGAAAAGATATGACAAGGTCTGAATGCAAATCAAGGCGAAAACGAAAACCAAAAGCAGTAGCAGAAAAAGAAGAACGCTCGATTTTTAATAAGAGTGAAAACTAGAGCGTTCTTTGCAAATGAAAAGCAAGGCAACTTCTCCAAAAGAAAATTTGTTGGGGTCCAACCATTTATTGCAGCAAACAAACAAACTAAACCAACTAAGAAAACTAAAACAACTGACGCTCCAAGAAAAACACATAGTGCATGAAGCAATAAAAATATAGTGTTTTGAAAGGTGACCTGATTTTTGCCGATGAAGAAGGGGTGCCTCGGGGGCATCCCCAAGCTTTGACGCTTGTACTTCTTGGATATTTCTTGGGGTGATGCATGGGCATCCCCAAGCTTGAGCTTTTGTCCATTCTTCACTCATCTCATCATTCTCCAATCCCTACACTTGAAAACTTCCTTCATACAAAACTAAACACAATTCTATTAGCAATATTAGTGTAAGCATAACATATAATCAACCTCTTTTTGCTTCAGGTTTCAACTCAAAACCACCACATATATAGCAAATACTACTGTAGCAACCTCCCAAAAAGTTCCATGATCAAAAGAACTCAAAAGAAAGCGATAAAGTGGCAAACACAAATATTGACAGAAATCTGTCAAAACTGAACAGCTGACAAATGTCGAATTTTTGAGGGATTTTATGTTGCTCAAATCAAAAAGTGTTCAACTAACAAAAGTTTGGATATAACCTGGGGCATATGCACAAGAAATCGCAGGTCCAAAAGATAAACAGAGAATTTATACGAATTTTACGGTGCAGCACCGAAAACAGTTTCAGGACAGCAACATCCGCAAATCTTTACCTTGCTCAAATTAGAGGCTTCTCTTGGCACAAAAATGAAATAAACAAGATAAGGAGCGGTCATTACAGTAGTAATGACTTCCAAGACTCAAATAAAAGAAAAAGTACTGAAAAGAAAACATTGGGTTATCTCCCAAGAGTGCTTTTCTTTAACGCCTTTGAGCTAGGCTCAGTAATTCAAGAAGATGCTCACATAAGAAATATGAATTGAAGCAAAAGAGAGCATCAAGGAGCAAATATGAAACACATTTAAGTCTAACCCACTTCCTATGCATAGGAATCTTGTAAGAAAATAAATCAAAGATGCACATAGTAACAAGCATGGGTAGATAAAATAGGAGCAACTTCGGAACTTTCAATATAAAGAGAGGTGTTTTAGTAACATGAAAATTCCAACAACCATATTTTCCTCTCTCATAATAATTTTCAGTAGCATCATGGACAAACTCAACAATATAAATATCACACTCACCCTCTTTTGTTAAGCATGGAGGGCGATCAAATAAGGTATTAGATAGAGAGTTACTCTGGTCATCATTCTCCTCCTCTTTTTCATCCAATGAGCTTCCAATTTCAGCAATTTCTTCTTCCATAGGCTCCTTCAAGGCATTAGTCTCTTCTGTTGGCGAGCATCTATTAAGATATTTAAGAATATAGCCATTTTCTTCCTTGTAATTATCAAAGCAGAATGTAAGTATATCATAAACCTCATATTTATAAGGTGCATCATCAATATTTTTAAGCAAATAAGCCAGTTCGAATGCACCCTTCCAAGCAATAAATTCTTCAATTTGTTCCACATCATAAAAGTCATAATTTCCATTAATATAAGAAGATATGGTAACATCATCATTATACTCACATTGAAAAGGGAGGTGTTTATACCTCCTACAGCAACAAGATCTATCAAAGCAATAAGTAACATTATAAGTAGAGCAAATATTTCTAGCAATGATATACAATCTATTGATTTGTTCCCATAAGTGTTTCCCTTTTTGTGACAAGCGATGTTCCTCATAATAATTTTGCTGCTCTTCCGTGAACCCACCTTGCCAAAAAGATTTAGTTTCAAAGAAACCAAACATTGATAGAAAGCATGATAAAGCAAGACAAGTAAAAACAACTACAAAGGATTCTAATTTTTTTTGGGGTTTTTGATATAAACGATGCAGGTACAATAAATAAAGTAAAGCAAAACAATAATAAAGTAAAGGATGTGCGTGCGAAAACTCCCCTCGTAGAAGTCTTCTCTTCCTCCCCGGCAACGGCGCCACAAAAGAAGCTGCTGCGTGTGGTTGACGTGGGAGCAGACTGTCCTTGTGCGTGGTGAATAACCAGCCTGTTGGGAACCCCAAGAGGAAGGTATGATGAGTATAGCAGCTAGTTTTCCCTCAGTTTAAGAAACCAAGGTTTATCGATCAGGAGAGGAGAGACAAACGTCTGAAGGTGATGCGGAACCTGCACACACACAACCAAGTACTTTGTTCCCAACTTGCGATGAGGTTGTTAATCTCACCGGTTTGCTTAAAATAAAGGTTATGAGCGTATCGAGTGGAAAACAATATAGTATGCGAGTAAAGTAAACAGTGCGAGTAAAGTAAACAGTGCGAGTAAAGTAAACAGGTGATAGCAATATGATGTAAATAGGACCGGGATCCACAGTTCACTACTTGTGTCTCTCCATAGATAAAATAACACATGCTGGGTAAACAAATTACAGTTGGGAAATTGATAGAATAAAGATAAACGTGATATGTCAAGAAGATCACTATAAGATTTACTCTGGGCATTAGAACAAAATACATAGACCGCCATCCAACTGCATCTATGACTAATAATCCACTCCCGTGGATATCAATCCGAACACCCCAGTAGTATTAAGTTGCGAACAACAGATAATTGCATTAAGCAAAGTGTGTAATGTAAACAAAGCATATGCCCTTGAGCATATGAATGTTGTTTTCTCCCTAGTAGCAACAACACATCTACCACCTTAGAGGTTTCTGTCACTCCCCCAGGTGAAATAGAGGCATGAACCCACTATCGAGCATAAATACCCCCTCTTGGAGTCACTAGCAACTACTTGGCCAAGATAGCTACTAACAACGGAGAGCATGCAAGATCATAAACAACATAGAGATAACAAAAGATATAATTCAGTACAGCAACTTAATCATAAACACCAATATTCATCGGATCCCAACAAACCAAACATGTAGAATTACATAACGGTGATCTCAATCATGTAGGGCAGCTCATGAGATCTAAACATGAAGCACATGGTGGAGAAGACAACCATCTAGCTACTGCTATGGACCCATAGTCCAAGGTAGACTACTCACTCATCGCTCCGGAGGCAAGCATGACGATGAAGAAGACCTCCGGTGGCGATTCCCCTCTCCAGCAGGGTGCCGGGAAGAGCTTCTGGACCCTCCCGATCTTCGGGTCGATGGTGGCGGCGGATCGCGATGTGTTCTGGAAAATTGATCTGGTACTTAGGTTTTTCCGTCGGGGGGTCTTTATAGGCGAAGGGGCGTCGTCAGAGGAGGAGCCAGGCGCCCTCACGCGGGGCCCGCGCGGCCAGGGGCCTGGCCGCGCCACCCCTGCGTGTGGGGCCCTGGTGGCCCCCCCCCTCCTACTCTCCTTCGGATCTCTGGAAGCTTCCGGGTAAAATAAGACTTCAGGAACTTGTTTCGTCCAATTCCGAGAATATTTCCTGTGTATCACTTCTGAAACACAAAAACAGCAGAAAACAGGAAACTGGCACTGTGGCAACTCGTTAATAGGTTAGTTCCGGAAAATGCATAAAAGTGCCACGAAGTGTAACAAAACAATAGGCAAATGGTGTAAAAACAAGCATGGAGCATCAAAAATTATAGATACGTTGGAGACGTATCATTGGCATCGGCTAAAGCTTTTTCAGCTTTCTTCGCCTTACCAAGCGCAGATTTCTGTGACTTCTCAGCGCTTGCTTTAGCAGCGGCCGCAACATCATAAGCCTTCTGCGAAGCACTGAGCTCGGCCTCCAGCGACGCAATTCGAGCATTGGCTGTTGCTAGAGCAGCTACAGAAGAAGACGAAAGGAAGTCAGATCAATAACAAAAGATAAGCACAGAAGAAAAGTAATGACTGAATGTCAAAATGTACCTTCGGAAGCTTTTGCAACCTTTAAGTACTCAGCACATTCAGTGCCCAAGGCGACGAATCTCTTCAACAATGCCTGGGAAAAAGGGCGTGTAAGAACATAAATGTATACAAAGAGAGCAAGTCAACAGAAGTTACTTACATCACTAGGAGAAATCGTCGATGCATGAGCCTCAAGAAAAACGTCGGTTTCTTTTGCCTTCTTCGAGCGTTTGAGGTTTCGAGTCACAGGAATCTTCTTGACAGAAGCCCTGGTAACCCTTGGTGCAACTTCTTGCTCGACATGCTCATCAGCAGTCGCAGGTGAAGTCGAAGGAGCAGCTGTAGCATCTTTTGGAGGCTCCTCGTCATCTCTACAAAAAGAAAACAAGTTATGTACAACACGACAGAAACAAGGCAAGAGCGGTGCAATTGAAGAACTCGAATAAAGCACTTACGATGCCAGGAGGTCGAAGTATTCCATATCTCCTGCAAGAACGGGGGCCTTATCAGCCGCTGCAGAACTCGAAGAAGCAAATTCGTCGACACACTTCCTCTTCTTGTCAACACCAGTATCTTCAGCGAGCACAGGAGGAGGCGATGTCGACGAACTAGTGTCTTCTTCTGATTCTTCGGCATCATCTCCGTCCTGATTTTCTTCAGCCTCGGGGGCTTCAGATACATAAGTGGCCAGATCAGCCAGAAGAGGCCCTTCCTCTGGAAGAGGAGGGCGCGAAACAAGGAATTGGTGCCCCTGCGCATAAACAAGTCAGCAGAGTACAAAGGCAAAGAAAAACACAAATCAAAGTAAACAAAATTCGACAATAAGTGAATAAAAAGCAAGCAGATACATACCTCAGGTAGAGGGTGCACGGAGTCAAAGTAATCAGCGGTCAAATCAGCAACCGCATGTTCCTTAGTGAGCTTGGTGAGGCTTCTGACTCGCTTGTCGACATCTTTTTTTCTATCAAATCTTCAGAGACGCGAGCAGGATCCTCCAAGCCAGAATAGTTCCAAAGCTTGGTTAGGCGGTGCTGCAGGGGTTGAACTCGACGTTGCACAAAGAACGCCATGAGTTGAATACCCGACAAAGCGCCTCCTTTGCCTCCTTTCAGAGCTTGAATGCGAGATAGAAGAGGAAGAACTTGTTCTATTTCCGCATCTGAGGGAAGCGCATCCCACGATGCCAATTTCTTCACTTCCTGAGAGGCATCGAAAGGGGCTAGACCATATTGGTCTTCAGGAGAAGCTTTGCGATCTTGGATGTAGAACCATTTGGTTCTCCACCCTTGGACAGATGCGGCAAAAGAAAATTCGAGGTACTGCGCCTCAGGGCGCACGGAGATTACGGCTCCGCCGAATTCAGGTTTTCTGGACAGAGCAACATTGGGGCAAAGCCGAAAAATCGACCTCCAGAGAAGAAAGTGGGGCTCAATGCCGAAGAATGACTCACAGAGAGTCACGAAACAGGCAATGTGAAGGATGGAGTTAGGTGTGAGCTGGTGAAGCTGCACACCGTAAACAAAGAGAAGCCCACGAAGAAACTCGTGGACAGGGAGAGAAAATCCGCGAAGAAGGAAAGCAAGGAACATTACCCGAAAGCCGCTCGGGGGCTGCGGGATCCGCTCAGTACTAGGAAACTTGATTGAATCAGAGCTGGAGATGAGGCCGTCCGTCCTGGCCTTCTCCAACTCCTTCTTCGTGATGGCAGAGCGCACCCAGCTGGTGGCAGAAGATGTCTTGGCCATGGTGTTCTTGGTGGCTAGGTGCTTCACGCGCATCTAACGCGACGCGCTCGGGGGCTATGCACGAGTGGAGGAGGAAGAAGAGATCGGCAATGGAGGCGGCGGAGCGAAAGAGCTGGTAAATAGTAAAATCCCCCACTACCCCCTTTATATACCTTCTCAGAGAAGAGATCGTGGGCTGAGACGTGGCGCAAAGAGCGGAAATGGCAAGCCCACTAACGGTCAAAAATTGCGAAAATTACAGTGCTGCCCATAAAACGGTTCGCACTCATACAGAGTGACGTACTCATTGATGTCATAAAGAAGATGATATAAGAAAAGTCAAAACTAAGAAGGATGGCGCCGACAAGTGCAAAATCTATAGACAAGACTATACACGAAGGACTTTCAATTATAGCCTTGGGGGCTACTACTTTCAAGAATGTTGAATGCAACTTCTAACTGGAGTGGTGGACGCGTATTCGACGATAGGTTATCATTAAAATATTTCGAGTTGAAGTATAATGGACTACATTATATTTGAACCTATACTCGAAAAAGTATTTTTCGACTATAGCCTCGGGGGCTACTCCCATCGGGAGCGCTGAGCGCGCACCCGATGATATTTCTTGGCAAGCATTGGAACATATGAAGTGGAGGAGTGTTACTCCCATCGGGAGCGAGTTTTTATGGTTGTATAAACCCGAATATTTTCAGTCAAACTTTGACTGCGACATGAGATTCTTGAGTTGCGTTATCGCAACGAAACTCGAATGCCGTGATTTATCATGAAGGTAAGACCCCGGGATCCATCCTGTGTGGCCTGGTATACGCACATGGATGCGCTCTGCTGGTATGTATCCGTGTCTACGACGCGAAGAAAATCCGGGTGGACGCACTAGGTACCCTGAGAATCACTGGGATTCATTATTTGTAAGTCCTAAATGCGGCAAAAGAGTGGGTTTGACCGGTATCCCGAATTCAAGTCCAAGGGGATTGAATTTGAAGTAGGTGACAAGTATCTGTTCCGGCAGTTAACTGACCTCTTGATCCGTCAGAGTTGTCAGGCTTGTTTATCAAAACCCCTTGCGAAAAATTATCATGAAAATAAGTCGAAAGACCAAGTCGAAGATTTGAAGATATGAAGAAATCGAAGAATTGATCAAGTCGAAGATTTAAAGATTAGATATTCAACCTGAATCTGCAATTCTGGTAGAATCTCAGTGGCTACTGACAAGGGTATAGCTAGTAGAGCCCGTTAGTTGAGTACCCCTGAGGCCCGTTAAGCTAGGCCCAATTGTAATGATAGTCGAGATACGAGTTATTACCGTATGTCGATATTGTAATCTGTATCGGACCCTACCTGATCCTCGAGACCTGGCCACCTATATATAGGGGCCAGGAGGGGACGGTGTAGGCCAGATTGAAAGCAAGCCAGGTTGAACACCCAAGTTTACTTTTGATACATACTTATTTCGACTAACTTTACCTTCGAGTTCATCCGACGCCCTCTTCCCCCGATCCTAAGTCCTTCATCTAGGACATTTGTCGAGTTAACCCTCGTCACCTCCCCTATATCTTTCCTTCACTTCAACATATTGCAACCTAAGTGTTCAGTATCTGCAGTTTCACTGCATGGATCAAATATAAAAAGTTACTTATGAAATAATCATAATTTTTGGTTATGTCTACTGGTTCACTGTGGAAACTGTACTAGTTATAATTAAACCTAAGAGTACTCTAAACCTAAACATATAAGCCAAATGTGAAATTGTAATCTGGTGCAATTTCATGTGTTAAGAGCCAATGCATTATAAAAAGATCTTATATGAGTATGTAGAATTATTCAACATGAAAAGTGTTAGTTGTACATGAGCACCAATGCTCTTGTTTTTTTTTGAAAATTTAAAATTGTATTTATAGGTCTTCCAGAAAAATGAACGGAATAATATACAAGCAGGTATGCAACATCCACTATGGATGCTATAATTTTCATTAAAAAGTTATATTTTAGGCTACAGAAAAAAATATACAAATTTGACCAAATAAAAGAGTATTTTATTGCTACAAACAGCCACAAATTTGGCTTTTTTGTAGCCCAAAATAAAAAGCCTTTTCACCAAAACTTGGCAGAAATATACAACGTATATACAGGCATCCATAGATTTTGTTTTGTGATTTTTTGGAACTTAAAAGTATAAGTTTTGAATTTTTCAAATTCCAGAGCACTGGCGCCCAGGAGCAACAATCCTCACTTTATTCAACGCTCTTATACAAGTATGTAGGAATCCTTTTGCAGGTACATGAGTCGCTTCAATTATTTCTTGGGTAATCGATATGCATCTTATACTTAAACCACCTAAATATGTTTTTTTTAGAAATCACCTTTCAATATCCAAACTGCTCAGCAAACTCGCTAGCAACCAAATCATGGGCAAAGGTAGGGACCCGACCCGGCCATACGCCTTGAGGTTCGAGAACCATCATAGCACCATGCCGCGAAAGAGCCTCGGCCACTTTATTACAAGCCTTAAGGCAAAACGAAATTGAAAAATGAAGAATGTTACTTTTGAGAGATTAACGGTACCGCGCATTTGTTTTTTTTGCGTAACATATGTGTTCTCATTCGTAAGATAAAATCAAATTACAAGACATGTACAAACCGATCTTACAAAATTGAAAAGATAGGATAGACCTATGAAAAAACCAGCGTCTATCCTCCTCTTTCAACACCACCAAAGTGATCGCGAAAGGGACGGAAGACAGATCACCACATCACCCGAGCTCAGCAACTTTTCGGACCTCCAAAGTAGTTTACCAGAGGCAAAACCATTGTTGTTGAAAGAATCAGACCGAGACAACATGTCCTCGGTCACGCGATCGAACTCCAGAACTGATACCCTCCTCCCCGACTACAGTGTCCGGGGAGGAAATCAGAACTGCTGACCTTCATCCACAAACACAGCATAGGATACACCATCTTCCATCTGTCACATACGCAGACAAACGTCTGCACGTACTCCTAGACAACACATCCTCCCTGTTCCACCATGACGTCGGAGCAAATGCCATTGTAACGGAGACAGAGCGGGAGGATGGACACACCTGATGGGATCGCCGCTTCTGCGTCGACGACACCATCCAAGAAACTTAAAAAGCCGCTAATCCAAGGAATCGACAAACACACGATACCATCAACTCCGAGACGTCGCTATGAAGGACACCGCCGGTGTGGGAGTGGAGCTGAGGCAGATTTATTCGTCCGGGCGCCGCTCCCACCACTCCAATAGCGCTCCACGACCTGCAAAACCAAACCCTAACTACAGAGCAAAGAGACCGAATTCCCCCTCCCCACCGCCGCCAAAGCAGACCGAGGAAGAGAGAACCAGCACAGCCGGTAGAGATCGGGTGGAAAGGGCGTCGCCTCACTGATCGCCTCTCGCGGCTAGGTCAGGGAGGGAAACGCTCGGCTCCGCGCATTCGTTCACCACACCACGAGTCCACAAGAAGGAAGAGAAGTTTGAAGACGGTACAAATTTTTAGAGTCGAAGACTGGGTCGACGTGTATCTCGATTGGCCCAACATAAATTATGCTGGGTCCAAGAAAGCGACAGGCTGGGCCAACAAAGCAACGAGAATGAAAATTCTTTCCTACCTGAAAAAACGCCCCTAAACGGGCCGGTCCACGACGCTCGACGTCCACTGACTATGGTGTCTTCTCCGGGGATGATTTTGTTTGCGGTCACCGAGTTCCTTGGCACAGGCTCACAGGTGCCTTTGTTGCTTGTAATAGACGCTATTTGAAAAGTTGGGTAGGTAATTCCTCAGAGGGCCCATTCTGAACGAAATGAGGGCAAACCAAATATTGCCGTGACTTCTCCCGTTTTGGGCCCACTATGGTCCCGCATGTCAGTATTTCTCCGTTTCATGTTAGTTCCAGCGTGTCAATCTGCATGGCAATTCGATGTAACCGAGTTCAGTACGCAGCGGTGTACGGTCAAGATCTAGTTCGTTCCTCCGCCCTTAACCTTGCCTGAACCCTAGGACGGCTGATACGTCTCCGACGTATCCATAATTTTTGATGCTCCATGCTTGTTTTTACACCATTTGCCTATTGTTTCGTTACACTTTGTGGCACTTTTATGCATTTTCCGGAACTAACCTATTAACAAGTGCCACAGTGCCAGTTCCCTGTTTTCTGCTGTTTTTGTGTTTCATAAGTAATACACGGGAAATATTCTTGGAATTGGACGAAACCACATCCTGAAGTCTTATTTTACCCGGAAGCTTCCAGAGATCTGAAGAAGAGTCGGAGGGGGGCCACCAGGGCCCCACATGCATGGGTGGCGCGGCCAGGCCCCTGGCCGCGCCAGCCATGTGTGAGGGCGCCTGGTCCCACCCCTGACGATGCCCCTTCGCCTATATAAAGCCTCGGGACGGAAAACCCTAAGGGAATCGGCAGTTTTCCAGAAGCAGTTCCGCAGCTCCGTCGCCACCGCCGACGAATTTTGGGGGACAGAAGTCTCTGTTCCGGCACCCTTCCGGGACGGGGAAGTGCCCCCGGAGCCATCTCCATCGGTCTCCATCGCCGTCTCCGCCGTCTCCATCGACCTCACCGCCATCTCCATCAACCTTGCTGTCTCCTATGATGAGCAGGGAGTAGTTCATCCTCGGGGCTAAGGGCTCTACCGGTAGCTATGTGGTTCACCTCTCTCTCCCATGATGTGATCTTTATGTGATCGTGAGCTTTGTATCATGTTGAACAAGTAGATGTTATTATTCAGATATTATGCTACTCCTATGCTTAATTATTATAGTGTACTCTAGTGATGTTATTAAAGTAATCTATTCCTCCTGCCATGGTGTAACGGTGACAGTGCGTGCATCGTGGTGGTACTTGGTTTAGGCTATGATTGTGATCTCTTGTGGATTATGAGAGTAATTATTACTATGATAGTATTGAGTGATCTATTCCTCCTTTCATGGTGTAAAGTTGATAGTGTGTGCACCGTGTTAGTACTTGGTCTAAGTCGCAATGATTTCTATCTTGAATTGTGATCTGATTTGGATGTCTCTATGAGTGGTGTTTGTCAAGTACTTGATGAACTTTAAGGGGTGCTTCTGTAGCCACTACGCAATGATTAGTGTTATTCAATAGGAGAGTAATTCAGAGTACCATAGTGGAGAGAAGTTGTTTATTTGTTCAATCATGTTATATTGTTGGGAGTGTGTCCACTAGTGAAAGTATGATCCCTAGGCCTTGTTTCCAAGCATTGCACACCGTTTACTTGCTGTTTTGTTACTTGTTTGCTCGCAGCGATATTTATTTCACATCACGTTTGCTACTTATAATCATCTATACCACTTGTATTTCACTATCTCTTCGCCGAACTAGTGCACCTATACATCTGACAAGTGTATTGGGTGTGTTGGGGACACAAGAGACTTTCTGTATCGTAATTGCAGGGTTGCTTGAGAGGGATAACTTTGACCTCTTCCTCCCTGAGTTCGATAAACCTTGGGTGATCCACTTAAGGGAAACTTGCTGCTGTTCTACAAACCTCTGCACTTGGAGGCCCAACAAGTGTCTACAAGAATAGAAGTGCGTAGACATCAAGCTATTTTCTGGCGCCGTTGCCGGGGAGGTAAGGTAAAAGGTACTCGCATCCTCCTGTGTGAGTACTCGGAGTTATTTCCTTTAGATTCTGCAATTACATCTTTTTGTTTCTTGTTTTTATTTTCACTAGTTAGGCTTAATGGAAAACAAAGAGTTCTTTAGTCTTTTTCCTGATTTTAGATTTGAAGAGAAAATTGAAAATCCTTTGGAGCTTATTTCGCATAGCAATGTTATTAGTACGAATGCTTTGAATACTGTTAATGCTAATGCTATAGAAAAGTCTAAGCTTGGGGAAGCTGGTTTTGTTAAGTATGATATTTTTAGTCCCCCAGCTTTAGTGGAGAAAGTTTGCTCTGATGATATTTTATCTCCCATATGTGATGTTTCTAATGATGCTTGTGCTCCTCATCCTTTTAAAATACCTACGAAGATTGTTGAACGTGTTAGGGATAACTGCTATTTAGGAGATGGAACTGTCCATCCTGGTGATCATTTGCTCTTTATACATGAATTATGCGAGTTGTTCCAGTGTGCAGGTATTTCGATGAACCAAGTTAAGAAGAAGCTATTTTCTTTATCACTGGAAGGCAGAGCCGAGGAATGGTATCGGCTTCTTAAAGATGGTCCATCTGTTGGCTGGGAGGAAATTGTACCTCTCTTTTATTCTAAATTCTATCCTCCAAGTGAGATTCATAAAGATCGTAATCAGATATATAATTTTTGGCCTCATGAGGGAGAAAGCATTGCCCAAGCGTGGGGAAGATTGAAGTTACTAATGCATAAATGTCCTATTCATGATCTTCCCCGTAATATTATTATTAATAATTTTTATGCAAGGCTTTCAGGACATTACAAGGACTATCTAGATGCATGCTTTGATGGGTCTTTCACAAGCAAGGATGTCGACACCAAGTGGGGTCTGCTTGAAACAATTCAAAACAATATTGAAGGTTGGGATAGCGACAAAGGTAAAGGATCAGGTATGAATTACGAGTTTGATTGTATTAAGTCTTTCGCTGAAACTGCTAATTTTCAAGAGCTTAGTGCTAAGTATGGTCTTGATCCTCAAATTATGGTTGATTGCTTTAAAGCCTTTGCTTCCCATATAAATGTTCCTAAAGGAAATGGGGACGTGTATCATGAACGTTTTAAGGATACTTGCATAGAAAGTGATATTGTTATTGATGATTGCAATAAACATGCTCAAACTTCTAAAAGTACTATTTCTTATAAGCATGTTAATTTTTGTGGAATACATAGACCTTGTGAACAGAGTTACAACAAGGAAGATTATTGCATCACCCACACAAATGAAGAAACCATCATGTGGCTCAAGGATCTAGATGTGCTTGGTGAATGGGTTTGTGAGCTTTATCCTTTTCTTTGTGAATTTTGCGGTGAAAAGGGGCACTTTAATTTTCAATGCCCAATTAATCGAACGAGTACCGCAGATTTGTATTGTGATGATAAGATTACTTTCAATCAGTATGATGAGCTTACTTTGTTTTTGAATTGTGAAGAGATATCTAGAAAGATTGCTTTGGTAGACATGAATGATGTTGATCTTAATAGCACCCTTCGTGGTTGTCATCTCTATTGTGCTAAAGATTGCCTCGCAAATACTTACTTACAAGATCTTATTAAACATGATGTTTTGCCAAGCTATGATAGGACTAATAGATGTTTCGATCTTATTAATAGAGAGGAGGAATCCTCCAAAGTTTCTTCTGTTGTTTCTGTCAGCAAGCCAGATTACGTGGAGAAGATGCCCTTCAAGTCTCTCCCTCCTAAAGGAGAGAGTAAGAAGAGTAAGAAGAAGAAGAAGAAGAAGAAGAGGAGTAAGAGGCGAGAGGACACGGTATCTTCCCCTAAGCGTTATGATCCTGCTATAGATTATGATAATTCTGATTGGGATGATGTTCCTATGCCTGTTACCTATGTTAGTGATCATGATTGGGAAAAGCACTCTACTTTTGATATTGAAAATATTTTTGGTACCAATTCTAAGGTTGATAATTGTTGTACCATTAGTGCTATCCATGTTCCTTCTTTTGATGATATGTTTGATGAGTATGCTTTGCGACATAGTAGTTCTCTAGCTTGTGATGATGAGTATAATATTTTCAGTTCACCTACTATTGAGGATAAAATTAGTTATGATTACAATATGCCTCCTATTTATGATGATTATGGTGATGAGAATAATTATTCTATTGAATCTGCTCCTACTATGACTGTTCATGTGGGGAGTATTCATTCTTTTATGCATGTAGCTCGTGATAGGGATGCTTTAAATGATAGTTATATTGTTAATTCTATTCATGATGCTACTGAAAGTTATTATGAGAGAGGGAAACATGGTTTGATGGATCTCAACAATATTGAGTTTCCCCTCTTTATGTTGCAATTCTTGAAGTTGTACTTGTTTTGCCTTCCTATGCTTTTTGCTTTGCGCTTTTATGACTTGTCTCTTTACAAGACTATTTTTCATAGGAAGTGGTTTAGATTTAAATGTGTTCCATACTTTCTTTTTGATGCTCTCTATTGCTTTAAGTTCCTATATGATGCCTTTGCCTCAAGCTCTTATATGGCGCCCACATGAGCATCTTTGTAAATTACTGCGCCTAGCTCAAAGGCGTTAAAGAAAAGCACTCTTGGGAGATAACTCATTGTTTATTTTCAGTAATTTTTCTTTTATTTGAGTCTTGGAAGTCATTACTACTGTAATGACCGCTCCTTATCTTGTTTATTTCATTTTTGTGCCAAGAGAAGCCTCTAATTTGAGTGAGGTAAAGATTTGGGGATGTTGCTGTCCTAAAACTGTTTTCGGTGCTGCACCGTAAAAATTCGTGAAAATTCTCTGTTTATCTTTTGGACCTGCGATTTCTTGTGCTTATGTCCCAGGTTATATCCAAACTTTTGTTAGTTTAACACTTTTTGATTTGAGCAACAGAAAATCCCTCAAAAATTCGACCTTTGTCAGCTGCTCAGTTTTGACAGATTTCTGCCAATATTTGTGTTTGCCACTTTATCGCTTTCTTTTGAGTTCTTTTGATTACGGAACTTTTGGGGAGGTTGCTACAGTAGTATTTGCTATATATGTGGTGGTTTTGAGTTGAAACCTGAAGCAAATAGAGATTGATTATATGTTATGCTTGCACTAATGTTGCTAATAGAATTGTGTTTAGTTTTGTATGAAGGAAGTTTTCAAGTGTAGGGATTGGAGAATGATGAGATGAGTTGAAGAATGGACAAAAGCTCAAGCTTGGGGATGACCAGCACCACAATAAATATCCAAGAAGTACAAGCGTCAAAGCTTGGGGATGCCCCCGAGGCACCCCTTCTTCATCGGCAAAAATCAGGTCACCTTTCAAGACGTTATATTTTTATTGCTTCATGCACTATGTGTTTTTCTTGGAGCGTCAGTTGTTTTTGTTTTTAGTTTTCTTTTGCTTTGCTTGCTGCAATAAATGTTTGGATCACATCATGTTTCTTTTGGAGGAGATGAACTCGCTTTTTATTTGCCAAGAACGCTCTGGTTTTCACTCTTATCAAAAACCGAGTGTTCTTCTTTTTCTGCTACTGCTTTTGGTTTTCATTTTTGCCTTGATTTGCGTTCAGACCTTGTCATACCTTTTCATCAAGGTGTATTTTTGCCTCTGATCTTTATTGGTTTTCATCAAAAGAGGTGTCCTTAAAAAAAATTCAAATGGTGTTGGAAAAGAGAAAAAGCTTTATGCAAAAAAGTGGTACAAGAAGGAATGTGAATGATTGGTGGGCATCCGATGGAATCGGTTAGCCATGGTTTGTGAAAGGAAAAAAGGTGGGGAGGAGTGCCAAGCTTTATAAAAGAGCACAAAAGTGCCAATCTCTCTCTCAAAAACTTGCTTCATTTTTGTATGGAAGATAGTAAGAACCCCATTGCTAGTCGTTGACAAAGACAACCACCTCTCAAAATCCAATTTTTATCTCTCTGTTTTACAAATGAAAAGCTCTAGCACATGTTTAATCACTGCTTCCCTCTGCGAAGGGCCTTTCTTCTACTTTTATGTTGAGTCACCACCTTCTATCTTTATGCACTATTAAGAGAGCATAGTTGTCATTCTGAGTATAATGTGTATTGTCCCAAAGTTTTCATTGATTGATTCATATTGTTGGTTTTACTTGTTCTTAAATTATTTGTATCTAGTCGCCCTCTTAAACTTGAAGGTGTCCTATGCATTTATGTTTTGCTCTCTTTGAAGGACAAGCTGAAAACCATTTGTATGTTTTTCCTTATGATTTGAACACACGTTTGACTTTCATTGTTTCATTTTCATGATCTTTTGTTCGTGTTCATTTTCATGTTATAACATGATTGCTAAGTTTCTTATTGTCAAGATTATATCTTTCATGCCCATGTTTTAAGTTCTTTTGATCCCAGCTCACAATGCTTACATATATGATCAAGATTGTGTAGGTGCATATCACCTCAAAAATTATTTCTTTTGTTATCGCTTACCTACTCGAGGACGAGCAGGAGTTAAGCTTGGGGATGCTGATACGTCTCCGACGTATCCATAATTTTTGATGCTCCATGCTTGTTTTTACACCATTTGCCTATTGTTTCGTTACACTTTGTGGCACTTTTATGCATTTTCCGGAACTAACCTATTAACAAGTGCCACAGTGCCAGTTCCCTGTTTTCTGCTGTTTTTGTGTTTCAGAAGTGATACAAGGGAAATATTCTCGGAATTGGACGAAACCACATCCTGAAGTCTTATTTTACCCGGAAGCTTCCAGAGATCTGAAGAAGAGTCGGAGGGGGGGGCCACCAGGGCCCCACATGCATGGGTGGCGCGGCCAGGCCCCTGGCCGCGCCAGCCATGTGTGAGGGCGCCTGGTCCCACCCCTGACGACGCCCCTTCGCCTATATAAAGCCTCGGGACGGAAAACCCTAAGGGAATCGGCAGTTTTCCAGAAGCAGTTCCGCAGCTCCGTCGCCACCGCCGACGAATTTTGGGGGACAGAAGTCTCTGTTCCGGCACCCTTCCGGGACGGGGAAGTGCCCCCGGAGCCATCTCCATCGGTCTCCATCGCCGTCTCCGCCGTCTCCATCGACCTCACCGCCATCTCCATCAACCTTGCTGTCTCCTATGATGAGGAGGGAGTAGTTCATCCTCGGGGCTAAGGGCTCTACCGGTAGCTATGTGGTTCACCTCTCTCACCCATGATGTGATCTTTATGTGATCGTGAGCTTTGTATCATGTTGAACAAGTAGATGTTATTATTCAGATATTATGCTACTCCTATGCTTAATTATTATAGTGTACTCTAGTGATGTTATTAAAGTAATCTATTCCTCCTGCCATGGTGTAACGGTGACAATGCGTGCATCGTGGTGGTACTTGGTTTAGGCTATGATTGTGATCTCTTGTGGATTATGAGAGTAATTATTACTATGATAGTATTGAGTGATCTATTCCTCCTTTCATGGTGTAAAGTTGACAGTGTGTGCACCGTGTTAGTACTTGGTCTAAGTCGCAATGATTTCTATCTTGAATTGTGATCTGATTTGGATGTCTCTATGAGTGGTGTTTGTCAAGTACTTGATGAACTTTAAGGGGTGCTTCTGTAGCCACTACGCAATGATTAGTGTTATTCAATAGGAGAGTAATTCAGAGTACCATAGTGGAGAGAAGTTGTTTATTTGTTCAATCATGTTATATTGTTGGGAGTGTGTCCACTAGTGAAAGTATGATCCCTAGGCCTTGTTTCCAAGCATTGCACACCATTTACTTGCTGTTTTGTTACTTGTTTGCTCGCAGCGATATTTATTTCACATCACGTTTGCTACTTATAATCATCTATACCACTTGTATTTCACTATCTCTTCGCCGAACTAGTGCACCTATACATCTGACAAGTGTATTGGGTGTGTTGGGGACACAAGAGACTTTCTGTATCGTAATTGCAGGGTTGCTTGAGAGGGATAGCTTTGACCTCTTCCTCCCTGAGTTCGATAAACCTTGGGTGATCCACTTAAGGGAAACTTGCTGCTGTTCTACAAACCTCTGCACTTGGAGGCCCAACAAGTGTCTACAAGAATAGAAGTGCGTAGACATCAACGGCGGCGGAGGCGGCGGCGACACAGACAAATAGCGCTGCTTAAAGCTCGCGTGCCCGCGCCCGACGGCCCGCGGTGATGCCGAATGTCGAGCGAGCCGTTGCGCAGAGATAGATCGCCATCGCCGGGAGACGAGCTGAGCAGCACAGAGGATGGAAGGGCCCGCAACTCAGGAATCATGTCTCACCCTGAGCAGCCGGAGGAGGTGAGCTTGTCTTCTCTTATGTATTTAACCATTCTTCATCGGTATCTGCTAGCTGGATGTAGGAAATCAAGATATATTTCGTTGAGAGATGTTTGTTAGTCAAACACTAACAAGCATTTCTTATTTCCCCAACCTTGTGTCGAGTAGGATTTGCAAAGATTTCAGCATCACTCTACAAATTCATGAGTACGTTGGTATGCTTGACAATGGGAACTCCGTAGCTGTGGAGGGTTGTAAGGTAACCTTGCTCGTTGCAGAAAGAAGCTTCAAGTCTATATCTGGGATGGTTGAACTTATTCGTGGAATTGTTCCAATGGGCTCCGCACAAACTGCAGAATTCGAATGGGTATCACCGCGGGGGGTTGTTACACCTGTGGACATGGAAAAGATTGAAGATCAATTGGAAAGGTTTGCAGACTCTCCTGGCCACATTTTGCATGCTAAAATTATTGGTGGAACACGAGATGGTGTTGTTGCCCGGGCATCCAAGAAATTTCCTGCTGGTAATCAAAGAAAATCTGCTGCTGGTGCTCAAGCTGCTACACATCCTAGCAGTAAATCTGCTGCTATTGGTAACCCTGCTCTTGGTAAACATCATCCAGGTTGCTGAACCTCCTGCTGGTGTTGAAAAACCTGCTGCTGCTGAACCTCCTCCTCTTTTGAAAATGGTGGCCACATTCGACCCCTACACTGCAGAACTGGATGATGGCTCAGATGTTCTCATTCCAAAACACGATGTTGATGTCTACGTCGATCGCCAGAAGGGGATACAAGTAGCTGAACTGATTGGAAAGTTTAGTGAGAACTTGCTGCTGGGATCTCACCAAAAAGTAAAATATGTGTGGTGGAATAGAAGAATCCAAGATTTCATTGAGATTGGCGTTAATAGTCAACCTAATTTAGATGCGGCATTGGAGAAATATGGAGGGGGCAACCATATACTGTTTCTCGGTTGCGTACGCACCCGTGCTGATCCAGAGGGGGATGGTTTAACTGAAGGTAACGGGAACATTCCTAGTTCCATGAAGGATTGGATCAGCCCTAGTAAGGTTGGTACTGGAAATTTTAGTCCAAAGAATACTGCAAAGGTTAGTCCAACAGATAGTTTGAGGCGGAACCGCAAGCTCCTATGCAAGAGGACTTGTCCCAGAAAGAACGCCTCCGCGCAGTCTATGGCAGAGTGGTTGATGACCACCGAGGGGGAGAACACCCGCAAGAAGTCAACCAGAAAGAAGACCACCGAGGAGAACACCCAGTCAACCACAAAAAAGACCACCGAGGAGAACACCCCCTTAACCACAAAGAAGACCACCGAGGAAACGACCCCCAAAAAGTCAACCACAAAGAAGACCACCGAGGAAACCACCCCCAAAAAGTCAACCACAAAGAAGACCACCGAGGATAAGACCCCCAAGATGTCAACCACAAAGAATACCACCGAGGAGAACACCCCAAAGAAGTCTACCACAGAGAAGACCACCGAGGAAACCACCCCCAAGAAGTCAACCACAAAGAAGACCACCGAGGATAAGACCCCCAAGAAGTCAACCACAAAGAAGACCACCGAGGAGAACACCCCCAAGAAGTCAACCGCAAAGAATTCCACCGAGGAGAACACCCCCAAGAAGTCAACCACAAAGAAGACCACCGAGAGAACACCCCCAAGAAGTCAACCACAAAGAAGATCACCCCCAAGAAGTATACCAACAAGGAGTCCACCCCCACCGGAAACACTAACAAGGAGTCCACCCCCAAGAAGGACTGGACGTTAGCAGACTCAGATAACGATGATACTTGTCAATGGGAATGCCAATTGGAGCAAGATTTTTTTGAACAAAGGGCAGAACCACCATCACTAGTAGAGACAGATGTGGGAGAAAATTTCTCAGCACAACAAGTAGATTGGCAGACTGTCAATGTCAAACCCATGGGAGGTGATGGCGTCGATGAACCCATGGCAGAGAAAACAATGTGTGATGTACTTGGCATCGCTAATGAACCTAGTGATGATGATGTAGAGGATGACAATGAAGGTCCTCCCATTTCGGACATAGGGGAAGATGAGGACAGTGAAATGGAGGTGCTGGAACAAGAAACAGGTGATGATGTGATCGATGAATCACTAATGGAGGAAGCTGCCATACCGGTAGATGATGAGGTCACTAGCGAGTTAGCGATAACATATGATCCAGTGGTACCTGTAATTATGGTGGGCAGATACTTCGCCAACATGGTAGAATTCAGGAAAGCATTTGCGCAATATTGTATCATCGGAGAGTTTGACGTCTTCAGAACTAGAAACACAAGGAAACGGTACGAGGCGAGGTGCAGATTAGACTACTACAATGGGGAGAGGGTGAAGGATCAATGCCCATGGAAGATCTCCATTAGGATACTTCCTGGTGGAGAAACAGTTAGGGTACTGACAAGCTTTCCTCGCACATAAATATCTATTTCTAACTGACGGGTTCGGGTTTTCATATGTGAAGCAAGTTTAGGAATTATTATGAAGCAACTAATGTATAAAATGAATGTTCCGATGCAGGTGAACAAGATGGGACCTGCACACAGGTGTCCAACAGGCTGCAAACTAAGATCTTCTTGTGCAACTCAAGAATGGGTTGAGAAGCATGCTTTGGCCATTCTTAAGAAAACGCCCAATGAGACTACCAAGGCGATTCAGGTAAAGCTTATGACTAATTACAACGTCGAGCTACCGTATCACATAGTTTGGAAAGGTAAAGAGAGAGCTTTGCAAACACTATACGGGGACTGGGAAAATAGTTTCAGGCTGTTGTACAGCTTCAAGGCTGAAATACAATCTAGGTCTCAAGGTAGTGTTGTCGAGATTGACACGAAAGAGGAGGAGGGGAACATATATTTTAACCATTTTTATGGCCCTTGAGCCCTGTATTCAAGGGTTCAAGGAGGGTTGTAGGCCATATTTGAGTATAGAATCCACTATCCTCACTGGCAGATGGAATGGTTGTCTAGCATCAGCGATAGCACTGGATGGGCACAACTGGATGTTCCCGGTGGCATTCGGCCTGTTTCAGTCGGAATCAGAGGCGAACTGGGAGTGGTTTATGAGGCAACTGCATAGATCAATAGGTGATGTTTCACCACTGGCCATAAGCACTGATGCATGCAAAGGATTGGCAAATGCAGTTTGGACAGTATTTCCACATGCTGAACAAAGAGAATGCCATGCTCATTTGATGCTGAACCTATACAGGTGATGTCTACGCACGCGTCTGTTCTTGTAGACAGTGTTGGGCCTCCAAGTGCAGAGGTTTGTAGAACAGCAGCAAGTTTCCCTTAAGTGGGTCACCCAAGGTTTATCGAACTCAGGGAGGAAGAGGTCAAAGCTATCCCTCTCAAACAACCCTGCAATTACGATACAGAAAGTCTCTTGTGTCCCCAACACACACAATACACTTGTCATATGTATAGGTGCACTAGTTCGGCGAAGAGATAGTGAAATACAAGCGGTAGTGATGATTATAAGTAGCAAATGAGACTTGAAGTAAATATCGTTGTGAGCAAACATGTAACAGAATAGGAAGTAAACGGTGTGCAATGCTTGGAAACAAGGCCTAGGGATCATACTTTCACTAGTGGACACACTCCCAACAAATATAACATGATTGAACAAATAAACAACTTCTCTTCACTATGGTACTCTGAATTTCTCTCCTATTGAACAACACTAATCATTGCCTAGTGGCTACAGAAGCACCCCTTAAAGTTCATCAAGTACTTGACAAACACCACTCATAGAGATATTCAAATCAGATCACAACTCAAGATAGATATTATTGCAACTTAGACCAAGTACTAACACGGTGCACACACTGTCAACATTACACCATGAAAGGAGGAATAGATCACTTCAATACTATCATAGCGATAATTATTCTCATAATCCATAAGAGATCACAATCGTAGCCTAGACCAAGTACCACCACGATGCACGCACTGTCACCGTTACACCATGGCAGGAGGAATAGATTACTTTAATAACATCACTAGAGTACACATAATATCTGAATAATAACATCTACTTGTTCAACATGATACAAAGCTCACGATCACATAAAGATCACATCATGGGAGAGAGAGGTGAACCACATAGCTACCGGTAGAGCCCTTAGCCCCGGGGATGAACTACTCCCTCCTCATCACAGGAGACAGCAAGGTTGATGGAGATGGCGGTGAGGTCGATGGAGACGGCAGAGACGGCGATGGAGACTGATGGAGATGGCTCCGGGGGCACTTCCCCATCCCGGCAGGGTGCCAGAACAGAGACTTCTGTCCCCCGAAATTTGGCTTCGACGGCGGCAGCGCTGCGGAACTGTTCTGGAAATTTCACCGACTCCTTTAGGGTTTTCCGTCCCGAGGCTTTATATAGGCGAAGGGGCATCGTCAGGGGGCAGCCAGGGGCTCCTCACACTAGGGTGGCGCGGCCAGGGCCTGGGCCGTGCCACCTATGTGTGAGGGCGGCCTCTGGCCCCCCTCCGGCTCTCTTTCAGTCTTCGGGAAGCTTCCGGGAAAAATAAGACTTCTGGAACTTGTTTCGTCCAATTCCGAGAATATTTCCTGTGTAGCTTTTCTGAAACACAAAAACAGCAGAAAACAGGGAACTGACACTGTGGCATCTTGTCAATAGGTTAGTTCCGGAAATCACATAAAAATGCCACGAAGTGTAACGAAACAGTAGGCAAATGGTGTAAAAACAAGCATGGGGCATCAAAAATTATAGATACGTTGGAGACGTATCAACAAGCACTACTCAGGCACTGTATATCGCTACATGTGGACTGCTGCTAGGGCCTACAAGCCTAAGAGCTACAAATTTTTTATGGACAAGATACATGCTGAGAACTCAGATTTTGCCGTATACTTGGAAAGGAATCACAGCCTTTTATGGATGAGGAGTGCTTTTAATCCCGCAATAAAGTGTGATTACATAAACAACAACCTTGCTGAAACCGTAAATAACTGGGTCAAAGACTCAAAAGACCTTCCAGTTCATATGTTGATGGACACCATACGAGGTATGTTGATGAGGCTGATAAAAGTAAGAAGAGATATTGGGGACAGACTAAGAGGGCACATTCTACCTGCTATTATTCAGCAAATAAACCAGAGAAGTCGAGGTCTTGGTTACCTTAGAGTTGGAGAGTCTAACGACCACAGCTGTGAGGTGAGAGATTTGAGCCGGAATGGCCTGAGGCATGTCGTGAAGATTGACAGTAGAGAATGCAGCTGCTTAGAGTGGCAGCATACTGGGAAGCCATGCCCACACGCGTTAATCTTCTTGGTTCACAAAAGAACTCTGCCACACCTTGATCAATATGTGAGTGAGTACTTCTCTTTGGCTAGATTTCGAGCTACCTACGCAGGTGCCGTCCCTCCTTGCACAGACCAGTCATAATGGCCTGTGGTTCAACTACCTTTCAAGCTGTGCCAGCCAAATGTTAAAAGAGGCAAAGGAAGACCTAGGATGAGTAGGTTCAAGAATTTCATGGAGAAGCAGGGCATGCCTTTTAGTGGTAGCAAGAAAGGCAAAAACAGATGTAAGCAATGCAAATGTATTGGACATAGAGCAGCTGGGTGTCCTTTGAACGGACCAAAGCCTAGGTATGAAGTATTTGCGTGCATGATCTTTATTTATAATTAGGTAATATCTATGCTTAGCTGGGGCTTACCTGCTTTCTAACATTTGTCAGGAAGCGCAAGACAAGGTGCAAGACTGCTGATGCTGTCTATGTGCTTCACGAGGAAGTTGAGTGGAGTGATGATGACACGGGATCTGATTCAGATTGGCCGGACATTCCAGAACCTTCTGATCCAACATACAAGAAGGCGAGAAAACTGTCCCCAAAGAGGAAGAAGACGGCTAGGTGGGAGTAAGACTAATTCAGTCTTTTTTCCGAGTGCTCCGTCTCTGTAATACAGCAAAATTCTGAAAAGTATTTTTCCGGAACATGTGTGTTTGTGTGTGCATTGTAAAACAGGGGCCCTGGACCTGCCCGAAATTCTGTCCGAACTGTATTTGTTATGGAATTTGTAATTTTTAAACTATGTACTCATTTTTAATAAGCCTTGTTTGACATTATGCATATGTTCTTATATTGGAGTTTTTGTTTAGAGGGACAGTCAGAAAAGGCAGAATAAATGGCACAGGATAACATTTCACATTACACAATATTTGGGTCCTTACAGTTCTGCTTTTCAGGTGCTAGACATCATAATGCCAACATAAACTGCAAATGCCATGGAACATATCCATATGAAAAGCAGATTGTTTCCACCATCTGCCCTAACCTTGATCTGCTCTATTTCGGCTGCTTGCTTCTACAACTGAGCATGCACACCACCACTCTGCTCGAGCTTCCGAAGTTGGTCTAGAAGCTCCTTGTTTTCATCAAGCAGCGCACGGTTCTCCTCCATCTTCTCCCATACAGCATCACGAAGATCATGAACAAGCTCTCTCTGGAAAACTGGCAGCGGGTCGTCCATCCACTCATACTTCTCACAGCCTCGGCCCTTGCCTTCCTGCCAAAAACATAGTAAAGGAAGAGGAAAGATGTGAGAATTAAAATAACTAAACTGGCATACAAACATGATTAGTTTACAATAATACCGCGTGGATGCCGCAGTTGTAGAATCTTCTCCCAGCGTTTTCATCCGTCCACGCAATCCATCTCGGCATCTTTACTCCACAGTCACAGATTTTGTCCGGCGAATAGTCGTAGGGCTTACTCCGGTACGGGATAGGGGAGCGTCGGCGAGCCGTCCCTGATTCCGCCCGCGAAGAACTGCAGTAGCTGCGAACCATTGCCTTGCACCCCAAGGGAGAGCACATCAGAGGGACTAGGTGGGGAACTAGAACAGCAGATGTGAGCTAGCCCAGAAAAGAATCGTAGGTGCAAGGGGGAGATGGGAAGAAGGAAGAATCGGAGTGACGACGCTGCTCTTGCATCCGGCAGTTATACCAGCGCGCCCCCTAGAATATGACCGTTTGAGTATGACAGGTGGGATCGTGCAACGCAACTATGCCACCAATGAAATTGCCATCATGGACACTAAGAAAATGTATTGTTTACAAGCGTGGAAGCTATGCACAGTCGCTGGGGGTATGTGCTTCCATGGAGAGCTACCCTGTCAAAAAGATCTGTTTCCCTCTCGGCAGACACCACGAACACTAGCCTCCGCCTCCTGTTCTTCACACGAGCGAGCCCTCCCCGTAGTTCAGATGCCTCGCACCGGCCGCTACAACACCTCCCACGCTAGACGCGGAAGCTCCACCCCAGGCCTCAGCCACGCCACCCCAGGCCTCAGCCACGGCGGTGGTACGTACTACCACAGCGGGAACTCCACGCCCGGTCGTGCACAGCGCGGCAGGTCAAGCCGCCGCCGCATCAGATGGCCATGGTGGCTTGAACCGAGCAGCAATGCATCTACTCCAACTCCTACTTCTTCGACATCGAGCAGGTCTGGCAGTGGCTCCAGCAGGCCTCACAGTGTAGGCCGGTTCAAGACCGCCCTCAAACCCGTACCGTTCATCAATCTTGAATCGGACGATGAGGACGGCGGCGTCAACACTGAGCAGCCAAGATCCGCTGCCGAAAAGTTTGCGCGAGACATGAAGACGGCCATGACCAGGTCATTGGAACCCCAGGGCAGGGGGAAGGGCAAGGCAACCACGATGGAGGATGAAGCAGAGGGCAAGGACAAGGCCCCAACGGAGGTCGACTCCGACGACTCCGACGACATCATGTACTGGGTTTAGCTAGTGGTTAAGTTAGTAATCTATGAAGAAAATGCAAAAGCCATGCATATTAGCTACCATTTTCTGTTCAATGCAATTTATCTTGCGTAATATTTGACCCTTCCATTTTCAGTTAATATATAAAATATAATGCATTTTATCTTCTGGCGTGTCCTGGCATGCCTTCTCGTGTCTAGCCAGGACCCTGGCACTGGCACGATGGGACGGGGCAGTGAGCGTCAGTTAATCGGCGCCACGTATCCACCCGCGTGCCGGGCGGGGGCTCTTTTTTTTCAATTACAAAGCATATAGCTTGCATGAGAAGGCTAGAAGACAGAGAGAGCAGTGGTTGGACCACGGGCTGGGCTGTTTGACTATCTTGCCATATTATTCATTCACCTACTTCCTTCTCCTTCCTCCTGCCCGGCCCCCCATCCGCTCTGTCTAGCCATGCCTCCAAAGAGAAACCGCCCCCTGATGACTCAGGAAGCGGAGCGAATGGAGAGAGCTCGCCGCCAGAAGGAACTTGCTCCATCCATTAGAGAAAGCCCTCACATAGAGGCGCAATCTTTTCTCTCCCTGATGGAGAAGGGAAAACTTGAATCAGGCGAGGGCTCATCCGGGTACTGGGACGAATTCTCCTTCTTCATCATCATCTTTTTGTTCTTCTTCTACTTCCTCCTCTATAACTCATAACCGTGGAATAAAATGTTCCAGAGCCGGCGGAGCCATGATGGTTTTGCAGGGTGTGCCTCTCTCCCAAAAAATGGCGGCGGCGATCCAGAACCCGATGCCCACATTTCCCCGGCTCAGCGAGGTAAGCACTCTCTAATTGTGTTGACATGCATTGGGGTTCTTGCGATTCTGACTTAGGTGAGAGTAGAGTGCTTTACCTGTAATGGGGTTTTTGGGAGGATGCCACTGCCACTTAGTTGGCGTCGTTGGTAGAAATAACCCTGTTTTTATTTTATACAGAAAATGAAGGTGGGGCTGAACCCAGATATGGCGTCCTAGCTTAATGAATGGATAGCCAAACAAAGGGAGAAAAATTTGACCCAGGAAGTGGATATGGCTAAAGTCCTCTTAGTTGCCAAGTGCCTTGCGCGTGAGCGCAAGCAGCTTGTAAAGGAGAATCAACAGTGGTTGGAACTGCACAAGGAAGCCAGAGCCTCGGCACATAAGAATACAGCCAGGATCAAAGATCTATTGGAGGAAAATTTGAAGCTAACAAACAGTACTGTCACCCTGGAGATCACATGCAGGAACCTGCTGGCTGAAAACGAGAAAGCACTCAGGCAGCTCGTGGATTCCAAAATGAAATACCTCGCAAGCTGCCAACTCGTGGCGTCTCTTGAGAAGGAAAACGAGCAGCTACGCGCCCAGCTTGAACCCTGATGTGTCGTGCTTTTGCAATAAAATTATGTAATTAACTGAACACATTGAAGTACTTTGTGTTTATTATGTTATGAACTGTTATGAAACCATGTCATGCAATGTCTGGAAGCACCTCCGTGTGAGAGAGTCCACATGTGAACCCTTGGGATGGCATGTTTGGTATTTTTCCTAGGTGATGCATCACTCACCATGACTCCATGCAGTGTTTTTCCATTTTTTTTTGATTTTTTCTGAATTCCCCAGGCCCCACTCCGAGATCTAGGTCAGACTCGGCGGTGCCATCGATGTCTGCCAGGTGGGGTGGGAACCATGGTTTGGTCTTGGTTCTAGGGTCCTACACCCCCAGGGGACCTCCCTGTATTTTTTCCCAATTTTTCTGGTGTGCATTTCTTGTAGCCCCAGTGCAAAATTGGATTAAAAAGGATTTAGGGCAAAAATAATTCATTATATGGCAGCAGACCGAGATAATTCCTAGCCTCCTGGATGTGGTACCCCTGGTAGGTCCCCCACCCATGAAAAATAGAGTGCTGATGTTCTGCACACTGCCCTTGGTGGCCCCTTCACAAAAAAGCACCTGTTTCGACCCCTTCGGGCACCCGGAAAATGGGAAATGCATTTTTTATGTGGAAACTGGAAAAACACTAGTTGCAAAAGTGGTTGGGAATGCAAAGATGCACATCTCCACCAAAAATGGGACCATGGTTCCAAAGTTTGCTGTGGAACTTGCACAAACCATGGTCATCTGCCAAGGAAGACCAAGAGAACTCCTGCCTCGAAGCACCTCTGTGTGAGAGAGTCCACATGTGAACCCTTGTGATGGCATGTTTGGTATTTTTCCTAGGTGATGCATCACTCACCATGACTCCATGCAGTGTTTTTCCATTTTTTTTGATTTTTTCTGAATTCCCCAGGCCCCCCTCCGAGATCTAGGTCAGACTCGGCGGTGCCATCGATGTCTGCCAGGTGGGGTGGGAACCATGGTTTGGTCTTGGTTCTAGGGTCCGACACCCCCAGGGGACCTCCCTGTATTTTCCCCAATTTTTTTGGTGTGCATTTCTTGTAGCCCTAGTGCAAAATTGGATTAAAAAGGATTTAGGGCAAAAATAATTCATTATATGGCAGCAGGCCGAGATAATTCCAAGCCTCCTGGATGTGGCACCCCTGGCAGGTCCCCCACCCATGAAAAATAGAGTGCTGATGTTCTGCACACTGCCCTTGGTGGCCCCTTCACAAAAAAGCACATGTTTTGACCCTTCCGGGCACCCGGAAAATGGGAAATGCATTTTTTATGTGGAAACTGGAAAAACACTAGTTGCAAAAGTGGTTGGGAATGCAAAGATGCACATCTCCACCAAAAATGGGACCATGGTTCCAAAGTTTGCTGTGGAACTTGCACAAACCATGGTCATCTGCCAAGGAAGACCAAGAGAACTCCTGCTTGGAAGCACCTCTGTGTGAGAGAGTCCACATGTGAACCCTTGGGATGGCATGTTTGGTATTTTTCCTAGGTGATGCATCACTCACCATGACTCCATGCAGTGTTTTTCCATTTTTTTGATTTTTTCTAAATTCCCCAGGCCCCCCTCCGAGATCTAGGTCAGACTCGGCGGTGCCATCGATGTCTGCCAGGTGGGGTGGGAACCATGGTTTGGTCTGGGTTATAGGGTCCCACACCCCCAGGGGACCTCCCTGTATTTTTCCCCAATTTTTCTGGTGTGCATTTCTTGTAGCCCCAGTGCAAAATTGGATTAAAAAGGATTTAGGGAAAAAATAATTCATTATATGGCAGCAGGCCGAGATAATTCCTAGCCTCCTGGATGTGGCACCCCTGGCAGGTCCCCCACCCATGAAAAATAGAGTGCTGATGTTCTGCACAATGCCCTTGGTGGCCCCTTCACAAAAAAGCACCTGTTTCGACCCCTCCGGGCACCCGGAAAATGGGAAATGCATTTTTATGTGGAAACTGGAAAAACACTAGTTGCAAAAGTGGTTGGGAATGCAAAGATGCACATCTCCACCAAAAATGGGACCATGGTTCCAAAGTTTGCTGTGGAACTTGCACAAACCATGGTCATCTGCCAAGGAAGACCAAGAGAACTCCTGCCTGGAAGCACCTCTCTGTGAGAGAGTCCACATGTGAACCTTTGGGATGGCATGTTTGATATTTTTCCTAGGTGATGCATCACTCACCATGACTCCGTGCAGTGTTTTTCCATTTTTTTGTTTTTTTCTGAATTCCCCAGGCCCCCGTCCGAGATCTAGGTCAGACTCGGCGGTGCCATCGATGTCTGCCAGGTGGGGTGGGAACCATGGTTTGGTCTTCATTCTAGGGTCCCACACCCCCAGGGGACCTCCCTGTATTTTTCCCCAATTTTTCTGGTGTGCATTTCTTGTAGCCCGAGTGCAAAATTGGATTAAAAAGGATTTAGGGCAAAAATAATTCATTATATGGCAGCAAGCCGAGATAATTCCTAGCCTCCTGGATGTGGCACCCCTGGCAGGTCCCCCACCCATGAAAAATAGAGTGCTAATGTTCTGCACAATGCCCTTGGTGGCCCCTTCACAAAAAAGCACCTGTTTCGACCCCTCCGGGCACCCGGAAAATGGGAAATGCATTTTTTATGTGGAAAGTGGAAAAACACTAGTTGCAAAAGTGGTTGGGAATGCAAAGATGCACATCTCCAACAAAAATGGGACCATGGTTCCAAAGTTTGCTGTGGAACTTGCACAAACCATGGTCATCTGCCAAGGAAGACCAAGAGAACTCCTGCCTCGAAGCACATCTGTGTGAGAGAGTCCACATGTGAACCCTTGAGATGGCATGTTTGGTATTTTTCCTAGGTGATGCATCACTCACCATGACTCCATGCAGTGTTTTTCCATTTTTTTTGTTTTTTTCTGAATTCCCCAGGCCCCCCTCCGAGATCTAGGTCAGACTCGGCGGTGCCATCGATGTCTGCCAGGTGGGGTGGGAACCATGGTTTGGTCTTGGTTCTAGGGTCCCACACCCCCAGGGGACCTCCCTGTATTTTTCCCCAATTTTTCTGGTGTGCATTTCTTGTAGCCCCAGTGCAAAATTGGATTAAAAAGGATTTAGGGCAAAAATAATTCATTATATGGCAGCAGGCCGAGATAATTCCTAGCCTCCTGGATGTGGCACCCCTGGCAGGTCCCCCACCCATGAAAAATAGAGTGCTGATGTTCTGCACACTGCCCTTGGTGGCCCCATCACAAAAAGCACCTGTTTCGACCCCTTCGGGCACCCGGAAAATGGGAAATGCATTTTTTATGTGGAAACTGGAAAAACACTAGTTGCAAAAGTGGTTGGGAATGCAAAGATGCACATCTCCACCAAAAATGGGACCATGGTTCCAAAGTTTGCTGTGGAACTTGCACAAACCATGGTCATCTGCCAAGGAAGACCAAGAGAACTCCTGCCTGGAAGCACCTCTGTGTGAGAGAGTCCACATGTGAACCCTTGGGATGACATGTTTGGTATTTTTCCTAGGTGATGCATCACTCACCATGACTCCATGCAGTGTTTTTCCATTTTTTTGATTTTTTCTGAATTCCGCAGGCCCCCCTCCGAGATCTAGGCCAGACTCGGCGGTGCCATCGATGTCTGCCAGGTGGGGTGGGAACCATGGTTTGGTCTTGGTTCGAGGGTCCCACACCCCCAGGGGACCTCCCTGTATCGGATGCAATATGAACTAACTAATCTGAAAACATTTGAAATAGTTTGGACTACCTGTTCCAAAGATTCATTAATTTCTGTGAGATTCAGTCAAAATTTGTGAAATTTTCAAATTTTTCATAATGATCGAGACATGCTAAATGATGTCATGTGTACATGCAATGCCACATCAGCACTGACTAGTGGGCCCCTTGCGTTAGATGTCTTGTTAACCCATGGAAGGGAACTCCTCCATCTACTGAACTTGTCGCCAGAGTAGAGTGAGCGATGATGATGCTACTGAGATCTCTTGAGCACGCCTTGTCAGACTGCGGCGTGTCTCGTCAATGTACTTGCCTTTGAAATCTCGCTGCCCTGTCAATTCTCATCCCGCTGCTACGCACAATTTCCACTGGCCACGAATCCTAACCCTAATGACATGTGGCCCTACTAAGGCCCGGAACACTATTGACAAGTGGGGCCCCAGACACACGTCGGACCAAACCTAACCCAGACAAGTGGGTCCCCACACGCTTCGGATGCTAAACCTGGACTAGTTTGTCTCACTCGTTTGGCTCATGGAGCAGGTGACCTCGACGAGAAGCATTTCAATGGTAAGATTTTGTTCTCTATTCCTTCCGCGTGTCAGACGAGAACGGATTTATTCCCCCTTGCACGCTATCTCCTTTTTCAGACTGTCGCTCTGCTGCGTGTAGTCAAACAACGAGAGGACCCAACAACGAGACTCTCTAATTGCTGCCTGGTGGTAAACGTACGTACATCCTTACCCACGATAGCAGCCTCTCACTTACAAGTGGGCCGGAGTACCGGGGCCCGCGGTGACACGTCGGTCTAGCGCTCTCTTAGAAACGAAACAAAGCGTCCGGTTCAATTTCCAAAGCGCTAGACTGGCATTTACCGCGGCGTGCCTACAAAACAATTGCTTCCCCAACTTCCTATTCTCTCATAAATGAAGCGACGGGGGCTCGCGTGGGGGTTCAACTTCCAAAGCACCCACTAAGCGCTACAATGCATTTACTTACGCGGCGTGCCAGCGACCCGTCGCGCACTATTTATCCCACGATCTCGCGGCCTGGAAAACAATTGGATCCCCAACTTCGTCTTCTCCAGAGATAACCCCTCCCCCCTCCACTCACACTCCTTGCGCCGCGGCCGTCATGGAGATCGACGGCAATGTCTTCACCGACTACCACAAGGTCCTTGCTCATGGTGACACCATCCTCACGGTGATGCACACAACCGACCCGAGAGAGGCGGCCAAGTTCATCACCATGTTTGAGCATTGGCTCGGCGAGCCGGACGAAGAGCGGATCGTCGGCCTCGACCTCGAGTACACCATCGTCAAGCCTCGCCGCGCCGCCCTCCTGCAACTTTGCATGCGCGATCACTGCCTACTCTGGCACGAAGCCGTGGCAACAAGGGACTGTCCTGAACTCATACAGTTCCTCAACCGCCCCAACATTTCCTTCGCAACTGTGGACAAGCGCCAAGACACCCCCAAGCTTCAAGCCATGGGCGCCCACATACCAGACCACGTGGACTTACAAGATCACTTCAACATGCCGTTCCAAGAAAGGACCAGCTTGGCCAACATGGCGAAACTAATCATCGACCGCAACTTCAAAGACTACAAGGAGAAATTCTGCAAGCTGAAGCTGCACAACACCTGGCATCTTCGGGAACTAAAGCCGGAGCATATCCACTACGCAACAACATATGCGTATGTATGCTACGATGCGTATTGGAGAATTACTATCATGAGAAGATGCCTGCTTTAATTTCTCCCCCTCCATACTAGATTCATGTACTGTTCGTTCCACCTATATATGTAAGTGTCCGAGCGAGGACCATCCTTATATATAATTTAGTAAGTGTGTTTTCCCTATGTACTGAAGTGTATCTGTATAAGGGGCCGGAGATGCCCAGAGCGCGGCCATGCCTTCCGTTGATGTCCAGAGCGCGCTCTGTGCGCGCTCTGCCGGAGATGCCCAGACATGCCGCATGAGTGTCGTTGATGTCCAGAGCGAGGCCCTGACTTGCCCACTCTAACTTGTCTCTTACTTGCCCTCACTGCACGCGGGCCCCATCATATGGGGGACCCGTCTATCAATGACTCTCAAGTCACGCTTCGCAAGTCAGAGCGCCCGTCGTGTGCACCTTGTAAAATAATATACTCCCAACACTTTCAGAATTTTAAAAAGTTCATAAAAGCTGTATCATTGGATTCGACAAGGGATTTGGTGCAAATGGGCACCGATGCTCCTTACACTTTCAGAATTTTTCAAAGTTCAAATTCTCAAACTTCTATGTTTTCAAAAAAATTGGCGTTAAATACATACAAAGATATGTTGAATTTTGAAAGATATAAGAAGATAAATTTGTGAATGTAAATAGTATTAAAATAGTAGTAAGAAAGTACATCTTTTTCTTTGGGATTTGTCTTTTTTTTGTGATAGGCAATGTTGAATCCTACAAACCGGTACTAATTTCAATATGAAATTCTTTATATTCTAGGCTACACAAATATGGTAAAATCTAATAAAATTATAGTGTTCTATCGTGTACTATTCACTATATAATATGTCAGATTTTGTCTTTTTTGTGTAGAATAGAATATAAAGTATTTCATATTGAGATTTGTACCGGTTTATAGCATTCAACAATGCCTATCACAAGAATTTTGTTTCGAATTTTTTTGAAACTTTAAAATACAAATTTCATGGCATAATTTGTTGGAGAAAGATGGACGTCAAACTAATTTTTGAACTGCGTGCGCATGCCTTGTACACGGATTGCACGGATTGCACTGGCGGGCAGGAAGCCTGCTGCAACGAGGGCCCACGGCGGAGATAAAATATTATTTCCACTCCTTGTACAGTGAACCGCCGCCGCCCCCCCTCCCCTTCCCAACGCCAACTTCCACTTATTACCCTGCGCTAGGCAGTTCATCGCCTTATTCCCCATCTTCTCCACAACACCGCTGCACCCTCTCGTTTCCATTCCATCACATCGCCGCTTCTCTTTCCATCATGTCGCCGCCGCCCGCATTTGCCGGCACAGGTCATGTATGGGTCTGGGTGGGACGAACCCTAGGGGGGGAAGCGTCAGCGTTCGACTCCAAAAGAGCCCATTTCTGATCGTTACCACGAATCCATGGGGTGGGGTAATCTCCACTACCCATCGGTTGAGAACATAGTCGAGCGGGTCGATATCTTAAGCGCTGCTCGCCTTGCTGTCGGCATGGTTGGCATGCGTCGTGTCATTCGAGGGACCCCGAATATACCGCTTGATGCGCCGGGCCTGCTCCACGCCGACGAATCCTCGTGGCCACATGATAGCGATGCACAAGTAAGAGTAACTAGATTCAGTATTCTGTTATATATATATATTGATCTCCTGTCTGTTTATGTTCTTGCAATCCACCGATCTCTCTGTCGAACACCTTGCATGCATCGACTTTTCAGATAAAATATTTCCAAAAAATGAAGTTACTCCGCCCATGACGCCTTTTAGGGTTTCGGTTTACGGACTTAGTTTTCCATCTTGTATGTGTTTATGATATATTCAAGCATAGTTATCCTTCTGTCGAACATCTAGTAGGCACATCATTTTTTACCAAACAATGTTCTTGCAATCCAGTGAGCATTATGTCGAATACCATGCAATGACTTTTTAAATAGCAAAAATTGGAATGGAAAAGTTTTTGTCTAAGCAGGGTCTCATCTACACTCCCATACTTTTTTGAATTTGTCTTTTTTATATCTCTCAAACTATGTAACATACAGATTTCAAACTTTGCATATCGCTGTAATATTACAACTAGAATGTGGGAAAAATATTTTTGATTTTTTGTGTGAAATTTAACTTATTCAAATATTTAAAATTCAACAAAAATTGTTTGAGTAAACTGCAAAGTTTCAGATTCAAATGTTATATAGAGTGAGAGATACAAAAAAGAGAAGTTGTTTGAGAGGGAAAAAAAATACTAGCACGTATCTTGATGCACCTATTAACAGTTCACATAGAGGGTACAGCTAAGGCAGTGCTTAGAAAATGCTGTACAACTGTTACTCTGCCCACGACCGCTCTTTTTGTAACGGTTTACCTATATAGTTTTCCGTCTATTCAAGCAAACTTTTCTTTCTGTGGAACACCTTAATTTTTACAAAGTTTCCAAACAAATTCAATTGCAAGGCATTGACGCCCTCTTCATGCCGTTAAACAAGAAGATGCTTAAAGCACACGTGCATTGCAATGACTCCGATGGAAGAGGGCATTGGGTTGGAAGTAACGGTGACTGGATGGCATTACTCATGAATAACGGCCTCCTGAAGATCTGCCACATGTACAGAGAAGTGACTCTGCCTCTCCCATTACTGGCTCATATTGGAGTTTTCCCCAGGTTTCGAACATGCATGTTTTCGTACAAGCAGTGTGAGTTACAGCTTCTGAAGATAAAGATTACAAAGACCCCTTACAAGGAAAAATGCAGTGATCAGTGGCATTATGAAGCAATCATGATCTTTGAGAAACTGATCGCCTATGTAGACAGTCAACAAGACAACGGCTGGGTCATCCTCAAAAATTACCACCTTGCACCTCGCAGGTATGTCGACGCCTATGCAATTCATCTATTCGGTGATCGCACAGATTTGTTCCGCGTGTACGCGGTTACAGAACCACGAGGAGATGTTCTGGTTTGGGAACCACATACTTGGGGTGAGTTATGCCCTCTTTCTATCTGAATTTACAGGTAGTTCTACCTGCTTACTGCATTATTGTATTGTGGCTTATCTTCTTCCGTACGCAGGCACAGATGAAGGCCCGCGTCTAATACTTGCCCCGAACATCAAGGATCCAGTTGTAGGGGATGCGGCTGAAGGCGCTGCAGTTGCTGGCGATGCGGCTCAAGCCGCTGCAGTTGATGGCGATGCGGCTGAAGGAGATGCATTTACTGCCGATCCAGATGAAGACGTTGAAGAAGTTCTAGTGCCTAATTCACAAACTACCTGGTTCTTGGCATCCAATACCTACCATTATGGCAATTTCGATCTACTTTGGATTCAGATAGATGGTGATAGAAACAGCAATGCTCATGTACAGTTTGAAGATGGGATACGGTTGAGCACTTATCCTAGTCTACGGTGCCATGTTTTCGCAAGGCATCCCTTTAATCTTCGCCCGGAAGCCGAAGATCCTGTTGATGGTCCAGTGTGGATCAGGCAGGAGCATCTGTACGGGCTTTCAGTATTTCTTGGAATCAACAACCCAATCTTCCACCGAGAACCCTGTTCTGATGTTGGAAGAGCTGGTCCATCTGCTGGACAAGGCATGTCCTTGTTACAAGAAGACTATGTGTTTGTTGCATACCATCAAGCCCGTCCCTACACCCAGAGGCCAGTGCCAGAATGGAGCCGCATACACATGAATGGAGGAGCTCCGGCAATAGGATCAGAACTGATATACGGACCCACTTATTACAATGAGTGGGAGGCGCCAATGTGGATCTTCACAACAATGCCTGGGGCTCCCCCAACTCATCGTTGGGAATAGCCAGAAGACTAGTTACCTTGAAGTATTCTAGTTTTAAACTTTAGTTAACGAACACTAGTATGATGATGTGTAATGACTCTGTGATTGATTATCTGCTTGTAACAGACATATTTTGTTGTGTTATGTTTATCTGTATGACCAAGCAATGGAATAATCTTCTGTTGTTTGGATTTGCTAAATTGACATATTTTGTCGTGTTATGATTATCTGTATTTTGCTGTTACTTAAAAGCTAGGTACTGCCAATTCCCCCTCTAGCCTTCTCAGGAAGCTATCATGTTCCCTCTGTTCTTTGCAAGATTCAGAAAATGCACCATTTTTTTGATTTTTATGTGCTAGTTTTCATGCAAGGCATAGCTGTTCAGTTGGTGGATTTGTTTAATTGACATGATCTAAGTACTCCAGCATCAGAAAATAGTAAATTAGTTAATGATACACACATAGTTGACATCGACTGAAAGTTGATAGTACTGAACCTATATGCTGATCACACAAAATTTGTGCAATGTTTGAGAAGTGATTTGCTCAAGCATGGAAGGGCACATGAGCCAGCAGTCAGACTGACCATCTACTTGGCAACATAATATCTACTGTATCACATCAGAGAAATGAGAGAAATGTTCAAGGAATTGGTGTCCAGTAATATTTCACAGAAATCATGGAACTACTCAAGAACCACAACCACCAGTAGATATTCATACAAGTCATAGAACAGGACAAGAAACACAACCGGAAGCAGAACAGTCTACTTGTCAAGAAGGAGAAGCAGATAAGGATACCTGGCAAAAAGATGCCGCAGATAATCACATTTGTAATGCTACAGTTGACAGAAAGGTTGATGATCATAACTAAGTTCAGGACATAGTAGAGCAAGAGGATGATGCTGTCCTGAAACATGATAATCTGCAATTCACCAGAGAGCAAGAGCAGCATAATAGAATCTAGCGTTGTATGTGCATATTCAGAGAGTATTCATCGTATATATTCAAATTCAGAGAGAATTCAGATTTTGCATATCTGTTACTTCTCTATTTCTCTTAGAGCTGCTGGAATTGATGGAAGGCTGAGAACAGCCTCCATTTCTCCAGTACGAGAACAACCTCCGCATGATCACTGGCTTCCGCTCCAACTTCTCCAGCACGAGAACAGACTCCTCCAGATCTTCCCAGTTCCCGATCTCGATCTTGCCAGATCCGCAGCGAGGAGAACCCGCTTTCAACCTCGAGGCCATGTCCCCTGCGCGGCACTAGCAGCGCTGTGGTACTCTAAGATCTCGGTAGGCGAGCGGGAGCAGGAGCTTGAAGAACAATGGGGGGAGAAGAGAAATGTTACGTGGACGAGGTACGCTACTTGGCAGCCACGGTGACAAACCAATAAAGGGGTATCCTGCCAAATGAAGCGCCGAGTCGTCACCGTAACGGAGATATTTGTGTTCAAACGATTTCAACCGGTAAGGCACCTGTGACCCCGTGCCAAACAACAACTTGGTGACGGCGAAATGAATAGCCCCTTCTCCGGCGGCGACCCAGCGATGGGTTCCCCGTCGCCATTTTCTGCATCCGCTCTGCCTGCGCACTTCTATTTCTCTGAAACCATGGGCGCTTCCACGACGGCGGCGCCGCCAAGATCTCCGTTCCCTGCCGGTTGCACAGCGTGCTCGCTGGAGCGACTGCAGCCTGCAGGTCCTGTTGCGCCGCAACGGATTGTTTCCGCGATCCCCCCAGAGCCGCAACCGATTTGTTTCCGCGGCTCCCCAAGAGCGCAAGGGCCTGGAGAGGATCTGTGAAGCCATCCATGCTGCTCACAGTATATTGGTACGCGGCCCAACTGTGCAGCCTCATCCTTTCTCCATTAATTCCTGTGACTCACACGCGACTGGTTTTCTAAGTGAGTACTACCATGTCTTTTCCTAATCGATGCTGGTACTGGTCTTAGTCTGTGATTATCCACCAGATTGTGACGCGTTGGTCCAAATTGCTCATGTGGGCTTGTCGCTAGCGGGATGCCGAAGGGGCATAAGTGCGCAACCACTTCCGCGCGCCGATCACGAGCATAAAAAGTATATCCTAAAATATCAAGACCCAAGACCTATAATTTCTTGAAAACGAAGCATGTGTCATATCCAGGCACGCACAGTGCTAACATTATAGCTGCACATGTCCACAGTATGTTTGACTTCAGATACATTTTGGTTGCATTCCACGAGCTTGAGGTTGCCGTCGAGATAAATTCCTGATAAACGTCTTCTCCGAAGCGCACGAGTCAATTAGCACAGAAAAGCATCAGCACTTCAGCAGAGATGGGTGCTACTTCCTTCTTCTGCCTCTTGCTCTCCCTATGGATTCAGCATGGAACTGCGACTTATCTTGGCTTCACAAGAAGTGATTTCCCGCATGACTTCGTCTTCGGAGCTGCAACCTCAGCGTATCAAGTAAGTAATCTATCTTGTTTCAGCTAAAAGTTCTGGCATGTTCAGTTCAGTTCATCCGGTGATTTCATTGATACGATGATTTTTTTCGTACCTACTGAATTTCGACGTTTCTCTTGCGTGCAGTATGAGGGTGCTGTTGCTGAGGACGGCAGGAGCCCAAGCAGTTGGGACAATTTCACTCACGCAGGTTGGTTTCTTCATGTTTGTGAAATAAATCTGTCTCTGGTTTTCCGGTGCTGCAATGTGTGACCGCATTTCCATGTTTTGACCCTTGGGATATCTTTGATCAGTTCTTCTGATGCATTGCCTGGGTTTTTTTTAGACTAGTTCCCTCTTGTTAGTTGTTAGGACAATATTTCACAGCATTTCCTGAAGCATAACTGAATTTTGAGTAACTGAAAATGACAAATTGGGAAGAAATAGCCAAGACCAGAACTTGATGTGGTTAACCAAGAATTTGTTCGTTGTGATTAGGTCAATTTTTGACTGTTTGATTTGTTCTTGCAGGCAAAATGGCAGACAAAAGCACTGGAGATGTTGCGGCAGATGGGTACCACAAATACATGGTGAATAATATCGGTCCTTGCAAAATCTTGAGCATTTATGTGCTTTAGTAGTTCTAAAAGAAATTGGCTTATTTGATTTTGCAGGAGGATGTCAAGCTCATGTCTGAGACTGGCCTAGAGGCTTATAGGTTCTCCATCTCGTGGTCAAGGCTTATTCCAAGTACAGAACTCATCATCGCCTTTATCAAAACCACCCGCTTTAGTTTCCCAATTTATCATATAGTTTCTGAAGTTTCGGGTTTGCAGATGGAAGCGGAGCTGTCAATCCAAAAGGGCAAAAGGGCTAGAGTACTACAATAACCTAATTGATGAGCTAGTAAATCATGGTAAGTAAAGTATATTTGTAAGATATCTTCGCAAAAAAAAGTATATTTATAAGATCTTTAGTATTTAAATATTCAACTGCAATCATTTCTTGGGTTCATACTTCATATATTCGGCGTAAACGTCATTTGTTTCAAGAAATCCAGACAAAATAAAAGTCAAAGGCATTGATCATTTGAACCATCTGGTGTCTGTGTTATTATCTTAGGAATACAAGTGCATATTACACTTTACCATCTAGATCTCCCTCAGATTCTTGAAGACGAGTATGGTGGATGGTTAAGCCCCAGAATTGTGTAAGTTCATATATGGTTTCACTAGCAAATAAACAACTCTACTGTGGTGCCGATTTTGTATACCATTTGCATACTTACAACATATTTTTTTCATATTCATATTTTCACATCTACAAAATGCAGCGAAGATTTCACAGCATATGCAGATGTTTGCTTCAGGGAGTTTGGAGATAGGGTTACATCCTGGACGACTGTGAATGAGCCAAACATTGGTCTAACGGCCTCTTATGATGTTGCTATATTCCCTCCTGCACATTGCTCCGATCCATTTGGAGTAACAAAGTGCACTGTTGGGGACTCTAGTACCGAACCTTACATAGCAGCTCATAATACCCTTTTGGCGCATGCAGCAGTTTTCAGTTTGTACAAAGAAAAGTATCAAGTGAGTGAAGTATCTTGTACTCGAAATAGTATTGGTGCTGCTTTTATTCATAAACTGCAACACTCTAAGCCATCTAAGCATTGCTCAAGAATGGAGGCACTGTTTTAAGGCATATATTTATATATTTTTAAAACGAGTGCAAAAACTTTGTCATGCATATATTACACATTAACTACACCTTGATTCATCTTTCTGATACATGTTTCGGCAACACATTGACAGTAGTATCTCTTGCGGAATAGTTGATTTACTTTTGTTCAGGTTCCTGGCCTTGGCCTTGTTCCCTTCAGAACAAGGATTTGCATAGACTCTTTTGACCAAAATAGATATAAGACTCTTATTCCGCTAAATGAGTGGGCTGTAATCCTGTTTGTTTCCTAAAAACATTTTTATCTTTCTCCGTTGTTTCCCTGTTACAGTCCAAATTTACCAGAGGTATAGGCTAATAAAAACTAAAAAGGTACCTTTTGTATGCAGCCCATGCAAAAAGGAGTTGTTGGCATAAATGTCTACTCCTTCTGGAGTTATCCGTTGACAAATTCCACTATGGATTTAGAAGCAACGCAGAGATGTAAAGATTTCTATTTTGGCTGGTATGATATTTTACCTCCATTTTGTCACAGAAAGCATTTCACCTGTATAATCTGTGCATTGTTGAGATCTTAAGTCCCTGTACTTGCAGGATACTAGAGCCGTTGGTGTTTGGGGACTACCCAGAAGTTATGAAGAAGAATGTTGGCTCTCGCCTTCCAGGCTTCACAAAAAACCAGTCTGAACTTATCAAGGGTTCTTTAGATTTTATAGGAATAAATCACTACTATTCTCTCTACGTGAATGATCGCCCTCTGGAAACAGGTGTTGGAGACTACTACACGGACATGTCAATTGATTTCAGAGGCAAGTATCTTTTTTTGGATAGTGCTACTAGGATTGTTGCTAAACCACTCGTTGTGTGCCATGTAGAGTGTAATTTGATTCATTTTTCATGCTACGGTGCACCGTGTCTCAAGAAAACAACGCAACTATGATATACAAAAACAGGCTAGCCACAGATGATCCTGATCCCGACCGGGCACCCATGTAGTTCTTCGGCTTCGGCCTTTTTCTTTGCACCTCTCTCGAGGCATTCTTATAAATAATCTTGCTTCTTTCTAATCGAACGGCAATGCACCTGACTTTACCCTAAAAAAGTAGGCTAGCCAAGGTACTAGGAACCGCATCCTACCAATGCCAAGGCAAAGCCGGCAAGCAGCCTTTTGGGATTCACGATTCATATAAGTTGGTAATTTCTCTGAGTGCAGCGTTCAGTCATGCCTAAACATGTTTGGTGTCTATTATTTATCTTCAGAGCATGGTTTTCTATCACATAGTTTCATCCTGTGCCACTGTTCTACATCACACAACAGTTTTTTAACCATTTCGATATCAAAGTATATTATCTATTCACCACTTCAGTAGAAAATTGTAACAGAAGAGAGTTGCGGTAGTGTTCTAAAAAACTATGTCATAAGTGTGTTATGCAAATAACTTGCGGACCCAGTTATTTTCGCCATGCAATGCACATCCATTGGATTATATGTTCTGAACTGGATCACGAGATTAGAAAATATAATAAAAACACACTTGAAACTGATATCGTAAGGTTGATAATAACTTTCAAGATGATATTTATTGATCTGCAGGATGCCCCCACAAATGTTCCAAGTGATCCCAAAGGGTTGCAACTTGTACTGGAGTACCTAGATGAAACCTACGGGAACCTTCCCATCTATCGTCCAAGAGAATGGCAAGCGCAACTCCCAACTAGAAGCAAGCCTTTGTTAGCGAATAAATTTAGCTCAAGCAATCATGTGCCTATTTTACATCTCTTCAGGTATTGGATCTGCCGACGACAGTCTTGATGACACCGACAGGGTCGCTTACATGAGCAGCTACATGGAAAGCACACTAAGTGCACTGAGGTGCGTCAAGATTAAACACATAATTTATCAGCAATTGATTTATTTCAAAAGCAGTGGAATTCAAAGTTGATGAAATACCGTTGTGCAGGAATGGAGCCAAGGTGAGAGGCTACTTCGCCTGGGCATTGATGGACCTGTTCGAGCTCCTGTCAGGGTACCAGTTAAGGTACGGCCTGTACCGCGTTGATTTCGCCGACGACAGCCGGCCGCGGCAAGCCAGGCTCTCCGCTCGCTGGTACTCTGCCTTCCTGAAGGAGAAGGCCGGAACCTCTCGGGTTCTGTCAGGAATACACGAGAACCGGGCGCTCAATGCCTTGTCCTGACAGCTGTCCCGACTCGAGTATGGTGCGTGAGCGACTGGTGGCCGGTTCTGGGGGCCTACGGAGATGAGGAGCGTGCGTCTATGCACTGGTGCGGATCTAGATCATAATGTGTACTTGTATGAACAATCAATAGGGAAAAGCTTGAATTGTGAGCATGTTTTTGTCTCATCGGGCTCCGATCCTGTTGCTTCATTTCGGAGATGCGGTTCGTTCTGCCCTCATGCGCCTCAAGATCAAGATGCAAAGGCTGGCAAGGACACTTATGACTTGGAGCAAGTCATTGCTCAGTGATGCCCGTGTGCAATTCCACATGGCGCAAGAGCTGATTATGTGTCTTGTCATTGCGCAAGAGTCCAGGGCGCTGACGGATGCTGAGTTCCTGCTGCGCAAGCAGCTGAAGATGAGGGTGCTTGGCCTTGGGGCTATCGGAGAGAGCTCGGAAACGCCAATGTTCTAGAGTGCTGTGGCTGAAATCTGGCGACGCGAACACATCCTTCTTCCACATCAAGATCAAATCCCGTAGGCTCAGAAACTTCATCTTCTCGCTGAACTCCAAGGGATCATCGGTCACCTCGCACAAGGACAAGGAAGATGCAATCCACAATGTGCTGGGAACAAAAGAGGAACGCACAAGCACCGCTTTGAATGCACAACATGCACCTGCCCGTGGTTGACAATGATGGCTTGGACAGCCCTTTCCCCTGGCTGAAATTTGGAATGCAATCGAAGAATCCTCTGCCGAGAAGCCTGGCCCCGATGGCGTCAACAACACTTTCTACCGTGCTTGCTGGCCAGTGATCAAAGAGGTTGTGGTGGCGGCCTTCCAACAATTTTCACTCGCTGCAGGGAGAAATTCTATGCGAGCTCAAAGGTGCAATGGTGGCTCGGCTGCCAAAGAAAGACAGCCCGACGGATCTTTCCCACTTTCGGCCGATTAGCCTGATCCATCTTTCGGGAAATTGATCTCCAAA
This sequence comes from Dactylis glomerata, assembly GCA_007115705.1. Lineage (NCBI taxonomy): Eukaryota > Viridiplantae > Streptophyta > Magnoliopsida > Poales > Poaceae > Dactylis > Dactylis glomerata. The sequence goes on from QXEO01001223.1 coordinate 316,759, forward strand.
GTGTTGGCGATTATGCTATCAACACAAATGGACATGCTGATTTCACCGGCGCAGACCGCCTTCTCAAAATCTCGTTGCATCCATGACAGCTACCTGTACCTGTGTAATACTGTCTGTAGCCCGCACTGGAAGAAGAAACCTGCTTTGTTGCTGAAAATTGACATCGCCCGAGCCTTTGACTCGGTATCATCGGAGTACCTATTTGAGCTAATGCAAGCAATAGGATTCAGTACTAGATGGACAGATTTGTTAGCCTGTCTGCTCTCCTCCTCGCTGTCCGTGTTCCTCCTTAACGGTACGCGGGGGGAGCTAATCCGACATCGTCGAGGGCTGGGACAGGACGACCCGTTGTCCCCTTTTCTGTTCATCATGGCCATTGACCCCTCCACAAAATTCTGCAGGCGGCGACGGAGAATGGTCTCCTTGCTCCGCTGCCAATTAGAGAGACCAAGTTGCGGATTAGCCTCTACGTGGATGATGTTGTCCTGTTCGCGAACGCAGACCGACACGAGATTGAAACCCTTCTGTCAATAATCGTGGCCTTTGGAAAATTAACCGGGTTGCACATAAACCCACAAAAGTCCACTGTGGTGCATCCGCTGCCAAGAAATTGACCTCGACGCTTTGCTAGCTGGTTTTTGGTGGAACCAAAGCTGATTTCCCTATTACCTACTTGGGACTCCCCACTTACAAATCACATATCATATAATGTTGAAACATGAATAAGCATAGCAAATCGATCCATCGATCCTGTAATCTTCTAGAATGCCGCCAGCCAGCCCGGCTGTAAATATCCTGAGTGACCGTCAGCATACGGTCCTGAGCTAAGATTTGCAGACCTGTTGATCGAGGCGGGCTAGGCGTGCACGACCTGGAGCGCTTCAGCCGCGCTATTCAGCTGCGCTGGCTGTGGAAAGTTGGACGAATCCTGAGAGGGTGTGGACTGGAACTAGAATCACCATGAAGAGTTTAGTATTATATGCATTTCGTAGTATGATGTTAATATTGTTTCCTACACATATTGACCTTGACTAAACCCAGAACACATGGTAATAACTAAAAACAGAGGGAGTATTTCTTAGTTAATTTATTCATCAGACCTGTTACGCATTAGTCCAAACTGTTTAACGGGGATCATAAAGGAGCAGGTTGACGCGATCACTTGAGCGCTGACCACGAGGAAGAAAAGTATCAACATTCAAGACTCACGTATATTTTAATACTCCCTTCGTCTCGGTTTATAGGTCTTGCGCGTATCCCTAGATCGTCATTTTGATCAATATAATACAAGTTATATACTACAAAATATATATCATTGGAAACTTCAAACATTGTACTTTCTAATGGTATAATTTTTATATTATAAAATTTAGTTTATATTTGTTAAAATGACAACCTAGGTATACGTGCAAGACTTATAAACCGAGACGGATGGAGTAGAAGAAAATTCCACTTAAATGTTTCCATGGAGTGCAAGGGTGCAGGCAGACCACTCCTAAGTCCCAATATTGTAGCTGCCCATGCCCATACGAGTTATGAGTTCAGATAAGAGTTTTTTATTTGTTTTTTTCTCACGAGGTTGAGGATTGTGTTGAGGGGTACTTCCACGAGGTTGAGATAAGTTTGATATAGATCCTCTATAAGCCAGAGAGTCGACTGAGCACACATAAACGCCAGCACAGATGGGTGCTACTGCCTTCTTCTTCCTCTTGCTGTTCCTCTGGGTTCAGAATGCAACTGCGACTGATCTTGTCTTTGCAAGAAGTGATTTCCCACAGGACTTTGTCTTTGGAGCAGGAACCTCAGCATACCAAGTAAGTAGTTTATTCAGTTTGACTGGAAAGTTCCTGTGTGCTTAATTACTCTGTTGAGGTTTCTACTGAATTTTCATGTTTCTTTTGCACGCAGTATGAGGGTGCTGTTGACGAGGATGGCAGGAGCCCAAGCATTTGGGACACTTTCACTCACGCTGGTTGGTTGCTTCCTGTTTGTCATATATTTTCTGTTTTTGAAAGGTCCCCCCTCCGATCTCTATTCATAAAAAGTGTTCCTTCAGCTTGGCGAAGCATGTCTCTGGTCTTTCAATGTCTGTTTGTCAAACATGCATCTAGTTTTCCAATGTCTGATACCATTTTGGTTTAGCATGGGGGCATATTATTGTGTACATATTTGAGAGTAGTCCCCTCTCGGTCAGTACAACAATTTCACACACCATTTCTGTTACTGAACCATAACTAAGTTGAACATGTCATATTGACTAGGCTCAAGTTGGTTACTTTGACGATTTGACTTGTGCATGCAGGCAAAATGCAAGACAGAAGCACAGGAGATGTTGCTGCAGATGGGTACCACAAATACATGGTAAATAATATGGCCCTTGAAAAATCTTAAGCATTTCTCTGCTTTTAGTAGTTCTAGTCTTATCTGATTTTGCAGGAGGACGTCAAGCTCATGTCCGAGACAGGCTAGAGGCCTATAGGTTCTCCATCTCCTGGTCAAGGCTTATTCCAAGTACAGATATTCTGCATAAACTTTCATCAGAATAAACCGCTTTAGTTTCTAATTTATCTCACACTTGGAAATGTCAGGTTTACAGATGGACGCGGGGCTGTCAATCCAAAAGGGCTAAAGTACTACAATAACCTCATTAATGAGCTAGTGAATCATGGTAAGTATATTTTTTATAGTATCTTTGCGCATTTAAGTATTTAGCTGCAGTCAATTGCTAGTACGTTCATACAATAGATTACATAAATAAACACCATTTCATTTCAAGAAATGTCTATATAAAAAGGTTGAAGGCATTGATCTTTGTGATGTTTAAACAGGAATTCAAGTACACGTTACACTTCACCATCTAGATCTACCTCAAATTCTTGAAGATGAGTATGGTGGATGGTTGAGCCCCAGAATTGTGTAAGTTGATATGTACTTTCATTACCAAATAAGCAGCTCTCCCGGTGGAAATTAAACAGTGTCATTGACATACAACAATATGTTTTGCCATATTCATATTTTCACATCTACGAAATGCAGCCAAGATTTCACAGCATATGCAGATGTTTGCTTCCGGGAGTTTGGAGATAGGGTTGCATCCTGGACGACTATGAATGAGCCAAACATTGGTATATGTTCCTCTTATGATACTGCTGAGTTCCCTCTGGCCCGTTGCTCGGATCCATTTGGAGTAACAAAGTGCACCGCTGAGGACTCGGGTGTCGAACCATACATAGCAGCTCATAATACCCTTATGGCACATGCATCAGTTTACGGTCTATACAGAGAAAAGTATCAAGTGAGTGAATGATCTTGTACTCACAATAGGTCTGGTGCTGCTTGGTTTCTTCATAAACTGTGAACTCTAAGCCACATCTTAGCTTTTTTAAGAATGCTTCATTCATATATTACACAGTAACCACATTTTAGTTCCTCTTTTTTAATACAGTGGCAGTAGTACTTCCTGAGGAATAGCCAGTTTATTTTGCTGGCCCTGTTCCCTTCAAAGCAGGGACTCATATAAATATTTTTTAAGCAAAGTGAGCATAACTCTTATTTTGCTAGTTGATTGGGAAGTGCTCCTGCATTTTCCCTAGATAAATTATTCCTTTCTCCTTGTTTTCCTGTTACAGAGCAATTTTTCAGAGGTATAGGCTCGTTAAAACTAAAAATGAACCTTTTGTATCCAGCCCGTGCAAAAGGAGTTGTTGGCATAAATGTCTACTCCTACTGGAGTTATCCGTTAACAAATTCCACGGTGGATTTAGAAGCAACTCAGAGGTGTAAAGATTTCTTGTTCTGCTGGTATGATATTTTACCTCCATTTTGTCACTGCAAGCATTTAACCTACATAATCCATGCATTTTTAAATTTTGAGTGCGCTACTTGCAGGATATTAAAGCCGCTGGTGTTTGGGGACTACCCAGAAGTAATGAGGAAGAATGTTGGCGCTCGCCTTCCAGGCTTCACAAAAAACCAGTCTGAACTTATCAAGGGCTCTTTAGATTTTATTGGAATAAATCACTATTATTCTCTCTACGTGAATGATCGCCCTCTAGGAACAGGTGTTCGAGACTACACCGCAGACATGCCAATTTATTTAAGAGGTAAGTATGCTTTTCTGGATAGTGAAGTGTTCGGTCATTCCTAGATAAAATATGTAAAAATAGGATGTCAAGCAGCCTTTCCAGATCCGTGAGTCACATATGTTGGGCATTTTCTGAGTGGAGTGTTCATTACTTCCTAAAGATGTTTAGGCCCCGGTTGGCATCAAAGTATTTTGAAGTACTTAGAGGATACTTCGGTTTATGAAAATATGAAGTATTAAATACTTTAGGCCTCATTTGGTATTAAAGTATTTTTAAAGTATTCAGAGAATACTTCGGTTTCTAGTTATACTGAAGTATTAAATAATTTAATGTGTTTGGATGAAATAAATACTATGGTTTTAAAACTGAAGTATTATCTAAAACTATGGTTTTAAAGAAAGGAGAAAAACTGAAGTATTTGTTAGCAGCCATTCGAATACTTTGGTTTTGTTAATACTTCAGTTTAAAAAAAACTTTGTAGCCAAACAAATTCTAAGGTTTTTGGATGCAATAAATATTGTGGTTTAAAACTAATGAGCAAAGTTTTTCTAAAATCAAAGTATTCTGAAACCGCAGTATTTACGTGCCTGAGCAACCAATACTTCATTTTTAGAGAATACTTCAATTTAGAAAAAAAAATGTCATGCCTGAAGTTTTCAATAAGGCAAGCAAATGAAGTTTTGGAGGTACTTTGGTTTCAAACCACATTTACTACTCCCTCCAATCTAACTCGAAAAAGAAGAAGAATAAAAAATTGCAATGGATTTAAAACGAAAGCTTACTCTTAAGTAAATCGATTGGGAGATACTTCTCTAGAGTGTCCCAGATATGTTTTCTGTCTTCCATACGAAAACTGTCAATTCTCATAAGATCTTCTTCAGTCTTACTCAAAAGGTCCAATAGTGTATGTATATTGGCCCTTTTGAGACAATTATACGTTCTATAAGGCATGTCGGTGATTTTTCACTTAGTACAAAGTTGTACTAAGTCACCAACACTTATTTCTGATCGGAGGGAGTAGATCCAAACACCTTAAAATATTTGATACTTTAGTATTTTTAGAAACCAAAGTATTCACGGAATACTTCAAAAATACTTTATTGCCAAACGGAGCCTAATTATTTTGAAGTATTAGAGAAAGAGGCCTGACCCTCTTTTTATAAAACTGAGAAAAGAGAAAAACCAAATTACTGCTTAGAAAGGCACTAAAATACGGTGGTATTGATATACTTCAGTGTTGGAAAAGATGAGGTTCCAAACAGAGCCTTTATGTGTACTCCCTCTATTTCATAAAACTTGTCGCTAATATGGATGGATGTATCTATCACACTAGATACATCCATATTAGCTACAAGTTTTATGGAACGGAGGTAGTATTATTTTATTTCAGAGCCTATTTTTTATCACCTACTTACATTTTCTCCCACGGTACTGCATCCTGCAACTGTTTTTCTTTACCATTTCAATCTCAAAGTATACTATCTGTTCACCACTTAGACAAATGCAATTGAAAATAGGTGCAGTAGTGTTTTCTAATGTATGAGTAATTTCTATGTAAAATTCAAATTCTCGGCCAGACCCGCCAGTTGGTAAGGTAAAAAGACATGCCAGCAATGTGTTTTGCAATAACTCCAGTTCCTTTTTTTTTGGAAAAGGAGTAACTACAGTTCTTGTGGCCAAGCAATGTACATCCGTTGGATTATATGTTCTGAACTGAATCAAGAGAAAGAACAAAAAATATACGCGATTAGAAATGATGATATCATAAGTTTGAAAATAACTGTCAAAGATAACCTTTGATCTGTAGGCCGCCCCACTAAATGTTCCAAGTGATCCCAAAGGGTTGCAACTTGTACTGGAGTACCTGAAAGAAACCTATGGTGTTATAAAAGCGATAAGAACGAAGAATGAAAAAGAAATCACAGCACGGAGACACAAGATTTTAACGTGGAAAACCCTCTCCAACAAAGAGAGGTAAAAACCACGGGCGCCAGCCAGCAAAACTTCACTATATCTGGAGTGTTAAAAAACGTCGTGGGTAACCCTAATGATGCGATCTACCCTAGCCGGCGGCTTACAAGGAGTATATATAGGCGGCAACAACGATCCATACCGCGGGGGCTGTCGCCCCCCGCACCCCCCACAGGCGTCCCTGTTGGGCACGGAGTGGGCCAACTTCAGACTCCGTTCCACTCGGCCCAAGCCTCCGGCGACGGGCCTCACTCCGCTCGTCAGAATTTGGCCTTTACTTTGTAGAATTTGGATCAACATACAACAAACTCCACCTTGAGACAAATTCCTTGTAGCATGAACTTCAACAATCTCCTGAACAAAACAAAGAAAACACTTGCTGGCGCCAAACAGCCACTTGGGCTAAACAGTTATACCAACTAAGCTTGAGCAAAGCTCAAACTTAGCAACAGGAACTGGCTTTGTCATCATATCAGCAGGATTTTCATGAGTACTAATCTTGCATACCTGCAGTTTACCTCGTGCAACCACGTCGCGAACATAGTGGTACTTAATATCAATGTGCTTTGTCCTCTCATGGAACATCTGATCTTTAGTAAGATAAATAGTACTTTGACTGTCACAAAATAACTTAATGCAAGAATCATCTCCACAAAGCTCAGCAAACAGACCTTTCAGCCAAACAGCCTCTTTACATGCTTCATTGATAGCCATGTACTCATCCTTAATTGTAGATTATGCTGGAACATCCTGCAAGGTAGCCTTCCAGCTAATAGCACATCCACCAATGTGAGGGACCTCCTCTTATCCAGGTCGGCAACATAATATGAATCCACATAGCCTACGAGTCCCCCACCAGTCCTGCCAAACTTCAAGCAAGCTTTAGATATGTCGTGAAGGTACCTGAAAATCCACTGAACATCATTCCAATGCTCTTTACCAGGATTAGCCATGTATCGACTGACCAAACTCATAGCATGTGACAGATCAGGCCGGAAACAAACCATGACATACATCAAGGAACCAACAACACTAGAATAAGGAACTCGTGACATGTACTCAATATCATCTTTAGAAGTAGGACATTGCAAAGCTGACAACTTGAAGTGAGAAGCAATAGGTGTACTAACAAACTTTGCATCATGCATATTAAAACGATGAAGAACTTTCTCAATGTATTTTTCTTGACTAAGAAATAGTAAACTAGACTTTCTGCCCCTCTTAATTTCCATGCCTAGTATTTTCTTAGCAGGACCAAGATCCTTCATCTCAAACTCACTACTTAATTGAGCCTTTAAAGTAGTGATCTCTTTCATGCTCTTGGCAGCAATCAACATATCATCAACATATAGCAGCAAATAAATAGGTGATCCATTAACAAACTTGATGTACACATAGTATCATACTGAGACCTCTTAAAACTATGTGATAGCATAAATGAATCAAACCTTTTATACCATTGTCGTGGTGACTGTTTCAGACCATAAAGGGACCTCTTCAACTTGCAAACAAGATCCTCCTTACCAGGCACAACAAAACCTTCAGGTTGGTCCATGTATATCTCCTCCTCCAACTCGCCATGCAAAAAAGCAGTCTTAACATCTAGTTGCTCAAGCTCAAGATCATGCATAGCAACAATACCAAAGAAAGCACGAATAGAAGTATGCTTCACAACTGGGGAGAAAACATCAGTATAATCAACACCTGGAATCTGACTGAAACCTTTTGCTACTAACCTTGCCTTAAACCTTGGAGGCTCATTAGGAGATAAACCTTCCTTCCTTTTAAATATCCACTTGCAGCGGACAGCCATCTTTTGTTTAGGCAAACGCACAACATCCCATGTGCCATTTTTCTCAAGCGATTGCATCTCTTCTTGCATCACACCTAGCCACTTCTCCTTATCAACCGAAGCAATGGCTTCAGTGTACGTAGCTGGTTCAACATCATGCTCCACCTGTTCAGCACAACTCAAGGCATAATGAACAATATCACACTCTTCAATTAAACGATTAGGAGGTGCAATATTTCTCGTAGGACGGCCAACTGCAATAGACCGTGATGGCTGCTGAATAATAGGCGGTGAAGGTGGAACATAAACATCATCATTATTGGTTTCAGGAACCACATTTTCGTTCTCCTTTGCATGCTCCACTGATGGCGCGGTATTGAAGGTGCTAGAGAACTTGATTGCGTTTGTTGATGAAGTAAAATGACCGGCCAGTTGGAAACCCCAAGAGAAGGTTTGATGCATATAGCAGCAAGTTTTCCCTCAGTAAGAAACCAAGGTTTAATCGTCCAGTAGGAAAAAGCCAATACTCCAGAAGGTGATTCTTGATAGCCTAGTGACACTCCAACAAGGGCGCCGTTAACGATTTTTTGTTAGCGCGTCTTCAACTAGTAGCAACGTGGAACCTGCACACAACACAACCAAATACTTTGTTCCCAACTTACGATGAGGTTGTCAATCTCACCGGTTTGCTTGAAACAAAGGGTATGAGCGTATCGAGTGGAAAACAATAATAGTATGCGAGTAAAGTAAACAGTGCGAGTAAAGTAAACAGGTGAAAGCAATATAATGGAAATAGGACCGGGGTCCACAGTTCACTAGCGGTGTCTCTCCATAAGATAAAATAACACATGCTGGGTAAACAAATTACAGTTGGGCAATTGATAGAATAAAGACAACGTGCATGTCGAGAGGATCACTATGAGATTTACTCTAGGCATTACAACAAGATACATAGACCGCCATCCAACTGCATCTATGACTAATAATCCACTTGTGGCGAATCAATCTGAGAACTCCACAAGTATTAAGTTGCGAACAACAGATAATTGCATTAAGCAAAGTGTGTAATGTAAATAAAGCATATGCCCTCGAGCATATGAATGTTGTTTTCCCCTAGTAGCAACAGCACATCTACAACCTTAGAGGTTTCTGTCACTCCCCTAGATTAAATAGAGGCATGAACCCACTATCGAGCATAAATACCCCCTCTTGGAGTCACTAGCAACTACTCGGCCAAGATAGCTACTAACAACGGAGAGCATGCAAGATCATAAACAGCATAGAGATAACATAAGATAAAATTCAGTACATCAACTCAATCATAACACCAATATTCATCGGATCCCAACAAACACACCATGTAGAATTACATAACGGTGATCTCGATCATGTAAGGCAGCTCACGAGATCTAAACATGAAGCACATGGTGGAGAATACAACCAACTAGCTACTGCTATGGACCCATAGTCCAAGGTAGACTACTCACTCATCGCGCCGGAGGCAAGCATGGCGATGAAGAAGACCTCCGGTGGCGATTCCCCTCTCCGGCAGGGTGCCGGGAAGAGCTTCTGGACCCTCCCGATCTCGGGTTGACGACGGCGGCGGATCGCGATGTGTTTCTGGAAAAGTGATCGGGTATTTAGGTTTTTCTCGTCGGGGGGTCTTATAGGCGAAGGGGCAGCGTCAGAGGTGGACCAGGGGGCCCACACCACCAGGGGGCGTGGGCCAGCCCTAGGCCGCGCCGCCCTGTGGTGTGGCCGCCCTCTGGCTCGGCTCTGTCTCCTCTTCGGTCTTCTAGAAGCTCCGTGAAATATCTGGACGTCTGGCTTTTGTTTCGTCCAATTCCGAGAATATTTTTTGTGTAGCATTTCTGAAACACAAAAATAGTAGAAAACAGGAAACTGGCACTGTGGCATCTTGTTAATAGGTTAGTTCCGGAAAATGCATAAAAATTCCACGAAGTGTAATGAAACACTAAGCAAATGGTGTAAAAACAAGCATGGAGCATCAAAAATTATGGATACGTTTAAGACGTATCAGCATCCCCAAGCTTAACTCCTGCTCGTCCTCGAGTAGGTAAGTGATAACAAAAGAAATAATTTTTGAGGTGACATGCACCTACACAATATTGACCATAAATGTAAGCGTTGTGCGCTGGGATCAAAGAACTTAAAACATGGGCATGAAAGACATAATCTTGATAGAAGAAACTTAGCAACCATGTTATAACATGAAAATGAACACAAACAAAAGATCATGAAAATAAAACAATGAAAGTCAAACGTGTGCTCAAATCATAAGGAAAAACATACAAATGGTTTTCAGCTTGTCCTTCATGAGAGAGCAAAACATAAATGCATAGGACACCTTCAAATTTAAGAGGGCGACTAGATACAAGTAATTTGAGAACAAGTGAAACCAACATCATGAATCAATCAATGAAAACTTTGGGACAATGCACATTATACTCAGAATGACAACTATGCTCTCTTAGACGGTGCATAAAGATAGAAGGTGGTGACTCAACATAAAAGTAAAAGAAAGGCCCTTCGCGGAGGGAAGCAGTGATTAAACATGTGCTAGAGCTTTTCATTTGTAAAACAGAGATAAAAATTGGGTTTTGAGAGGTGGTTGTTTCATGTCAACGACTGGCAATGGGGTCTTACTATCTTCCATAATAAACAAGTGAGAGCGGTTCCGAGTTCTTTGAAAATTTGGCACATTGGTGCTCTTTTATAAAGCTTTGGCACTCCTCCCCACCTTTTTTCCTTTCTCAAACCATAGCTAACCGATTCCATCGGGTGCCCACCAACATTCACATACCATGGAGGAGTGCTTTTTTTTAAGAATTAGATTGCAATGGTCTTACCAGCTCTCATGCAAAATTAATGACGAGCAGATAAAGCTGCCTAGTCGAGGGGTACTTAATTTAATATGGAAGATAGCAATTCCGACCACTACGTCCCCATGAGCAAAAAACAGTGGCACAAAATGAGAAGTAGTTGAAAGTTTTGAAAGGTAGCACATGAGAATTTACTTGGATTGGCTTACAAATACCATGCATAGGAGTTTATGGTGGACACAATGGCAAACTTGGTTTTTAGGAGTTGGATGCACGAGTAGAGCTCATACTCAGTACAAGGCGAGGGCTAGCAAAAGACTGGGAGCGACCAACTAAGAGAGCAATAACGGCCATAATCATGCAAAGCGACAAAGCGACATTAGAAAAAGCATAAGATGGCATCAAAAGTCAAAAACTAAATGATCATAGAGGCAATGGCGACTTTGTCTGAGTCTAACATGTGTGAGCATGCGCCAAGTCAACCCAAATAAAGCATCAAGGAGAAAACCAAAATAATGCTTCCAAATAATTAAAACAACGCATGATTTTTTCAAAGGCTCATTAAGCAATCTCAGTTATTTGAGACAAGTTATGCTACATCAAAACCACTAAGCATACTATCAAGAAGATATCAAGCGTGACATGCAAAAGCCTAGGCCGCAGTCTACACAAGCTCCTTCTTGTACCACTTTTTTGCATAAAGCTTTTTCTCTTTTCCAACACCATTCAAACTTTTTATAACCAACTCTTTTATGAAAACCAATATAGACCAGAGGCAAAAATACACCTTGATGAAAATATATAACAAGATCTGAACACAAATCAAGGCGAAAATTCAAAAGCTAAACGCAGTTCTAGAAAAAGAGAACACTCGTTGAAACGAATAGAGTGAAAAATGGAGTGTTCTTGGCAAATGAAAAGCAAGGCAACTTCTCCAAAAGGAATTTGTTGGGGTCCAACCATTTATTGCAGCAAACAAAACAAAACAAAACTAAAAACTAAAAACAACTGACGCTCCAAGAAAAACGCATAATGCATGAAGCAATAAAAATATAGCGTATTGAAAGGTGACCTGATTTTTGCCGATGAAGAAGGGGTGCCTCGGGGGCATCTCCAAGCTTTGACGCTTGTACTTCTTGGATATTTCTTGGGGTGCTGGGCATCCCCAAGCTTGAGCTTTTGTCCATTCTTCAACTCATCTCATCATTCTCCGATCCCTACACTTGAAAACTTCCTACATACAAAACTAAACACAAATCTATTAGCAACATTAGTGTAAGCATAGCAATGAATCAACCCCTTTTTGCTTCAGGTTTCAACTCAAAACCACCACATATAAAGTATATACTACTGTAGCAACTTCCCCAAAAGTTTCGTGATCAAAAGAACTCAAAAAGAAAGCGATAAAGCGGCAAACACAAATATTGGTAGAAATCTGTCAAAACAGAACAGCTGACAAAGGTCGAATTTTTAGAGGGTTTTATGTTGTTCAAATCAAAAACTGTTCAACTAATGAAAGTTTGGATATAACCTGGGGCATATGCACAAGAAATCTCAGGTCCAAAAGATATACAGATAATTTTCACGAATTTTTATGGTGCAGCACCGAAAACTGTTTCAGGACAGCAACATCCCCAAATCTTACCTCGCTCAAATTAGAGACTTCTCTTGGCACAAAAACGAAATAAAAATGATAAGGAGAGGTCATTACAGTAGTAATAACTTCCAAGACTCAAATAAAAGAAAAAGAACTGAAAGTAAAGATATTGGGTTATCTCCCAAGAGTGCTTTTCTTTAACGTCTTTGAGCTAGGCGCAGAAAATGTGAATCAAGTAATATCAAGTGATGAAGCATCAAGCTCATAATTTGCTCTAAGAATAGAGTCAAAAACTAATTTCTTTCTCTTCCTAGGGAAGTTTTCCATACCTTTCTTGAGTGGGAATTAATATTTGATGGTGCCTTCCCTCATATCAATGATGGCACCTACAGTTCGAAGAAAGGGTCTTCCCAAAATATAGGACATGAAGCATTGCATTCAACATCCATAACAAGAAAATCAACAGGAACAAGGTTATTGTTAACCATAATAAAAACATCATTAATCCTTCCCAAAGGTTTCTTCTTAGCAACATCAGCAATAGGAACATCATAATAACACTTTTCAAGAGGTGGTAAATCAAGCATGTCATAAATTTTTCTAGGCATGATAGAAATACTAGCACCTAGATCACATAAAGCATGGCAATCAAAACCATTAACATGCATATCAATGATGGGTTCCCAACCATCTTCTAACTTCTTGGGAACAGAAGCTTTTTGCTTCAACTTTTCATCCCTAATTTTCATAAGAGCATTGGTAATATGCTTAGTAAAAGCAACATTTAAAGAACTAGCATTAGGGGTCAAAGCAAGCTTTTGCAAGAACAAAATAACTTCAGATATATTTCAGCCATCAACATCAAAATCATTAAAGGAAATAGAGCTATCATCTCCCATACTCCGAAAAATTTCAGCACTCTTTTGAGAAAAAGTTTTGGCAATTTTAGGCTTTTTAACACAAGGAGTGGGAGTTCTCTCTACACCAATCAAAGTAAGAGGATTGCTAGCATTAGGAGAAATATCATTAGAGGTAGTAATGGTACATACCTTTATCTTTCTAGCCATCTCATCTTCTCTTTCCCACCTGGCATGCAATTTTGCTAGCATCCTAATATTTTCATCAATTCTAACTTGGATAGCATTAGCAGTAGCAAAAACATTGTTCTCTTTCACATCATTAGGCAACACTTTTAATTTCAAAAGTTCAACATCATGAGCAAGGCTATCAACTTTAGAAGCAAGAATATCAATTTTGCCTAACTTTTCCTCCACAGACCTGTTAAAAGCATTTTGCTTACCGATGAAGTCCTTGAGCATTACCTCAAGCTCGGAGGGCGCGGCCCTAGTGTTGTTGGAGGAATTACCATAAGAGTTACCATAACCGTTACCATTAGTAGAAGGATACGGCCTATAATTGTTACTAGCAAAATTGTTCCTATAAGCATTGTTGTTAAAATTATTGTTTCTAATGAAGTTTACATCAACATGCTCTTCTTGGGCAACCAAAGAGGCTAAAGGAACATTATTAGGATCAACATGAGTCCTATCATTTGAAAGCATAAGCATAATAGCATCAATCTTATCACTCAAGGAAGAGGTTTCCTCAACAGAATTTACCTTCTTACCTTGTGGAGCTCTCTCGGTGTGCCATTCAGAGTAATTTACCATCATATTGTCGAGAAGCTTTGTTGCGGCGCCCAAGGTAAGGGACATAAAAGTGCCTCCAGTAGTTGAATCAAGTAGGTTCCTTGAAGAAAAATTCAGTCCTGCATAAAAAGTTTGGACAATCATCCAAGTAGTCAGTCCATGAGTGATACAATTCTTTATCATAGATTTCATTCTTTCCCAAGCTTGTGCAACATGTTCATTATCAAACTGACTAAACTTCATAATATTGCTACGCAAAGCTATAATCTTAGAAGGAGGATAGTATCTACCAATAAAAGCATCCTTACACTTAGCCCATGAATCAATACTATTTTTAGGCAAAGACAGCAACCAATCCTTAGCTTTTCCTCTCAAAGAAAAAGGAAACAACTTAAGCTTAATAATATCACTTTCCACATTCTTATATGTTTGCATCTCACATAACTCAACAAAATTGTTGAGATGAGCTGCAGCATCATCAGTACTAGCACCAGAAAATTGCTCTTTCATAACAAGGTTCAACAAAGCAGGCTTAATCTCATAAAAATTTGCAGCAGGAGCAGGTGGCGCAATAGGAGTGCAGATAAAATCACTATTATTAGTGCTAGTAAAATCACACAACTTGGTGTTCTCACGAGTAGCCATTCTAGCAAAACTAAAAGCAGACAAGTAAAAACAACTATCAAGGATACTAATTTTTTGTGTTTTTAATAAAATGATGCAAGTAAAAATAAAGTAAAGCAAAACTTAAAACAAAGTAAAGGATGTGCGTGCGAAACTCCCCTTGCAGAAGTCTTCTTTTTCCCCGGCAACGGCGCCAGAAAACTTGTTGATGGTGCGGTATTGAAGGTGCTAGAGAACTTGATTGCGTTTGTTGATGAAGTAAAATAACCGGCCAGTTGGAAACCCCAAGAGAAGGTTTGATGAATATAGCAGCAAGTTTTCCCTCACTAAGAAACCAAGGTTTAATCGTCCAGTAGGAAAAAGCCAATACTCCAGAAGGTGATGCTTGATAGCCTAGTGACACTCCAACAAGGGCGCCGTTAACGATTTCTTGTTAGCGCGTCTTCAACTAGTAGCAACGTGGAACCTGCACACAACACAACCAAATACTTTGTTCCCAACTTACGATGAGGTTGTCAATCTCACCGGTTTGCTTGAAACAAAGGGTATGAGCGTATCGAGTGGAAAACAATAATAGTATGCGAGTAAAGTAAACAGTGTGAGTAAAGTAAACAGGTGAAAGCAATATAATGGAAATAGGACCGGGGTCCACAGTTCACTAGCGGTGTCTCACCATAAGAAAAAATAACACATGCTGGGTAAACAAATTACAGTTGGGCAATTGATAGAATAAAGACAACGTGCATGTCGAGAGGATCACTATGATATTTACTCTGGGCATTACAACAAGATACATAGACCGCCATCCAACTGCATCTATGACTAATAATCCACTTGTGGTGAATCAATCTGAGAACTCCACAAGTATTAAGTTGCGAAGAACAGATAATTGCATTAAGCAAAGTGTGTAATGTAAACAAAGCATATGCCCTCGAGCATATGAATGTTGTTTTCCCCCTAGTAGCAACAGCACATCTACAACCTTA
The DNA here is from genome assembly GCA_007115705.1 of Dactylis glomerata. NCBI lineage: Eukaryota > Viridiplantae > Streptophyta > Magnoliopsida > Poales > Poaceae > Dactylis > Dactylis glomerata. Next base: position 332,306 of record QXEO01001223.1, read on the forward strand.
GAGGTTTCTGTCACTCCCCAGATTAAATAGAGGCATGAACCCACTATCGAGCATAAATACCCCCTCTTGGAGTCACTAGCAACTACTCAGCCAAGATAGCTACTAACAACGGAGAGCATGCAAGATCATAAACAATATAGAGATAACATAAGATAAAATTTAGTACATCAACTCAATCATAACACCAATATTCATCGGATCCCAACAAACACAACATGTAGAATTACATAACGGTGATCTCGATCATGTAAGGCAGCTCACGAGATCTAAACATGAAGCACATGGTGGAGAAGACAACCAACTAGCTACTGCTATGGACTCATAGTCCAAGGTAGACTACTCACTCATCGCGCCGGAGGTAAGCATGGCGATGAAGAAGACCTCCGGTGGCGATTCCCCTCTCCGGCAGGGTGCCGGGAAGAGCTTCTGGACCCTCCCGATCTCGGGTCGATGACGGCGGTGGATCGCGATGTGTTTCTGGAAAAGTGATCGGGTATTTAGGTTTTTCCCGTCGGGGGGTCTTATAGGCGAAGGGGCAGCGTCAGAGGTGGACCAGGAGGCCCACACCACTAGGGGGCATGGGCCAGCCCTAGGCCGCGCCGCCCTGTGGTGTGGCCGCCCTTTGGCTCGGCTCCGTCTCCTCTTCGGTCTTCTGGAAGCTCCGTGAAATATCTGGACGTCTGGCTTTTGTTTCGTCCAATTCCGAGAATATTTCCTATGTAGCATTTCTGAAACACAAAAACAGTAGAAAACAGGGAACTGGCACTGTGGCATCTTGTTAATAGGTTAGTTCCGGAAAATGCTTAAAAATGCCACGAAGTGTAACGAAACACTAAGCAAATGGTGTAAAAACAAGCATGGAGCATCAAAAATTATGGATACGTTTGAGACGTGTCATCCACCTGCACGCCAATTCTCTGTTCTCATCATCAGAAACATTAGGAGAATCAATAGCATCAGAAATATCAGTAGATGGACTATCATAAAACATAACTGCCTCATTAAAAATGACATTCCTGCTCAACAAAACTTTCTTGGTTTCAGGATTCCATAATTTATATGCCTTAACTCCTGAACCATAACCAAGAAAGATGCACTTAACATCCCTTGGCTCTAACTTTCCATTATCAACGTGAGCATAAGCAGTGCAACCAAAAACTCTCAACTCAGAATAATCAGCTGGTGAACCAGACCATACCTCAATGGGAGTTTTCTTATCAAGTGGAATGGAAGATGACCTGTTGATGAGATAGCATGCGGTGGAGGCTGCTTCAGCCCAAAAACGTCTATGCGTCTTTACATTAGACAACATGCAGTGAGCCCTCGAAATAATGGTCATGTTCATGCGTTCAGCCACGCCATTCTGTTGAGGGGTGTACGGGATGGTATGATGTCTTACCATGCCATCGTTGCTGCAAAACTCATCAAATTCATTTGAACAAAATTCCATACTATTATCAGTACGGAGTATCTTAACCTTCCTTTCAGTTTGTGTTTCTACCATAACTTTCCACTTCTTAAAAGCAGCAAAAACATCAGATTTATGTTTCAGAAAATATGGCCACACTTTCCTTGAGTAATCATCAATAATAGTAAGCATGTAATTAGCACCACCATTAGAAGTTCTACGGGACGGACCCCAAACATCAGCATGCATATAATCTAAAATGCCTTTGGTGGTATGAACGAAAGCATTGAATTTAACTCTTTTATGCTTACCAAAAATGCAATGCTCACAGAACTCAAACTTACTCAAGTCGCAGCCATCAATCAGCTCTCTCTTTACCAATTCTGCCATGCCAAGCTCACTCATATGTCCAAGACGCTTATGCCAAAGGTTAGTCTTACTAGAATCATCAGAACTAATAGCAGCAGCAATACCAGGCAAAGTGCTACCTCTAAGGACATATAATTTCGCAGAATTTATATCACCAATCATAACAATGAGAGAACCTGATGATACCTTCAGACGTTTTTCCCCACCTTTGTACTTATACCCGTCACAATCCAGGATACTAAGAGAGATCAAATTCCTCGCCATGGAGGGTATGTGTTTCACTCCAGTCAACGTGCGTATCATCCCATCATGGGTTTTGATCTGAACAGAACCAACGCCAACAATGTTGCACTGGTTATCATTTCCCACACGCACAAAATCTCCAGTCTGCACAGACTCATAAGAACTGAACCAATCCTTGTTACAGCAAATATGAAACGAACATGCGATATCAAGAATCCATTCATCATCACGTGAAACACATGCAACAAGAACATCTAAACATTCATTATCAGAACTATCACTACCAGAAACAACAACAGCCTCACCTTTACCCGAGGCTACGGCAACCTTACCATTACCATCATTGTTTTTTGGTTGGTAAGTTCCGTTTCTTTTCTCCTTGTTCTGCAACTTCCAATAATCATCAATATTGTGGCTGGGTTTCTTACAATACTTGCAGAACTTGTCACGTCCCTTGGACTTTGAGCGACCTTTGTCGATCTTACTCTTATCTCTGTTGTTGTGGTGGTGGTAGTTATCTCGCTGCTCAGGCCTGCCTCGGACCTCTAACGCCTCCGCCTTGGAAGACGAACTTTTAGCCTGCACCATAGATTTAATCTTCTCCCTTTGATGGAGAGCCTCATAAACTTCGGTGAGGGTTAGTGTATCACGACTTATACATATGGTGTTACGGAAATTCGTAAAGGAACTAGACAATGAGACTAATAGTAGAAGTGCTAGATCTTCATCCTCATATTTTACCTCCATGGACAGTAAGTCAGAAACGATCTCCCTAAAGATCGATAGGTGATTCATCACGGACTGACCTTCCTGCAGCTTGTGCTAGAACAGCTTCATCTTCACTTGCAACCTACTGGTTAGATCCTTTGACATGCAGATCGATTGCAGTTTCAACCACAGGGCCGATGCAGATTTATCTTGCAACACTTCCTACAAAATATTATTGGATATATGAAGTTGAATCAAAGACAAAGCCTTATGGTCTTTCCGCTTTTCCTCCTCTGTCCATGACGCAACCGGTTTCTTTCCGAAACCATCGAGCGCATCATCGAGATCTGAAGTTTGGGCGAGGATCGCCCTCATCTTCACTTGCCACAGGGAGAACCTTGTGGTGTAATCCAGCTGCGGTAGATCGAACTTCAAAGACGCCATGTCGCAAAACCCTAGATTAGAAACCTGGGGCTCTGATACCACTTGTTATAAAAACGATAGGCAATAACGAAGAACGAAAAAGAAATCATAGCACGGAGACACAAGATTTTAACGTGGAAAACCCTCTCCAACAAAGAGAGGTAAAAACCACGGGCGCCAGCCAGCAAAACTTTACTATATCTGGAGTGTTTACAAACGCCGTGGGTAACCCTAATGATGCGATCTACCCTAGCCAGCGGCTTACAAGGAGTATATATAGGCGGCAGCAACGATCCATACCGCGGGGGATGTCGCCCCCCGCACCCCCCACAGGCGTCCCTGTTGGGCACGGAGTGGGCCAACTTCAGACTCCATTCCACTCAGCCCAAGCCTCCGGCGACGGGCCTCGCTCCGCTCGTCAGAAGTTGGCCTTTACTTTGTAGAATTTGGATCAACATACAACATATGGGAATCTTCCCATCTATGTGCAAGAGAATGGTAACCCCAATCTCCCGCCAGAAATAAGCCTTTTCTAATGAATATAGTCGATTCATTAACCAAGTGGATCATTCTTGCATCTTGCCAAGTATTGCCGAAAACAATTGATATGACACCAACAGGATCGGCTACTTGAGCAGCCTTATGGAAAGCATGCTAAACGCACTAAGGTGCAAGACATAACACATCTAGTTTCTTCAGCATTTTACTCCCAAAACAGTACAACAGAGTGTCTCTGCCCGTTAACTCATTCTTTTCAGACGAAGTAAGTGAATGCTGACCCTTCTTGTTCTGCAGGAACAAAGCTGCTGTGAGAGGCTATTTCGCCTGGTCATTCATGGATGTGTTCAAGTTCCTGGAAGGATACCAGTTGAAGTACGGCCTGTACCACGTGGACTTCGCCGACGCGAGGCGGCCGCGGCGAGCCAGGCTCTCGGCTCGTTGGTACGCCGGCTTCCTGAAAAAGAAGGCTGAAACCTCTACGGTTCTGTCGAGCATGCAGGATCAGAACCAGGAGTTGGACACCGTGGCCTGACTCCCGCCCCCAGTATGGTGCATCAAGCGTGCGTGCCTTGGTTGCCTGCAGTCTTTTTTAGCTCTCTGGATCATGGCCTAGGGTATGGCATGATGGTCATATTTTTCATCTTATTTGGTCGCCTGTACACAGTTCAGCCAGAGCAGAAACATAATAATCTTGGCTGTTTGGTTACGCCTTTGTGCTCACATATGCAATGCTCGGCTGTTTGGTTATTGGCCTGGCTCATGATTATTCTCAACTCTTTCCACATAGGTGAAATTACCTCACATGGAACATTTTTTCTATGAGCCTTAGAAAAGAATTTACAACATGAGAGTTGAGGGAAAAAACAAAATGAAGCTAGCGGTCAAACAAAATGTCGGTTAGTCTAGGGTTTCTCCGCTCCGGCGATTGCAGATCCTAGCCTTTCTCGACAATCTCTGCTGACGAGAATGGATAGTCTGTTTGGAAGGCTATGACCCGGTAGAATGGAATTATTTTGAAGGCTGTTTGTTAAAGTTGGACTTCTCCTTGATCTGGACGAGCACAATTATGCGTTGCGTAACATTAGTGAGAAATACTATCCAAGTGAATGGAGAGTCGACTGAACTTGTGGTTCCAACCAGGGGAATATGGCAAAGGGACCCAATAAGCCCCTACCTATTTCTTCTGTGTAATGAAGGATTGGCTTGTCTTCTGCAACAAAAGGAGGCCCAAGGTGCACTACAAAGGTCTGAGAAATGGCCGACTTGGAACTCCTATTTCACACTTACTGTTTGCAGATGATGATATTTTCTTCGCACGCAGTGATCAAAGAAGCCTTGACGCCTTGCATGACACACTAGAGGTGTATAATGAAGGATCGGGCCAAAAAATTCATAGAGATAAATCATCCATCTTCTTTGGATCTCATTGCCATGTTACTGTCAAAAAGGCCATTATGCATAAACTGGAAGTCCAAATAGAAGCTCTAAATGAACTGTACTTGGGAATGCCTACTGGTGTGGGGCGATCTCCGGTGAGTACTTTCAGATTTCTGCTTGATCGTATGTGGAAGAGAATGAATGGATTCTCGGATCGACCAATATCTAGATGTGGGAAGGAAATTTTCCTCAAATCCGTGATCCAAGCTATCCCTTCACACAGGATGAGTTGTTTCCAACTGATAGTGTCTTCTTGTACTAATATGGGCAACGGAATAGTCAATCAGTGGTGGGGAGTCAAAAATGGTAAGAAGAAGATGCACTGTAGGTGTCTATCCACACCCAAAGCCCTCGGCAGTCTAGGGTTCCGGGACATGGATTGTTGAACCAAGTGATTCTAGCATGGCAGGGTTGGCGACTAATGACTGATCTATCCTCTTTGCATGTCTGGATTCTGAAGGAAAAATTTCCTTGATTGCGTTTTTTGGGAGCGCCACAACCAAGGTCTGCATCATATACATGGAGAAGCATCCTATTTGGCCGTGAGTTGCTGAAAACAGGAGTGAGATGGGGCATTGGTGAGGGATCATCGACTAAGATCCATTCTGACAATTGGATTCCAGGGGTTCCATCTCTTCTGGTTAAACCCCTTGTGATGTTGCTTGAGAACCAAACAAGGAGTATCTTGATTACAGAAGACACTCAGTCATGGGATATGAATCTGGTGCGTACTATCTTCACTGAGGAGGTTGCAGAGCAAGTCCTCTCCAAGTACCAATCAGTCGCTATGGCAATGACGATTTTTCTTCCTGGCCACACAAAAGGTTTGGATGCTACACGGTCAAGTCAGGTTACAACCTCGCAAGATCTATCAAGTTTAATGACCAGCGTAGCTCGAGGGGTGGTGGCATGTCATCAAGTACGGAAGGTGATTCAAAACTTTGGTAGAAACTCTGGTTGGTTAAAGCTCCTGGGAAAATGAAAATTACATTATGGAGGTTTGCTCATGACTGTCACCCCCCCCGACCATCAACTTCAAAAGTGCCATATTTCGGCATGCCCTGATTGCATTTTTTGTGGTCTACATGAGACCATTGTGCATGCAATCTTGTTCTGCCAGTTTGCACGAGAAGTTTGGGCGGCGGTTCGAGTTGTTGATCCGATCAACATTCAACAGAAGTTCTTCTTCTCTCCGTGTATTTGGGCACTAGACTTTTAGAGAGATGTTCTAAGATGGAAAGAAAAATAATGGTTGCGACATTGTGGCGCTTATGGGATGCAAGAAACAAAGTCCATGAAGGCGAACCAATGATGCATCCTAATTCTGTGGCTGAGAAAGCACTGGCCTATATCCAGATGATAGCCACGCATCTCTACAAACCTATTGTCAGTCACACATGTGAGTCTAATTCTTCAGTTTCAAAATGGTCTCCACCATAGGCAGGCTCGGTTTTGATTAATGTCGATGCAGGGATCTTCTCGGCGGATGGGGATATGTGTTATGATCTGTGACTACATGGGACATTGTTGTTCATCCGATCAAGCTTCAACGGAAGTTCTTCTTCTCTCCGTGTATTTGGGCAAGAGATGTTCTAAGATGGAAAGAAAAATAATGGTTGTGACATTGTGGCACTTATGGGATGCAAGAAACAAAGTCCGTGAAGGCGAACCAATGATGCATCCTAATTCTGTGGCCGAAAAAGCACTGGCCTATATCCAGATGATAGCCACACATCCCTTCAAACATATTATCTATAACACATGTGAGTCCAATTCTTCAGTTTCAAAATGTCCTCCACCGTAGGCAGGCTCGGTTCTGATTAATGTCGATGCAGGGGTCTTCTCTTCTTCTCGGCGGATGGGGATAGGTGTTATGATCCGTGACTACATGGGACATTGCTTAACTGCTTGCAGTGAGCATCTTGATGGGATCAGAACACCGTAAATTGCTGAAGCTCTGGCGCTGAGGCGAGCAATTACCTTGGCGAAGGATGAGGGTTTTAGCAAGGTTGTCATTTAGTCTGACTGCCTTTCTATTGTGCAGCGGGTAAATTCAGATGATGAAGATCGCTCGCTCTGCGGTCCTATCACAAAGGACGTCAGCTTGTTGATAACCTCCTTTTCTTACTGCTTCATTGGTCATGTTAATCGGAGCTTGACCGTTGATGCTCATATCATACTTTAGCAAAGCATAGTGAACCTTTAGGCTATCGTGGCCCCATTCACTACTGCAGAATAGCTTATAGCCGCCAGCCTATTAGTGACGGGCAAAACAAAGCCCGCCACTAATAATGGTCATCAGTGACGGGCAAAAAAATGCCCGTCACTGGTAACTCCTAGGTCGAAAGCTATACCAAGTACCAGTGACAGACATAATTATGTGCCCGTCACTAGTATTACAGAAACATACTAGTGACGAGCACTTCTAATATGTCCGTCACTAGTATTGCAAGTACCAGCGACGGTCCTTCTAGAGTTGCCTGTCACTAGTATGTATCAACCACCAATGACGTCCGTTTTCCATTCACACATCACTAGTAAGGACATAGCAGTGACTCCAATTGTTATGGCCCGCATATTAGAATTGTGATCATGATAGTGAGTTTAGAGGGAGCAAAATATTTTGCCAAATCCAAATGTCACCATGCACCTTTAGGCCTCTCATGTACATCCAATGCTTATCCAATGGTGCGCAAGACACAAAGGCGAAATCTTTTAGTACCTACCTGTTTTGGACCATGGTGGACATTGAAAACACTTTGCGGGCTTGTGTATCTCGTGCGGCGCTCTTTGGCTTTGTGCCACACCGGCATGCACATCGGATCGGAAGGAAATCGTGTAGTGTTGCACATCGGAGAGGATGGGAACAACAATAGGGTAGCGGAGAGAAAGAGGACCTATGCAAAATATTTAAACTGCTGTTCATATGTTGGAAAATTGTGGAGAACCGAATTCAACTTGAAGTGCGTGTGCGGGATTGCATCTTGGCTAAACGTCCTTTGAGCTTTTTCCTTTCAGCCATGTGGATTGTTAGATTGGACGTGTTTTGGATGGAGATTAGAGGTGTAATAAAGGTGCAGCGTGACTTTTAAGTTTTAATAACAAGTATTTTTTGAGAGCTTTTTTAATAATAAGTTAGTATAGTCCATCTGCGTTCGATCCCCTCTCCCTCTCCCCTGATTCAACCACCGCCGGCGGCCGGTCGATCTCCCCAAATCCTGCCGCTCTCCCGCACCTCCCCTCCGGAGGCAGCCGGTCTCCCCCAACCCCGTCGCCTCTCCCGGTATATCTCCCTCGATGGCCCCGCATTCCTGCTCCTCCAATCGAGCTACCGCGCGCCGAACCCTAGCTGCCCCTGCCGGCCGCCGTCGAGGATGGACCAGCCCGGCCTCGTGCATCCCCTACCTCCAGCCTACCCGGCTCAGCTTTCCCCGCTACTCGCCGGTTCCGTACGGCCTCGGCGCTCGTCCACGAGGAGGACGCCGACCGGTTCCTCCAGATGCGCAGCCGGCGCCGCCACGGGGAGGTCGACCAGCTCTCCTCCAATGACCCCTCCGCCTCCACACGCCGGTGGTCAGTACGCTTCCTCCTTTGACCTCACGGCCTCCCTTCCTCTCCCGCTGATTTTTTTCCTGTAGGCTTCAAGTGTAGCTGTGTAGGCATATATGCATGTGTAGTAGAGATTAATTGCAATAGACGTTCGTGGACAATTGTGAACTAATTGTAATACTACCATGGAATATAGCTCTGTTAGGTTATATCAAGTGTTGACACGTTATGGCAAAGAAATTTTGATTCTTTGGCACTGTATGCAGCAATGTGCAATGACAGCAACATTGCGTAGACACCAATTATTGTGTCAGTGTGAGACAATGATTTGCCATCGACTTATCTTGGTTTTCATTTTTCTATATGCAAACACAAATTGATATTCAGAAGCCTGCTACCTTTCATTTTTAGTGATGGATTGTGATAGTTAGAGTGAAAAATATGAGACCCGAGGACTTGAAACGAGCCGCTCAGCAGCTGAATCAGACAAGACATGAGGATATGCTTAATATGACTGAGAAAATTGGGACGCTAGGATGATTCCTAACCTCCCACGCCGCATTGCTTCCTCTTCCTACACAAGATCTTATCCTGCCTCCAATCCCCCGTCTCCCGTCTCCAACAGATCGGAGAAAACAAATCATGTTCGCCTCCTGGTAACACGTGTTGCCGCTTCCCATGGTTTTTTCCATGGAATCCACTCCGCGGCTCCCACTACTCTGCTGCAATTTCTTCTCACATGCAACGTGAAAGTAGTCCCAATATGGTTTAGTCATGGATCAACTTTCAGGGAAACAACAGCAACTAATCCAGTCTATGGCATGCGGCATCGCATGGTTTCCATCTGCGCTGCGGTGCAAGCTGCAGATCCTATACTATATATGTGATGTGGTATGACTTAGTATTCTCATATATTGACATAACTTCTGAACAAGCCACCTTTTGTCTTATGTGTTCTGTTAAATTAGTTGAACATCACGATCTAATTGAAACTTCTAATTGTCTGGCTCCCTTATTTTCCCTCGGCTACCATCACTCTAATGTTGTGTGAAACTAAAAGTTTCTGTGGTTGATTGAAGGATTGTCTAATGCAATGTACAATGGTCGACTTTTCTTAATGCCTGATTGGATTATAATTCTACCATATGTGTGGTAAGAAGGCAACTGGCATTCGCAAAAAAAAGGCAATGGAGATATTTCATGTTCGGATCATATGGTAGAGTATTTTTATGTGATGATATCAGGCAATTTTTTCTTTGTGCAGAAGCTAGCTGGAATCTGAGTTGTTTACCCTCAACGCCCTCTAAACTAGCACATCCATTGGTACTCAAAATTTGTTATCTGGCCTGTAAAAAAAATCCGTTATCTGGTATTTTAGCAAAATCTTTTTACTTAAACTAAACTCTCTCTTTAATGTAAATAATAAATTTGTAGCATAAATTTATTTGTAAGTTTGACATAATCCAATTTGTATCTCAGTACACTATATTGTTGCACATATCAGCCTTAGTATTTATGAGTATGTTTAAGGGGCTTTGTTTGATACTACCTCGATCTGTACCGGTTTATTAGGCCGATACGTAGTTTAAGAAAAATATTTGACCATAAATTTGGTCAAGAAAAGATAAAATTTTATGTCGCAAAAATTATACCATGTCATTCACATTCGAAAGATGGTTCCAATGGTATATTTTTTGTGAAATACAATTTATAAGTTATTAATAAACACAAGCACATGTTAATGCTAATAGAATATGTTATTATTGGTACTAAAATAGATAATGCAGAAAGTATTTTTCATACATTCTTACATACAAGTATATACATTGTTAGACCGCAACTTTGGAGGTAGCTAAATATTTGGTAACTTGGTATGCGTTTGCATCTTCAATATCCATCATAGTGATCCATCTTTCCACCAGGTGTTGATGGTAATAAAATCAACGTAGAAGCTTGCATGTGCATTGCTGCTGGATGTTCTTTTTCCAAATAGTTAAGCTAGTAGTTCGGTTTTAGCATTTGTTGTCTGCTGTAAATTTGTGCAAATCTTCTGATTATTCCTCTTACATACAAGTATACACATGGTTTACCACTTCACCAATATATCGTTTCCTTATTCATGATCATAATAAAATAGCATTTCATTTTAATTCCTTTTTCTGTGATCTGATTATGAAACCTACTATTATTAGCATATAGGTGAAATACGAAAACTAGCCTGTGCAATGCGACTGCGCGGGTTGACGACTAGTTTATCTAATACATTGGGTACTGAAATTTCCAGAGTATCACCCTTATTTATTCTTATTACTTTCGTTCCAGGGAAATGAACTTCACAGCCGAGGGCAGTATACTGATGCTGCTGCCAAGTACAAGCTTGTGCGTTTTAAATCCCACTCTTTTTTTAAGTGACATGGTTGCCAGCCTTAATTTATATGTTCTATTGTTGACTAGACCAAGGATAACGTGAAGAACATCATCTTCAGCTGGGCAAACTTTGCAGTTGCAGTGTGCCCTTAATTTAATGTCTTGTTACCTGAAATCAGCGAAGTTTGAGGAATGTGTAAATGAAGGTTCAGAGGTATGTTTGAGGGTTTCTACTTTTTGTTAACAATAGTATATGCAGGTGTGGTTACAGTACACACGTTCATTAAACTGCTACAGCTATCTTGAATGCAATCTACTTTCCCTGTTTCTGTTTTGCTATTCGGTATCTATTATGTCCTGTTTAAATGAAAGCATGTAACTCTCTTCAAGTTAAATGTTACGGGAACTCTATTGTTAGTTGAGCAACTCAGTGCTAACCCAACAATCAAATGTGCCACAGGTTCTAACTTACGACTCGAACAATGTTAAAGCATACTACCGGAGGGGTCAGGCATACAAAGAACTAGGAAACCTGGAAGTAAGCTTTGTTATGCTTTTAATCATCGTATATCTCTTGGTTTTGTGCAAATATATTTTCTCTTTGTCTCCAACTATAGTTCACTTGAAAATGCATTCAGGCTGCTGTTGCTGACTTGAGTAAAGCCCATGAAATCTCTGCTGAGGAGTGAAACTATTGTTGAGGTTTTGAGGTATGGTTTAATTTATTCCTGCACAAACAATTTAATTTCTGTTGATATTGGTGTTGATGCTGACAAAAATGATTAGTAATTTTAGTTCTCGGCTTTTTTTCACTCCTACTGATAGACTATATTCATGATGCAGAGACACGGAAGAAAAACTTTCAACCGAAGGGGAAGGAGCAAACTTGCCAAAAGGTATCTTCACTATGGTCTCTCGCACCCTGCGTGCGGTGGTAGGCTCGGCTGGCCCTGGCGTTGTCTACCTCGACTACATCATCGGCTCACCGCGCTGCAACTGTGGTGCTCTCTCATCCTCGGCTGCTTATTTTATTTGGTGAGCTTTGCTTCAACCCTTGAGCTCCTCTACTTCTGAGGTACCAGGGACATTGTGCCATCGCTATTTGTGCTTCTACCTTTGAGCCAACGACCTATTGATGTCTAGTTGTGCTGATGCATGTATATTTGATGGCTCGACTTTGTAGTTCTATTGCCTCTGGATATTGTCACTGCCTAGTTGCTATGATTCTAGGACTTGATTATGTGCCCAAGGTTAATTGCTTTTCTTGAATAAGGTCATATGTGTGTTTAACTTGCTAGTTTGTGTATCATTAGCTAGGTAATTTAATTGACACGTAACCTAGCTAGTTTGTTTGACACATGCTCTAGCAGTCAATACCATACGACTAAATTTCCTTCAATTTTCTTCTAGTTTCAATGAATGGAGATGCAAGAAGATAATGATCATGAGGATTATGAAGTGGACACGTGTTCATATCGATGTGGCTCGCACCATTGTGGGAACATTTTTGGATTATCTTATGTGTGATGGTAATGCCACATTGTAATTTGGATCATGTGATTTGCTTGTTCTTATGTCATTGTGTTATCTTTGCAAAAATTATATCATATTGGATTATGTGGTACATCTTACCGTGCTATTTGGAATATAAGTGAAAATTCATATATATTTTTTATTACCGAAATGCATACCAGTGACGGCCATGATAATAGGCCTGTCACTAGAAAATTGCATGTTGTTGGGCCTTTGATCAATACTAGTGACGTGCAGATCTGTCCCGCCTGTCACTGCAATACATATACCAGTGACGGGCAGATTGCCTGTCACTAGTAACTGATTACCAGTGACAGCATACTAGTGACGGGCAGCTTGCCCGTCACTGATAAACAAAATAGGCCTGTCACTAGTAAGGATTTCTGCAGTAGTGATTTCATTCCTCTCTCTTCTCAACAGTATCCCAAAGAGCTCCCGAGTGAGCCGGCCCAAACTGTCGTCGCTCTCGCCGGTGATGCCAGCCGAGAGCGGCGGTGGGGAAGCACCGGCGACCGTAGTTTTTGGTTTCCGTGGTTGCCTCGTGCAGTAGTGGGCTCTATGCCCAGTGTCATGGAGATCTCGGATCTGACCGGATAGATCTGGTCAACGATCAGCAGGCACAGAGAGCCGGCCGATGCCCGGCAGAGGTGGGCCGATTCCCGGCGGCGGCGGCCGCCGGCGGCGAGGTCGGAGGAGCATCCCCTGGCGGGCTCGATCGGGCGGTCGGAGGCGGTCCCCTGGCGGGCTCGATTGGCGGTCGACGGGGTAGAGGGCGGCCGAGCCGATGCGTGCAGATCGGCGGCCGACGGGGCGGGGGCGAGGTAGCTCGAGGTCGAGGTCCTGGCGGGGTCGGGGGACTCGGGCAGGGGCCCCGTGAGCAGCCGTCGGTGACCCGGAGGAAGACAGGCCCGGGCCTGGGCGTGGGCGTCCGGGATCGAAGACTGACGGAACGGGCAGAGGAGAAGGACGACGATCAACAGGGGAGACGGACAACGGCCAGAGAAGGGGCGACGTCGACAGTAAGGAAAAAAACGGCAACGACGGCCGGTGAGATTGGATCGGAATCAAGCACGAGTTGCGCGTGCGGGAGAGAGAAAAAGCCTACGCTCTGATACCATGTTAGGAAGATGCAACTTGTATTATCGCCAAAGGCCACAATATATAGTACATGTACAGATGCAAATATGCAGGAAGCCCCATAACATATAGGGGAACTACAATATACAAATATATACATCTAACAAGCCTTAGGGTTGCCTCCGCCGTGGCCGCGCTTCACTGGTGAAGCAAGCCATGGTGCAGTCGACCAACACCGCTCCAAATAAGCTGATGGTATCGTCGGCCTTCCCGTGGTGCAGGTGTGCTGCTCTGCCGCGCTTCTCCTAGCCGGCCGTGGTGGCGAGGAGGAGTTGTGTGGAGGAGCAGCTGGCTCGTGGCTTTGCCCTGTTGACCGGCTGTGGCGGCAAGGGGAAGTGGCAAGGCGCGGCACCCTTCTCTACTCATTGGGGAGGGGCTCTCTCTTGCCGATGGCTACAGCTCCACTTCCCCTTCTCCTCCGTCCTCCGTGGTGGTGTCTGGTTCAATTTGGTGGATGCGTCTGCTTCCGTCTGCCTGGGAGCTTCTCTCCAGCGACTTACGGCGGCAAGCTCCATCGTCTCGGTCGTACCAAATGGTGTAGGGCACCGCTCCCTCTGCTTCGCCCTGGCCGAGCCAGCGTCTCTCCTGCTGCCCCACTCCAAGTGGCATGTTCCCCAGTGGTGGTTCGGTGGCTGTGCTCGGCGACCTCGTCGGAATCCTCGAGGAGGAGCTCAAGGACGGATCGCGTTTCTGAACTAGATCTGAGGTCCTTTTTGCACTTTTGCATGGCCTAATTATAATTTTTTTCTTTCTTTGTAGGCCTTTTTGCAAATGTGTAATTGATAAGGTTGAATAAAGCAGCTTTGGGATCTTTCCAGACCACGTCTCTGTTAAAAAAAAAAAAGGCTATCGTGTGTCAGCGTGGTGTTGCTCCGGATTGTATCCGTGAGATTATTTGTAAAAAAAGTGGCTAAAAAAATTGAACTGCAGTTCAGCAAATTTTGAAACAAAACAGATGTGCTTGGATGCTTTTCCTTTTTCAGATCAACATTACTGATTATACGTCGCGCGGATTAGCGAGGCCCAAATAAAACTAACTTCGCACAAAGAAAATCACAACGGCGACGGGAAAACCCCCAAAGTCCAAACACTCCACAGCCATGTCCGTCGCCGCAGCCGACTGGCTCCCGTCGGCGACCGTCACGGCGTCCGGCCGTCCGGTGCTCTACCCCGGCGAGATCGAGCGGAACCTGCTCCCACTCGCCGACCTCGAGCCGGAGGAGAACCCCCGCCTCACGCCCCTCCGCGGCTGCCTCCTCGCGCTCACCTCCTACCGCCTCATCTTCCTCCACGAGCCTTCCCTCTCCGCGCGCGCCCTCCCGCTCGCGTCCATCGTCCACCCGTATCCTCCCCACCGCAGGCACAACCATAACCCCCTCCGCTCCCTCTTCTCGTCATCATCCTCCTCGTCGCATCACCCGCGTATCCGCCTCCAGATCTCACTGCCCCCGTCGCGATCGGAGGTCGTCGCCGTGGTCGTCACCTGCAAGGCCGACGTGGATGTGTTCTACGGGAGGCTGGTCGAGGCCATCCGCGCGCGGGCCTGGGAGGTGGCCGCAGCAGCGGCTGTTCCCGCGAGTGGCGCCTCGGTGGCTGTGGGAACCCCGGCGCGGGAGGATCTCGCGATCAGGATGCCCGTGGTAGGAGTGTCGGGGATACTGCGGAAGGAGCAGGAGGCGTGGGAGAGTGCGGGGCAGAACTTGCAGGACGCCTTCCAGGATCTCAACGCCCTCATGGTTCGTTCCCCTTTGCTGCTTCCTGCTTTGAGATGATGTTTTCATTAGTGTTTGTGAAGGAGTTCAGACATCCCAGATTTGATCACCACGTTCTAACTGACAATGAATTGGTCATAACTTCGTGAACATCCTTCGCATACAGAGCAAAGCCAAGGAGATGATGGAATTAGCAGAGAAAATGAGGCAAAAGCTATTGACGAACCAATCAAATTCCAACGATGAAGAGATGGGTTCTAAGCAAGACATGCAGGATTTGTTATTGAGCGTTGGCATCGTGTCTCCCGTGACAAAAGAAACTGCTGGTGCTTTGTACCATCAGCAGCTTTCACGACAGGTAATTTGTGCTCCCTCGTGATTTTCTAGCACTGCTGGTCGAAACTCTCACTTACTGTGTAGTTGAACGCGGTGAGAATAGTAATGCGTGAGTATATAAAATCGCATGCCATTTACAAAATGTTTAGCTGGGAACTTCATCACCAAATAATTTAAGCACAGCAGTAATTTCCAGTCTAAATTGTCTGCGCTTGACGGAAACGGTCGTTTTCCATACCTTTCATCCAATGGGAACTTCATGCTGCCTATTCATGAAACTGATCAAATTTGGAACCCTTTTTTATGTCCTTGTTTAGCTAGTTGGGTAATAGCTTTCAGTTATTTTGAGCCATAGGATGTTACATCGCCTTTAAGTTCCCATCGAGCTAGTGAAAACAATCCCACCGAGAAAAATAAACCTACCTGTGCTTGAGTGGGTTAGGGTTTACTTCCCACCATTCAAGATACAAGAAAGACCTCTCACACTCTTTCTTGCATATTCATTTTGCAGGAACGAGTTGTCCATGCCTTTAGTTTGCTTCTACTTTGATAGCCCTTCTTTTTCATCTTCCGATTTTTTCCAGTCACACTACATTATACAAAGAATTAGACTTACTCAGGCTTCTTTCATTGGGTTCATGATCAGCTGGCTGACTTCGTAAGAGTACCAGTTGAGAGAGCAGGTGGTATGATGGCACTAGTCGATGTCTACTGTCTCTTCAACCGTGCCAGAGGAACAGGTCTGTGCTTACGCTGATGACTATATCTAGAAAAAATTCCATCACCACTCGTGTTCTGAAAATTGATTTTTGTTTGTTCTAGAGTTGATCTCACCAGAGGATCTTTTGCAAGCTTGCTCCCTTTGGGAGAAATTTGATGTGTATGTATTCGTTTTCTTGATAATTGCAGAAGCCTTTCATTGTCAGAAATTAAATAAGAGTGATCTTATTCCTAGATATGGTTTTGTGAAAACAAGAATGTACCTTTTCAGCTGGTTTGTCGCCAGCCATTAATTATGGTTTTGATGTTTGCTTATAGATGTTGATTTGTAATAAGCAGCCCAGTTATGCTCCGGAAATTTGACAGTGGAGTGAAGGTGATCCAGACCAAGACGCATAGTGATGATGAGGTAATCCTAGGCAATAATAAGTCCAGATATCATTTTTTTTGCATCCATATCGAGTAGCGCTGCACGGCATAGCAGGAGTGTGCTAGCAGCCACACAAGAAAAGTTTGTCTTTCTTTAAAAAAGAAAAGAAAAGTTTGTCTTAATTATGTCTCGCCCTGGCAAATCTGATTCCTATCGAGATTCGGAGTTTTGATCAAAAGTATCCGCATGCTTCCGTGATGTTGTAACACTTGTGCTACCATCTTTAGTAGCTACATAGTCATACTGATCTCCCACCATAAACATAGGTATTTGCAAGAATCTCATCACTTGCGCAAAAGCCGGATGCTCTCCAGAAAGGAATAAGCCCCAGCGACGCTGCATTTACGCTGGGGATTGCACCAGCTTTAGCGAAGGAGCATCTCTTAAATGCAGAAAACAAAGGTCTTCTGCGACTACTCTTTTCAAGTATATGCAAGACATGTAATTAGTCCCAGACTGAAAGAACTAACTAATATCATCTCTTTCTCAGGTCTCCTCTGCAGGGACGTCAGTCCAGATGGATTCCGCTTCTACATCAATTTGTTTAACGAGATTGATCCCCAAAATATTTATTTGTGAGTAGATCTCTCCGATGCCTCCCCCTTTGAGTTTCAAGGGATATATCTGTTCCTTAGGTTTTGCCATGTTATTAAGTTTAGTTGGAGCACGTGTTGTACTGATTGTATGCTTTTCAGGCAAAAAACGCACGGACTATATCAGACTTGGATCTCTGTGGCAACGGTAGCACATTGATGCCATTTTCAGATGATTGATGAAAAGGCAGAGCTCAGCTGCGACTGAACTTTGATGTGCCTTGTTGCCTAAATATCCTGTTAAGTGCATCTTTTCATATTCGGTTGATAAATGAGGGTGCTGTATATGCGAGACAAGTTGAGGATTTTGGATTAGTTTGGCAAGTTTTTATTCAGCCAAACAAGATATTCAAGAGGAACATGTAATGGGGGCAACACTGTTCTCTGCAGCGTCATTATGTACTGCAAATTGAGTTAGTAATATATTACCCTGATACTCCCTTCATTTGGAAATATAAGATGTTTTAGCTTTGTGAAGCAAATGTATCTAGACATCTTTTAGTGTATAAGTTCGCTTGAACCTATACACTAAAAGATGTCTAAATACATTAGCTTCACAAAGTTAAAACATCTTATATTTCTAAACAGAGGAAGTACTAGCTAATCCACAAAGTGATTCTTTATTTATGTTTGTATCGCTTGATTCCGTTTGTGTGAATGCTTTCACAGTTTCACATTCCAAGGAAAACTAAGATACACATGTCTGTGATGTTGATATAGTTATGGCATCGACTGATTCACATACCTCACATTTTATTCAGCTAATAATCAGTCCAAATACCATCATTGAGTACGTGAGTGGATTTCACATATATTTGTTACCTGTAACGCTACCGACAGCAACACCAAAAGCACGCAAGGAACCAGATCCACACCAGCACTAGATCATATACAGAATCGTAACAGCGCTCACATCATATGTTGCCAATTTGCACAATCCACAGCACTGAACTAACGAAAATTGGGCAATGCACTTCAATTTTACTATATCTCGAAAACATAGGGGGTACATACACATGGTTGGCACAGTAAACCTTGTAAAACCGAACAGAAACACCAATAATACCAACAAAAAGAAACCTGATACTAGCTCACTCAAAGGAGAGCTTCTGTCGTCACAGACACACATACTATCTCTTGTAGAGTGTATATATATATATCACAATATGTAAAATGGTAGCAGTGAGTTCTTCATACAACAAGAGCCTTTGTTCCTTGAATCGTTGTCGAAACACTTCAAGCCTGTGCAAACAAATGAAAAGAAGACACCGTCAGTCATGTTTGATCATGGCACAAGGCGCAAGTATCATCGGTGTGATGCTACACAATCTTGTCAAATAAGGTAGTATAAAACACAACAGATTGTTTGACTTCATCCTGTGCCTAGTCTAAACACTGAAGCCCCTATCTGCGTTCGCCAGCTATAACATATAGCAGGTGAAGTGCGTTGAGGGGCTAGACTAATCTGTTTATTTCAGCCGCCAAGTGCTATAATATTTTAGCAAGTGGAATAGCTTAGACAAGCACTCAGCAGAGTACACATAAGATAACAAATGAAAAATGACACTTGGGGGTAACATACCTTGTTTGCAATGTTGTTGGAGAGCCAGTCAAGTCCCTCGTACAATCCTTCACCAGATGTAGCACAAGTGCTCTGAATGTACCTGCACCCCAGGCAATAATTTATTTTAGCACCAGCATACCCACCTTAAGAATCCAAAAGGGCAAACAGTGGCACTAACAAT
This sequence comes from Dactylis glomerata, assembly GCA_007115705.1. Taxonomy (NCBI): domain Eukaryota; kingdom Viridiplantae; phylum Streptophyta; class Magnoliopsida; order Poales; family Poaceae; genus Dactylis; species Dactylis glomerata. The sequence continues at coordinate 351,517 of QXEO01001223.1, forward strand.
TATTTCAAGACAGGATAAATAGAGTAGCACCAAGAGGAGTTATAAAATTTAGCTCAAGACACATTCAATAAGTAAACCTAAGGTGAATGAGAATTATGCTATGCAAGTTACGAGAAGGTAAAGAGCTTCTGAAATATGCGTATGAATTTCCTTACCAGTGCCGCTGACGAAGGGAGTGCAGACCAAGCTTGTCAGTGATTTCAGCTGCATTCATGGCATTAGGAAGATCTTGTTTGTTTGCAAATACAAGCAAGACAGCATCACGCAGCTCATCCTATATTACAGGAAGTTATCCCAAAGATTAGAAATTAGTTAACAGATAATGGAAACAAAAGCTAAATGTTCTTCAGCAGGTTCTTAGACTGGACTGAAAAGAAGAAAAACAATTGTGTGTAACACTTGAGCTAGCTTCGCACATTTATGATTGTAAGATTATTGTTCATACTACTGTATATGGACAGGATAACGATATCAGCAAACTGGAAAACTTCAGAACTGCATTAACACTAGTGCATTACCTCATTCAGCATCCTGTGGAGCTCGTCTCTGGCCTCAACAACACGCTCCCTATCATTGCTGTCAACAACAAAGATAAGTCCCTGGGTATTCTGGAAGTAGTGCCTCCACAGGGGCCTGATCTGTTTTGACATAGAAAACAATGCAAGAGTAAGTTCAAAGCACAACATTTATGTTTATGACCACAGAAGCATTATGGATTTTAACAACATCAATTTCAGGAGGGAAAGCAGCGTTTTAACAAAGAAATGACATGATTTCTCCGTCTGACATATCAAGTAATCATGAATACACTTTGTTACCTTGTCTTGGCCCCCCACATCCCAAACAGTGAAGCTGATGTTCTTGTATTCGACAGTCTCGACGTTAAATCCTGCAAATTTACAGGGTAAAATCATTTTATTAGTGAAAGGTGAAATCCAGCTGGATGTAACTGGCTTCCTACAGTCCTACTTGCTTTACTTCTAAGTTCTAACCGAAGTGAGATCCAAATCCTACATAACTTGTCGCACTTCTGGTTACACAAGTTAGCTTTAACTTAGATAACTACATTACAGTAGCAGTGCTTTCTTGATACGATTTAAGTTTGCTTTCCTGTAAACAAGCATGCTCTGTAGCTACTTTCTAGTACAATTTAAGACAGCACGCAAAGCAGAAGCAGAGGATGCAGAAAGCACTTACCGATGGTCGGGATGGTGGTGACGATCTCTCCGAGCTTGAGCTTGTAGAGGATGGTGGTCTTACCAGCGGCATCGAGACCGACCATGAGAATCCTCATCTCCTTCTTGGCGAAGAGGCGGCTGAACAGCTTGCCGAACGAGAGCCCCATCTCTCCTGCTCCACAACAGAGGCAAAATGGAGTAAGTTTTAGCCAGCAGCAGAGATCTACGCGGACCCACTTCGATCCACCCGCATCTCTCCACACACACTCATTCCCAATCAGCTGGACTAGATCACAAACAATTCAGCGGTAATGATGGAGCACCAGCTACGAGATCCGCGGAATCTCAGCCTCGGGCATGCAAGGGGCGGAATCGAATCGGATTCGCGAGACAGAAAAGCGAAAGGAAGAACACAGATTCGACAGCACTAGCGTGGAAGCGACGCTGCATAGCACGGCAGCGAAGAGGATCACGAGCAGGCTCGCGTGATCCAGCGAAGAAAACATGCAGCGCGGATCGACCGACCCGACAGAGCCGGCCAGATCCGCGGGCTACGAGGCGGAATTTTAGAGATCGAGGAGGGTGGCGAGGGGAGAAGAGAGGCAGCGGCGCTCACCGAGACGGCGACGACGACGGCTTCGAGCTCGCTCCGCTGCTGGCTCCTCTCCTGATCTCGTCGGAGCTTGGGACCGCAGGGATGCAACGGGAGGCTGTGGCTGGTCGCGCAGTGCGGTGCAGACAGGGCGGCCCGTGGACGGCTATATACACGGGCGCGAGGCCCACACCGCGCCCAGTCACCCTTCGCTCCTTCCTCGTGTGCTTCCACTGCAGTGTGGGCCTCGTCGGCTCGATCCCACTCATACGATTCCATATTTTTTTCCTAACATCTGTGATTTGATATTTTTTCTATAAATAGTCATACGATTTCGTTAAAAGATAGTAATGCCGCTTTCTATTTATATTAGAACCATCATAAAATATGGGTCCATCTTGTATGCATTTTTTATTGTATAGATGTTGGTATTTTTCACATACTTACTCGGTTTAAATATATTATGTTTTAGACATTTCAAAATAAAATATATACACACCATAGTGAATGAATCTACACACTAAAGATAGACTATATACATATTAAAATAGATGAATCTATAAAAAAATTAAAACATCTTATATTAATAAACAGATGGAGTACTTGTTTAAACTTCACCTGGTTTGATTTTTTACCAAAATTGAAACGCGGAATATGGTTCGGTCGGTTGAGCCTTAGCCAGATTGCATCTTATATCAAGCTTGAACGTCTGGCCTTACCCAACAACTAATTCCTTTCACTTCTGGTCTTCGAATTCACAATGTTGACACCAAAGAATGTTGTGTGAGGTAGACATGAGAGCGATAATCATGTTTGATAAGTTAAGGCTTAGTTGGAATGGTTGTAGTTTTATGTGGCCACTTGGGACTAAACATGGGTGGGCAAAAAAAATTACAAACATCTCTAGGTTAAAAATACATTGTGGAGGGCTCATTGTGGAACAAAAAATTGTGCTTAGAGTTTGGGTGATGGCGAGTGGTGGTCGGGACTAACCATGAAAATAAGTGGTTATATTTGAGATGATACTTGATTGATGTGTTCTTCACAAAACTAAACATCAAGTAACCATGTATACTTGAAAATACAAACAACCAAGAACACACGTGAAATAAACAAAACTTTCGGGTCTTAGAGAAACTGCAAGCTCAGCTAATTAGGTGAACATGATCCGATAAGTTTAGAAAACCGACGAGACAATGACATAATCTGATGCCAGGAGGAGGACTAGGGCATAGCATCACTTCGAGGACAAGGAAGAATGGATGGAAGCAACAACCATGAGAAATAAAATGTTTGAAGACAACCTGTCCCTCTCCCTTGCACATTTGGAAACAAATTAAATTTGAATCTAGAGACCATATGATGTTGCCGAAAACCGGGACTATGGACTATGGACTGTGGACAACCAGGACTATGGACTGTGTTTCTTAAAATACATCCATCTTATTAAGAGTTATCTATGTACTATCAAAGTTGTGATTTAAGTACATATGCATACCATTTGTTAAGGGGCTTGCATATAGATTTGATAAAATAACAAAACACTGGTCGTCATGTGGCATAGGTTTGGTACAAAATAATAAAGGATGTCCCTAGAAAAATGTGATGTAGAAATTCTCAAATGCGGGCTGAGCTCGATAAAATACAAGGTTCTACCTATGAATAGATGGCTTGCTGGTTGATTTTGAGGTTATTGTGGAGAACAATAACAACTGAGATGGATCATGGATGGGAGCTCAATGGTTTAGATTTTGAGATCAGATGGAGGTGGATCTCATATTCCAAACTTCGACCCGCACATATTAAAAAAATTGACCACTATTTTAATTGACAAGATGCAGTTTAAATGCCACAAGAAGTATACACTATAAACTTGTTTGAAATATGAATACAGTGATATACATGTGTTACTCATATATATGCGGATCTTATAAACACACGTGGAAGGAGTATTTGGAAATGTCGTCTTAGTTTTCGGTCTGCCTTTGGGTGGGAAGAATCGGTCAATTGATGTAGAATCCATTAGGCTCGGCCTGGCTCATCATTTCGATTTCATGGGAACTCTCTGAGTCTCATATTGTTTGATTAGTTTTGGCTACCTTTCACTGGTTCATTTGGTTGGGTGACACAAAAATGTGACTTAGGCCCTTCAAATAGTTCAATAAAATAGCTTCTGGTGCATACAACGAGAGAGCGTGCGTTGGCACTTGAACTAAGATCTCGCAGGTAGGTTGGTATCACCACCTTTCAACCATCCAGGCTAAGGCCCCGCTTGGCATCAAAGTATTTTTGAAATATTTAGAGAAAACTATGGTTTCTAAAAATAATGAAGTATTAAATACTTTCAGGTGTTTTGATGCATTAAATACTATGGTTTTAAAACTAAAGTATTCTCAAAAAATGTGGTTTTTTTAGTATTGAAGAAAAGAGTTGTGACCCTCTTTTTCTAAAACTGAGAAAAGAGAAAATTGAATAATTTGTCTGCTAGGCGTTGAAATACTTTAAAAAATACCACATTTTATACCTAAGGCCTAGTTTGGCAGCAAAGTTTTTCTAAAGTCAAAGTATTCCAAAACCGCAGTATTCATGTGGCTAGACAACAAATACTTCGGTTTTATAGAATGCTTCATTTTAGAAAAAAAAAGAGATCAAAACTGAAGTCTCTAATAAAGCAAAAAAAATATGCTCAAGCATTTTTCTCGAAAGACATGGACATAACACACAGAAGAATAATTCTAAAACCTAAAGGGCGCTAGCCTACCCGGCCAAGGCTATCAGCGAGCTCCGCGTAACGCTAGATCGTTGGATGGTCGCGCTACAGTAAAAATTTGCTCCCACTTTTCACCTCAGCCGTCCGATGAGGTAATTCCTTTTCTCACTTCTTGGCTATCAGCTTGGCTCTCTGACGTTTGGGGTCAGGTAGATGCGGGGCCGCCAGATCAGCTAGCGAAACCTCCTCGTCCGCGTCGCCTTCCTTCTCTTCGTCCGTGGATGAATAGTACCCAATGGTGAAAACCCTAGATCTGGATCCGGTGAAAATATCTGCGCCGCCTCTCACTATTCCCACGCCTCCTCTCTCCTCCTCCGCTCCCGCGACCTCAACCCTGACCTCTCCGACTCCAACGCCAGTCCTCCGCCGCGGAGACGCTCATTGCTGGGCCGTTACCGCATCCGTGCTCGCCCGCGCCCCCTCTCCTCGCGCTACTGGCCAGCTCTATTTTTGTCCTCGTCGGCTGGGGCGTCGAGCTGCTCGTCCGCCTCATCGCAAGAAAAATGCTACCAAAGGAGCGCTGGTGGTGGCGAGCCGCGCGCGCAGCAGGTGGTGGACGGTGGCGACAGCAGTGGGTGGTGGACGATGGCGGCGGCAGCGGATGGACTACGGTGGCCGCCGAGCGACCTGCAGCAGGTACGACCTCATACCAATCTGCCAAGATCCACGCAGTGTCCAAAGCTCGCGAGCGTATCCCCTCGTCCTAATGGAGGACGGCGTCCGGATGACGCCTTCTTGCGCTGCTGAGGCGGCGGTCGCCCGGCTCAGAGGTCCGGCCTTCTCATCTCCATCGCCTCATCGCGCGTCCCCAGTCTGGTGCCGGCTCCTCTCCCCGTATGTGCCAGCTTCTAGGAGCCGGAGTTGGCCGGCATGCCTAGGATAAGCAGAAGATGCATCGGCAGTGGCAGCGCTGGTCTGAGGTTTGTTCATTTTTGCTTCTCCCTCCTCTCTATGTCTCCTCCTCTAGCTATCTCTCTCAGCTCTCACTCTCGTTTCTCCCCTTTTTCTCGTGGATGAGGGCGCCGGCTGCAGGGAACAAAAGAGGAGGGGGTGTGAGGCAAGGAGGGTGTCGTCTGTGTCCGTCGCCATCCAGATCAATGTTGCCCCAAGAGACAAATCTAAACAACAAGGTGTTTCCTATCTTTCTTTCTATCCTAAACATAATCTAGCTTTTGCCTACCCTTAAATTTTAAGAACCCACTGCTTTGTAAAGAAGCCCTATGAAAAAATCATGTATTTGGCTACTTGGTTCTTAATTTTGTGTTTTGGAGTAGCAATGCAGTTCCAAAAATAACAGTCGTTTCCAGTATACTATTGCAATATTCATGCACATGTGTCTGTCTTGCATAAATTGAGTGGTTGATTGAACATCTTGGATTAAAGCAATCAAATACATATGGCGTTAATGCAACAGAAAAAATGGCAGCATCAAAAGTTTGTTTCAGTAAACAGTCTGTATATGTGCCTAGCTGCAACTTCATCATTGTTTTTGTTTTCACGTATGTGCTTTTCATTTTTGCCTTTTAAGCTGAATTGAGATATATGTAGTACAAACTGCTAATGATTTGTATGTTTGTTGCTGGATTTGTGAGGGACTTTTATTTTGTATTGTATCTTTGTCCTTTTTATCTGTGTGATTCACAATTTACTTCTTTGCTTCTGCAGGTTACATGTTAATGTCTCTGTCTGTGGAGAATATTTCTCTTTCCGGCCAATCAGCTGCTGAGATAAGTGCTCAGGTCGACCTTGAAACATAGACAATGTCTGAGTTGATTGACCTGGATATTTGTAAAAACAAGGCCAATCAGCTGCTGCAGTAAGTGCTCAGGTCGACCTTAAAACATAGACAGACATTTGGAAAAACAATATATATTACCATGGTGTTAGGTTTGTTTACTATGTGTATCTACTTCTGAACCATCTGCCATCTGTGTTTGGCTGATGAAGTTATGTTCTTTGCAGCATACCAGATTATTCTGTACTGTTGGTGTTCTTATCCAGCATGTGTCGGTACAATTGCAATGCCCATGTAACTACATTTGAAACTTCTAGCTATTTTGTGTGAGATCTGCCAAGCTTTATACCCAATATTATTAGTATGTCTTTTGTCGGTCGACTGAAAAGAAGGTAGAAGGTAGCTTTTGCTTCAGATAACAGACTTGGTTATATATCTGGCTAATTGGTTCCTTGCTGGTTGATGTCATGTAGTTATGTTGTTGTATGCGAAATTCATTTGTCCTAAATAGTCGGAGGTATTGGCATCCACACATGCGTCCATTGGCTAATTGTCACACCCAGATCCATGAAAAGGAACCAACTGGTTTTGTTCCAATGGAGTGTAGTTACTTTAATGAAAAGAAGAGATGTAAATAAATAAATAATTATGACTCTGTAACTTCTTTTACTAAATAATAATGTACGCAAGGAAAACACTATATAGATATATATCCTTATTTGGAAGAAAGGAAAATATTTTTGACAATGGTTGTAGTGAGTCTGAATACTATGTGCTCTCTAGGTTTTATTCAATTCTAATTCAACAGGGCAAGTAGATCTCTCTTTGATTTCTTTAGAAACAAACTTGCAAACTCTGACAGTTTAATAGTGTTGCATGTTTGGTTATTAAAGAAATTTCCTATAAAAGTAGAACACACAAAGACTATGCTCATCCTTCCCGCCATTAATCTCTATAATACCTTTTTCTATATGTATGCACAAATTTTATGATTTGGAATCCAGCATGGTTTTAAAGGCGTCCCCTAGGCGTCCAGGCGCTGGACCTCCGCCTTGCAAAACTGCCCGCCTTGGGCGCCTAAGGCGTCCGCTTAGGCGTCAGAGCGCCCCCTGGACGCCTTGATGCCTTAACGCCTTTAAAACCATGGAATCCAGTGTTTGGTTAATTATATGCGGTGATTGAATTATATCTTCAGTTTTTATGCACATCAAGTGCTTGATGAATTGCTTGATGAATTGCTTGTAGGAAGCAAGGGGCTAAGGATGTATAATTTTGTTGCTGATGGTTTAATTGTTCAAATGGGAGCTTCACAAGGGCATTTTCTCAATGCTGTTAGTTTTCTAGATTGCTGTTTTCTGGTTGATGCAAAATTAGGATGCAAAAGGAGAGGTGCAAAATTGGGGATTTACATCTGCAACGTAGTGTACCCTGTTAAAAGTCTTCAATGTAAGCTATGTCTTCTCTCTCACTTATTTATCTTTGTATATTTTTCACTATGTATTATTGTTTCGGCTGGTACAATAGATGTTAGTGTAGCCTAGAGGGCAGATGATAGGCTACTTTCTCCTGTCGCTGGGAGTTGATGAGTTTTTTCTTCTAATATGTTCAGCTATGGTGGCTATAAGAATTAGCTTTGCAGCTCATTCAAGTTAGTTCCATGATTTCAACCATAATTTGTACCAGTCGGCTTGTGAATGGCATGCGACATCAAGCTCCAAATGGTGCAATGCATGCTCTGTTTGTATTCACTTGGCGAGGAATTACAAGCAGTAGCTAATTTGTGTTAGAATAATTGTGTTAGAAAGTGTCGTTAATAGATTATAATCTGCAAATTGAATTGGTTCGCTGTGAATTAGAGGAACATTGTATAATTTGTGACAGATCCAAAACAATTAGCTTTTACTGAAGCTTAATGAAGTTCTGGAACGAGCTGATGTATTGTAGTTTTGGTATGAAGTATGATGAGGCGTATGTTGTGTAGCTTGTGCATAAGAAAAAATTAGACCACTAAATTCTTACAGTTTGCATACCTATGATGCTACTATTTATTTGCACTGATCTCTTTCACAAGTTCGAGTTGGCGCTTGGCATAGTTGTTTCTATTGTTGTTCTTTGATGGTTAAACATGATAGATCTGTATTCTCGAGTAGCATATTTTGTATCTTCCTGTTCTTGTAGATATCTTAATGTGTTGTAATATCTGAATGTTATGAATTCTAGGAACTTTTCTCTCCCTATGTTATCGAGTTATAGTTCAGATAGATTGATTGTTAACATCATAGCATTACGTTCATCATCTGCATTACGCACTAACAAACTTTATAGTATAGAATACCCCCTATGAAAAATCCGAAGAGCCCATGTCATATACTTCATCTTCTGTTGTATTAGGAGGAGGCAAGGACATGTGTTGTAATCTTCAGAATGGAAACCACCTTATTGACAAGGTATGGTTCTTTTGAGCTTTCCTTTGGAATATGCATGTATTAATAGACATGAGCATTCTACTAATTTATTTCTGCTGACCCTTCTTAATTGCATTTCATACTAGCAATATTTCTTGCCTCTGTGATAAATGGTGCTTACTCGTGCTGCTAATAGCCTCCGTTTGAAAAAATATCCTTAATTTCAGCATGTATTAGGACCCATGACAAATTAGCTGATATGACCATTTTACATATATCATGATTTTGATGTTTTAATTCTGCCAGATATTGCTTCCATGCAACATAATTTGGAAGCTGAGTTTGTCAAATAATGATTCTTTATATTTGTCATTTGCAGAGAGATATTGAAACCCTCGCACCTCAGGAGTACAGCTTAAATGAACAAGTATGTGAGTTGGCGCTTCGCATAATTATTTCTATTGCTATTCTTTGATGGTTAACCATGATAGATCTGTATTCTCGAATAGCATATTATGTATATTCCGGTTCAGTTATCTGAACGTTGGCGCTTGGCACTAATGTTATTATAAAATATGTTGAACAACACGGATAGGAAGAAGACAACTACAACATATCCACGCTTCCTTTTTTTCCCGTGGCATTGACATGAATAAAATTTATGGCTTTGACAATATTGTCTCTCTTTTGCCCTTTGCGCCAGTACAAGGAAGACCTGCAGCACGCGCTCGTGTTGCAAGCTTAGATGACGTGGACACCATCGTCATCTCTGACAATGAGTGAAATTTCCAACCCCATCGCCGCTATGCCCATAGGCCTTGTGAGGTCTCCCAGGCTGGATTTTGGTACATATTAGGGGCTATGGTTTAGGCAAGATTCGTTGTATTTAGTCTGTTGTATATATATATATATATATATATATATATATATATATATATATATATATATATATATATATATATATATATATATATATAGCCATATCCCCCGCCGGCGTGCTGCCTTTCCCCCAAGGCCGGCATTCTGCCTTTCCCCCACCGCCGGCGTGCTGCAAGGTCTTCGTCGCCGGCGCGCCACTTGCTTTCCCCGACGCCGGTGCTCCCTGCTCGCCCTTCAACTGGTCGGCGCTGGCGGGCCATCGCGCCCCCTCACCTACCTCCCACCCGCTGCCGGCGGGCCACCGCGCACCTCCCACCCCCTGTCGGAGGGCCACCGCACCTTCTCCCCCTACCTCCAGCGCGCTCAGCGGTGGTGCCCCCAGCTCCCCCAGCGGCGGCGGCCGCCCAGCTCCCCCTAGCGGCGGCGCCCCACCCAGCTACCCCCAGCGGCTGCCCCCCAGCTCCTGCTTCTCCTGCTCGCCGCCGGGGCCCAGCTCTCCCTGCCACGCGGCCGACGCCGTCAGAACCGCCCCACGGCCTCCTTCCCCATAGCCAGCGCGAAGACTGGCCGTCTGCCCCTTCCCTGCACTGGTTCCCGAGCCACGACACCTCCTCACATCCTCTGACCGGAGCTAGGCCGACAAGGACGGTCGCCGTCCCCGCACAAGCCGCCTTCACTGCGTCTGACATTCTCCTCTTCGGGCCATGGACACTCGAGTGTGGACACACACTTTTTTTTTGACTTTTTGTCTGTGTGTGGCAGCTCATCGTGTAGATTCGCGATTAGTTTTTGACTTCAAGCACCAAAACAGTACAACTTTAATTTGTGCGGAGTATGACTGTTTGTTCCAGAATGGTTCAGCTATGAAAAATGTTTTTCATATTTTAGAAAAATAGTAAAAAAATACTAAGGCAGTTCAATTCTGATCATGAGGAAAGTACAGGTGTAGTACATTGAGCAGTTCAGCTGCGGTAATGAAAAAAGTGCGGGCGGGCACAACTCCCAGAAATTCATGTGTAATCACAAATACAGTTTAAAAAAATACTACTCTGACACGTGACTTTGAGCAGTTCAAGTGTAATAGCGTGGGCAGTTCAGGACCACAATCTAGAGAAGTTCAGGTGCACTAAAGAGGGAAGTACAAGCAGGCACAACTCCAATAAGTTTATGTGCACTAGTGAGGCAGTTCAATAACGAGACCGCGGAGCGCGACTTCTGGCAATTCACTCTCACTAGCGTGGGCAGTTCAGGACCACAATTACGGAAAGTTCAAGCACACTAACAAGTGAAGTACAAGCGGACGCGACTCCAAAAAGTTCACGTGCATTAACGAGGCAGTTCAGAAACGCGACTCCAGGCAGTTCAGGTGAAATCTAGAGGGAAGTGCATGATGATTCATATTAGCTTACATGGAAATTCAAGGAGTAAACGGGCAGTTCAAGCTGCAAGGTATGAACATTTAGGTTGCTCTTATGAGGCAAGTGTGCGGGCAGTTCCGGGGCACTTACACGACAGTTGGAAAGTGTACGGGGCAGTTCGGGTGTGCTTACCAGATTTAAAATTACTTTTAAACAATCCAGAATTTCAAAAAATAGTTAAGATCAATAAGTTGTGCAATTTAATTATGAATCCAACGGTATATCATATGCAAAACCGTGACAAAAATACTCTCCCAAAATACAATGGGCAGTTCAGGCGCACTAACGAGGGAAGTACAGGTGAGCGGAACTACGAGAAGTTCAAGTGCACTAACGAGACAGTTTAGAAAACTCGAGCGCGGTACGCGACTGCAAGCAGTTCAGTTGCACTAGCTCGAAAAGTTCAGGACCGCAACTCCGGAAAGTTCAGGCGTACAAACGAGGGAAGTACACGCTAGCGAAACTTCAAGAAGTTCAGCCGCACCAACGATGCAGTTCAGCAACTTGACTCGGGCAGTTCAGGTGCACTAGCACGACAGTTCAGAGAAAGTGACCTATAGGTATGACTCAGGGCAGTTTAGGCGCACTGACGAGACAGTTCAGGAACGCAACTCTGAAAAGTTCGGATGCACTAAACGCATCAATTCACCTTGAACACGCTAGAATTTTCACTTTTGTCGGATTTCTTTTTTACCACTATGGAAATTTATGTTTATTCTAAGCGTAAGTTTACTTTGAACAAGAGGAAAGTTCGATTGCAAGAAATTAAAAAGTTAAATTTTATCAACATTCAATTTAATCACAAAATAAGTTCAGTTACACATCCAGAGCAGTTCAACCGCATGTGAGAAGCAGTTCAAGTACTCTGTTTTTTTCCGAGCGGAAATCCTACCCATTAAAATCGTTTCTATATGTCCCCGTTGCACAAGTAAACCATATAAATACTTCATATACAATGATATGAGTCTACTTTCACTTGTATATGGCGTCATGCCCCCACTCAACCACCATAGTCATGCCAAATTCAAATCGCTCGCATATGGGCGTCATTCCTATTATTTACTATTCTTGAAAATGATTCGTAAACCTTGCAAAATTTGGAAACATCACCTTGACAAAAAAGTTGCGCAATTTTAATAACTTTCCAACGGTATATCATTTACTTCATTCCGATTAGTCGTTTAGAAGTAATTGCAAAAACAGTTCATGCAAAATCGAGAAATCCGGAAGTCCGAATCAACTATATTCAAAACTACTCTTAAATGGTAAGAAATCTGCAAAAATGATCAACATGAAAAAGTTGCGCCTAATCTATAGCTTTCTAATGCCATATCATTTGTATCAATCGGATAAACGGTTTGAAAATGCCAGTCAAAATAGTGTCCGCAAATAGAAAATCCGCGAAATAGTTTTTTACCATATTTAAAATTACTTTTAAATCATCCAAAATTTCGAAAAATACTTAAAATGAATAAGTTTCGCAATTTCCTTACGAATCCAACGGTATATCATATGCATCATTCCGATGAACGGTATGAAAACCGCGATAAAAATACTCTCCAAATATACAAATAGACGCGAAAATCTGAATAATAGTTTTTGAAATAACTTTAAAAATGTACAGAATTTCGGAAAACTTCCAAAACATAAAAGTTTCGGAATTTGATAAGCTTTCCAACGATATATCATTTGTGTAAATCCGATAAACGGTTCGAAAATTATAATCAAAACACGTAAATTGCATGTACAATAGCGAAAAGTTCAAGCTACTATAGCGAGAAGTTCAAGCACATGTACAAAAAAGTTCAGAATCGGTTGTAGATCCTTAATCTACAACCGGTTGTAGAATAGCTGGGCTATATATATATATATATATATATATATATATATATATATATATATATATATATATATATATATATATATATATATATATATATATATATATATATTCTTATGAACAATGCATCAATGCAGAAAACCTCTGCCTATGTCAATGCTATGCCTACAAGCCCTGTTGAAGTATCTTGGGGCTACTTTTGGTAGATTTTAGGGGCAATGGTTTTGGTGAATCTCTGCTATGAAATGTGAACAATTTAGATGAATATTTAGACTTATTTAAATTGCCCTTAGAACTACTTTTTATGTTATGTGTAATATTGTTATGTGTAATTTTTAGAGCTGTCTCATTTTAGTGTGCCAAAAAACTACAACATCGACTTTAGGCGTATCTTTTGATCTTTCTACTTTTCCTATAAAACAACGTGTGTATGACTGTTCTGATCAAGGATTCAGTTATCTGCATTCAAATTCTCAAATTATTTCTTCATGGCTGAATAAAAATTCATTGGTGGAATCAAAATGCCTGAACCTGCATCTATAAATTGTATATCATTGGGTTTTGAAGACTACTATTTAAATATGAATTAGAACAATATATTCTTTGTGGCTACAGTGCCACTTCGGATTTGTCTTTGCGCCAGTGGCGCAACGGGTCATCTAGTGCTTCGAAAAGGATCGAGGACATGTATCACCCCGTCGTCGCGAAACAATCGTGGTAAGGAGCCTCGGCGAGAAGCTACTTCATGCTCAAGCATGCTCGTGCCACTTCTGTTCGACAAATATAGAAATATGACTCGTCTTATAGAAAAAATGATGGATCTGAGTACACTTGGCAGGCTCGATGCGCTGGCGATTCAGAATGTGTTCAGGGTAACTTCGGACTTGGGAGAGCAACCCAACTAAAATAAAGAAAGAGTAAAGCACATGCAGCCGCACGCATGACCGAATTTCTTGCTTCCAACTGAAGGATCTAGCTGTAACTCGGCCCCCTCACGTTGTCACGTCCCTTTCTTGAAGAATGTGTCGGTCGACGGGTGGCAACTAAAACACGAGATGATCGATCCTCATGTGCATGATGACTAATGGTGGAGTTTTCTGTCCAATCTGTACCAAAGCATTTACACAAACGTAAACCATCCTTTCAGGAGCGTAAGTGAAAGTATGGATATATGGCTCCCGAGTTTTATGGAGCTTGTTTTTTTTTAGAAAAAACTGAAAACGGTATTTAATTTTTTAGAAAAATTAAAATGAAAATTCTGGATGTCGATAATGATAGGATCTACAAGTGTAAAAAAATCTAAGTCCAAATTTATTGTATTTGAGGCTCAGCAAAAAAGACAAATATGTAGATCTATGTGTGATGAACGGTGCACACTTTAAAATTTTAAAAATATGTTAGATTTATCTTTTTTTCTATAGCTTAGAATACACCGATTTTGAACTGAGATTTTATAGGATTGTAGATCTCAAAATTATCTACATCTAGAATTTTTGTTTTGAACTTTTTGAAATATTTAAATTGCATTTTGACTTTTTTTAAACGTCCACCATAAAGCTCGAGCTCCATTTGTGGTTTGCCCCGTGAGTACGAAGTAGTATCTATCTAGCCTAAACCTAACAGTGATTTGTCTGCTCGAGGTTGATCTTGGTGTAGTTCATCAGCGCCGGCGAGGTGACACCGGAGCTACTTCAGCCTAGCGGAGCCACTTCACACCGGGAAGCTTCGTTCTTCCTCTCTGAGAGGATCTTCCAAGACCTCATGTCGGGAGGCAACGCCCCAAGTGGCAAGTTCCCCGACGGCGTCGGTGGTGCCCGGTGGTGCAGGTCCCAGCTTTGCGGCGGTTACCAAGGACCTAATCTCACTTTTGTGAGAAGTTTTAGGGTCCTAGTTGTAAATCTCAAGCCCCAAGTTGTATTTCCTTTTCTTTCAAGGGGCCAAGTGTAATCTTGTACCGACCGCTTGAGTAATGAAAGTTTACAGGCCCTTGGGGGCCTCTCCGTTGACGAGGTTTAACCCCGACAATACTCATATTTAAGGGCTTTCGAATCATGGACCGTATGTGGGTGCTTGGCGGATTCGGCGGCTTCAGACAGAAACAGGATGCACATAGGAGTTTACCCAGGTTCGGCCCCCCGGAGGGTAAAGACCTACATCCTGCTTGTCTGATATTGTATTGTTTGTATAGTTGGAGCTGTTACAATGGTGCGCAGATGAGATCTGGCGAAGCTGAAAGAAGATGGCCTGGCTAGCTTATGTACGTGGGATCTATGCGAGATCAGGTGTCTATGCGAGATTAGAGATAGATCCTTCCTGGCCGCCCTCCTCGCCCTTATATGGGGGGTGAGGTCTCGAGATCCGATCCAAGTCGGTTACAGGTGTATGCGAACCCTAATTAGTCTTGGGCTTCGAGTGTCCATCTTGTTCTTGGGCTGTAGCAGGTAGGTGATGTCTACGCACGTGTCTGTTCTTGTAGACAGTGTTGGGCCTCCAAGTGCAGAGGTTTGTAGAGCAGCAGCAAGTTTCACTTAAGTGGATCACCCAAGGTTTATCGAACTCAGGGAGGAGGAGGTCAAAGCTATTGAAAGGACGAGATGTCGCCTAGAGGGGGGGGGGGTGAATAGGCGTTTTAAAAACAATTACGGAATTGGCTTGAAGGAATGCGGAATTAAACTAACGTTTATTTTCTTCAAGCACAAGACCTAAATATGTTAGGCTCAACTAAGTGCAACAACAACAACTAGATATAAGCAAGATAGCACAAGATATAATTCACAAGTGATAAACAAGATATAAGTACTTCAAGCACGATGGCTATCACAAGGAAATAAACTCGGGTATAGAGATAACCGAGGCACGGGGAGACGAAGATGTATCCCGATGTTCACTTACATAAAGTAAGCTAATCACCGTTGGAGAGATGCGGGTAACCACGAAGGCCCCCGAACGCCACGAAGGCTCACCTTCTTCTCCGAGTCCCCCACGAAGCTAGGGACCCCTTCTTATGGTTAGCTTTTCCTCCACTCCGGAGATGGCAAGCTCCACAACCACTTCACAACTCCCACGAAGGGGAAGCCCGGGCCTCTTCACAAACTTCCACGAAGAGGACACCATGGCACAATCACCGAGCCAACTAGGAGGTCACCCTCCAAGAGTAACAAGCTCACGGTCTCTCACTCGAACTAATCGTAATGGAGAGCACAACACTTATGCAAGAATGCAAAGCAAGAACACAAGGGAAAGTGCTCAAATCCTTCTCTCTCAAATCCCACCAAAGCAACAAATGCTATGGAGGAGTTAGAGAGGAAGAACAAGGGTGGAGGTCAACCAATGACCTCAAGATCTAGATCCAATGGGTTCCCCTCACTTAGAGGAGGAATTGATTGGTGGAGTTGTAGATCTAGATCTCCTCTTCCAAATTCCTCAAAAATATGCAAGAATCATTGGAGGGAAGAGAGAGGGAGCAAGCTCAAGAGATTCAACAATGGAGGTGAGAGAAAAGCTCAAGAACACACTTAGAAACCCTTCCAAACCGTTAGGGAAGAAGCCCCCTTTTATAGGGCAAGAAAACTGCCCGTTACAGAGTTTTCGGGGCGCTCCGGAGCAGAGCCCGGAGCAGCTCCAGATTGCATTCCGGAGTAAGTAGATTGGCACTGCTCAGCCCGGAGCAGAGCCCGGAGCAGCTCCGGATTTGGAAAACTGCAAAAACCCTCATACGAAAAACGCGATAACTTTTGCATCCGAACTCCGTTTTTAGCAAACTTGGACTTTTTGAAAAGCTTAGAAAAAGTACTACAACTTTATGCAGAGAAACACCAAGAAATGTCAAGAGGAAAAATACCAAAAGTGGAGAGGTGTGAAACCTTCCAAAGTGAAGAACCGGTAAAACCTCTCAACTCGAAAACGCAATAGAAGATGCATTTGGATTCCGTTTTCGATGAACTTGGACTTGTTGGAAAGCTAGCAACAAGCACAAGAACCTCACATGGAGAAACACCAAGAAGCAACAAACTAGGAAGATGCAAAGTATGCAAAGGATTGATCTCCCTATGACGATGTGATCAAGTTACCCAACCGAAAGCCCCTCTTGATAGTGCGGCTATCTATCCTATAACCCGGTCTCCCAACAAACACCTTGAGACCGGTAAAAGGAAAACCTAGCAAGGACATACCTTTGCCTTGAGCATCCCGCTTGATCTTGATGATGATGCTTCATGCTCTCATCAAGCCGGAATGCTTCACTTGATCATTGTTGCTTCGTGAAGACTTTAATTTGCTCCCCCATAAACCATTATGGGATAGCTTTGTTAACACTCATCTTCACAAGTCCATTATCACCAAATGGACGACAAGCTTCAAACATATGATCTTCTTGAGATGCTTATCTTGAACTTTCACAACTCAACCTTGATAAAGAACATCATTTGATTTCATTCTCCCATGGGCCATATTGAATCCTTCTTTTGATGTAAGCCCATGGGAAGATACTTGATTCCACTATTCTCTCTTCATCTTGGTCAACCTTGTATCTACTCATGCTCTATCGAATCTCTCTTAAGATGCATAGGGAATTCTTCATTTGATTGCATGCTCTAAGTCTTGGTCAACCATGGCTCAACTCATGAGACCATCGTGACCTCGACATAGAGCCATAACTTGAATTCTTCTCATGTAACCAAACTCTCAAGATCATGAGACTCCTTGGCTTAGCACATAAGCTAGAGCATGGAATACTTGAGTTCTACACAAGAACAACATCTTTATTTCTTCTTCTTGATCATATTGGATTCATCTCTTCTATTCAATGATCTTGATGCCAATACTTAAGATATATCTTTATCTTCATGGCATCCAAGCCTTGAATCCAACACATGGACTTCAAGCAATTCCTATGAACAATTCCTTCATAAAAATCTCAATGAAAACATTAGTCCATAGGGATTGTCATTAATTACCAAAAACACACTTAGGGGCAATTTACCCTTACAATCTCCCCCATTTTGGTAATTGATGACAATCTCAACAAGAGGGTTTATATAATGAATGATAGAAACTAATATGCAACTTATCTGAGAATAAATTGCATACAAGAGGTTGTATTTGATATGGTCAAGTAACACGAAGCTACTACCGCATATCAAAATCAATTGTACTCACATAAACTACAACAAATATGGTTGATGTGAGTGCAACCAAAATATATAGAGCAAACTCTCCCACAATATATGCACGTGTGATGAACTTGAATTTCATTGCATACATTGTCAAGATAAACCTTTGATGGAGTTTACACTATATATTCAACTATGCAAAACATCTAACAAAGAAGAGATGCATGAAAGGCAAACACTTAAGCACAAACCAAACTTAAGTATAAAAACCATTTCCCTTAAACCCTCTAAACTTCTCCCCCATTGGCAACGATTGCCAAAATGGATGAAGGAATTTAGAAGGCCAATATAGTATGAGTTCCTCCCCAAGATGTGCATTTCTCATAAAAATGAGTGAAATCATATGCACTTATCAAATTAACAATATTTGGAGGAAGTCAAACCATATTGAGGATCAAAGATTGCAAAAAGATGACATAGTGAAGGAAACTTCAATGAATGAAGCAAGCAAGCAATCAAGAGACCCAAAGAACCAATTGGACACAAGGAGATGTGATAATAAGAGCAACTAGGTGATTTAAATAAAATAAGGAAGCTCCCCAAGGTCCATGCATAAATTTGAATTTTTGTTGCATTTGAATACAATATGCACAAACATGGAATCCTCACTCCCTCTATATCATTTAAAACAAAACATGAGCACGAAAGAATACAAAAGGATCAATACGCTTATCAAAGTTAAATTTAGTCCAAAAAGATTCACGAGATATGAGTGCGAGAAGAAGCAATAAAGAATAAACAAGCACTCATAAATCAATTTCTTACCAACACCATCAAGAACAAAATGGATAAGAAAGATGGTCGGCAAAGAACGAGGATATCAAGGAAAGAAATTAACACTCTTATGCATATACATTTCTAAGTGGACAAAAAATCATGATGAACAATCCACAAAGGAACATGTATACACAAGAGGTTAGTTGAAATTAAGGAAGACATGATATCCAAGAGAGAGTCATAGAATATACCAAATAGCTTTGCTATACAGCATATATAGCTCAAGGCTCCATTTTCTATTATGGTATATTAACAAACTCCCCACGCAAAATCATCAAAGCCATCACAACTAGCAATAAGGGATCAAAAGATAGTCGGGATGCTTTGAAAGGCAACAAGCATAATAAAGAAGGGTACAACTTGCAACATTATCTATATTGCACATGAGAGAGCGTTGAGGAATTAATATGCAATAAATTGCTAAAATGGCATATTTGGGATTGGTGAATCATAAACATGATTTTATATACTTCCCATCATATGCAATCATCTCAATTTGCTCATATATGAAATAAAGATATTTCTTTATAAGACCTTTGCAAGAACCGCAACATTTGCAAATAAATATTATCATGCCAAGAACCAACCTACAAGAGTTGGGATGCTAGAAAAGTATGCATGAATGTTATACTTGTTACCGAGATAGCAATGGTGTGATGTAGTAGATAAGAGTTCACCGATCGATCATCCTAGCTTGGCTCCAATAATCATATGGTGACAACACCTTCCTTATAAATGAGACAAGCATCCATTGCATCTCCAATGTATCTAAGACAACATTTAAGTACATCTTGGTCCCCAAACTTATTGGGTCCAAAGTGGTTAGACTAACCACAATACATATGATAGACTCCATAAAAATATGTGCATAGTTAAAGATGAAATTTGCATTTCATGCACATCTTAGCCATTTAGGATTTGATGGAGTATAACATATATATTGGATCAAAGAAAGCAACTAAGATACAAAAATAAGCATAAAGAGAATATGCATGCACCTATCTTTCAAGATCCAAAGAAGATACGATTTAGACAAAAACACTAAGAATACAAGGAGGTATAAAAGGTGTGGCAAAACACATTATTTGTCCAAATGACATCAAGGGAACAAATCAACAAATGATTTATTCATAAAATTCAACAAATGAACCTAACAACTTATTGAGCATGAAAGAATAAATAAATAAAAGCATGCTCAACAATTTATCTCATTCGAGCAAATAAATCATAGAAGAAGGAATGAGATAACTAACTCCCAAAAGAGCAAGGTTCCAACAAATAAACCAAACCCTCTACACTTTTCACAATGGCACAAGTACCAAAAAGAAAAGGTTTGTCTTACAACAACACACACTTGATGGGGATCAAGAGATGAGACAAAGTCAAGCAAAAAGATCCTCAAGAAGGCAATAAGACAATGGGAGTCAAAATAATTTCTTGGCAAGAAATATGGGCAATAAGATGCAAATTCCAAGGTGAAGATGATTTAGAGGAATTACCACACATATATATGAATACCAATTGTCAAAGACAAGAAGTTCATATTGGAATTATTTCCCGGTGGTGTATTGCAAAGATATTCAAGATCAACTTCACAATAAAAGGCATATGGTTAAATATTCAAATTAAGCACCATGCACGAAAAAGGATTCTTGGTAGCTCCAAAAATAGTCAAACAATCATGCAAAGCAATGATTAGATTAACTAGAAGCAAACGGCTTCCTACTTATGATATACATATAAATATATTTGAGTGAAACCGCACCAAGAATTCTTACTCAAACCAAGACCAAAGAAATGAGCAACAAAATGTTTTAAGAAAGAATGGAGCTTGTTTGAGCAAACATGCCACCTAGGAACAAGATAATTAACAATATCAACTCTAAGTGGCAATACCTCAAATGTTCACATTTCCTAGGCTTGTGATATGCATAAGACATATTACTCCCCCATAATGTGATATTAAATTCTTTTCAACAAAAGGCAAACAAAATCCAACTAGAGATAATTAATGGAGATATAGAATTTGAATTTCTCATGAGCATGGCATACCACATAGTGACTAGATAATCTTGCAATATTAATACTAAGTGGTATTACTCATGTGCACACATTTATAGGATTGTGAGGTGCCAATGGCAAATCACTCCCCCAAAATGGGATGTTCCATTAATCACTCGATAAGAGCCAAATAAGATACCATAAATATACATTAGAGGCTCGAAGCAAACACACAAGTATATGATGTGCCAAACACCCAACACCTACTTGAATACACAAGATAAGTAGGTATAAGGAACAACATATACAAACACATACTTGGTACGAAACCAAAACATGCAAAGGGGCAAGTAACTTACAATGTAAAGAGGTTAAGTACAAGTTACCGCAAAGAGGCACATTGGATATAAAATGATAGTGTCAATGACTTGGCTTGATGAAAATAAAATTAATGAAGATCCCTTAATTCTTCATGAGGTAGCCAAGTCTCCAATGCCCTTCACAAACACCTATTGATCAAGTTTTAGCTTGTTGGTCCCCAACCAAGTTGGGTCCAAAGAGGTTAGTAACAATAGGCTTGGCAACCCAAATGGTTCTTTTCTTGACACCACTTTGAGTTCCAACAAACTTGGCAAACACATTGCCATCCTTATCTTTCCTAAGAGAATAATCATCATCAACAATGATAGGATTAGATAAGGTACCGCTTAAGCATGAAGAAGCAAAGTGCCCCTTCTCACGGCAAATATAGCAACAAGTGCTTCCCTTTCTCTTCTTCATTGATTTCTTGATTTGGGAAGCTTCATCTTGTTTCTTCTTGGGAAGTGGCCTATCTTCAACTTGAGGTCGAACTTGAGCTTGACCTTGTGCCCGCTTCCCTTGTTGCTTCTCACTCAAGTGCTTCTTCTTCAATGGGCAAGATCTCACATGATGCCCTTCAATCTTGCACTTGAAGCAAACAATCTTGGCCAAATTCTTGACTTGGTCTTGGCCCTTCTTCTTCTTGTTGCTCTTGGACTTGTTCTTGTTATTGGAGTTGAATCCAAGTCCACTCTTGTCATTAGGGGATTTTTGCACACTCAAAATATTATCGAGTGTGGATTTCCCTTTATGACGCTTATCCAAGTCTTTTTCCAAACTAGTGACTTGGGCCTTGAGCTCTTTGATTTCCTCTACAAGGTTAGTAGTAATACAAGTACTAGAGGAGGTAGAAGCTTCATTGTTAGAGTAACAAGGCATAGCAAGTAATTCATCACAAGATGTAGCAATATTATGCCTAGACAAATTACTTGGACTAGCACAAGATAATATAGCATTTTGGTTCAAAGTAGTGCTAATGTCCAAATGAGGCTCACAAGATGTTTTCTTAGAGATACTTGCCTCATGAGCTAACTTTAGCCCATTATAAGAGATTAAGAGATCCCCATGAGAGCCCGAGAGCTTTTCATGGCTTTCCTCCAATTTCTTATAATTGCTTGTTAGCAACTCAAGTTGAGCCCTTAGCTCAACATTCTCCTTTAATATAGATGCTTCACAAGAAATAGCGTTAGTAGCACAAGCATCATTAATAGATTTAGCATTTGTAAGCTCATAAGATTTAATAGATTGAGATAGGCAAGAATTAGTATGCTTCTCTTCGGATAGCTCTTGCTTGAGGAGATTGAATCTCCGTTTCCCCTCATTAACAAGGGAGTTCAATTCCTTAATGGTCTCCTTGTGGTCAAACAAGGTTTCCATTAAGTGTTCGACTTTAGCACGAGCATCATTATTACCACGAAGAGAGGCATACACAATTCCCATCTCATGCAAGAAAGCTTCATTATCATCATCATCATCATCACTCTCATCATAAGGAGATGTGTCGGGATTCAAAGTAGGAGTTACCTTTGAACCGCTTGCCATAAGGCACATGTGAACTTGCGTAGATGATGATGGAACTTCAATAGAAGCACATTCTTCATTTTCGAGTGTAGGACAAGCTCTTGCGAGATGTCCATACTCGTGGCATTCATAGCATTGCCTTCTCTTGATAGAAACCTTCTTGGTTCTTCTATTGATTTCTTCTTTAATTATGTGACCCAATTTTTCTTTAATTTCCTCTACATGGTTAGTCATACAACAACTAGAGGAAATAGAATCATTTTGAGTATGGTCACAACTAGAAACAAGCATATCATCACAAAATTTAATCAAGCAAATTTTAGGAGATATGCAAGGACCTTTAACACAAGAATGAGTAAAGAATTTCTTGCAAGAAGTGTTTAGGTCCAAACTCTCTACACCATTAGGATTTATAGAAATAGAATCATTGGTGCAAAGAACAAGACTACCAACATCACATATGATTTCTTCACTCACCGTATCATTACCTTGTGACAAGTCACATGTTGGTGAAGTGGAAGAACTTGAACAATCATCACGACCGGATGTGGAAGCAACTTGGAGATCTTCATGATGTGAAGGTGAAGAGAGCTCCTTGGGTTCACTTTCAACCTCAAGAGAAATGGACCCACCAAATGACTCTTCTAGCTTGGTCCATATCTCATGAGACGTCTTGCACTTTGAACCCATCAAGCAAACATAAACTATGGAGCTCACAGACAATAAAATTTCATTAAATACTTGAGCTTCTAGATGTAAATTTTTCTCATCCTCTATAGATAGACTTTGAGGATCCATCGGAGGAGAAAAGCCTACATCTAGAAATCGCTCTATATTTGGACACAAAGTCCGAAGATTGCAAAGCATGCGATTTCTCCATAAGTTATAATTTGTGCCATCAAAAATAATTGTGTCATTGTGCACTAAATAACTAGCCGACATCTTTACTCTCAAGGCGGTGAAGCCTAAACAAGGAGAGACCTTGCTCTGATACCAATTGAAAGGACGAGATGTCGCCTAGAGGGGGGGGGGTGAATAGGCGTTTTAAAAACAATTACGGAATTGGCTTGAAGGAATGCGGAATTAAACTAACGTTTATTTTCTTCAAGCACAAGACCTAAATATGCTAGGCTCAACTAAGTGCAACAACAACAACTAGATATAAGCAAGATAGCACAAGATATAATTCACAAGTGATAAACAAGATATAAGTACTTCAAGCACGATGGCTATCACAAGGAAATAAACTCGGGTATAGAGATAACCGAGGCACGCGGAGACGAAGATGTATCCCGATGTTCACTTACATAAAGTAAGCTAATCACCGTTGGAGAGATGCGGGTAACCACGAAGGCCCCCGAACGCCACGAAGGCTCACCTTCTTCTCCGAGTCCCCCACGAAGCTAGGGACCCCTTCTTATGGTTAGCTTTTCCTCCACTCCGGAGATGGCAAGCTCCACAACCACTTCACAACTCCCACGAAGGGGAAGCCCGGGCCTCTTCACAAACTTCCACGAAGAGGACACCGTGGCACAATCACCGAGCCAACTAGGAGGTCACCCTCCAAGAGTAACAAGCTCACGGTCTCTCACTCGAACTAATCGTAATGGAGAGCACAACACTTATGCAAGAATGCAAAGCAAGAACACAAGGGAAAGTGCTCAAATCCTTCTCTCTCAAATCCCACCAAAGCAACAAATGCTATGGAGGAGTTAGAGAGGAAGAACAAGGGTGGAGGTCAACCAATGACCTCAAGATCTAGATCCAATGGGTTCCCCTCACTTAGAGGAGGAATTGATTGGTGGAGTTGTAGATCTAGATCTCCTCTTCCAAATTCCTCAAAAATATGCAAGAATCATTGGAGGGAAGAGAGAGGGAGCAAGCTCAAGAGATTCAACAATGGAGGTGAGAGAAAAGCTCAAGAACACACTTAGAAACCCTTCCAAACCGTTAGGGAAGAAGCCCCCTTTTATAGGGCAAGAAAACTGCCCGTTACAGAGTTTTCGGGGCGCTCCGGAGCAGAGCCCGGAGCAGCTCCGGATTGCATTCCGGAGTAAGTAGATTGGCACTGCTCAGCCCGGAGCAGAGCCCGGAGCAGCTCCGGATTTGGAAAACTGCAAAAACCCTCATACGAAAAACGCGATAACTTTTGCATCCGAACTCCGTTTTTAGCAAACTTGGACTTTTTGAAAAGCTTAGAAAAAGTACTACAACTTTATGCAGAGAAACACCAAGAAATGTCAAGAGGAAAAATACCAAAAGTGGAGAGGTGTGAAACCTTCCAAAGTGAAGAACCGGTAAAACCTCTCAACTCGAAAACGCAATAGAAGATGCATTTGGATTCCGTTTTCGATGAACTTGGACTTGTTGGAAAGCTAGCAACAAGCACAAGAACCTCACATGGAGAAACACCAAGAAGCAACAAACTAGGAAGATGCAAAGTATGCAAAGGATTGATCTCCCTATGACGATGTGATCAAGTTACCCAACCGAAAGCCCCTCTTGATAGTGCGGCTATCTATCCTATAACCCGGTCTCCCAACAAACACCTTGAGACCGGTAAAAGGAAAACCTAGCAAGGACATACCTTTGCCTTGAGCATCCCGCTTGATCTTGATGATGATGCTTCATGCTCTCATCAAGCCGGAATGCTTCACTTGATCATTGTTGCTTCGTGAAGACTTTAATTTGCTCCCCCATAAACCATTATGGGATAGCTTTGTTAACACTCATCTTCACAAGTCCATTATCACCAAATGGACGACAAGCTTCAAACATATGATCTTCTTGAGATGCTTATCTTGAACTTTCACAACTCAACCTTGATAAAGAACATCATTTGATTTCATTCTCCCATGGGCCATATTGAATCCTTCTTTTGATGTAAGCCCATGGGAAGATACTTGATTCCACTATTCTCTCTTCATCTTGGTCAACCTTGTATCTACTCATGCTCTATCGAATCTCTCTTAAGATGCATAGGGAATTCTTCATTTGATTGCATGCTCTAAGTCTTGGTCAACCATGGCTCAACTCATGAGACCATCGTGACCTCGACATAGAGCCATAACTTGAATTCGTCTCATGTAACCAAACTCTCAAGATCATGAGACTCCTTGGCTTAGCACATAAGCTAGAGCATGGAATACTTGAGTTCTACACAAGAACAACATCTTTATTTCTTCTTCTTGATCATATTGGATTCATCTCTTCTATTCAATGATCTTGATGCCAATACTTAAGATATATCTTTATCTTCATGGCATCCAAGCCTTGAATCCAACACATGGACTTCAAGCAATTCCTATGAACAATTCCTTCATAAAAATCTCAATGAAAACATTAGTCCATAGGGATTGTCATTAATTACCAAAAACACACTTAGGGGCAATTTACCCTTACAGCTATCCCTCTCAAGCAACCCTGCAATTACGATACAGAAAGTCTCTTGTGTCTCCAACACACCCAATACACTTGTCAGATGTATAGGTGCAGTAGTTCGGCGAAGAGATAGTGAAATACAAGTAGTAGTGATGATTATAAGTAGTAAATGTAATCTGAAATAAATATCGCTGTAAGCAAACATGTAACAAAACTGAAAGGAAACGGTGTGCAATGCTTGGAAACAAGGCCTAGGGATCATACTTTCACTAGTGGACACACTCCCAACAAATATAATATAATTGAACCAATAGATACTAACTTCAATATGCAACTCAAAATAATTCTCCAATGGAAAACGAACACTAATCATGCGTAGGGCTACGAAGCACTCCTCAAAGTCCGTATTTCCCCAAACTAGATTGTTCCACACTGTCATCGTGAACGCACTAGATGGTTCCAACAAACACCAACAATTCATAGAGACATTAACCAAAAGAGACACACATAATGCGCACACTGTCACCTTCACATCATGATACAAGGTGTCTCCGGAAATCACAAATATAAAGCACGGGAGTAGCATAATATCTGAATAATGGCATCTACCAACTCAACTAGATACAAAGCTCACGATCACATAAAGATCACATCATGGGAGAGAGAGGTGAACCACATAGCTACCGGTAGAGCCCTCAGCCCCGGGGGAGAACTACTCCCTCCTCATCATCGGAGGCAGCAAGGTTGATGGAGATGTCGGTGAGGTCGATGGAGACGGCGGAGACGGCGATGGAGACCGATGGAGATGGCTTCGGGGGCACTTCCCCGTCCCGGCAGGGTGCTGGAACAGAGACTTCTACCCCCCGCAATTTGTCTTCAACAGCGGTGGAGCTGCGGAACTGTTCTGGGAAAAACGCCGATTGTTTTAGGGTTTTCCGTCGGGAGGCTTCTTATAGGCAAAGGGGCGTCGTCAGGAGTGGACCAGGGGCTCCTCACCACAGGTGGGCGCGGCCAAGGCCTGGGCCGCGCTCCCTCATGGTGTGGCCAGCCTCTGAACCCTCTCCGGCTCCCGTTTGGTCCTCGTCCTTCGTCCAGGAAAAATAGGAGTTTCTGAACTTGTTTCGTCCAATTCCGAGAATATTTCCTGTGTAGCTTTTCTGAAACACAAAAATAGCAGAAAACAGGGAACTGGCACTGTGGCATCTTGTCAATAGGTTAGTTCCAGAAATCGCATAAAAATGCCACGAAGTGTAATGAAACACAAGGCAAATGGTGTAAAAAAGCATGGAGCATCAAAAATTATAGATACGTTTGAGACGTATCAGCATCCTGATGGCTGGCGTGTAGTTGATGATGATTATGGCCAGGCAGTTGGGAACCCCAAGCGCAAGGTATGATGAGCACATCAGCAAGTTTTTCCCTCAGTTAGAAACCAAGGTTTATCGTTCGAAGAAGAAAAAGCCAATACGACTGAAGGTGATGCTTGCAAGCTTCGCGACAGCTCCGGACAATTTATAGGGCGCCTCGTCCAAGCTTTGCTTTGCGAGCAGCAATGTGGAACCTGCACACAACACAACCAAGTACTTTGTTCCCAACTTACGATGAGGTTGTCAATCTCACCGGTTTGCTTGAAACAAAGGGTATGAGCGTATCGAGTGGAAAACAGTAGAAGTATGCGAGTAAAGTAAACAGGTGATAGCAATATGATGAAAATAGGACCGGGGTCCACAGTTCACTAGTGGTGTCTCTCCATAAGATAAATAACACATGCTGGGTAAACAAATTACAGTTGGGCAATTGATAGAATAAATATAACGTGATATGTCAAGAAGATCACTATGCGATTTACTCTGGGCATTATAACAAAATACATAGACCGTCATCCAACTGCATCTATGACTAATAATCCACTCTCGGGGATATCATCCGAACACCCCATGAGTATTAAGTTGCGAACAACAGATAATTGCATTAAGCAAAGTGTGTAATATAAACAAAGCATATGCCCTCGAGCATACGAATGTTGTTTTCTCCCTAGTGGCAACAGCACATCTACAACCTTAGAGGTTTCTGTCACTCCCCCAGATTAAATAGAGGCATGAACCCAACTATCGAGCATAAATACCCCCTCTTGGAGTCACTAGCAACTACTCGGCCAAGATAGCTACTAACAACGGAGAGCATGCAAGATCATAAACAACATAGAGATAACATAAGATATATTTTAGTATAGCAACTCAATCATAACACCAATATTCATCGAATCCCAACAAACCAAACATGTAGAATTACATAACGGTGATCTCAATCATGTAGGGCAGCTCATGAGATCTAACATGAAGCACATGGTGGAGAGGACAACCATCTAGCTACTGCTATGGACCCATAGTCCAAGGTAGACTACTCACTCATCGCTCCGGAGGCAAGCATGGCGATGAAGAAGACCTCCGGTGGCGATTCCCCTCTCCGGCAGGGCGCCGAGAAGAGCTTCTAGACCCTCCCGATCTCGGGTCGACGACGGCGGCGGATCGCGATGTGTTTCTGGAAAATTGATCGGGTACTTAGGTTTTTCCCGTCGGGGGGTCTTTATAGGCGAAGGGGCATCGTCAGGAGTGGACCGACGCGTCCTCACACATAGGGGGCGCGGCCAGGGGCTGGGCCGCGCCGCCCTGGTGTGTGGGGCCCTCGTGGCCCCACTCCGTCTCCTCTTCGGATCTCTGGAAGCTTCCGGGAAAAATAAGACTTCAGGAACTTGTTTCGTCTAATTCTGAGAATATTTCCTGTGTAGCTTTTCTGAAACACAAAAATAGCAGAAAACAGGGAACTGGCACTGTGGCAACTTGTTAATAGGTTAGTTCAGGAAAATGCATACAAGTGCCACGAAGTGTAACAAAACATTAGGCAAATGGTGTAAAAACAAGCATGGAGCATCAAAAATTATAGATACGTTGGAGACGTATCAAGCATCCCCAAGCTTAACTCCTGCTCGTCCTCGAGTAGGTAAGTGATAACAAAAGAAATAATTTTTGAGGTGACATGCACCTACACAATCTCTATCATCTATGTAAGCATTGTGAGCTGGGATCAAAAGAACTTAGAACATGGGCATGAAAGATATAATCTTGATAGAAGAAACTTAGCAACCATGTTATAAACATGCAAATGAACACAAACAAAAGATCATGAAAATGAAACAATGAAAGTCAAATGTGTGTTCAAATCATAAGGAAAAACATACAAATGGTTTTCAGCTTGTCCTTCATGGAGAGCAAAACATAAATGCATAGGACACCTTCAAGTTTAAGAGGGCGACTAGATACAAATAATTTAAGAACAAGTGAAACCAACAATATGAATCAATCAATGAAAACTTTGGGACAATGCACATTATACTAAGAATGACAACTATGCTCTCTTAATGGTGCATAAAGATAGAAGGTGGTGACTCAACATAAAAGTAAAAGAAAGGCCCTTCGCGGAGGGAAGCAGTGATTGCAAGTTTTATAGACCTTCAAAAATTATAGTACTTACCGGCTTTGAGCTCTCATTGCCCCTATCATAAGCATCTTGAATGGTTAAAGTTAATGCGAGAACAATTATGATGCATATGCTTGACAAATCATAAGTCGAAAACCTCGTGCCCCGTGAATACGAGTACCCAAACCTCATGCTACTTTACTTAGAGTCCCAAACAAGGCTCTTGTTATTGTAAGTATATATGTATCATCGAGAACCGCCAACGGGGTACCTCCGTGCCCGATGACATGGAACAAGCCCACATCAAAATGACAGGACAAGCAGACAATGAACACCTCGACATCTCTTTTATTTGCCATTTGTTTAACTTTTTATTTTGAGATGCGTCGTCGAATGTCCACCATGGGTATGCTGCAAATTTCCACCATGAATTATGCATGGCTTAGATTGGCGGCCCAGGCGTTTCCCTAACACATATACAAACTCCATGATTCCCGCAAGATTCCCAATTCATTTTACACCGCGGGCATCCATAAACAAAAGATCACGATATCAACTCAAATAAGAAGTGCAATGTTGAAAGCTTGCCCCATGACAGCATGGTTGGGCTAGTATCCAACTTACAACTTGCAAGCATAACAACTCAACATAAGAGACCACAATGTCAAAAAAATTAGAACAAGAAAAAGTAAAGTGTGCCTTCCGGTTCGTGAGAGCTTTACTGACCAATTTTCGCATAACACTGGTAAGAGTTTAATTTGAAGAGTAAATAAAAGCAAGTCAAATTTACTTGGAATAGCAAATTGCTAGTAGATATGTATGATGGACACTTTGGCAAAACTTGGTTTTTAGGAGTTGGATGCACGAGTAGAGCTCATACTCAGTACAAGGCGAGGGCTAGCAAAAGACTGGGAGCGACCAACTAAGAGAGCAATAATGGCCATAATCATGCAAAGCGACGAAGCGACATTAAAAGAAGCATAAGATGGCATCAAAAGTCAAAAAATAAATGATCATAAAGGCTATTGGCGACTTTGTATGAGTCTAACATGTGTGAGCATGCGCCAAGTCAACCCAAATAAAGCATCAAGGAGAAAACCAAAATAATGCTTCCAAATAATTAAAACAACGCATGATTTTTTCAAAGGCTCATTAAGCAATCTCAGTTATTTGAGACAAGTCATGCTACAGCAAAACCACTAAGCATACTATTAAAAAGACATCAAGCATGACATGAAAAAGCCTAAGCCGCAGTCTACACAAGCTCCTTCTTGTACCACTTTTTTGCATAAAGCTTTTTCTCTTTTCCAACACCATTTGAACTTTTTTAATCCAACTCTTTTGATGAAAACCAATAAAGATCAGAGGCAAAAATACACCTTGATGAAAAGATATGACAAGGTATGAACGCAAATCAAGGCGAAAACGAAAACCAAAAGCAGTAGCAGAAAAAGAAGAACACTCGGTTTTTGATAAGAGTGAAAACTAGAGCGTTTTTGGGAAATGAAAAGCAAGGCAACTTCTCCAAAAGAAATTTGTTGGGGTTCAACCATTTATTACAGCAAACAAAACTAAACTAACAATGAAAACTAAAACAACTGACGCTCCAAGAAAAACACATAGTGCATGAAGCAATAAAAATATAGTGTCTTGAAAGGTGACCTGATTTTTGCCGATGAAGAAGGGGTGCCTCGGGGGCATCCCCAAGCTTTGACGCTTGTGCTTCTTGAATATTTCTTGGGGTGATGCATGGGCATCCCCAAGCTTGATATTTTGTCCATTCTTCAACTCATCTCATCATTCTCCAATCCCTACACTTGAAAACTTCCTTCATACAAAACTAAACACAAATCTATTAGCAACATTAGTGTAGGCATATCATATAATCAACCTCTTTTGCTTCTGGTTTCAACCTAAAACCACCACATATAAAGTATATACTACTGTAGCAACTTCCCCACAAGTTCCGTGATCAAAAGAACTTGAAAAGAAAGCGATAAAGCGGCAAAAACGAATAGTGGCAGAAATCTGTCAAAACAGAAGAGCTGACAAAGGTCGAATTTTTAAGGGGTTTTCTGTTGCTCAAATCAAAAAGTGTTCAACTAATGAAAGTTTGGATATAACCTGGGGCATATGCACAAGAAATCGCAGGTCCAAAAGATATACAGATAATTTTCACGAATTTTTACGGTGCAGCACCGAAAACAGTTTCAGGATAGCAACATCCCCAAATCTTTACCTCACTCAAATTAGAGGCTTCTCTTGGCACAACAATGAAATAAAAATTATAAGGAGAGGTCATTACAGTAGTAATGACTTCCAAGACTCAAATAAAAGAAAAAGTACTGAAAAGAAAACATTGGGTTATCTCCCAAGAGTGCTTTTCTTTAACGCCTTTGAGCTAGGCGCAGAAAATTGCGAATCAAGTAATATCAAGAGATGAAGTGCTAGGATCAGCGCGTGCCTTACGTCTTCCTTTCTTACCTTTGTTCTTTACTCTAGGAAAGATGTGGCTATTGCAAGGTGGAGAGATAAATCTTATATTGCCTTTTCCCACATCAATAACGGCGCCCAGGAGCTTCAGTAGAGATCTTCCAAGTGTGATTTGTCCTTTTCCTACACATTCAATAACAAGATAATCAGTAGATATCATTCTTCCTAGGACTTTTGTAAAAACTCCTTTAGCTATTCCGATGGGAAATATAGTGGCATTGTTAGTAAGAGAAATTTCTTCTCCCCCCTCAGAAAGCCTCCAAAGACTCAAAGATTCATAAGTATCCTTTGGCATAAGACAAAATTCAGACATAATATCACATCGAGCATGAAAAGTTTTACCATCAATAGTGATTTTTTCCGTAGGATACCAACTCGAAGGTTCAGAATTTATTGGCACATAATCAAAATGCTGGCGCAAAGTATTTTAGCAAGTATTCAAACTAGTAGTGCGAGTCTCAAGAGTATCAAGTCTATTAAAAATGCACACAAGAGAGGAATCAAAATAGGTTGGCATGCTATAAATTGTAATCAACTTTTTTATAATATTGAAGGCTTGATCTCCATCACAATGAAGGAAATCTCCTTCTGCAGTAGCATCCAAAGCATATCTATAACGAAGAGCAAGTCCAAAGTAAAAGCTACTAAGAAGCAAACTCAAGGCCATTTTAGGTTCAGTTTTTCCATGCCAATCATAAATTCTAGACCAAGCTTCTTTAAAACTTTCCTCATCCTTTTGTTTAAAAGTGAAAATCATATCCTCGGGCGACATAGTAGTAGCAACTGAACTAGACATAATAAACAACTACAAAGGATTCTAATTTTTTTGGGTTTTTGATAAAGAACAATGCAAGTAAAAATAAATAAAGTAAAGCAAAACAATAAAACAAAGTAAAGGATGTGCGTGCGAAAAAATCCCCTTGCAGAGGTCTTCTTTTTCCTCCCCGGCAATGGCGCCAGAAAAGACTTGATGGCTGGCGTGTAGTTGATGATGATTATGGCCAGGCAGTTGGGAACCCCAAGCGCAAGGTATGATGAGCACAACAGCAAGTTTTTCCCTCAGTTAGAAACCAAGGTTTATCGTTCGAAGAAGAAAAAGCCAATACGACTGAAGGTGATGCTTGCAAGCTTCGCGACAGCTCCGGACAATTTATAGGGCACCTCGTCCAAGCTTTGCTTTGCGAGCAGCAACATGGAACCTGCACACAACACAACCAAGTACTTTGTTCCCAACTTACGATGAGGTTGTCAATCTCACCGGTTTGCTTGAAACAAAGGGTATGAGCGTATCGAGTGGAAAACAGTAAAACTATGCGAGTAAAGTAAACAGGTGATAGCAATATGATGGAAATAGGACCGGGGTCCACAGTTCACTAGTGGTGTCTCTCCATAAGATAAATAACACATGCTGGGTAAACAAATTACAGTTGGGCAATTGATAGAATAAAGATAACGTGATATGTCAAGAAGATCACTATGCGATTTACTCTGGGCATTACAACAAAATACATAGACCGCCATCCAACTGCATCTATGACTAATAATCCACTCTCGAGGATATCATCCGAACACCCTATGAGTATTAAGTTGCGAACAACAAATAATTGCATTAAGCAAAGTATGTAATGTAAACAAAGCATATGCCCTCGAGCATATGAATGTTGTTTTCTCCTTAGTGGCAACAGCACATCTACAACCTTAGAGGTTTCTGTCACTCCACCAGATTAAATAGAGGCATGAACCCAACTATCGAGCATAAATACCCCCTCTTGGAGTCACTAGCAACTACTCGGCCAAGATAGCTACTAACAACGGAGAGCATGCAAGATCATAAACAACATAGAGATAACATAAGATATATTTCAGTATAGCAACTCAATCATAACACCAATATCGGATCCCAACAAACCAAACATGTAGAATTACATAACGGTGATCTCAATCATGTAGGGCAGCTCATGAGATCTAACATGAAGCACATGGTGGAGAGGACAACCATCTAGCTACTGCTATGAACCTATAGTCCAAGGTAGACTACTCACTCATCGCTCCGGAGGCAAGCATGGCGATGAAGAAGACCTCCGGTAGCGATTCCCCTCTCCGGCAGGGCGCTGGGAAGAGCTTCTAGACCCTCCCGATCTCGGGTCGACGACGGCGGCGGATCGCGATAAGTTTCTGAAAAATTGATCGGGTATTTAGGTTTTTCCCGTCGGGGGGTCTTTATAGGCGAAGGGGCATCGTCAGGAGTGGACCGAGGCGTCCTCACACATAGGGGGCGCGGCCAGGGGCTAGGCCGCGCCGCCCTGGTGTGTGGGGCCCTCGTGGCCCCACTCCGTCTCCTCTTTGGATCTCTAGAAGCTTCCGGGAAAAATAAGTCTTTAGGAACTTGTTTTGTCCAATTCCGAGAATATTTCCTGTGTAGCTTTTCTGAAACACAAAAACAGCAGAAAACAGAGAACTGGCACTGTGGCAACTTGTTAATAGGTTAGTTCTGGAAAATGCATAAAAGTGCCACGAAGTGTAATGAAACATTAGGCAAATGGTGTAAAAACAAGCATGGAGCATCAAAAATTATAGATACGTTGGAGACGTATCACATCCCCAAGCTTAACTCCTGCTCGTCCTCGAGTAGGTAAGTGATAACAAAAGAAATAATTTTTGAGGTGACATGCGCCAACACAATCTTGATCATCTATGTAAAGCATTAAGTGCTGGGATCAAAAGAACTTGAAACATGGGCATGAAAGACATAATCTTGATAGAAGAAACTTAGCAACCATGTTATAACATGAAAAAAAACACAAATGAAAGATCATGAAAAATGAAACAATGAAAGTCAAACGTGTGTTCAAATCATATGTAAAAACATAGCAAATGGTTTTCATCTTGTCCTTCATGGAATAGCAAAACATAAATGCATAGGACACCTTCAAGTTTAAGAGGGCGACTAGATACAAATAATTTAAGAACAAGTGAAACCAAAATCATGAATCAATCAATGATAAACTTTGGGACTATGCACATTAAACTCAGAATGACAACTATGCTCTCTTAGACGGTGCATAAAGGTAGAAGGTGGTGACTCAACATAAAAGTAAAAGAAGGGCCCTTCGTAGAGGGAAGCAGTGATTAAACATGTGCTAGAGCTTTTCATTTGTAAAATAGAGAGATAAAAATTGGGTTTTGAGAGGTGGTTGTCTTTGTCAACGACTGGCAATGGGGTTCTTACTATCTTCCATACAAAAATGAAGCAAGTTTTTGAGAGAGATTGGCACTTTTGTGCTCTTTTATAAAGCTTGGCACTCCTCCCCACCTTTTTCCTTTCTCAAACCATGGCTAACCGATTTCATCGGGTGCTCACCAACATTCACATACCATGGAGGAGTGCCTTTTTTCTTTCCTTTTTTCCTCTTTTTTTTCTTTTTGGAATAAACAATATGGAAGATAGCAAATCCGACCACTACGTCCCCATGAGCTGAAAACAGTGTCACAAAACGAGAAGTATTTTGAAGGTTTTTTCAAAGGTAGCACATGAAAATTTACTTGGAATGGCTTCCAAATACCATGCATAGGAATTTTTAGTGGACACATTGGAACAATTTGGTTTTTGGGAGTTGGATGCACGAGTAGAGCTCATACTCAGTACAAAATGAGGGCTAGCAGAAGACTGGGAGCGACCAACTAAGAGAGCAATAACGGCCATAATCATGCAAAGCGACAAAGCAACATTAAAAGAAGCATAAGATGGCATCAAAAGTCAAAAACTAAATGATCATAGAGGCTTATGGTGACTTTGTATGAGTCAAACATGTGTGAGCATGTGCCAAGTCAACCCAAATAAAGCATCAAGGAGAAAACCAAATTAATGCTTCCAAATAATAAAAACAACGCATGATTTTTTTTAAAGGCTCATTAAGCAATCTCAGTCATTTGAGACAAGTCATGCTACAGCAAAAATCACTAAGCATACTATCAAAACGACATCAAGCACGACATGAAAAAGTCTAAGCCGCAGTCTAAACAAGCTCCTTTTTGTACCACCTTTTTGCATAAAACTTTTTCTCTTTTCCAACACCATTCGAACCTTTTTGAAACAACTCTTTTGATGAAAACCAACATGGACCAGAGGTCAAAATACACCTTGATGCAAAGATATAACAATATCTGAAAAAAATCAAGGCGAAATACAAAAGCTAAACGTAGTTTGAGAAAAAGAGAACACTCATTGAACGATAAGAGCGAAAACTAGAGTGTTCTTGACAAATGAAAAACGGAGCATAGCTCTCTCCAAAACAAACATGATGTGATCCAACCATTTATTTCAGCAAGCAAAGCAAAAGAAAATTGAAAGCAAAAACAACTGACGCTCCAAGAAAAACGCATAGAATATGAAGTAATAAAAATATAGTGTGTTGAAAGGTGACCTGATTTTTGTCGATGAAGAAGGGGTGCCTCGGGGGCATCCCCAAGCTTTGACGCTTGTACCTCTTGGATATTTCTGAGGGTGACAGGGACATCCCCAAGCTTGAGCTTTTGTACATTCTTCATCTCATCTCATCATTCTCCAATCCCTACACTTGAAAACTTCCTTCATACAAAACTTCACATAATTCTATTAGCAACGTTAGCATAAGCATAAAAGTAAATCAACCCTTTTTGGTTCAGTTTCAAACTCAAAACCACCACATATAAAGCATATACTACTGTAGAAACTTCCTCAAAAAGTTCCATGACCAAAAGAACTCAAAAAGAAAGCGATCGAGAGGCAAACACAAATAGTGGCAGAAATCTGTCAAAACAGAACAGCTGACAAAGGTCGATTTTTTTTAGGGTTTTCTGTTGCTCAAATGAAAAAGTGTAAAACTAATGAAAGTTTGGATATAACATGGGCCATATGCACAAGAAATATCAGGTAAAAAAGATATTCTGAGAATTTTCACGAATTTTTATGGTGCAGCACCGAAATCTGTTTCATGACAGCAACTTCCCCAAATCTTACCTTCCTCAAATTAGAGGTTCTTCTTGGCACAACAACGAAATAAAAAGGATAAGGATCGGTTATTACATTAGTAATAACTTCCAAGACTCAAATAAAAGAAGAAGTACTGAAAGTAAAACAATGGTTTATCTCCCAAGAGTGCTTTTCTTTAACGCCTTTGAGCTAGGCGCAGTAATTTCAGAGAATGCTCACATAGGCGCCCGAAAAGAACTTAAGGCAAAGGTGCCATAAAGGAACTAGAAGCAAGAGACACTACAAGGAGGACCATCGTATAGCAACATATACTTTGCAACCCCTTTCATATGCGTGGTAAAACTTTATGGTAGATACACATATTAATCGTTGCTGATAATATCCGTTTTTTGTGAGACGTAGATGGCACACGAGAAAATTTGGCGATTGCCCCGCGCTTTAGAAATTTGTTTTTGGCGCTAAGTGTGATAGGCGAGGACGATAGTTTTTGGGAAGTTGGCATTGGGGTGGGCCTTTATAACTAGCCAGATTTTTCTCTTCTGATCTCTTCCTTCGCCGTAGACTTCTCATCTCCTCGTCTCACATCTGCATATTCGCCTCCTGGTCCTACCGCCGCTACGATCTCCTGCTACCGGATAGTGATACGTCTCAAACGTATCTATAATTTTTGATGCTTCATGCTTGTTTTTACACCATTTGCCTTGTGTTTCGTTACACTTCGTGGCACTTTTATGCATTTTCCGGAACTAACCTATTAACAAGTCGCCACAGTGCCAGTTCCCTGTTTTCTGCTGTTTTTGTGTTTCAGAAGTGATACACAGGAAATATTCTCGAAATTGGACGAAACAAGTTCCTGAAGTCTTATTTTGCCCGGAACTTCCAGAGATCCGAAGAGGCGAAGGAGAGGGGCCACAGGCCAGCCTCACACTAGGCCGGCGCGGCCCAGGCCCTGGCCGCGCCGCCTAGGTGTGAGGAGGCCTGGGGCCACTCCTGACGACGCCCCTTCGTCTATAAGAAGCCTCGGGACAGAAAACCCTAAGGGAGTCGGCGAAATTTCCAGAATAGTTCCGCAGCGCCGCCGCCGTCGAAGCCAAATTTCGAGGGACAGAAGTCTCTGTTCCGGCACCCTGCCAGGACAGGGAAGTGCCCCCGGAGCCATCTCCATCGGTCTCCATCGCCGTCTCTGCCGTCTCCATCGACCTCACCGCCATCTCCATCAACCTTGCTGTCTCCTATGATGAGGAGGGAGTAGTTCATCCCCGGGATTGAGGGCTCTACCGGTAGCTATGTGGTTCACCTCTCTTTCCTATGATGTGATATTTATGTGATCGTGAGCTTTGTATCATGTTGAATAAGTAGATGTTACTCTTCTTCATTATGTGTACTCTAGTGTGTTATTAAAGTAATCTATTCCTCCTGCCATGGTGTAACGGTGATAGTGCGTGCATCATGGTGGTACTTGGTCTAGGCTACGATTGTGATCTTTTATGGATTATGAGAATAATTATCACTATGATAGTATTGAAGTGATCTATTCCTCCTTTCATGGTGTAATGTTGACAGTGTGTGCACCATGTTAGTACTTGGTCTAAGTTGCAATAATATCTATCTTGAGTTGTGATTTGATTTAGATATCTCTATGAGTGGTGTTTGTCAAGTACTTGATGAACTTTGAGGAGTGCTTCGTAGCCCTATGCAATGATTAGTGTTATTCAATAGGAGAGTGATTCAGAGTACCATAGTGAAGAGAAGTTATTTATTTGTTCAATTATGTTATATTTGTTGGGAGTGTGTCCACTAGTGAAAGTATGATCCCTAGGCCTTGTTTCCAAGCTTTGCACACCGTTTACTTGTTGTTTTGTTACATGTTTGCTCGCAGCGATATTTATTTCAGATCACATTTGCTACTTATAATCATCACTACTACTTGTATTTCACTATCTCTTCGCCGAACTAGTGCACCTATACATCTGACAAGTGTATTGGGTGTGTTGGGGACACAAGAGACTTTCTGTATCGTAATTGCAGGGTTGCTTGAGAGGGATTGCTTTGACCTCTTCCTCCCTGAGTTCGATAAACCTTGGGTGATCCACTTAAGGGAAACTTGCTGCTGCTCTACAAACCTCTGCACTTGGAGGCCCAACACTGTCTACAAGAACAGACGCGTGCGTAGACATCAAGCTCTTTTCTGGCGCTGTTGCCGGGGAGGTAAGGTAAAAGGTACTCGCATCCTTCTGTGTGAGTGCTCGGAGTTATTTCCTTTAGATTCTGCAATTACATCTTTTTGTTTCTTGTTTTTATTTTCACTAGTTAGGCTTAATGGAAAACAAAGAGTTCTTTAGTCTTTTTCCTGAGTTTAGATATGAAGTGTTTGAATAGAAAATTGAAAAACCTTTGGAGCTTAATTTGCATGCTAATAGTGTTGTTAGTATGAATGCTTTAAATACCGTTGTTGCTAATGCTATAGAAAAGTCTAAGCTTGGGGAAGCTGGTTTTGTTAAGCATGATATTTTTAGTTCCCCAGCTTTAGTGGAGAAAATTTGCTCTGATGATATTTTATCTCCCATATGTGATGTTCCTTCTTATGATGATATGTTTGAAGAATATGCTTTGCGAAATAGTTGCTCTCTAGCTTGTGATGATACTAAACCTCTAGTTTATGATGGCTATGATGATGAGTATAATATTTTCAGTTCACCTATTATTGAGGATAAAATTAGTTATGATTACAATATGCCTCCTATTTTTGATGATTATGGTGATGAGAATAATTATTCTGTTGAATCTGCTCCTACTACTATTGTTCCTGTGGTGAGTATTAATTCTTTTATGCATGTGGCTCATGATAGGGATGCTTTATGTGATAGTTATATTGTTAGTTCTATTCATGATGCTACTGAAAGTTATTATGAGAGAGGGAAATATGGTTTGATGGATCTCAACAATATTAAGTTTCCCCTCTTTATGTTGCAATTCTTGAAGTTGTACTTGTTTTGCCTTCCTATGCTTTTTGCTTTGCGCTTTCATGACTCGTCTCTTTACAAGACTATTTTTCATAGGAAGTGGTTCAGATTTAAATGTCTTCCACATTTGCTTTTTGATGCTCTCTATTGCTTTAAGTTTCTATATGGCGCCTTTGCCTCAAGCTCTTATATGGCGCCCACATGAGCATCTTTGCAAATTACTGCGCCTAGCTCAAAGGCGTTAAAGAAAAGCACTCTTGGGAGATAACCCATTGTTTATTTTTAGTACTTTTTTTCTTTTATTTGAGTCTTGGAAGTTATTACTACTGTAATGACCTCTCCTTATCCTTTTTATTTCGTTGTTGTGCCAAGAGAAGCCTCTAATTTGAGTGAGGTAAGATTTGGGGATGTTGCTGTCCTGAAACAGTTTTCGGTGCTGCACCGTAAAAATTCGTGAAAATTCTCTGTATATCTTTTGGACCTGAAATTTCTTGTGCATATGCCCCAGGTTATTTCCAAACTTTAATTAGTTGGACACTTTTTGATTTGAGCAACAGAAAACCCTCTAAAAATTCGACCTTTGTCAGCTGTTCTGTTTTGACAGATTTCTGCCACTATTCGTTTTTGCCACTTTATCGCTTTTTTTTAGTTTTTTTGATCATGGAACTTTTGGGGAAGTTGATACAGTAGTATATACTTTATATGTGGTGGTTTTGGGTTGAAACCTGAAGTAAAAAGAGGTTGATTATATGTTATGCTACACTAATGTTGCTAATAGAATTGTGTTTAGATTTGTATGAAGGAAGCTTTCAAGTGTAGGGATTGGAGAATGATGAGATGAGTTGAAGAATGGACAAAAGTTCAAGCTTGGGGATGCCCATGCATCATCCCAAGAAATATCCAAGAAGTACAAGCATCAAAGCTTGGGGATGCCCCCGAGGCACCCCCTTCTTCATCGGCAAAAATCATGTCACCTTTCAAAACACTATATTTTTATTGCTTCATGCACTATGCGTTTTTCTTGGAGCGTCAGTTGTTTTTGTTTTCAGTTTTCTTTTGTTTTGTTTGCTGCAATAAATGGTTAGATCACATCATGTTTCTTTTGGAGGAGATGAACTCGCTTTTCATTTGCCAAGAACACTCTAGTTTTCACTCTTATCGTTCAATGAGTGTTCTCTTTTTCTGCTACTGCGTTTAGCTTGCATTTTTCACCTTGATTTTTGTTCAGATCTTGTTTCATCTTTGCATCAAGATGTATTTGGACCTCTGGTATATGTTGGTTTTCCTCAAAATAGTTGGATTGAAAAGGTTCAAATGGTGTTGGAAAAGAGAAAAAGCTTTATGCAAAAAAGTGGTACAAGTAGGAGCTTGTGTAGACTGCGGCCTAGGCCTTTGCATGTCGTGCTTGATATCTTTTTGATAGTATGCTTAGTGGTTTTGCTGTAGCATGACTTGTCTCAAATAACTGAGATTGCTTAATGAGCCTTTGAAAAAATCATGCGTTGTTTATATTATTTGGAAGCATTAATTTGGTTTTCTCCTTTGATGCTTTATTTGGGTTGACTTGGCACATGCTTACACCTGTTGACTACAAAAATAAGTCGCCTATAGCCTCTATGATCATTTAGTTTTTGACTTTTGATGCCATCTTATGCTTCTTTTAATGTTGCTTTGTCGCTTTGCATGATTATGGCCGTTATTGCTCTCTTAGTTGGTCGCTCCCAGTCTTTTGCTAGCCCTCATTTTGTACTGAGTATGAGCTCTACTCGTGCATCCAACTCCCAAAAACCAAGTTTGCCAATGTGTCCACTATAAATTCCTATGCATGGTATTTGTAAGCCATTCCAAGTAAATTTTCATGTGCTACCTTTCAAAAAACCTTCAAAATACTTCTCGTTTTGTGCCACTATTTTTAGCTCATGGGGACGTAGTGGTCGGATTTGCTATCTTCCATATTGCTTATTCCAAAAAAAGAAAAAAAAGAAAAAAAGAAAAAAAAGGCACTCCTCGATGGTATGTGAATGTTGGTGGGCACCCGATGGAATCGGTTAGCCATGGTTTGAGAAAGGAAAAAGGTGGGGAGGAGTGCCAAGCTTTATAAAAGAGCACAAAAGTGCCAATCTCTCTCTCAAAAACTTGCTTCATTTTCATATGGAAGATAGTAAGAACCCCATTGCCAGTCGTTGACAAAGACAACCACCTCTCAAAACCAATTTTTATCTCTCTGTTTTACAAATGAAAAGCTCTAGCACATGTTTAATCACTACTTCCCTCCGCGAAGGGCCTTTCTTCTACTTTTATGTTGAGTCACCACCTTCTATCTTTATGCACCATTAAGAGAGCATAGTTGTCATTCTGAGTATAATGTGCATTGTCCCAAAGTTTTCATTGATTGATTCATGACTATGGTTTCACTTGTTCTTAAATTATTTGTATCTAGTCGCCCTCTTAAACTTGAAGGTGTCCTATGCATTTATGTTTTGCTCTCCATGAAGGACAAGCTGAAAACCATTTGTATGTTTTTCCTTATGATTTGAACACACGTTTGACTTTCATTGTTTCATTTTCATGATCTTTTGTTTGTGTTCATTTTCATGTTATAACATGGTTGCTAAGTCTCTATTATCAAGATTATGTCTTTCATGCCCATGTTTTAAGTTCTTTGATCTCAGCACTCAATGCTTTACCTATATGATCAAGATTGTGTAGGTGCATGTCACCTCAAAAATTATTTATTTTGTTATCACTTACCTACTCGAGGACGAGCAGGAGTTAAGCTTGGGGATGCTGATACGTCTCAAATGTATCTATAATTTTTGATGCTCCATGCTTGTTTTTACACCATTTGCCTTGTGCTTCGTTACACTTCGTGGCACTTTTATGCATTTTCCGGAACTAACCTATTAACAAGTCGCCACAGTGCCAGTTCCCTGTTTTCTGCTATTTTTGTGTTTCAGAAGTGATACACAGGAAATATTCTCGGAATTGGACGAAACAAGTTCCTGAAGTCTTATTTTGCCCGGAAGCTTCCAGAGATCCAAAGAGGCGAAGGAGAGGGGCCACAGGCCAGCCTCACACTAGGCTGGCGCGGCCCAGGCCCTGGTCGCATCGCCTAGGTGTGAGGAGGCCTGG
The DNA here is from genome assembly GCA_007115705.1 of Dactylis glomerata. Taxonomy (NCBI): domain Eukaryota; kingdom Viridiplantae; phylum Streptophyta; class Magnoliopsida; order Poales; family Poaceae; genus Dactylis; species Dactylis glomerata. Next base: position 394,582 of record QXEO01001223.1, read on the forward strand.
GGCCACTCCTGATGACGCCCCTTCGCCTATAAGAAGCCTCGGGACGGAAAACCCTAAGGAAGTCGGCGAAATTTCCAGAACAGTTCCGCAGCGCCACCGCCATCGAAGCCAAATTTCGGAGGACAGAAGTCTCTGTTCCGGCACCCTGCCGGGACGGGGAAGTGCCCCCGGAGCCATCTCCATCGGTGTCCATCACCGTCTCCACCGTCTCCATCGACCTCACCGCCATCTCCATCAACCTTGCTGTCTCCTATGATGAGGAGGGAGTAGTTCATCCCCGGGGCTGAGGGCTCTACCGGTAGCTATGTGGTTCACCTCTCTTTCCCATGATGTGATCTTTATGTGATCGTGAGCTTTGTATCATGTTGAATAAGTAGATGTTACTCTTCTTCATTATGTGTACTCTAGTGTGTTATTAAAGTAATCTATTCCTCCTGCCATGGTGTAACGGTGACAGTGCGTGCATCATGGTGGTACTTGGTCTAGGCTACGATTGTGATCTTTTATGGATTATGAGAATAATTATCACTATGATAGTATTGAAGTGATCTATTCCTCCTTTCATGGTGTAATGTTGACAGTGTGTGCACCGTGTTAGTACTTGGTCTAAGTTGCAATAATATCTATCTTGAGTTGTGATTTGATTTAGATATCTCTGTGAGTGGTGTTTGTCAAGTACTTGATGAACTTTGAGGAGTGCTTCGTAGCCCTACGCAATGATTAGTGTTATTCAATAGGAGAGTAATTCAGAGTACCATAGTGAAGAGAAGTTATTTATTTGTTCAATTATGTTATATTTGTTGGGAGTGTGTCCACTAGTGAAAGTATGATCCCTAGGCCTTGTTTCCAAGCTTTGCACACCGTTTACTTGCTGTTTTGTTACATGTTTGCTCGCAGCGATATTTATTTCAGATCACATTTGCTACTTATAATCATCACTACTACTTGTATTTCACTATCTCTTCGCCGAACTAGTGCACCTATACATCTGACAAGTGTATTGGGTGTGTTGGGGACACAAGAGACTTTCTGTATCGTAATTGTAGGGTTGCTTGAGAGGGATTGCTTTGACCTCTTCCTCCCTGAGTTCGATAAACCTTGGGTGATCCACTTAAGGGAAACTTGCTGCTGCTCTACAAACCTCTGCACTTGGAGGCCCAACACTGTCTACAAGAACAGACGCGTGCGTAGACATCAGATAGCTCCGCCGCTGAAGCTCCCAGCTCGCATCTCCCGTATACTCTTCCTCTCCGTTCTTACCACCATACTATGTATCAACTTCCTGAAACATATCACCCACCTCCCTGCACAGAAAAGAAACATATCACCCACCTAACCCTAGATCATTGACCGGCATAGGTGATCTACAAGGTGCAGTGGTGAGTTTGAGCAGTGATGGCACAGCGGAGATCCGGTAATCTAGGGTGCGATTTCTCCTTATTTACAAGGTGTTGCGGTGAGTTTGAGAAGTGATGGCACTGGCGGAGATCTGTCATTCCAGGGTGTGATTTCTCCTCTTTTTTTCCACTTTTAGTTTCCCCTGGCTTATAATCGGTTAATATATGTAACTTTTTCTTCTGAGAATTTCGTGCAACCTTGCTGCATCGCCTGACATGGTCATTCATTAGCTGCGGTCAGCTCTAGTTGTTCACTGATGCCTAGAGTTTCCTAACCGTGCTGCTGTTGATCATGGAAGAACTAGGGCGTGCTTTGGTGACCTCATCAGAGACCAGACCATCTTGTATGTATGACCATGTAATCTTATTCATCTTCTGCAAGATGTATGATTCATTAGCGATATGTGTTAATTCTGGAAGATTAAGCATCCTCTTGTTCATGTCGCTTCTTATGATTCATTATGTTCTGATATTTTTTTACTGTTGTATAAGCATGTTTTCAACTGAAGTCGATCATCACAGACCAGTTCAATCTGGAATTCCGGACTCATTTTATTTGATGAATACATATCTGTTACCTTACTCAACATTTATACAAGGATCAATTTTTTGTAGGTTATATACAAGCATCAATAACGCCAGTACTATGATGGATCTATGATATCGATTATTTTAAGGGGGCACTATGATGGCAGGTTATACAGACCCTAAAATTTTCTACTTTCGTGCCCTCTGAAATTGTATATTACTTAGAAAGATGTGTGCTAAACTGCTAATGTTGTCTCTAAACATGTATATCTTCATACCTTCTGCAATATATCCTACATGTAGCAAAAATATTAATCAATGAGTTTACGGGATGATGATTAAGAATGATTTTAAAATCTGTCCATGACTGTATCTTTTTCCTCTTTCAGCACTTGGGCATTCTTGGCAAGGTGATGATATCGCTGCTTTTCTAAGTACACAAACTTCTGACTTCTGAATTTTCTTATTCTTCAGTTAAACCTTAGAATAAAACATATACATACCTAGTATCTTCATGAATCATTTTTTTTGTTATAATAGTTTTATTCAATGCCATATTCTTTACAATTACATACACCACAATCTGATTTCTTATTCAAAAACTCAAGGTCAAAAGAGTTTCTACATGCATGTTCTCTAAGAGTTTCTGAAATTAAATAAATGTGAAGCAAAATCATCACAGGCTTCACTTACCTCGCATTTATATGTATTGTAGGTTTGACGTTTCACACTTATCACCATGCATATATATGAAGCATAGTCTTGAGTTTCTCACGTCTGACATTAGTTCAGGTACATGAATTTTATGCTAAGGAGGTAGAGATCATATACTTTCTATGTGTCTCAATTTTCTACAGAAACTATGCTGACCTCAATAAATTTCCCAATTGATTTGTACCTGAAAATAAACTATTTGGAAGAAGCCAATTTCAATGATGCAAGTGCAATTAATTGGTTAGACATCATACATGCGCATCCTGCTGATTACCTATAAGTTTGTCTTGTACACAAGGGGAGTGGAACTCTATTTATATCTGGTTTGTATTGAGGCCACTAAAAACTACTCTTTACTCAAAGGTAAATGCATGCCAATTGCTCATGCTTCGTGATAGGTTACTGACAAAGAGTTTTGGTCTGCTGTTAAATGGCTTGTTTGTATCAGGGTCTTAGTGTTCCTAAAACTAGATGATACCCCGCGATGTTGCCGCGGGTATTTATTGTTGGTTTTCTGAGTACTTTCGTGCAACAAAAGATGAAACTCTCTTTTTGAAGGAAATTAGCACGTCAAATTCAAAGAGAGATTTGCGTAATAGAAGAAACGGAAAATGCAAAGCATAAAGGAAACAAAGGGAGATTGGCACCGTTGTTAATTTTATTAAGCATGTCATAATATCAGTTAGAAAGCAATGTATAAAGCTGACATGACAATTTGTTCAAGGAACTCTGTTGGCTATTATATAATTAACCTAACTTTCTTGATCATCAATCATATTACAAATGTGTGAGCAGGAAGGAGAAAATCGTAGAACAATTTATACATTGTGAAAGCCATTGAACTTTTCCTTTGAATTATCTTTCCAACCGAGCATAAAAACAACTATAAAATTATGTCGACTATGAGTAGCTTACACAGGATAAGGTCCTCCTCCAACTATAGTGAATAACCGCCCAACATACAGATTAATTTATGGAACAAATTTTACATATCACTGGATCTTCCATGAACTCAATGAGGAAACTACAAATATGCCAGATCAGCTGGCTGAACTACACATTTTGTTAGCACATACAAAATCTGGAATATGCTAAATCTCCATATAAATGCATCGTGAGGCAAGATCACACAATCAAGGCACCATGGGGAAGTGGATCCTATAATCAAAGGAGGGATCTCTGAAAAAATAAGATGGATAATTCAAATAACTTAGTCAAGAATGAGGGATATTCTGCGCCTGCGCTGAGCAAAGGTAATTTGTTCATTCCTACTTACTGCTAAGTCATTGTTTTGCACATATCTCCTAAATAATGGTGGAGAACATCACAGAAGAATAATATAAAGCAAGGAAGAAAATATATAGACCAGAAGCTAACTCCAGTATGGTTTATCGTTGTCCAACTTGCAGCGCTACCTGAAGCAAAGATGATCCCATTTTCTGTTCGCCAACTACATTGAGCGTCAGGGAACTTCTATACCTAGAGTATGAAATACCTATTAAACCATATTAACAAAAAATAAGTCAATTCAAAGCATCGATCTCGCACCTTCTTGTATCTGGTTCTTTAAAATAATAAGTAAATTCAAAGCATCGATCTCATACCTTCTTTAATCTTGAATAGCCATAAATTGCGGATCGGCAAAGAACAAAATCAGATGAGCAATCCTAAGTAGTATACGCGATGTTGGCCTCTTCATCCTAGTTTCAGCGAGCAGCATCGAATTCAGTTAAGTACTGACAAAGCGAGGGGCCTTGAGGTAGCAGCAGACAAAATCCAATCAAATCGGGTGGAGGAGCGACCTGCCAGATTGGAAGATATGTTCAGGAACTGAATAAAGAAACAAATAGGGAATCAAAATGGGGAGCGACCAGTACCAAGCACCAGCGAGCAGGCTGGAGTGCTTGATGCGGATGACAGCCGAATCAAATGGAGCAACTCTCAATCTGCATAAAGTTCAATCTGCATCTCTCAGTTCCTATGTACTTTGTTATACTCAAGAACAGTAGCACACACCAGCGCAAGAGTATGGTTACTTACAGGCTTGAATCAAATTATTCAGACGCAGATTGGTAGATGTATATATGGACTATTCTTTGCTCCTCTAATCAATCCGGTAGAACAGCAGAGTAACCTCCACAGGCTTCCATTAACTCACCTATTCTTTTCCCCAATCATCCACAAAATTACAGTTGATCGAGAAGGACTATGCTAGCTACCTGTGGGGTGATTGGCAGCTCAGGCCTATGCCCTTGATGCGTCTGCGATGGATGAATTGACGATGCTGTGATGGAAGGATGGCTCAGTTGAAAAGAATCCCATGAGCAAGCGCGTGTATGAGAATCGAGAGTGTTTGGTTGTGGCCAAGAAGCAACACATGATCATCCAAGCTATTCTGGATAATTGATCTAATGGCTGACAGAAGGATGACGCGTCTCCCTCGTGAGCCTGTGCTCCCTCCACCGGCGTTTCTCACCGGCGTGGATCTCTATCCTTCGAGCGAGCGCGTCCGCCCTCCTCCGTGGTCGTCGGCCCCAGGGATTTTGGGCGCGAACCCGGTGGGGAGCGGGGAGTTCGCGGTGGGCTCGATTGTGTGTAGCCCAGTTGCTACAGGGTTGGGCACCCATGGGGGTGTGCAAGGCCCGAGCTCCGGTGGGTCCTACAATGGCGGTGAGAGTAGGATCGCGACATCGGAGACGTTATCCTCTGACCGTCACGATGGGTTCGATCTAGCCTCGCTCTTGGGTCACTTTTGGGAGCGATCTAGGGTTTCCTCTTCGATCTCTTCACAGCGAGCGGAGTCGTTTGGTTGGTGGCGGGGCAAGGTTGCTGGTGATTCGAGATCTTTCGCTCAGGTGGTGGCCTCGTCGTCTCCTTCCCCTCCTCCACCGCCGCGTCCACCTCCTCCGCCGATGGGAGATCGTGGTGGAGGCCGGTTCCCGCCTGGACGGGGGAACGGCGGGCGTGGGCGGTTCGATGGCGGGCGTGGGTACGTCTGGCACCGGAATGATGTGCCTCAAGCTTCGTCATCCGCTGGCGCTGGATCCGGTTCGCACTCGACCGGATCTGAGCGATGGGACACAGCTGCGGCGGCGGCGGCGGCCGACAAGCATGGCAAGGCTGCGGGTGGCGCTCCTCCTCCTCCTGCCAGAGATCAGGTGCTATGTTCTAATTGCAATATTGCTGGACATTTGGTTGCTCGTTGCCCTACGATTCGTTGTGAGCGCTGCAAGAAGTTAGGTCATATGTCTCAGATCTGTCAAACTGTTTTACCTTGGGATTGCGTAGCTTCTATGTGTGGATTTCAGAAACCTGGGCAAGGATTTTTCTATATTCCTGATGATAGTTCTGCTCAGCAGCTGAAGGAAAGAGCTAGCTGCGTTGTTATTACTGTGTTAGAGGGGAATGTGGGCAACAGGGAAATTGAGAATGAGTTTAACCAGTTTTTTGGTGCTGGATGGCGTTGTACTGCTCGTACTATTGGTCCTGGTCAGTTTACTATGCGCTTGCCAAATCCCAGAGAGGTCGAAAGAGCTGTGTACTATGGGGAGAAAATGAGGTTGAGGACTGTTGAGGCTACTGTCAAACTATCTCATTGGACTGCTTCTGTGGGTGCCAAGGCAAAGATGCACAAAGCTTGGGTGAGGGTGAGTAATATTCCGTTGTACAAAAGAACTGAGAGGATTGTTTACTATGCTGGTTCTTTGGTTGGTGTTTCTTTGGAGCTTGATATGAGTACTCTTCACAAACCTGATTATGTCAGGCTGCTTATTGGTTGTAAAGATGTGGAGAAGATGGCTGATACTGCTGAGGGGGTGTTGGGTGATGATTTCTATGATTTTTTCTATGAAATTGAGAGGATTGTGGAAGGTGGGCCTCCTAGACAGATGACTCCTGTTGCTGTGGGTGGATCCTCAGCTGCTCCTTCACCAAAACGTGCTAGAACTGTCCTGTCTTGTGTTAATACAACTGAAACTTCTGGTGATCAAGGGACTGGGGGTAGTCAGACTGATTCTGCTAGATTTGGAAAGAACTGTGCTGTGGAAAAGGATCAATGCATGATAGAAAATGATTCTCCTGATGAGAGTGTGGATGACCAGGAGCTGTTCTTGGACAAATTACAGAGAGAGAATGAAGAGAAAGCTAAGAAAGATGAGGAAAGTGTGGTGGTTGACTGTGTTGCTGATAAGTGGATGGTACCTTATTCTGTTGGTAACCAGGGACAAGTTGGTGCTTCTGTGGATGTTTCTGAAAAGATTTCTGTTTCTTCTGCTGTGAATGTGCATGTCTCTCCTGTGGGCAAAAGATTTTGGCCATCTCTGGTCACAATTACTGATGTGTCTGAGGAATCTGCTTCTTCTGTGATGGGTTCTAGGGATTATACGGTGCAATCTCCTATCTCTCCTCCTGCTGATGATGTGGAGCAGGAGGATACTGCTGCTACTCGTTTCAGTACTCGTCTTCAAGATACTGTTATGGAGGATGTTAGGGAGAAGGCTGAGAATCTTACTCTGAAGAGAAACCTGGAAGGTAATGAGACTTCTACTGATACTAATTCCTTTGCATCTTTGTCCAATAATGAGATTGTTGTTAGGGCATCTAAGATGGGGGTGAGAATTCCTGATAATAATTTCTCTTCTATTGATTTGCTTAGAGAACTTGAATGTGCTAGGGAGAATATTGAGAATAAGCATATGCATAGTGTAAATGATGTTCCTTTGTTCATTGAAAATAATGTGGGTGAGACGACTCCTTTATGTATGAGTTGGGCAGATGAAAATGAGGGAAATGATGATGATTTTATTCTTGTGGAGAGTAAAAAGAAGAAACGTGATAAGAAAAAAGGCAAAAGTCCTATTACTGTTGCTCGTCCTATTACCAGGAGCCAAAAGGCTGTGGTACGTGATGGGGATAAATCTGCCCATACTCCTGGCAGAAATATCCGTGAGAGAAAACAAAATTCCAGATATAAATGATAGGTTGCTTCTGGAATAGTAGAAGTGTGGGAAAACGTGGTATGGCTACTTGTATTAAAGACATGATGTTAGATTACTCCTTGGATTTTATTGGCTTACAAGAAACTATGAAAAAAGATTATGATCAAAGTTTCTTTCGAAAGATTGATCCTGGGAATAACTTTTTCTGGAAGTGGGTTCCTTCAGTTGGAAAATCTGGTGGTATCCTATGTGGGGTGAAAACTGATTCCTTGGATGTGAATGCAGTGAAAATTGGTCGTTTTATGTTGCAATTTGTTCTTTGGGATAAGATAAAAAAATGTAATTGGGGTCTTATTGTGGTTTATGGTGCGGCTCAGGATGAGTTGAAAATGGATTTCCTAACTGAATTAGCTGCCTTCTGTCATGGAATGCTTTGTCCTTTTATTGTGGGTGGTGATTTTAACATTTTGCGGCATAGTGGTGAAAAGAATATGAATTTTACTCCCTCTCATTTTTCGGATTTGTTCAATACTATTATTCACTCATTAGGTTTGAGAGAGATTTATATGCATGGGGGAAAATACACTTGGTCGAATAAACATGTGATTCCTACGTTAGAAAAGTTGGACAGGGTGTTGATGTCTCCTGAGTGGGAAGATTTATTTCCTTTGGTACATGTGAGGAAGTTGGTGAGGGATATTTCTGATCACAATGCTTTGCTTCTTGATACAGGGGAGCAGTCCCCTTTGAATAATAAGTCTAGAGATTTTCGTTTTGATTTGTCCTGGTTAAAGAATGAGGAGTTTACTTCTCTAGCTAGGGAAATTTGGGAGAAACCTGTGAGAAGTCTGGATCCCATTGATGTTTTGAATATCAAGCTTAAAAGTTTTAAGAAATATTTCAAAGGGTGGGGTTCGAATTTATTTGGAAATCAGAGGAAAAGAAAAAATGAGCTTAAGGTAGAGCTCGAAAATTTGGAGTCTATGGAAGAGGAAAGTGGTTTGTCTCCTGATATGTTTGTGAGGAAGTCGCAGATTTTTGTGGAGTTGCAGAATCTTTTTGCTGAGGAAGAGTTACAATGGGTGCAGAAATCTCATGAGAAGTGGTTACTTTGTGGTGATCAAAACACCAGTTATTTTCATAGAATTTGTAATGGAAGGAAAAGAAAAAATACTGTTCTTTTGTTGAAGGATGGTGATGTTAATATTGAGGGGACTGAAAATTTAGTGAATCATGCCACTTCCTTTTATAAGAATTTATTTGGCCCTGCTCCAGGAAATTTGATTGATATTGATGAGAAGATGTGGGATGATAATGAAAGACTTTCTGAGGAGGATAATTTAGATTTGTGCAGACCTTTCTCTATGGATGAAATCAAGAAAGCCTTATTTGAGATGAAAGTTAACCGGGCTCCAGGCCCAGACAATATTCCTATTGAGTTTTATCAACATTGTTGGGATTTTGTGAAGGGTGATATCTTTAGTTTATTTACTGCTTTCCATAATGGTACTCTTGATATTCAGAGGATCAACTATGGTATTATTACTTTGTTACCCAAGGTGTCAGATGCGGATAAAATCACTCAATATAGACCAATTTGCCTCCTGAGATGTATTTACAAACTGATTACTAAGGTTTTGACTATTAGGCTGGAACCTTATGCTGGAAAGTTATTCAGCAAGAATCAAAATGCTTTTATTAAGAAAAGAAATATTATGGATGGAATTCTTTCCTTGCAAGAGATATTTCATCATACTCATGTGAAGAAGAAAGTTGGTGTGGTTTTGAAGTTAGATTTTGAAAAGGCTTACAACAAGGTGAATTGGGATTTCCTTTTGAGGTGTCATCAAGCTAAAGGGTTTGGTGAGAAGTGGTGTGGGTGGATTAAGAAATTTCTTCATAATGGAACTATTTCGGTTAAGATGAATAATGTTTGTGGGCCATATTTCCAGAGTTGTAAAGGAGTTCGTCAGGGTGATCCTTTATCACCGACTCTTTTCAATATGGCTGGTGAATGTCTAACTAAGATGGTGTTAAATGCTCAGAAGAATGGTTTATTAGTTGGCTTGGTTCCTGAGCTAGTGGAGGATGGGGTGGCTGTCTTGCAATATGCAGATGACACGGTTTTCTGTATATCTCATGATGTTGAAAAAGCGGTGAATTTGAAGCTTTTGCTTTATATGTTTGAGGTTATGTCTGGGTTGAAGATCAATTATTCTAAAAGTGAAATTTTCATGATTGGAGGTGATAATAATATTGCTGGGATGTACTCTTCGATGTTTGGTTGCAATATTGGTTTGTTGCCTATGACTTATCTCGGTATGCCTGTAACTTTTCGGAAATTGAGGAATATAGATCTTGATTTTGTTGATAAGAAGTGTGTGAAGAAATTGGATGCTTGGCAAGGGAATGCAGCTTCTTCTAGGGGGAGATTGGTGTTGGTTGATTCTAGCCTTTCGAATGTCTTGTCATATGTTATGTCAATGACACTTCTGAGTAAAACTTTTATTGAGAAAGTGGATACTCATAGAAGACGTTTCTTTTGGCATGGTAAGAAATTGAAAAAAGGGTATAATATGGTCAAGTGGTCCAGGGTGTGCAGATCAAAAAGTAAAGGTGGTTTGGGTCTAAAAAATCTGAGAAGGCAAAATATCAGTTTGTTATGTAAGTGGTTGTGGAAGCTTGAGACTCAGGAGGGTTTATGGCAGGATATTGTGAAGGCAAGATATTTGAGGGGAAAGCAAATTACTGATGTGAAACCTAGAGTCAGTGACTCTCCTAGTTGGAAGACCATTTTGAAAATTAGAGATTTATATTTGGAGGGCAGAAGAGTGCTTTTGAACAAGGGCAATATTTGTCGTGTTTGGAAAGATTCCATTGTTGGAGGAGTCCCCTTTCGTGTGAAATTTCCAGTCTTATTTGATATCTGTCATGATAAGGATTGCACGGTGGAATATTTAGTAGGGAATAATTATAACTTGTCTTTTAGAAGGACCTTGCGTGGAGATAATTTGAACAATTGGGAGAGTATGGTTCAAGCTATTGGTGAGATACCCAGGAATGAGGATTCTGATGTGGTCTTTTGGGCCTTGAATAAGAATGGGAAGTTTTCGACAAAGTCGATGTATGTTTTCCTGGAGAAGTCGATTTCAGGTGCAAACTATAAATGGATTTGGGGAGCTAAGTTACCTTTGAAGATAAAGATTTTCATGTGGCAATTGTTACAAAATGCTATTGTCACTAGAGATAATATGAAAAAAAGAAAGTGGCCTGGATCTCCTGTGTGTTCCTTCTGCAGGGAACATGAGTCTGCTTTACATCTAATGTTCCAGTGTCCTTCTGCTAGATGTGTTTGGGGGGCAGTGGGGAGTGTTTTGGGGACAAATACTTGTCCTAATAATCTTTGGCAAGCTTTAACCTGGTTTTATGCTTTTGTTCCTGGGGGAAATGAGGGTTTTATGGTGGGTATCTCGGCAATCTGTTGGGCTATTTGGAAGACTCGGAACAAAGTAACTTTTGAGAATCATAAAATGAGGACTCCTTGTGAAATAATGTTTTTTGCTTCTGCTTTGCTAATGTACTGGGCAGGTCTTCAGAAAGGTCAAGGAAAGGAGATGATCCAAAGTGGTGCGTCGAAGCTTATGGAGAAGGCGTCAGATCTTTTGCGGAGCAGTCAAGGGGGTAACAGGTTGATGATTCCTTTCACAGGGATGGTTGGATCGGGAGCGTGAGGATGTTTTCCTGGAAGTTGCTCGAGTTTGTGGTGTGGTTTTGCAAGGTGGCGTCTGAAAAATTGTGGGTTTCAGTAGTTCCTGGTGGTGGTGTTGTGCTTTTGACGCTGTTGTTTGTCTTTGGTTCTGTGGTTCTGTAGTTTCTAGGTTGGATGGTGGCAATGGGTTTTCGCCCCGTAGTGAATGTGTCGATGGCGATCATTCACAGCGGGTTTCCCATTGGTGCCCCAACTAGCTATCCCCTCTCTTTCTCCCTTCTGTTTGAGACTTGTGGTGGTGGAACGTTGTATTTCCGTTAAGAAATTAATGGAAAGGGGGGTAGCCCGATTGGAAAAAAAGGTGTACGCGAAGAACCGAAATTGGGGGTGGCCTTGACTCCTACAGCGTGTAGTCCGATTACGATGGAAGCATGAACGTGCTGGCACTGCCTGTGGTGCTATGACTGGGAGGGATTCATGTAACAGACAGATAAAGAGGAATAGGCGAGGAGAAGGATTGGAAAGAGCGGCTTAGGGGATGCAAACTTAATAAAGATAGAGGGAGGGAGATGAAGGAAGACATGCAGGGAGCGTTTATGAGTCGAGGTAGTGGACGCATGATGAAGGACTGAACCGGCTGGTATGGTTTCCTCAGCACAAAGAAATTGAACGGACTCTTAATAAAAAGATATTGAACGTGACTGTCAAAAAACGAAACTGAACGTGAATAGAAGAGTTGCTAGTGGCTGCCAAACTATTAGGGTGAGGTGGCTACACTAAATTGCAGAGAATTCTTTGTAGTGGGGGTTTGCTATTTAGATATAGAAGATTATGGTCACTATTCAATTTATTATCTAGGAAATAAAACATTTTGACCGCTGCTTTTTTGCATGGCGTAGATATCCCATCTTTTAGATGTCTTTGGACATTTTCCCATAGTGAGTAGTTGGTGACTAGTAGAAATCCATTATATCCTTCCAACTGTTTTTTACCACATTGATTCTAAAGTCATACTTTGTTTTTACAGGCCCAAGAGGTCATCAAGGATCGCTATATTTGGATATCAGCAATGTATATTAGAAGGCAAAACATACAAGGAGTAGATATAGGATTAGATAGAATATCATATTTTGAAGCAAATATTGTAAGATGTATACCCTTAAAATAATTTTTATGTATGAGATTGTGATTCCAATAATCAATATTGAAATATCTTCCATGCATTGCACTATTTTGTGGTTTGCTGTTATCATTCATATTTCAAAGTGTCTATGCCAAATGAAATAAATCAAGCAACCAATGTAGAAAATAATATTTATTTTAATTAAACTATTCATTATGCATACGTTATGTACCAACGGATACAACTGTTGCTTGACATATGTTGCCACTTTGCAACACTTGATCCTCTAGTTACCAACGCATATATATGTGTTGCATTACATCCTAGCAACGCCCAAAATCGCAATGCACACTAAAATTGTTGGTAAACATGCTAGCAACGTCTATATGGCCCTTTAGATACAGATTCATGCGTTGCTGTAGGGGGGGGGGTCTTGTTGTAGTGAGAGAGCATTAAAAAGCAAATATGAAACACATTTAAATCTAAACCACTTCCTATGCATAGGAATCTTGTAAGAAAATAAATCAACGAGGCACATAGTAGCAAACATGGATAGATAAAACAAGTGCCACTTCAAGATTTACAACATAAAGAGGGGAAACTTAATATTGTTGAGATCCATCAAACCATGTTTCCCTCTCTCATAGTAACTTTCAGTAGCATCATGAATAGAATTAACAATATAACTATCACATAAAGCATCCCTATCATGAGCCATATGCATAAAAGAATTAATACTCCCCACATGAACAATCGTAGTAGGAGCAGATTTAACAGAATAATTATTCTCATCACCATAATCATCAAAAATAGGAGGCATATTGTAATCATAACTAATTTTCTCCTCAAAAGTAGGTGAACTGAAAATATTATACTCATCATCATAACCGTCATAAACTAGAGGTTTAGTATCATCATAAGCGAGAGAACAGCTATTTTGCAAAGCATATTCATCAAACATATCATCATAAGAAGGAACATGGATAGTACTAATGGTACAACAATTATTAACCTTATAATTTTCAGAATTGGTACCAAAAAGATTTTCAATATCAAAAGTAGAGTGCTTTTCCCAATCATGATCACTAACATAGGTAACAGGCATGGGAACATCATCAAGATCAGAATTATCATAATCTATAATAGGAGCAACATGCTTAGGGGAAGATACCGTTTCCTCTCGCCTTTTACTCCTCTTCTTTTTCTTCTTACTCTTCTTACTCTCTCCTTCAGGAGGGAGAGACTTGAAAGGCATTTTCTCCAAATAATCTGGTTTGCTGACAGGAACAATAGAAGAAACTTTGGAGGATTTCTCTTGTTAATAAGATCGAAACAAAAATCATCCCTGTGAAATTTGGGTAAAGCATCCTCTTTTATAATATTTTGTATGTAAGTATTTGCGAGGCAATCTTTAACACAATAGAGACGACAACTACGAAGGGTGCTATTAATATCAAGAGCACTCATATCTACCAAAGAAGTTTTTCTAGATAACTCTTCATACCCCCAAAACAAAGTAAGCTCATCATGCTGATTGAGAGTAATCTTGTCATCACAATACAAACTTGCGGTACTCATTCGATTACTATTAGGGCCTGAGCATTGAAAATTAAAATGACCCTTGTCACCGCAAAGTTCACAAATAAAAGGATAAAACTCACAAACCTTTTCACCAAGCTCATCTAGAGCCTTGAGCCACATTCGGGTTTCTTTATTCCTGTGGTGGATACAATAATCTTCTTTGTCGTAACTCTGTTCACAAGGTCTATGTACTCCACAAAAATTAACATGCTTATAAGAAATAGGACTTTCAGAGGTTAGAGCATGTTTATTGCAATCATCAACAACAATATCACTTTCTATGCAAGTGTCTTTAAAAGGTTCATGATACACATCCCCATTTCCCTTAGGAACATTAATATGGGAAGCAAAGGCTCTAAAGCAATTAATCATAATTAGGGGATCAAGACCATATTTAGCACTAAGCTCTTGAAAATCAGTAGTTTCAGCAAAAGACTTAATGCAATCATACTCATAATTTATACCTGATCCTTTACCTTTGTCGCTATCCCAATCTTCAATATTGTTTTGAATTATTTCAAGCAGATTCCACTTGACGTCAACATCCTTGCTTGTGAAAGAGCCATCAAAGCATGCATCTAGATAGTCCTTGTAATATCTTGAAAGCCTTGCATAAAAATTATTAATAAAAATATTACGTGGAAGATCATGAATGGGACATTTAAGCATTAGTGACTTCAATCTTCCCCACGCTTGGGCAATGCTTTCTCCCTCATGCGGATGAAAATTATAAATATAATTTCTATCCTTATAAACCTCACTAAAAGGATAGAATTTAGAATAAAAGAGAGGTACAATTTCCTCCCAATCAATAGGTCGGCCATCCTTTAGTGTTTTATACCATTCCGCAGCTCTGCCCTTCAGTGATAAAGAAAATAGCTTCCTCTTAACTTGGTTCATCGAAACACCTGCACACTTGAACAACTCGCATAATTCATGTATAAAGAGCAAATGATCACCGGGATGGACAGTTCCATCTCCTAAATAGCAGTTATTCATAGCACGTTCAACAATTTTCATAGGTATTTTAAAAGGATGAGGAGCACAAGCATCATAAGAATTATCATATATGGGAGATAAAATATCATCAGAGCAAATTTTCTCCACTAAAGCTGGGGAACTAAAAATATCATGCTTAACAAAACCAGCTTCCCCAAGCTTAGACTTTTCTATAGCATTAGTAATAACAGTGTTCAAAGCATTCATACTAACAACACTATTAGCATGCAAATTAAGCTCCAAAGGTTTTTCAAATTTCTCTTCAAACACTTCATATCCTAACATAGGAAAAATACTATAGAACTCTTTGTTTTCCATTAAGCCTAACTAGTGAAAATAAAAATAAGAAATAAAAAGATATAATTGCAGAATCTAAAGGAAATAACTTCGAGCACTCACCAGCAACTAAAAGACTTAGTAGGCAAAGGATGTGAGTACCTTTTACCTTACCTACCCAACAACAGCGTCAGAAAATAGCTTGATGTCTACGCACACGTCAGTTCTTGTAGACAGTGTTGGGCCTCCAAGCACAGAGGTTTGTAGAGCAGCAGCAAGCTTCCCTTAAGTGGATCACCCAAGGTTTATTGAACTCAGGGAGGAGGAGGTCAAAGCTATCCCTCTCAAGCAACCCTACAATTACGATACAGAAAGTCTCTTGTGTCCCCAACACACCTAATACACTTGTCAGATGTATAGGTGCACTAGTTCGGCGAAGAGATAGTGAAATACAAGTAGTAGTGATGATTACAAGTAGTAAATGTAATACGAAATAAATATCACTGCAAGCAAACATGTAACAAAACTGAAAGGAAACGGTGTGCAATGCTTGGAAACAAGGCCTAGGGATCATACTTTCACTAGTGGACACACTCCCAACAAATATAACATAATTGAACCAGTAGATACTAACTTCAATATGCAACTCAAAACAATTCTCCAATGGAAAACGAACACTAATCATGTGTAGGGCTACGAAGCACTCCTCAAAGTCCGTATTTCCCCAAACTAGATTGTCCCACACTGTCACCGTGAACGCACTAGATGGTTCCAACAAACACCAACAATTCATAGAGACATTAACCAAAAGAGACACACATAATGCGCACACTGTCACCTTCACATCATGATACAAGGTGTCTCCGGAGATCACAAATATAAAGCACGGGAGTAGTATAATATCTGAATAATAGCATCTAGCAATTCAACTAGATACAAAGCTCACGATCACATCATGGGAGAGAGAGGTGAACCACATAGCTACCGGTAGAGCCCTCAGCCCCGGGGGAGAACTACTCCCTCCTCATCATCGGAGGCAGCAAGGTTGATGGAGATGGCGGTCAGGTCGATGGAGACGACGGAGATGGCGATGGAGACCGATGGAGATTGCTCCAGGGGCACTTCCTCGTCCCGACAGGGTGCCAAAACAGAGACTTATGTCCCCCGCAATTTGTCTTCGACGGCGGCGGAGCTGCGGAACTGTTATGTGAAAAACGCCGATTGTTTTAGGGTTTCCCGTCGGGAGGCTTCTTATAGGCGAAGGGGCATCGTCTGGAGTGGACTAGGGGCTCCTCACCATAGGTGGGCGCGGCCAGGGCCTGGGCCGCGCCCCCTCATGGTGTGGCCAGCCTCTGGACCCTCTCCGGCTCCTGTTTGGTCCTCGTCCTTCGTCCGGGAAAAATAGGAGTTTCCGAACTTGTTTCGTCCAATTCCGAGAATATTTCCTGTGTAGCTTTTCTGAAACCAAAAACAGCAGAAAACATGGAACTGGCACTGTGGCATCTTGTCAATAGGTTAGTACCGGAAATCGCATAAAAACGCCACGAAGTGTAACGAAATACAAGGCAAATGGTGTAAAAATAAGCATGGGGCATCAAAAATTATAGATACGTTTGAGACATATCAGTAGCCCAATATCGAGGACCCGAGGGGTCATAACCTTGTCACTCGTTCAAAAAAAGCAGTGGTTTGTCTAGCTGCATTGGTGGATAGTAGTGAGTGTAGCTTCTGTTAGATGCTTGTGCCATCAGTAGATGCCTCGACTGGTTTTTAGGGCATCTTCGGCGACCTAACGTATTCTGACCGCGGTCATTCGATTTGGTTTGAATTTGATCGCCGCTGGAAATTCTAGCCCATCAGATCGACGCATTTTGATGAGGCGGTGACACAAACGCGGCCCAGATTTAGGCACAGTTTGCATCGCCGTGGACAACCTAAGGCGTCATCATGTGTCCTCCTCCTTTGCTCTGGGGCCCGTCTATCAGCGATCTATCTAGCCAGAACCTAACAGTGATCTGTCTAGCTGCATAGGTGGATCATAGTGAGTGTAGCTTCCGTTAGTTGCTTGTGATATCAGTAGATGCTTCGCCTGGTTTTAGGGCATCGTTAGCGACCTGACGTATTCAGACCGCGGTCGTTCAATTCGGTTTGAATTTGATCGGCGCTGGAAAATCAGCCCAGCAGCTCAACGCATTTTGACCGAGGCGGCGATGCAAACGCGGCCTAGATTTAGGCGTGGTTTGCATCACCACGGACAACACGAGGCGTCAGCATGTGTCCTCCTCCTTTGCCCAGGGGCCCGCCTATCAGCGACCGTGACCGCTTCATCTCTTGTGCTAGTTCAATGCCCTGCATGGAAAGGCTGCGCACTCGCTTCTGCGCCTGCACCTCCGTTAATGGCGGCGGCCTTTTGACTGCTAGGTTCCTATGCCGCTTCCGACTCTGCGCCGCTTCCAACTCTGTGTCGCTTCCGACTATGTGCCACCATCAATGGCCATCGTCCTTTTTCCTTTTAATATTAAAAGGCGCGGCCGTGGGCAGTGGCTAGCAGCACAACCACCACCCCACCCCCGAAAGAGTGCCAGGATGACAAGTCGTTAGCCATTTAAGAAGAATCCCGAAATCGGGGCCTCGTCCTTGGCAGCGAAGAAGAAGTTGCTGCCAAAGAAGGAAAGGAACCGACCGTACATGATCGTCGCCATGGCCTAGGCGTTGTTCGATCAGAACCATTATGTGGGCGTGCACGACGTCCACCTCCCTGGCGGCTAGCATCTAAACATCCAGAGGATGTCATTTCCTCTAGTGCCACGCCGCAGGAGGGAGTGACACGACGGGATACGCCATTGTCGGGCCATCCTCCCGTAGGATCTCCGGCAGGACCTAGATTTCGGCTTCGAATTCGAGTGGTGGGGTCGGCTGGCGTACGAGCCATGTCCGAGGTGTTGTCGGACCTACTCGACTATGATGAGTACGACTGGTCATGGAGCAGAGCGAGATCATCGAGCTCGGCTAGTGGGACGTCCTCTGCGTGCAGTTGCATGCCTCGGCCTCCGATCACTCACGCGGCTATTTGATTCCGCCGCTGACGGCTTCCGTGACAAGACCACTACATCAACTCTTGAACGAACACCGCGTCACACCTCTAGATCAACAATCCGCTGCCTCCAACCTGGCGTTGATACCACTTGTTATCATCGTAGGCGTATAGTCGATCTATCTAGGAACAAGCAATCACAACACGATAACGACACCGAGATTTGGTAACACAATTTGGCGATCAACGTCTACATCTGCAGGGCATGACTATGGACGCTCCTCCCTATGATTCCACAACACCGGCCGCCTTGATCACCGACATAAGCCACCGATTCCCCTTAAGCTCATGCTGCTATCAAATTGTCATAGGTTACAACGTGTGGTGCTCCCCTCATTATATGGGAGGCTCAGGCTACTGGAGTACGACTGGGTGCTACATCATAAGCACATTAATTGGGAGCATACATAATTGTAACTGTATATGCCCAAAGATCTATGAACTACCTCATATTTGACTAGCCAATTAGATAACCAACTCTGCTGCATTGTCTTCATCTCTTCCTCTTTGTATAAATATTTCACATTTTGATACAAGTTTAAAAGATTGCCCAGCTTTTCATTTTTCTACATAAAAAAGCCCCATCCCTTCTAATTTCACTAACCTGGATTTTTGGATTTTAAAAAGTTAAATCCTACACGTAACCCATCCACATTTCTTACAACTCAGAGTCCTGCCGTAATCCAATTGATACATAATATTTAACACAAATACAACAGTATACCGTGACGTTTCATTTTTTCACGCGACAAAATCTTTTGCGTGATCGTCCCGAAGCATTAAGCTAGGCACTTACACACAAGCTAGCTACTGTCAAATCAACACGGCCGAGCTAGCGGCTTATCGATCGTTGGCCGACAAGGTACAAGTACCGAAAGTTTCACATCAAAAGCTCGAGCCGGCCTTCTCCAGTTCTCCCACTTTCACGTACCACAAGGAACGGCAAGCGGCCACGACGTCGATCGTCAGTTCATCAGTGCCACTTAAACTGATTTGATCGCGAAAATTAGCCGCATTTGGTACCTGGCCAGCGATATTTACAACCCAAAAAAGAAACTTTCCCTACCCTCCAGTGCCTACAACTACGATCCTGAGCTACTGCCACGTACTTACACGAACGGGCATCGGCCAGACGCCAACGAGCTGGCCGTGGCGGCCGCGGTGGCGTGGGAAGCGGCAGGCACCACTTGCTCGGCGGCGGCGGTGCCGGGCGCGTCGTTGAAGAGCACGCTCTCGATGTCATCCTCGATGCCCACGTCCACCGGAAGGTCGCGCACGTCGTCGTCGTCCGATGATGGCCAGCGCCGACGGCGGGGCAGGTACCTGGCGTCGAAGTCGGCGCGGTCCATGCAGAGCGCCTCCAGGATCTCCGCGACGGCGCGGTCCACGTCGTCGACATCCTCACGGAGCACCGGGGCGGGCTCGGGTTCAGGAGACTCGGGCTCATCCTTGACCTCGATCTTGGGCAGCAGCAGCAGTTGCGGCGTCGGCGGGCCAGGACGAGCCGCCATCTCTGGTTCGGCCATGCACATGGGCGGCGAGCCTGGACGAGGCGCCATGTCCGGGTCCATGTAGCAGTCGACGTCGAAGTTGGTGACGGCGCCGAGGCCGCGGATCCGTATCGCCGCCAGGTCGTAGGCCCTGGCCGCCTCTTCCTGGGTATCTGCAGGCAAATGAACAGTGAAAACCTTTCAGAAAGAAGCTAGTAACATTCTGCGTCTTCTCCAGAGCGAGCGGACAGAGAGAACACACCGAATGTACCCAAGTAGGCGTGCCTGCCGGCGGTGCAGGTCATCCTCGCCTCCCACCGGTCATCCCTGTGACGCCTGCAGTGGCGAAATTCGTGGCTTGTCATAATCAAGATCACCGGGCGTTAGCAATGCAGTTAAATCACGCGCACTATTCTGAAATTCTCATGGAAATATGTCGCTGCAGTGGTTAATTTGACAGAAAATACAGTGGAATGCCTGCGCTACCTTGCAACTCCCCTGTACTTGGAGGCGCCCCTCGCGAAGCCACAGCTGTTGCGCCTCAGCTGGGCCAGGTATTCCTGCCTTGTCACGCGCTGCATCATCTCAAGCTCCTGCTTGTATGTCTCCACCTGAATGAATTTGTCGCAACACAGTCTTAACTGAGAGAATTTCGGTGCATCTCTGAATAAAATTAGCAACTGAGCGTGCACTGAAGACACAGGCGCTCCTGAAGAGCTGAACTTACTGGGAAGTTGAGGATCCCGCAGTAGTCCGAGCCCCAGTACTTGAGCGCCGCGAGATCGTAGGTGCGAGCTGCAGCCTCCTCTGTGTCATAAGATCCTGCCATGGAATTCCTGTATTAAGGGTCTTAATCCATGTAATTATATATCTAGTGTCTGCGACCTGTACGCACTACCAGTTGTGTACACAATCTCTGAACGCTTTTTTGCGCAAATGTTTTGGACGCACGAATGGGCTGCCTTTTCTTTTCTTTGACCCCTTTTTTCCCCTCCAAGAAAAAGATGTAAGTGGTTGGTTACAGATTCAAAATTCGAAAATAGTAGGCTGGTATCATTACTCGGGACAATGGCACAATGCAATCTCAAGCGAATAATATGTGATTCGTGGCATTGAAAAGTACGCGAGCTTTTTCAGGAAGCGAGAGGATCTTGAACTCACCCAGATAAACTAATGGAAGCGACATGGGGCATGGATGCGTATCACCAACACACCGATTCCAAGGCGGACGAGCACAAAATTGCAGAGAAGAAGAATGTCAGCACATAAAACTGCAGATTAATCGGGAGCAATCAAGGAAAACAGAGACGTTTATGGAACCAGATTGTCCCCGTTGGCCGGACAAGAAAAGAACTCACCTTGGCCGCCTTTCCTCTCCTGGGGCGTGCTCCGGCGACGCCCGTCCCACAGGTGCGCCCCGTACTTCCCTGAGCCGATGTGCCTGCGGCCAGCAGCAACGCAAACATATCAAACACAAAGATCAAAGGACGGCCTTTCAGATAAAACCAAGAACGGAAGAAAGATTGAACTGCAGGGCTTGCCGCTCACCTGCACACGCCTCTGTAGATGGACGACCCCCTCGTCGGCACAACGACGGCGCCGCCGACGCCGCCCCTGCCCCTCTTCCTCTTGTGCCTCCGCGCGCGGGGCGGCGCAATGCCGGAGCCCCAAAGCCAGTTTGAGGACGGCGAGGAGGAGGGTGAGGCAGGGGAGAGCGAGGTGGTTGTTGCGGCGGCGGCGGCGGCGCCGCACAAGGGCTTCTTGGTCGTCACGGTGACCATGCTCGCCGCGGTTCGCTTTTTGATCGCTCGCTTCCAGAGCTGTGGCCGTGGGTTGCTACAAGTGGGAAGCAAAACGGGCGCCGAGCAGGCGAGGCTGCCTATACAGAAGTGGCAGTCGAGCGCTGGCGCTCACCACACCACCTTCTCCTTTGGGAAGTGAGAGGCTTAACCGCGGTTAGGTAAAGACCTGGGCGCTTCCACTAGTTTGGCAAAGAGGACTAACCGGGGTTAGCGCGCGAGGGGAGAGGGTTTTGGGGAACAGCGTGTGTGCTGACTGGTGGTGGTGGGTGCGTCGTGTCGCGTCGCACGCATGGGTTTATGTGCTGCGTGTGTTGGACACTTGTGTTCTCATGTTTTATCAGAATGGGAGACCATCTATTTCTCCTTCTTTGCTAGATTGCGAGTGTGTATCTTTTTAGTTTTCATTTGACTATCCTCCAATTAATAAGCATGCATAATTTATATATAGATAAACGAAACATGGACAACTAACCTAAATTATCTCATTCCCCGCAAAATAAAAACCTAAATTATCTCATGTATAGCTCACCCTCTATTTTGAAGAGACCTGACTCTATTCCTTTCGTCCCAATCAGATTTACTGGTCAATTATCTCTCGTCCGTTTTGCCTTATTTCTCTACGTTGATATCCTATGCTACAACCGAACTTCATAGTGGTGGCAGTAACCCTTTATTTTTTCGAAGCTTCGTAGTCCTTGCAATTTGTGCCAGTACACCATAGCACTTTCACTGCCTCAAAACCCTCTAGGCAAGTGATGTGAACATAGGTGTTTCCACGATCGTCTCTGCTAGCATAAGAAAAAACGAGACTTTCCAAAGTTGCAATGCCATAGTCATTTGTGCTATGGGTTAAACTTTCCAAAAATCCATTTAACGTTTACCTCCTACCTTGAAATATATTGTTTTGAAATCTATTACTTCTATTATTGTGATAAATTCATCAGTTGAAAGCTCGTCTTTACTCAATCAATGAATGTGAACCAAAAGCTAAAATTTTTGAGTTGGAAGTTGCAATTACGTAATGCCAAAAGCTAAAATCAGATAGTGCCACTATAATTTGAGGGTATCTTATGGAATCTGAATGCCAGTTCTGTTCTAGATTACCATACTCAACTTATTTGTTATACTTCTTTTCTTACATTTTTCTTATTTTCGTCTCTATTCAAAGTCATTGTCAACACAATACTCAAATTCAAAGCAACATTAAGCCCATTATATATATAAGACAATAACCAATCCATCCATTCACATATTCAATAAATGATTTCTATTCTTTGATATCTACTAATATTCCACCCCTTTATTGTTGAATGGTAAAAAAAATGCACCTTTTGATTACTGACCAATACCAAAATCCTTTGCTGCACATACAATTCTTAAATTACATGAATTATAAAATATTGGCCAATCTGTCATACAATAGATAGGCGCGGCAACACGCGCCATCATGATCTAGTACATATTAATTCCCAATGAAACGACAACCTAAATTACAAAGAAAATATTTTAAGTCAGGTACTATGGTGATTGATAGATTAAGTGCAAAATAATAAATGATCGACAATCACATGTCACCATCCCCAAACACATATGTATAATTACAAGTAATCAAATGGAGCTAGTCTCTCCCCTTATTCGTACTAAACTTTTTCACCGATATAGTCAATCAAGATACTATCATTTTTATCATGATAGTGGAAATTATGCTTCACTAAATTCAAAGCATATATTAAAACTGAATTGATGTTGATGAGGTTCTAACTCGGCAATGTCCATGTTTAAGGGCTTTCGATCTAAGGAGCGTATTGGGGCGCTTGGCGGATTCGACGGTTTCAGACAGAAACAGGGGGTACACGCGATTTTACCCAGGTTCGCCCCCTCCCGGAGGGTAAAGACCTACATCCTGCTTGTCTGATCTTGTATTGTGGGTACACGTGGAGCTGTTACAATGGTGCGCAGATGCAATCTGGCGGAGGTGGAAGGAGATGGCGTGGCTAGCCTATGCGTGAGATCTATGCGAGATCAGCTGTCTATGCGAGATTGTATTATGGCCTATGCGAGTTCCCCGTCTAGGGAGGCGCCCTTGGTGGCTTTATAGATGCAGCCAGTTAGGGTTTACAAGTATTTCTTGCCTTCTACTCCAAGTCGAAGTGCTAGGCCTTGCGGGCTTCGGGTATCCTTCGAGCGGGCTTCTTCCTTGGCAGGAACTAGGTAGGCAAATATCGAGGACCGAGGGGTCATACCCTCGTCAGATGTTGTTTCTATTTTTAGAAACTAGGTTTTAAAATTATTTGGTTAAAATGTATTACCCTTATCTAGGGAAAAAGAAAAAAGGTTTTCCCTCATATGATCTTGACACTCAAGTGAACTACATATATTTGTTTGTCTTCATGTCTATATTAGTTTCCTTAACTATGATGACAATGACCTATCAAACTGATAGGGGTTTCTCGAATACATAACTATCTATTTTAGGTCTAATTAAAAAGAGAAAATAATCAATATAATAGGTTGGTAATTCTAGAATAAGAATATTTATGAGAGGTTGGCATTGCTCATTTACACTACAAAAAGCTCCCGCATGCCCGTTGGGTTTTTTGGCAGGCACAAGATCACTAGATATTTTCCCTTCTAGTTTGTGGCAAATTCATGAGTTGAAAATCTCGTTTTTCCTCAACCAAAAGCTTTGATGAATGTGAGCCCAAAGCTTAGATTGCTGAGTTGGAAGTTGCAACTACGTAATGCCAAAAACATGAATATAAAGTTGAGGGTTTCAAGCTTATTGAGCTATAAATGTATTAGTTGTTAATTGAATTCGGAAGTTTTATTAATTGGAAGATTTATAGGTTTCAGTTAAAAGCGCCAACATATTAGTTTTAGTTTGATGAACATGAAGTTATTAAAATATAGTTCAAACCTCTAGGTTATGGTTTCCAAAAAACTCCCCGTGAGCTAGCTCTTCTATGCCACAACCACAAACCTCTCATCTAGTTTGCCTTATTATCTGTGTCAACACTCTCTACCACGAGTCCACAACCGAACTTCATAGTGGAGGAACCACCCCTTTTTGGAGCTCCATAGTCGTTGCAAATCATGCTAGCACGCCAATATGACACCTTCAATTTCCGCATCCAACCCTTTGAATGAACCTTGGTTAAAATTTGAACCTAATGGTGTCTTCATTCTTTAGTGGAGCGGGGGATTCCGTTCTTGTTGATATTACAAAAAATCATCTGGATGATTCAAGCCAAGATATGTTTTGTCACGATGGTCTCTATCGGCAACGATAAAGAGTGAGTATTTTCTAGACTTGCACAACCATAGTTGTTTGAGTAAGGAGGTCAACTTTCCATAGATCTATTTAGCCTTTTCATCCTACCTTTTTGACTGAAACATACCATTGATTGAGTTGAAGAGTTGAAATCTATGACATTTATTTTGTGATAAGCTCGCAAGTTGAAAGCTCCTTTTACGCAATTAGAATCTTGATGATGTGAATCCAAAGCTTTGATGGTTGGCTTGGAAGTTGCAATTACGTAATATCGAAAGGAAAACTATTGAGTTGAAGCTTCAAGTTTATTTAGCTAAAAAAATATTAGTCGTTGGTTGAATGTTGAAGTTTATTAATTATAAAGTTGACATGTTCAACTAAAATTAAGCTCCAACATTGTAGCTCTAGTTTGTTGAATATGACCTTGTTTAAAAATCCAAGTTTACTTAGTTACAAGCTTATTTGATGAATTTGTGTACCACGAAGACGAGCATGGGGATATAGTACTCTCTGAGTTGAAGGGATGAAGAAAGGACAAGATGAGTGGAAGACATGGGAGATGAAAATAGAGCATTGAGGGCGTGCTCGGTAACTCTATGGCTTCCTGCTTCTCTGAAATCCACCGAGGAGCAGCACCGAACATCCAAACTCTGCGGAGCTAAATCTGAGAAGCCAAGCAAAACTGATGTACAAACCGCGGAGTACCAGTTTTGCTGCTTCGTGGATCGCCCGAAAGACGGAGCAGCGACAAATTACCGGGTTATGTGATACGTCTCAAACGTATCTATAATTTTTAATGCTCCATGCTTATTCTTACACCATTTGCTTAGTGTTTTGTTACACTTCGTGGCGTTTTTATGCATTTTCCAGAACTAACCTATTAACAAGATGCCACAGTGCCAGTTCCCTGTTTTCTGCTGTTTTTGGGTTTTAGAAAAATTGCACAGGAAATATTCTCGGAATTGGATGAAACAAAAGCCGAACCTCCTAATATTTACCAAAACTTCTAGAAGTCCGAAGAGGAGACGGAGGGGGGCCACGGGCCAGCCTCACCACCAGGGGGCGCGGCCCAGCCCCTGGCCACGCCGCCCTGTGGTGAGGGCCCCCTGGTTCACTTCTGACGCTGCCCCTTCGCCTATAAGACCCCTCGACGGGAAAAACCTAAACACGCGATCAATTTTCCAGAAACACATCGCGATCCACCGCCGTCGTCGACCCGAGATCGGGAGGGTCCAAAAGCTCTTCCCAGCACCCTGCCGAAGAGGGGAATCGCCACCGGAGGTCTTCTTCATCGCCATGTTTGCCTCTGGCGCGATGAGTGAGTAGTCTACCTTGGACTATGGGTCCATAGCAGTAGCTAGATGGTTGTCTTCTCCAGCATGTGCTTCATGTTTAGATCTCGTGAGCTGCCTTACATGATCGAGATCACCTTTGTGTAATTCTACATGTTGTGTTTGTTAGGATCCGATAAATATTGGTGTTATGTTAAGTTGATGTGCTGATTATTATCTTATATTATGTCTATGTTGTTTATGATCTTGCATGCTCTCTGTTGTTAGTAGCTATCTTGGCCAAGTAGATACTAGTGACTCCAAGAGGGGGTATTTATGCTTAATAGTTGGGTTCATGCCTCTATTTAATCTGGGGGAGTGACATAAACCTCTAAGGTTGTAGATGTGTTGTTGCCATTAGGGAGAAAACAACATTCTTGTGTCCAAGGACATTCGTTTTGTTTACATTACACACTTTGCTTAATGTAGTTATCTGTTATTTGCAACTTAATACTCGTGGGGTGTTCGGACGATATCCCCGTCGGTGGATTATTAGTCATAGATGCAGTTGGATGGCGGTCTATGTATTTTGTTGTAATGCCCAGAGTAAATATCATAGTGATCCTCGTAACATATGCACGTTATCTTTATTCTATCAATTGCTCAACTGTAATTTGTTTACCCAGCATGTTGTTATTTATTTTACGGAGAGACACCACTAGTGAACCGTGGACCCCGGTCCAATTTCCTTTACATTGTTACACTGTTTTACTATTAATCACATTGTTTACTTTCTCGCATACTACTATTGCTTTCCACTCGATACACTCATACCTTTGTTTACAGCAAATCGGTGAGATTGACAACCTCATCGTAAGTTGGGAGCAAAGTACTTGGTTGTGTTGTGTGCGGGTTCCACGTTATTGCTGGTGCAAAGCAAAGCACTGGATGAGGCGCCTTATAAATTGTCCGGAGATGTAGCGAAGCTAGCAGACATCACCTTCTGATGTTTGGCTTTTTCCTACTGGTTTAATAAACATCGGTTTCTTACTGAGGGAAAACTTGCTACTGTGCTCATCATACCTTCCTCTTAGGGTTCCCAACTGAAGGGTTTCGCAGCATAGTAAATCAAAATTTTTCCTACGGATGCGAACAAGAAAGCCAAGATCTAATCTAGGAGATGTAATCAACGAGAGAGGTAGATGAGATCTTCATACCCTTGAAGATTCGCACAGCGGAAATGTTCAATAGAACGTGGTTGACGTAGTCGTACTCGCCGTCTCCTCCTCACGATCCGATCCGATCCTACGCCGCAAGTGGCGGCGCCTCCGAGAGTTGCACACGTGCGGTGCAGCGACGTCTCCTCCTTCCTTGGTCCAGCAAGTATGGTGGAGAGATAGATTGGATCAGCAGCACGACGGCGTGGTGCTTATGGTGGAGAGTTTCTGCAGCAGGGCTTCGCCTATGCGCAGTCGCGAGAGAGAGAGAGGGAGGGCAGCAGTTGGCGGCTAGGGTTTAGGTTAGGGGTAGAGAGGGCTGTGCCCTTGCCCCCCTATATATAGAGGGGTGGCCGGCCAGCTTGGCCTCTCCCCAAACCCTAGGGCGCCGACTTGGAGTAGGAAGAGTGGGGGGCAAGTTTCCCCCCCTTCCTTCTTTGAAGACTCCCTTAGGGTTTCCCCTTGGGCTGGCCGGCTGGGCCTTAGGGGCCTTGTGCGCCTGGCCCAGGGCACTTCCCCTTAGGCCCACGCAGGCCTCCGTCAAGTGGGCCCACGTTGGTCCCACTGCGGAACCTTCTAGAACCTTCCGGTACAATACCAATAAACTCCGAAACCTTTCCAGAATCCAAAAACTGCTTTCCTTTATATGAATCTTATTCTCCGGACCATTCCGGAACCTCTCGTGACGTCCTGGATCTCATCCGAGACTCCGAACTAAAACTCATAAACCAATTATCCATTCTATCCTAGCATCGATACACGTTAAGTGTGTGACCCTACGGGTTCGAGAATATGTAGACATGATCTTCTATCAATAATCAACAGCAGGATCTGGAAACCCATATTGACTCCCACATATTCATCGATGATCATATCGGATGAACCACGATGTCAGGATTCAATTAATCCCGTATATGTATTCCCTTCGTCACACGATATTTTACTTGCCCGAGATTTGATCGTCGGTATCGCCATACCTAGTTCAATCTCGTTTACAGCAAGTACTTTACTCGTTCCGTAAGCCGATATCACTTTGTGATTAACTCATTAACCACATGCTTGCAAGCGGTGTTGATATCGATTACCGAGTGGGCCCGAAGTATATCTCTCCGACTTGGGAGGGACAAATTCCATCTCGATACATACAACCCAACAAGTACTTTCCGATCACCTGAGAGACACCTTTATTATCACCCTCACATAGGATGACGTTTGATGACTTCAAAGCTTTCTTCCGATACTAGGGAGTTGTATTATCTCATGGTCTAAGGAATACAATACTTGACATAGGAAAAGCTTCGCAAAGATGAACACGATGACACAATCTAATTGCTCTGCTTTATTTGGGTCTGTCCATCACATCATTCTCCTAATGACATGACCTCATTATTAATCGACAACTCATGTCTATGGTTAGGAAACCTTAACCATCATTAATCAATGGGCTAGTCTAGTAGAGGCGTACTAGGGACACGGTGTTGTTCATAAACCACACAAGTATTAATGTTTCCGCTTAATACAATTATAGCATGGAGTATAAACATTATCATGAACAAGAAATATGATAATAACAATATTATTATTGCCTCTAGGGCATATTTCCTTCAGTCTCCCACTTGCACTAGAGTCAATAATCTAGTCAATACTTGCGCATTCAACACCTATGGCATTCCGGTGTTACGCATACGCGTTGCACGTGGTAAACCTTATCTACGGGTCTGACACTTTCAGGTCCGTTTGTATTTGCATATCTTTTGCGTCATCACGCATTACTCATCTTGACATGAGATGGCATCGTATAAACTTGGTCTTCTGGCGAGACCTCAATTTCTTTGTCGAGCCTATGTTGTCACTATTGTCATACAATAGAACTACATAGTATTAGCACACTTAGAAAAATAGTGATATCCACCGTGCGTCAAAATACTCATTGGTCCGCACACATCGGTATGTATGATTTCCAATAAATCCGTTGCTCGCTCCATTATTCCGGAGAACGGGTTTTTGATCATCTTGCCCATGAGGCATGGCTTGCACGTGTCAAATGATTCAAAATCAAGAGACTCCAAAAGTCCATCAGAATGGAGTTTCTTTATGCATTTTATGCCAATATGACCTAGACGACAGTGCCACAAATAAGTTGGATTATCACTATCTACTTCGCATCTTTTATGCCGCTTCTAAAGCAATTATATACTTAGTCCTCGTTGCAGTATCCGCCACAATGTTAACATTGGAACTCATCCAAGTTATCATGGAACTTTCTTCCATCTTATTGTGCCACCTTCTTACTCAAAACAAATAGCTTTAAAATTGAGATAAAATTTTAACTGTATATGTGACAAAGCCAATGTAACACATTGCAATGAACCATTTGTCACTTTTGCATACAGAATATATTCTTAGTTCTTCTAAAGTACATAAGAATATCTTACTATTGTCCAACAATCATCATATGAATGCTCGTAACCTTTTAGAGCATCAGACATATCTGGATCTACATATCATGGTATACAAGATTGATAAAATCATTCTTGCGGTTTCACTCATCAAGTGTCAAAACAATTGATTCTTGCTCCAACCTCTTCCATGCAACAAGAACCATTCTTATTGTTTCCATATTGAACAAATTCAATATTTCATCTATGTACTCTGGTAAAGCATTAGAAATATGTCTTAGCGCTCCCACTTACTTTCTTGTAAATACAAGCATCTTCAAATATCTTGATGAAATTAACACTTTAATATTTTCATCATTGAAGATTCCAACTTCGCTATGCTTACTTCTACCATAGAAGTTTGCATACATATCTAGCAACCTTTGAATCAACAAAACCCATTGGGTCGTGTCAGGTACACGTCCTTGGTGTGCATTCCGGTAGAGGAACGTTGTCTCGTTTATTCAACTAACATATCTCTATATGTAATTGTTGCTAGAATAATTCATATGACGAAGTCAGGGCCCATCATCGCTTCTTTGTATATTGTTGGTTACTATTATCTAATAATAGCTCATCCTCAAATCTTGCTATTTGATTATGACCAACTTGGTTAAATAGGAACTTCGATGCCATGACTACAACATATTGTAGACGCGTGAGCTATGAATGCAGTTGCCACTTCCAGAACATATTCTGGTGCTGTGCTACTCTGATCATCTTGCTCAGATTCAATAATCTCATCAAGTTCTATCTTCCTCCCACTTAAACCTTTCGCGAAAAACTCCTTCATAAGAAGTTCACTTCTTTCAGTGACAATCACCTTTAATTGGATTTATGGCAGAAGAAACACCCATCGACATTCTTTGGGATAACCTACAAAGACATACTAATCCAATTTTGGTTGTAAACATTTTACACATATGTCTTGCATACCAAAATTCAAGAAAAGACAACTATAATTTGTATGGTGTCATTTCGGTAGATTATGATGGCACTCTATTCAGTGAAAAAGCGGTAGTCTCTAAAGCATAATCCACAAATTATATTGGTAGTTTATTTCATTATTGATCTAACCATGTCAAACAAGGTTTGATTACATCCATTGAAAACTCCATACTCCTATGGTGTTTATCACGATGCAAGTTTGTGGAACAATTCCTCTAACTCTTAGATGTTTGCTAAACTTGTAACTCAAATATTCTTCTTTATGATCTAATCATACAACTTGAATATTCTTGTTACAACAATTTTCACTTCATAAATTGAACAATTTCAATTGTTTCATACTTCTATCTCATCAAGTAGATATACCATACATCTATTCAAGTCATTGATGAAATAGAAAATACACCATGATCGACTTCACACCATGGACTATATACATCAACATGTATGATCTCCTTTTAGTTAGTCACTTGTTCTGTCCATGGCCTATGAACAGAGTTTAATCATCTTTGGGAAAAGTCTCACAAGCGTCAATCAATTCAAAATCAAATGACTCGAAAATCTATCAATATAGAATTTCTTTCATGTTTTGTTTCCAATATGACTTAAACGGCGGTGTCATATATAAGTGAAATTCATTTTGTCTTGCGACCTTTAGCATCAGTGTTATAAATGTCTATTTCACCAACAAGATAATAATAATCTATCCATCGATTATGGAAGACGGTAATAATTTGAACAACCATTGCTCTCATAATACCAGAACAAAATAACAATTATTAAGTTCATGAAATATCTTGAAGGCTAGCTTTGATGTCGACGAGAAGCACAATAACACTTTTATTTGTATCTCGACATGCATCATTACCATATTCTTTTACTAGTTACTTAGGCCATTGTACTTCTTGTATTGTGTTGCTTTGTATGACATTTCATACGAACAAATCAGTATCGAATACCCAAGAATTACATTGTTAACGAGCAAAAGAATTCATCTATAACACGTATATCATTTATATACCTGAGCTGGACAATTCCAGTCTTTTCCTTTTTCTACCAAATAATTTTGCAGATCCTATTTAGCATTTCCTCTCCTTTTAAAAGAATCTATCGACATCAAAAGTGGTGTCAATCATTTGACACATAGTCCAAAGGATTTTTAGTCAAATACTAATAGCCTTGGATTTTGCACTTTAAAGTGGATCGCCATCATCATATGATTGGTATTCTTCTAGATTCCATTCTTTAGTATTCTTTTGGTATAGCAAAACAATTTAGCCGATACCTTTTCATTCATCCTATCATGACATCTTTCATGATGAAACTACTATAGCTTATAAGGATGAATGCAAGTATAATATCAGTTCCCAAACTTTTGGGTGATCGGGACGCCTAGCATCTTCAATCTTCGCATATAGTCATACAATATGAGCATATGTTCTTTTACTAAATTATACTTCATCATTTTGCAAACAATTAAAGTCTTAGATATCAAATATCTTTCACTTCTTATTTGTTTCTGAAACAATTCTTTCAGCTCGATGATCACTTTGATTCTCAAACAATTTTGAAGATCAATTTATCATGAAGGCAAACATATGATCTTTAGATACTAAACTTGAATCGTTGCTCTTAGATCAATTAAATCGTATGGAGCAAGCAAGGTTTGCTAAAGTTTGCAATAGGACTTAAACTTTAGTCTTGACATTCTTACTAAACGGCACTAGACCGAAAAGTGATTATCCAGAATTTTATAGTTCTTTTAACTCAATTAAGCTAAGTGTCGGTGGGAAACGGTGCCAAAGACTACAACGACTTAAGCAAATACACTAAGATTTAGTTCATGATAATTAGTTCAAGTTAATCAAATTACTAATTAACTCCCACTAAATTCAACATCCCTCAAAGTTGTTTAGTGAAGCATGATCCAAATTCACTACACCGAGACCGATCATCACGTGAATGATGTAGCTTTAATGGTGAACATCAACATGTTGATCATATCATCCATATGACTCATGCATGACCTTTCGGTCCGTGTGTTCCGAGGCCATGTCTGTACATGCTAGGCTCGTCAAGTCAAACCCAAGTATTTTCCGCGTGTGCAAAACTGGCTTGCACCCGTTGTATGTGAACGTAGAGTTTATAGCACCCGATCATCACGAGATGCTTCAAAACGACGAACTTTCACAACGGTGCATACATGGGGAGAACACAATTTTATCTTGATCTTTAAGTGAGGAATCATCTTATAATGCTACCGTCGCGATCTAAGCAAAATAAGATACATAAAAGGATAAACATCACATGCATATAATTTTATGTGACATGGTATAGCCAATCTCCGCGCCATGATCTCCATCTTGTGCGCGCCGGCATGATCTCCATCACTCCACCATGATTGCCTCCACCACGAATAGCAACTACAACTATTGCTAACTACTTAGCGATAAAGTAAAGCTATTACATGGCGTATAAGAAGTTGACACGCAGGTCATACATAATTATAAAGACAACCATATGGCTCCTGCCGGTTGTGAACTCATCGACATGCAAGTCGTGAAAGATTACAAAACATGATCATCGCATACATCACATATATCACATCACATCTTGTGGCCATACCATATCACAAAACACTCCCTGCAAAAACAAGTTAGACGCCTCTACTTTGTTGTTGCATGTTTTACGTGGCTTATGGGAGTAGCAAGCTAAGAACGAATCTTACCTACGAAAAGCCACAACGGTGATATTATGGTTGCTAACATCCGATGTAAGTCCCATGACTACTATAGTGAGAGAAACTGGCATCCACCAGCCGCATGTGTGGAACAAGCCACACGTCAAGTGCGGAGCCGGTCTCGCGAACGCGGTCGCGTAAAGTTGGCCTGGACCGCTTCAATCTCACTATACCGCGCCATAAGAAATACACAACAAGAGGTTTGCAACAGAAAACATCAACGCCCGCAATAAGCATGTTGCGTTCTACTCGTGAAACACATCTACGCATAGATCTAGCTCTGATACCACTGAAGGGTTTCGCAGCATAGTAAATCAAAAATTTTCCTACGGATGCGAACAAGAAAGCCAAGATCTAATCTAGGAGATGTAATCAACGAGAGAGGTAGATGAGATCTTCATACCCTTGAAGATTCGCACAGCGGAAACGTTCAATAGAACGTGGTTGACGTAGTCGTACTCGCCGTCTCCTCCTCGCGATCCGATCCGATCCTACGCCGCAAGTGGCGGCGCCTCCGAGAGTTGCACACGTGCGGTGCAGCGACGTCTCCTCCTTCCTTGGTCCAGCAAGTATGGTGGAGAGATAGATTGGATCAGCAGCACGACGGCGTGGTGCTTATGGTGGAGAGTTTCTGCAGCAGGGCTTCGCCTACGCGCAGTCGCGAGAGAGAGAGAGGGAGGGCAGCAGTTGGCGGCTAGGGTTTAGGTTAGGGGTAGAGAGGGCTGCGCCCTTGCCCCCCTATATATAGAGGGGTGGCCGGCCAGCTTGGCCTCTCCCCAAACCCTAGGGCGCCGACTTGGAGTAGGAAGAGTGGGGGGCAAGTTTCCCCCCCTTCCTTCTTTGAAGACTCCCTTAGGGTTTCCCCTTGGGCTGGCCGGCTGGGCCTTAGGGGCCTTGTGCGCCTGGCCCAGGGCGGCCAGGGCACTTCCCCTTAGGCCCACGCAGGCCTCCGTCAAGTGGGCCCACGTTGGTCCCACTGCGGAACCTTCTAGAACCTTCCGGTACAATACCGATAAACTCCGAAACCTTTCCGGAATCCAAAAACTGCTTTCCTTTATATGAATCTTATTCTCCGGACCATTCCGGAACCTCTCGTGATGTCCTGGATCTCATCCGAGACTCCGAACTAAAACTCATAAACCAATTATCCATTCTATCCTAGCATCGATACACGTTAAGTGTGTGACCCTACGGGTTCGAGAATATGTAGACATGATCTTCTATCAATAATCAACAGCAGGATCTGGAAACCCATATTGACTCCCACATATTCATCGATGATCATATCGGATGAACCACGATGTCAGGATTCAATTAATCCCGTATATGTATTCCCTTCGTCACACGATATTTTACTTGCCCGAGATTTGATCGTCGGTATCGCCATACCTAGTTCAATCTCGTTTACAGCAAGTACTTTACTCATTCCGTAA
Organism: Dactylis glomerata; assembly: GCA_007115705.1. Lineage (NCBI taxonomy): Eukaryota > Viridiplantae > Streptophyta > Magnoliopsida > Poales > Poaceae > Dactylis > Dactylis glomerata. Next base: position 429,550 of record QXEO01001223.1, read on the forward strand.
TCCGATATCACTTTGTGATTAACTCATTAACCACATGCTTGCAAGCGGTGTTGATATCGATTACCGAGTGGGCCCGAAGTATATCTCTCCGACTTGGGAGGGACAAATTCCATCTCGATACATACAACCCAACAAGTACTTTCCGATCACCTGAGAGACACCTTTATTATCACCCTCACATAGGATGACGTTTGATGACTTCAAAGCTTTCTTCCGATACTAGGGAGTTATATTATCTCATGGTCTAAGGAATACAATACTTGACATAGGAAAAGCTTCGCAAAGATGAACACGATGACACGATCTAATTGCTCTGCTTTATTTGGGTCTGTCCATCACATCATTCTCCTAATGACATGACCTCATTATTAATCGACAACTCATGTCTATGGTTAGGAAACCTTAACCATCATTAATCAATGAGCTAGTCTAGTAGAGGCGTACTAGGGACACGGTGTTGTTCATAAACCACACAAGTATTAATGTTTCCGCTTAATACAATTATAGCATGGAGTATAAACATTATCATGAACAAGAAATATGATAATAACAATATTATTATTGCCTCTAGGGCATATTTCCTTCACCAACTGGGTGGTTATCTGCCCGCAGCAAGCAGTCACCACCTTCTACCTTTATGCACCGTCTAAGAGAGCATAGTTGTCATTCTGAGTTTAATGTGCATAGTCCCAAAGTTTATCATTGAATGATTCATGATTTTGGTTTCACTTGTTCTTAAATTATTTATATCTAGTCGCTCTCTTAAACTTGAAGGTGTCCTATACATTTATGTTTTGCTATTCCATGAAGGACAAGCTGAAAACCATTTGCTATGTTTTTTCATATGATTTGAACACACATTTGACTTTCATTGTTTTATTTTTCATGATCTTTCGTTTGTGTTCTTTTTCATGTTATAACATGGTTGCTAAGTTTCTTCTATCAAGATTATGTCTTTCATGCCCATGTTTTAAGTTCTTTTGATCCCAGCACTCAATGCTTACATAGATGATCAAGATTGGGTTGGTGCATGTCACCTCAAAAATTATTCTTTGTTATCACTTACCTACTCGAGGACGAGCATGAGTTAAGCTTGGGGATGCTTGATATGTCTCAAACGTATCTATAATTTGTCATGATCCATGCTTGTTCTTACACCATTTGCTTAGTGTTTTGTTATACTTCGTGGCGTTTTATGCATTTTCCGGAACTAACCTATTAACAAGATGCCACAGTGCCAGTTCCCTGTTTTCTGCTGTTTTTGTGTTTTGGAAAAGTTACACAAGAAATATTCTCAGAATTGGACGAAACAAAAGCCGAACCTCCTAATATTTACCGAAGCTTCAAGAAGTCCGAAGAGGAGATGGAGGGGGGTGATACGTCTCAAACGTATCTATAATTTTTGATGCTCCATGCTTGTTTTTACACCATTTGCCTATTGTTTCGTTACACTTAGTGGCACTTTTATGCATTTTCCGGAACTAACCTATTAACGAAGTGCCACAGTGCCAGTTTCCAGTTTTCTGCTATTTTTGTGTTTCAGAAGTGATACACAGGAAATATTCTCGGAATTGGACGAAACAAGTTCCTGAAGTCTTATTTTTCCCGGAAGCTTCCAGAGATCCGAAGGAGAGACGGAGAGGGGCCACCAGGGCCCCACACACAGGGCCGGCGCGGCCAAGCCCCTGGCCGCGCCACCCCTGTGTGAGGGAGCCTGGCTCCACCTCTGACATCGCCCCTTCGCCTATAAAGACCCCCCGATGAGAAAAACCTAAGTACCCGATCAGATTTCCAGAATACATCGCGATACGCCGCCGCTGTCGACCCGAAGATTGGGAGGGTCCAGAAGCTCTTCCCGGCACCCTGCCGGAGAGGGGAATCGCCACCGGAGGTCTTCTTCATCGCCATGCTTGCCTCCGGAGCGATGAGTGAGTAGTCTACCTTGGACTATGGGTCCATAGCAGTAGCTAGATGGTTGTCTTCTCCACTATGTGCTTCATGTTTAGATCTCATGAGCTGCCATACATGATTGAGATCACCGTTATGTAATTCTACATGTTTGGTTTGTTGGGATCCGATGAATATTGGTGTTTATGATTAAGTTGCTGTACTGAATTATATCTTTTGTTATCTCTATGTTGTTTATGATCTTGCATGCTCTCCGTTGTTAGTAGCTATCTTGGCCAAGTAGTTGCTAGTGACTCCAAGAGGGGGTATTTATGCTCGATAGTGGGTTCATGTCTCTATTTCACCTGGGGGAGTGACAGAAACCTCTAAGGTGGTAGATGTGCTGTTGCTACTAGGGAGAAAACAACATTCATATGCTCAAGGGCATATGCTTTGTTTACATTACACACTTTGCTTAATGCAATTATCTGTTGTTCGCAACTTAATACTTCTAGGGTGTTCGGATTGATATCCCAGGGAGTGGATTATTAGTCATAGATGCAGTTGGATGGCGGTCTATGTATTTTGTTGTAATGCCCAGAGTAAATCTCATAGTGATCTTCTTGACATATCACGTTTATCTTTATTCTATCAATTACCCAACTGTAATTTGTTTACCCAGCATGTGTTATTTTATCTATGGAGAGACACCACTAGTGAACTGTGGACCCCGGTCCTATTTACATCATATTGCAATCACCTGTTTACTTTTCTCGTACTGTTTACTTTACTAGCATACTCTACTGTTTTCCACTCGATACGCTCATAACCTTTGTTTCAAGCAAACCGGTGAGATTGACAACCTCATCGCAAGTTGGGAACAAAGTATTTGTTTGTGTGTGTGCAGGTTCCACAAACACCTTCAGTCGTCATTGTCTCTCCTCTCCTGATCGATAAACCTTGGTATCTTAACTGAGGGAAAACTAGCCGCTACACTCATCATACCTTCCTCTTGGGGTTCCCAACGGGCTGGTCATCACCATGCACAAGGACTTACTGCTCCCACGTCAACTACACGCCACAGCTCTTTGCTGGCGTCATCACCGAGTAGCAGCTTCTTTTCTGGCGCCGTTGCCGGGGAGGAAGAGAAGACTTCTGCGAGGGGAGTTTTTCGCACACACATTCTTTACTTTGTTATTTGTTTTGCTTTACTTTATTTTATTTTACCTGCATTGCTTTTTAATCAAAAACCCAAAAAAAAATTAGAATCCTTGGTAGTTGTTATTTCTTTACTTTAGTTTATCATGCTGTTCCCTAAGTTCGTTCTGGAGGACCTCTCAGTAGGTAGTGGTTCGATTATTGGCAAAAGTAACATTGAGGAGTTCTTTAATCACATTAGTATGCATGAGGAAGATGAGGAAAAGTCTTGGGTTGAGCTTGCTCCTAGTATTGAAGTTGCTTCTGTTATATTAATTGACATGTTGGAAACTAGGTTTGCTAGTCTTAATCCTTTTATGCAATATATGTTCCTTAAGCTTCATGAAATTGAGGATCCCGAAAAGAAGGCTTTTATCTTGGAAACTTTGCGCCTAGAATTTAAGGATGTCGTTGTCGAAGCTAGGAAAGTTCTTAAACGTTTTAATAAACTCGGTTCACCTATTAAGGTTATTGATACTAATTATGAGGGAACCGAAATACCTATACCTTGCAAACTTTTGGGATTGAATGATGCTTTCGAAAATAATTTCGCCTGGATTTGTCCTGAAAATCTTTTGATGAGAATAGTGTACCAAAGCATGATCATAAAGGGTTTTCAAAAACTCAGTTGAACATATTTTCCTTCATTGTTGAAAAGATCTCTGCTGTTGATCTTAATGCTTCATCACTTGATAATACTTGATTCGCAATTTTCTGCGCCTAGCTCAAAGGCGTTAAAGAAAAGCACTCTTGGGAGATAACCCAATGTTTTCTTTTCAGTACTTTTTCTTTTATTTGAGTCTTGGAAGTCATTACTACTGTAATGACCGCTCCTTATCTTGTTTATTTCGTTTTTGTGCTAAGAGAAGCCTCTAATTTGAGTGAGGTAAAGATTTGGGGATGTTGCTGTCCTGAAACTGTTTTCGGTGCTGCACCGTAAAAATTCGTGAAAATTCTCTGTTTATCTTTTGGACCTGCGATTTCTTGTGCATATGCCCCAGGTTATATCCAAACTTTTCTTAGTTGAACACTTTTTGATTTGAGCAACAGAAAATCCCTCAAAAATTCGACCTTTGTCAGCTGTTCAGTTTTGACAGATTTCTGCCAATATTTGTGTTTGCCACTTTATCGCTTTTTTTTGAGTTCTTTTGATCATGGAACTTTTAGGGGAGTTGCTACAGTAGTATTTGCTATATATGTGGTGGTTTTGAGTTGAGACCTGAAGCTAAAAGAGGTTGAATATATGTTATGCTTGCACTAATGTTGCTAATAGAATTGTGTTTAGTTTTGTATGAAGGAAGTTTTCAAGTGTAGGGATTGGAGAATGATGAGATGAGTTGAAGAATGGACAAAAGCTCAAGCTTGGGGATGCCCATGCATCACCCCAAGAAATATCCAAGAAGTACAAGCGTCAAAGCTTGGGGATGCCCCCGAGGCACCCCTTCTTCATCGGCAAAAATCAGGTCACCTTTCAAAACACTATATTTTTATTGCTTCATGCACTATGTGTTTTTCTTGGAGCGTCATTTGTTTTAGTTTTCTTAGTTGGTTTAGTTTGTTTGTTTGCTGCAATAAATGGTTGGACCCCAACAAATTTCCTTTGGAGGAGATGTACTCGTTTTCATTTGCAAGGAACGCTCTAGTTTTCATTCTTATTAAAAATCAAGCATTCTTCTTTTTCTGCTACTACTTTTGGTTTTCGTTTTCGCCTTGATATGCGTTCAGATCTTGTCATATCTTTTCATCAAGGTGTATTTTTGCCTCTGATCTTTATTGGTTTTCATCAAAAGAGGTGTTTATAAAAATTTCAAATGGTGTTGGAAAAGAGAAAAAGCTTTGTGCAAAATAGTGGTACAAGAAGGAGCTTGTGTAGACTGTGGCTTAGGCTTTTTCATGTCATGCTTGATGTCTTTTTGATAGTATGCTTAGTGGTTTTGCTGTAGCATGATTTGTCTCAAATAACTGAGATTGCTTAATGAGCCTTTGAAAAAAATCATGCGTTGTTTTTATTGTATGGAAGCATTATTTTGGCTTTCTCCTTGATGCTTTATTTGTGTTGACTTGGCGCATGCTCACACATGTTAGACTCTTACAAAGTCGCCAATAGCCTTCATGATCATTTAGTTTTTGACTTTTGATGCCATCGTATGCTTCTTTTAATGTCGCTTTGTCGCTTTGCATGATTATGGCCATTATTGCTCTCTTAGTTGGTCGCTCCCAGTCTTTTGCTAGCCCTCGCCTTGTACTGAGTATGAGCTCTACTCGTGCATCCAACTCCTAAAAGCCAAAGTTTTCCATTGTGTCCACCATACATACCTACTAGCAATTTGCTATTCCAAGTAAATTTGACTTGCTTTTATTTTCTCTTCAAATTAAACTCTTACCAGTGTTATGCGAAATTCGGTCAGTAAAGCTCTCACGAACCAGAAGGCACACTTTACTTTTTCCTGTTCTTAAAAATTTGACATTGTGGTCTCTTATGTTGAGTTGTTATGCTTGCAAGTTGTAAGTTGGATTCTAGCCCAACCATGCTGTCATGGGCAAGCTTTCAACATTGCACTTCTATTTGAGTTGATATCGTGATCTTTTATTTATGGATGCCCGCGGTGTGAAATGAATTGGGAATCTTGTAGGGATCATGGAGTTTGTATATGTGTTAGGGAAACGCCGGGCCGCCAATCTAAGCCATGCATAATTCATGGTGGAAATTTGCAGCATACCCATGGTGAACATTCGATGACGCATCTCACAATAAAAAGCTAAACAATATAGCAAATAAAAGAGATGTCGAGGTGTTCATTGTCTGCTTGTCCTGTCATTTTGGTGTGGGCTTGTTCCATGTCATCGGGCACGGAGGTACCCCATTGGCGGTTCTCAATGATATGCATATACTTACAATGACAAGAGCCTTGCTTGGGACTCTAAGTAAAGTAGCATGAGGTTTGGGTACTCGTATCACGGGACACGAGGTTTTCAACTTATGATTTGTCAAGCATATGCATCATAATTGTTCTCGCATTAACTTTAACCATTCAAGATGCTTATGATGGGGGCAATGAGAGCTCAAAGCCGGTAAGTACCATAATTTTTGAAGGTTATAAAACTTGCAATCACTGCTTCCCTCTGCGAAGGGCCTTTCTTCTACTTTTATGTTGAGTCACCACCTTCTTTCTTTATGCACCGTTAAGAGAGCATAGTTGTCATTCTTAGTGTGATATGCATTGTCCCAAAGTTCATTGATTGATTCATATTGTTGGTTTCACTTGTTCTTAAATTACTTGTATCTAGTCGCCCTCTTAAACTTGAAGGTGTCCTATGCATTTATGTTTTGCTCTCTTTAAAGGACAAGCTGAAAACCTTTTGTATGTTTTTCCTTATGATTTGAACACACGTTTGACTTTCATTGTTTCATTTTCATGATCTTTTGTTTATGTTCATTTGCATGTTTACAACATTGTTGCTAAGTTATTATTGTCATGATTATATCTTCATGCCCATGTTTTAAGTTCTATTGATCCCAGCTCACCAATGCTTATATATATGATCAAGATTGTGTAGGTGCATGTCACCTCAAAAATTATTCTTTTGTTATCACTTACCTACTCGAGGACGAGCAGGAGTTAAGCTTGGGGATGCTTGATACGTCTCAAACGTATCTATAATTTTTGATGCTCCATGCTTGTTTGTACACCATTTGCCTATTGTTTCGTTACACTTAGTGGCACTTTTATGCATTTTCCGGAACTAACCTATTAACGAAGTGCCACAGTGCCAGTTTCCTGTTTTCTGCTGTTTTTGTGTTTCAGAAGTGATACACAGGAAATATTCTCGGAATTGGACGAAACAAGTTCTTGAAGTCTTATTTTCCCCGGAAGCTTCCAGAGATCCGAAGGAGAGACGGAGAGGGGCCACCAGGGCCCCACACATAGGGCCGGCGCGGCCAGGCCCCTGGCCGCGCCACCCCTGTGTGAGGGAGCCTGGCTCCACCTCTGACATCGCCCCTTCGCCTATAAAGATCCCCCGACGAGAAAAACCTAAGTACCCGATCAGATTTCCAGAACACATCGCGATACGCCGCCGCCATCGACCCGAAGATCGGGAGGGTCCAGAAGCTCTTCCCGGCACCCTGCCGGAGAGGGGAATCGCCACCGGAGGTCTTCTTCATAGCCATGCTTGCCTCCGGAGCGATGAGTGAGTAGTCTACCTTGGACTATGGGTCCATAGCAGTAGCTAGATGGTTGTCTTCTCCACTATGTGCTTCATGTTTAGATCTCATGAGCTGCCATACATGATTGAGATCACCGTTATGTAATTCTACATGTTTGGTTTGTTGGGATCCGATGAATATTGGTGTTTATGATTAAGTTGCTGTACTGAATTATATCTTTTGTTATCTCTATGTTGTTTATGATCTTGCATGCTCTCCGTTGTTAGTAGCTATCTTGGCCAAGTAGTTGCTAGTGACTCCAAGAGGGGGTATTTATGCTTGATAGTGGGTTCATGTATCTATTTCACCCGGGGGAGTGACAGAAACCTCTAAGGTGGTAGATGTGCTGTTGCTACTAGGGAGAAAACAACATTCATATGCTCAAGGGCATATGCTTTGTTTACATTACACACTTTGCTTAATGCAATTATCTGTTGTTCGCAACTTAATACTTCTAGGGTGTTCGGATTGATATCCCAGGGAGTGGATTATTAGTCATAGATGCAGTTGGATGGCGGTCTATGTATTTTGTTGTAATGCAAGAGTAAATCTCATAGTGATCTTGTTGACATATCACGTTTATCTTTATTCTATCAATTGCCCAACTGTAATTTGTTTACCCAGCATGTGTTATTTTATCTATGGAGAGACACCACTAGTGAACTGTGGACCCCGGTCCTATTTACATCATATTGCAATCACCTGTTTACTTTTCTCATACTGTTTACTTTACTAGCATACTCTACTGTTTTCCACTCGATACGCTCATAACCTTTGTTTCAAGCAAACCGGTGAGATTGACAACCTCATCGCAAGTTGGGAACAAAGTATTTGTTTGTGTGTGTGCAGGTTCCACAAACACCTTCAGTCGTCATTGTCTCTCCTCTCCTGATCGATAAACCTTGGTATCTTAACTGAGGGAAAACTAGCCGCTACACTCATCATACCTTCCTCTTGGGGTTCCCAATGGGCTGGTCATCACCACGCACAAGGACTTACTGCTCCCACGTCAACTACACGCCACAGCTCTTTGCTGGCGTCATCACCGAGTAGCAGGGGGCCACGGGCTGGCCACACCATAGGGTGGCGCGACCAGCCCCTGGCCCGCGCCCCTATGGGCGAGGCCACCCTGGTCCACCTCTGACGCTGCGCCTTCGCCTATAAAGACCTCCCGACAGGAAAAACCTAAAGACCCGATCAATTTTCCAGAAACACATCGCGATCCGCCGCCGTCGTCGACCCGAGATTGGGAGGGTCCAGAAGCTCTTCCCGGCACCCTGCTGGAGAGGGGAATCGTCACCGGAGGTCTTCTTCATCGCCATGCTTGCCTCCGGCGCGATGAGTGAGTAGTCTACCTTGGACTATGGGTCTATAGCAGTAGCTAGATGGTTGTCTTCTCCACCATGTGCTTCATGTTTAGATCTCGTGAGCTGCCTTACATGATCGAGATCATCTTTATGTAATTCTACATGTTGTGTTTATTGGGATCCAATAAATATTGGTGTTATGTTAAGTTGATGTGCTGAATATTATCTTATGTTATCTCTATGTTGTTTATGATCTTGCATGCTCTCCGTTGTTAGTAGCTATCTTGGCCAAATAGATACTAGTGACTCCAAGAGAGGGTATTTATGCTCGATAGTTGGGTTCATGCCTCTATTTAACTAGATGACACCCCGCGCGTTGGTGCGGAAATATTTGATATATCTAAGATGTAATAAAAGCTGAAAGAATACGCAACACCACCCATTTAGTTACAAAGGAACCAATGTATAAGAACACCACAACATGAGTTATAGGGAAACTACAAACCGATATATTAGATGATTCAACATAAAACATTTCATGAAAAAATACAAACCTTGAGGACTATAGGAATAATTATTTCAGATATGTATATAGTTACAATTGAGACATAAATTTCTTAAATACTCCCTCCGTTTCAAAATATAAGATGTTTTAGCTTTGTGAAGCAAATGCATTTAGACATCTTTTAGTGTGTAGGTTCACTCGAATATATATACTAAAAGATGTCTAGATACATTTGCTTCACAAACCTAAAACATCTTATATTTTGAAACGGAGGGAGTATATAGCAACTGTTGTTCGTTGTGGATCAAAAAATGTCACTGCAATCCCTGAACAGCTTGGCAAACTAAAAAAGCATAAATTACATTCATACCAAAGATTACATGACAAACGTGGCTTTACTTCCCTAAAAAAAGAGTAGATTTCCTGAAAGCATAAATTACGAAAGGTGGAAGACTACATGCAGAGGAGGCATCCGTAGTGAAGCCCGACATGCATAACACCACATAAACACATAGACTCGGTCTCAAATGATAAATAATGGAATGGATTAGTGTAAACGTTAATAAAAACCCTGTTGTTGTTGTACTAATTCTTAGAATCATCTCCGATAACTACACTAACTAATGGCCGATGAGATAAACAAACAAATGGGATCAAGTTACTCTAAAAATGAAGCAATATGACATCACAAATGTTTCCACTGCATCGTCTATTAAATTACAATGACTCACAACAAAGTATTATTAGCCAGTACCTACAGATTAGTCAATACCTCTTGGATCAACCACGGTATTTTTCACTAATTACAAAATTCATGTGGAAACGCTACAATCAAACTGGAAATCTTGCAAGGCAAGATCCAAAATGCCAATAATATATCTAGATAAAATAGTCTTCAAATCTGCAATGGTAGAATAAAAGCGAATTGGTAAATTCTTTTCCTAGTTAAAATAGATTTTTAAGGGAATCTGCAATCGAAGAAGAACATGACTGAGTTACAGAAATTCGTAAAACTCAGAAAAGACAAACATGAGAAAAAAGGATAAAAGATACGTACCTTCAAATTGGGCACTCACCTTAGATCCACCGATAAATTCCCAATAGTATGCTAGCTCATACCAATCTAACCCTTATTTTCTCCAAATCGCTATCTGACGAAATTTCAAATAAAGATTTTCCTGAACAATCCGTATATAAAGTACAGCTTCAGAAAAGTACGCTTCCCAAAAGAGAGAGGAACGGACAGTGAAACCAACGCATGCAACGCTGGAGATTGAAGGGACCGTCCTGGAGGATTGCAAGCTTGTGGGAGGAGGCAGATAATAGCAACTCTAATTTCCCAGTGAACAAAGAACACAAGGGGCAAAACGTCTAGGGGATTTGAAGTCAGAGCTCAACCTGGCAGATTGAGAAGGGGCTGAAAAAATTTAAGCAGAAATTCAAATGAGGAGGCCTGGTTTTTAACTTAGAGGCAGTAGGTGGTGGCGGACGAGATCACGGGCAGTTTTCACTCAGTTGATTGGTGGCTTCATGAGCAATTATGAGGAGAAGGCCTCAAGTCATGGCTGTAAATTCGTGAGGAGGACGAACGGTCAGAAGAGCGAAGGCGAACAGCGGTTTTGTGGCTGCTTCCCTTTTCTAGCCAGTTGCCAGCGAGCTTGCGAGCCCACGAACGGAATTTCAGCCTGTGTATGAGAATTGACGGAGGAAGCAGCGATGTGCGACGAAACTCTGCGTGACTGCACATGCGTGAACACACACAGTGGGAAAAGGGGGTGACGTGGCTTCACCAGAAGCCAGAAAAATAAGGTAGTGGGGGGTTGGTATTTAGATATAAAAGATCTGGGGGAGTGAAAGAAAGCTCTAAGGTTGTAGATATGTTGTTGCCACTAGGGAGAAAACAATATTCTTGTGTCCAAGGACATTCATTTTGTTTACATTACACACTTTGCTTAATGCAGTTATCTGTTGTTCGCAACTTAATACTCGAGGGGTGTTCGGACGATATTCCCGCGAGTGGATTATTAGTCATAGATGCAGTTGGATGGCGGTCTATGTATTTTATTGTAATGCCCAGAGTAAATCTCATAGTGATCCTCGTGACATATGCACATTATCTTTATTCTATCAATTGCCCAACTGTAATTTGTTTACCCAGCATGTTGTTATTTATTTTATGGAGAGACACTACTAGTGAACTGTGGACCCCGGTCCAATTTCCTTTACATTGCTATTACTGTTTACTTTTACTCGGACTGTTTACTTTCTCGCATACTACTATTGTTTTCCACTCGATACGCTCAATCCTTTGTTTACAGCAAACCGGTGAGATTGACAACCTCATCGTAAGTTGGGAGCAAAGTACTTGGTTGTGTTATGTGCAGGTTCCACGTTGCTGCTGGTGCAAAGCAAAGCCCTGGACCGAGGCGCCTTATAAATTGTCCGGAGCTGTCGCGAAGCTAGCAGGCATCACCTTCTGAAGTTTGGTTTTTTCCTACTGGTTCGATAAACCTCAGTTTCGTACTGAGGGAAAATTTGCTATTGTGCTCATCATACCTTCTCTTGGGGTTCCCAACTGGTCGGTCATCTACATCAACACCGCACCGCAATCATTATGCCATCGCAAAGTCAGAAAAACGATTTGATGCACAGGTACTCGCCCTCATACCCTCGTCTCCCCAATTGACCGCGAGCGTCTCCCTCCCCAATCGACTGCCACCGCACCCCACTCCTCCGGCCGCCGCCGAGATCCACACCGGAATCTCTGTCCGCCTCGACCCCGTCTTCTCCTCGACCCAGATCCTCCGCGACCCAGATCTTCACTACCGTGATTCGTCTCCCTCAAGCAGCAGTAGCCAGCAGCCAGATCCCCCGCCACGACCTCCTCCGCATCCACCTCAACCCTGCTCCACGCCGGCATCCTCCTGTAGTAGCTCCAGGTCTCCTTATCGCGCCGCCGGTGGAGAACGCTGATGACCGTGTTGGTTTCTCGCTTTCTCCTAGCTAAACGGGCTGATTCTCTCCCAGCAAAACGGTCCAAGACAGCTACATGGGCTCCCAGCCCAGCCAAAAACCACGGAGTGTAGCCGAACGTTTTGCGCTCCTGAGAAGCTGGCGACGGTCTGAGAAGCAGAATCGGGGGAGTTTTGAGATGCCGGGCGGTTGCCGAACACGCCCTGATTTTTCTTGCACCAAAGAAAAACTCTCGAAACTGCTCGATTTGAATTCTTACGCGATTTTGACATGGTATGGTCCCTTTTTTTCTTTTAGATAACCTGCTAGGCTTTATTACTCGGATAAATGGCCACGCGAGTCCTGCACTGCTTTTCGTTTGTCTTTCCTAAAAAAAAACTGCACTTCGTTTGGTTCCCCGTGTGCTAGCCCATCTATGCCACATCTCCACTTTCTGCGAGACCACCAGTGGATATCATAGATGGCCTGCGACGGCCCACTACGTTCCACCCGGACTGACCCTTTCCTCTCTGAACCAAAAAAAATTGGAGCGACGCTGTAGCATCGATTGCAGGACCGACACTTGGCTCGGCTGTGCAGTGCGGCTGTGACCGGAGCGGTGTAGCTCTCATCCGTCCGTCGCCGTCGGTGCGTCACAATTGCCATCAGGAAGCATCGATCCACCGGCGCTGGCGCCGCTGCAATTTGCGAGAGTTTCATTTGCAGTGGGAAGTTGGGATTGGATGGGGAAGCCCAGCTCTGCAGGAGCTTGTTCACGATCAGGTGTAAAACCTCTGAAAAAATACTCTCTGTCGCCGTCGTGGCAGAGAAATCATCATCATAACTAAGTAGTGGAGTGCCAGATGCTACTAGCTAACCAATCGATGAACAGTGCTAGTCGTTGACAGGCCACGGGCTTATGCTTATGCGGACAACCCCGGCCATCAGGCCGTCCATCGATGTCCCATCTCGGCAGGGCATCAGGTCAGTGACGATGCCGATCTCCCACCACCATCACACGAATCCCGCTCGATTAGCTAGCTTTGGCCATTCCCATTCAATTCAATTCTTAGGCGCGACGGCATATTCCTCCAATCACTATTCATCCTGTACGAGCCTGCCGGCCTTATTAATCTCATTGATCAATTTGTCTCTTGCGAGAGAAAAGTTCAGCTTCCGCAGGAGGTCAGCATAAACACATCCATATTTTATGGGAAACTCTATTTTATTCAGTGTGGCAAAGATTACGCGTGGAGATATATATAAGGAATCGCACGAAATAGAGCGACGGCATCTCTGTAAAAGCGCACCGGCACACGTCCAGATCTAATTTCTCGCTTCGATGGTCGCCGTCGATCAGTCTATCGACACAATTGGCCGTATTCTCCGTGTTGATGATTGGGGTGAGTATACTACTGTCACTTCATCGCCGCGTTCCGGTGCTTCACGCACTTCGATTTGCCGGCCGGCGTTGCAAGGCGGCCAGGCCTGCAGTGTCTCTCGTAAGTACGTTCTGGAGTTATACTAATCGGCAGCGAGATGAACCGGTGTGCCCCGATCGGGGTACTCTGATAAACAAGGCTCGCCGGCAAATGTATTGGCAGCCGCCCGTGTATATCTTATTCGAACCAAAAACCGCGTGCGAACTTACGATTTGCCGTCCGTGCAGTGATCAGGTGTATGTTGGGGAGCCGGGGGGCGGGGAGCGGGATCCTATGCATGGTCCAAGATCGATCTAACTATATCTCGTTGGTATACACTACCTCGGTACTAAAATATAAAACATTTTAGTATGCTATTTTAGCTCGCTGAGACGTCTTATATTCTGTGAAGTAGTTGACTACTTCCTATAATGTACAACCTCGTTGATCCTTGATCAAATATATAGAGAAACAATACATCGAACAGCTTCTGATAGTACTAGAATCAGCATGAAGCACCAATACCATAGAAGGTTGTCTTCTCTTGTGGCCTCTACGCCATCGAGAGACAACACATCAGGTCATCGGACTTTTCTCTGGCGACACCTCGCTAGATTTTAGGGTGTTCCTCCACATCCGTGCAAAAAAAGAGATGAAAACAGGAAATGACATGGTTTATAAGGAAAACCAAGCTTAAAATCACACATAGAGCAGTTGACTTAAGGATAGCGGTGCATAGATTCGAACTACGTGACAACACCTAGTGCCGATAACGGCTACCACTGACCCAACACCCTCATCTTTGTGCGCATGGCAAACATGTTCGCCAACCGGAGAAAGTGTGTGCTACAATATTTGAAAAACGCTTAAAAGGAGCAAAATAACGCTCATCAATGCCATCGTCGGCCCCACCCTAAGGTGACAAGGCTTTCACCCATACACCTTGGGAACATAACTACCAATCCGACTTTGGGGAGGGGTCTAGCCACACTACAATGCATCCATCGCTGATGCTTGAGATACAATAATAACACGGTACAGTGAAGAGGACGGGTCGACGACTCCTCCAAAGAAGAGGGGGTGTCACTATGCCAAACATGGTGAGCATCGATCGACCTCCATCGGAAACAAGATTTTCTCCCAAAGCCGTAAGCCCCTACACAACCCTCATAGGAAAAGCCAAACCAACACCAAGTATGGAAGATCCACAAACCACACCACACAAGTAGGGGTTGTGAGCTCCAGTCTGAGAGCATGCCGACCAAGTCACTGCCGAAAATTACTTCTTCAATTTGTATAATTTTTCTGTTAATCATATTTTTATATAATACTTTCTTCGTTCTAAAATGTAAGACAGTTTGATAGACTACTTTAGCCTGGCAAAACATCTCATATTTTGGGACAGAGGAAGTAGATCTTAGAGAAAAAAATGCAATTGGTCTGGTTCGATCCAGACTAAAGCTAGAAATTTAATTATTTTTGAACCGAAAATGTTGGAGCCACGTGAGTGTACGTGTACAAAAGAGGTGGTGAGCAAATACCAGATCATAAATGCTTCGAAAAAAATCATATATTGTACTCCTACCTGCTGTATTTCTCTGCAGCCTCCACCCGTCCACCATCCCGTGGCATTTTTTCCTCTTCCTCTCCTTGAGTGACCTACCAACCCGACCCTGCCGCCTTGCCGTAGGCCGTAGCTTAGCGTCACCGCCGTCGCCCCAATCCGCTCCGCCTCTCACGCGGGCCGCCGCCATCGCCGTTCCCCTTCTTCCTCATCGCGGCATCGTGTCCGTCCTGTCTCCACCCCGTCCCCAATCACTGGTCATTTGGGGTTTTGAGGTATGAGCTTGTACTCATCCAGTGATTAGTTAAGCCCCGCCGTCCTTGTTTTGCACCGGCGAACCATCTAGATCCGCCCCTGGTTCAATCCTGAAGTTTCGGCGTGGTAGGAATCTAACCCAAAGAGGCTTTTTTGTCTGCTCATGGGGAGTCGGAAAATGGCGTCACGGCCCGGCCGCGGCGGCGGCGGCGGCGGCGATGCCGGCCCCTCGCAACGCGGGCAGGTGCAGAACCTGGCGAGGCAAGGATCTCTGTATAGCCTCACCCTGGACGAGGTGCAGAACCATTTGGGGGAACCCTTGCAGAGTATGAACCTCGACGAGTTGCTCAGGACTGTCTTTCCTGATGACATGGAGCCTGGTGGTGCAACAACAAGCCAGTATGAGCCGAATTCAGGCCTCTTGCGCCAGGGTAGCATCACAATGCCAAATGGGCTCAGCAAGAAGACAGTGGATGAGGTGTGGCGGGGCATCCAGGATGAGCCCAAAAGGAATGTCCAGGAGGGTGTTCGGCGCAGGCAGGAGAGGCAGCCCACACTTGGGGAGATGACACTTGAGGATTTCTTGGTCAAAGCAGGGGTTGTCACTGAAGGTTGTCTCAAGAACTCGAACAATGTTGGTAATGTGGGTCTGATGGGGAGAGATGCTACAGCAGCTGGAGCCACCGGTCTCACATCTGGGGCACAGTGGTTAGATCGATATCAGCAGCAGATCACAGTTGGAGGTACCGAGACTCATCAGCATGTGCAGCAGATTATGCCTGGTGCTTATTTGCCCATGCAGTTAGTCCCCCAGCCACTGAATGTTGTTGGGCCTGGTGCTATTCTGGAGTCTGCTTACTCTCATGGATCACCAATGGTCAGTCCAATTTCTGACTCCCGGACACCTGGGAGAAAGCGCGGTGTATCAGGAGATGGCCCAAATAAATTTGTGGAGAGAAGGCAGAAGAGGATGATCAAGAATAGGGAGTCGGCTGCCCGTTCAAGGGCCAGGAAGCAGGTTCTTATATATATTTGATGTATTATCTTAAAACTTTCTTTATCAGTAGTAGTGCTCTAACAGTTTAACTGCAAATCATGATTCATTAAGGGTTATCAGTGCTATTTGCTTGAATAGATAGATTTAAGAAGTGGTACAACATGATGGCTTGCTTAATTTCGTTGTTCTTTTTTGGTTTCAGTATTACTTACATCATATTTGCAACAGGCCTACACCAATGAACTTGAAAACAAGGTATCCCGTTTGGAAGAGGAGAATGATAGGCTAAAGAGGCAAAAGGTACTTCCTTTTTTTAATACAATTTTATTGAAACGGCATACTTTTCCCTAATAATTGTTGTTTTATTCTTGGTATGTTAACCAATCATTTTTTGCCCTTATGCGTCCAATTTCTGTTTCTAAATAGAAGTCAGATTACCTGATAAGTAGCAGGGAATCAATGTATTGCTTATACTGTCAACTGTTCTCAAATTTGTAGTTCGCACTGTTAAGCTACTTCTCAGCTGCTGCGCTGCGGTTTGTTTATAAGTTCGCTATAGTGGATCATGACCCGTATGTCTTTGTAATCCTGATGTTCTCTTGTTGATATCGAACTCCTTCTTACTCTTATGTTGCCTCTATGCTTTAGTAGGGTAGTCCTGGTACTGTTGCTTGTTGACAAGAGCAGGGGTTTACCCTGCTGATTGTCTATTCTCGGACCAGGCTCATGTAACACAAAAAACACTCCAATTTCTTAATTGAAATTGGGACCCCATTGGGTCTCCTTCCCTAGTAGTAAGCTACTTCAAAGACCTGTATAAACCAAGCATTACTATCCCCTCCTTGTTTATGATTATCACATCCTATAACCATAAGTATTGTCTTCCACTTCTGGCGGTCTGCCACTATTGGTGGGTTGGGAACTAAAATAGTTATTAGGTTATTTTTTTCAAATTATTGTTGGAGGAAGTGCAAATAGCCAGATAACAACAGAGGCTCTAATTCGTAGTTGTTCTTACAGTGGTGCAAGTACTTTTCTTGTGGATATTTGGGGTTATGTTCCATTTATTCTAATCAACGCTTCTGATTTGCTCCCTGCATTAGAAATATTAACACCAAAGTTCTTTGGTCTAGTTCTGATGGTAAGAGTCTACCTACGGTTATAAGTTGTGACAAAGAGGTAGGAACTAGGAACTGTCTGCTGCTGATTTTCTAACAAAAACAAATCTGTGTTACGAGGAAAAACTAGTTTCTCTCCTTATCGCCAACTTATCGAAAAAATGATGTTGCTACCGTATCCTGTCATTCAATTTTGTTTAGTGTAACTGAGAGATATGTCATACATTTAACTTTTCTAATTCTTTGGAAGTGTAGATTTGATTGCTGCACTAATTTGCGGGACCAGCTTTCAGTTGTTGGACTGTCGTTCTTATTTTATATGTTAGTGATATGTAACTGGAATTGATCTCTGTAGCTGCATCCTCCTGATGGGCATTTGGTACCTATAGTTTTTTACAACTAATTGTTTGTTTTAAGAGTTTATTTGTAATTTGTATCGTCAGAGGCAATATCAACTGAGTTGCTTGATAACTTTGCCTAAGTACTGCTGCTAAGCTTTTGTTTTTGGTCCTTGTCCTAACCTAGATTGATAATTCAAATGTCCTTGATTTACTTTGAAGAGATCTTCTTTGCTGAGTGGCTTTATTTTGGACTGTTCAATTTAATCCTACCAACCCTAGGTATTAATTAGTTAAATAAATAACTCATCCTAAGATTGACAGGGATCCATTAGACTGAAACATTCTTCTAAAAATATTTCCATTTAAATTTAGCAAGGATGCACCACATCGAAACATTTTCCTAGAAATATTTCATTTTTCTAGTATTGCAAATTTATAATCCTGCTATCAAGCACCAGGGATTAATTCACCCGTCTCTCAGCGATCTTTTTTATGCTTATTATTTTCTAATCCAGCTATCAGGCAAACATTATCCAGCTTCATACAGTCTGTATACCTTCTTGCTCATCCACTCTGATGGAATTGGTGATGCGACTTTTGGCAAATCCTCCATGCATACATTAACATCACATTTTCTGCTTTCTCTTCAGGCGTTGAACATGATGCTTTGCTCTGTGCCTCTACCGGAACCCAAATATCAACTCAGGAGAACGACCTCAGCGGCCTTCTGACTGCATGCACATTAGTTTATTTTGTAGAACTTTAATGGTGGTGTCTCTTGTAAGTTTTGCCTCTTCGGTTTATAATCGTTTGCTAGCCTGGAAGGGCAATTGATTTGCACTGCGTAGAATAGCAAGGGCCTAGCATGTATTGCGTTAGCACTTACACTTTTTATCTGTGTTTGCTGAGTCCCTGCCAGTAGCCTAGTATGTAAATCTGCCAGACAGATTTAAGTTCTCAGAGCTATCTATACATGGTAACTTGATCTGGGCTTCCCTTTCATGTAAACATGAAGCAGTAATGCGTTATGCAATTTCCATTTTGTCCTGCATACTTTTGATTCAGGGGAACAGTTGTAAGATACAAATAGTTTGCTGCGTGAAAAGTTCAGACGGAATGATTCAATCCCTACGATCATCAAGTGGTTGGAATCTGGAAAAATTGACATGGAACAACTCAATTACTACAGGCACCGGAAAAAAATTACTACAGGCACCGGAGAAATTGACATGGAACAACTCAATTATCAAAGTCATAGATCCTTTTTCTGTGACTAAATTCGAAGAAATGTGTTATAGCAAAATAACTATAATCAGTTTCGTATGTATGACTGCATTCCTGCCTACATCATACCATGCTGGCTAATGAAACTTGCTTATCCTGGATGGAGTGGATGCTGCTGCTGCTGCTGCTACTGCTGCATCATAACAGCAGCAGCACTTTTCGAGTTGTGCATAGTTGCTGCAGCATTACCTGCAGGTGAGACATGTGCCTGCTTGCGACTCCCGTGTTCCACTCTCTGCGTTTTCACCGGCACGAAGCCGAGTGTTTGGTTTCAGGTGTTTGATGTAGCTTCAGACTCCTGCGAGTGAACCAGTTATAGAGCAGCGCCGTACATCCTCGATCCAACGGGTAGGGTTTCTCTCTGGTTGGCACGCTGCAGGGCTTCCTCTTCGACGCCAGAGCGGCGGCCTCGCATCGCCGCTTGAGCGCGCGCACAGGCGGATTGAGAATCGGGCGGTTCGCCTAAAGATCCCCGAATTCCTTCCCCTGGCTGAAGAAACTTCCACACTTCCGAAGCCACCAGATTCCTTCTGCGCTGCAAGCCAGACACCGGATATCGGCCTCATTAGGAATCGATTCCTTTCCTACACGAATCCGTTCCGAGTTTGTACCCAGAAGT
Organism: Dactylis glomerata; assembly: GCA_007115705.1. Taxonomy (NCBI): domain Eukaryota; kingdom Viridiplantae; phylum Streptophyta; class Magnoliopsida; order Poales; family Poaceae; genus Dactylis; species Dactylis glomerata. The sequence goes on from QXEO01001223.1 coordinate 449,204, forward strand.
GGAGACCAAGGCTCTACATATCTTTCCAGGGGGGAGATCACCGGCGAAGCCATCAGATTCAGAGTAGACCAGAGTACCAGACACTAGCCGGCCCGGCGATGGCCGCCATCGCAGATCCTCTCGTGCTTCGGCTGATTTATGCTATGATTGTGAGTTCCCTGTCCTCGCCTAGTTTTTTTCCCTCGGAGAATTGTTTCCCTTTTGATCCACTTATATAAATAAGGACGGGTCATAGTATGAAAAGCTGTTAAAATAACATCTTTTTGGGTTATATTAGATCAAAACAGCATCTTGTCTTGCCGAAAAATACTGACATTGCCTCTTTGAGACTATTAAAACTATATCGATGAGATACCTATATAATGATTGTTATCTTCACTGCAATTTTTGAGGCTGTTCTCAAATAGCATCTTTGAAACTATGAAAGTTGAAACTTTTAGACTGTAGCAGCAGTCAGAAATCAACTCTGATTTGTTTCCATGACAAATTCAGATCGTTCGAGAAGATAGGTTTCCCCGCTTGCCTGACGATATTTTGGTTAACATCCTTGACCGACTGAATGTCTGAGAGGCTGCAAGAACCAGTGTCCTGGCCCGGCGGTGGCGGCATCTCTCTGCTGTGCTCTCTCGTCTAACCATAGATGTTCGGGACTTTGTGGCTAAACCTGGTACCACATGCCGCGAAGAAGGGATAGAACTGAGCAATGCAGCTGTGGTTGAAGTGACAAAGAGCATCCTGGCATGCAGGGTTTCAAGCCCATACATCATCCGCTCCATGCGCATGGCGTTCTTCTTAAGAGACGATGACTGCATATCCATTGGACATGCTGTTGGGCACATCATGGCGTTCTACACAATTGATATCGAGTTCACAATTTTTACAGAGAAGGAGTACACTAGTTACGATCTGGATGATAAGATCGACTATGGGAGACGATTCATGTCATTCGTTGATGCTTGTCCAATTGCATTTGGTGGTGTGACACGCCTCTGCCTAGAGAATTTGAGATTTGGTGAATCGGACATCCCTAACGTCCTCAACACATGCAAGAGATTAAAGCATCTAAGCCTGTCAAGTTGTTGTTCAGCGGCAGGGGCCATTGTGGAAGTTGAACACTGTCAACTCAGTGAGCTGCTTATTTTTAATTCTCGTTTTGAAAAACTCAAGCTCAACTCGCTCCCAAAACTCACATCGATGATCTTTCGGGGTTGGAGGTCTCAAGATCCACTGTTTCTGGGTCATGTCCCTTTACTTGAGACTGTTAGCCTAAGCAATAGTAGTTTTAGTTGGCAAAAGATGGTAAAGTTAAGTGAGATTTTTGGCAGTACCTCTCCACGATACCTGTGGCTAGGATTTGAATGCGAAAAGGTAGCTCATGACTGATCTTTTTGGTAGCTGTTTTTGTTAATTCTCTTATTTTCTGCTCATCTCATCATGTGTTCATGTGTTGCATACAGATTTGGGTTCAACCAGAAAATGTGACGAAAAGGCTGGCATCTGTGTTCCATCAAACCACGTTTGTGAATCTAGATAAAATTCCTGAAGGGTGTGATCTTACATGGACATTTTTCATCCTTGAAGCTGCGCCCAACCTGAAGGAGCTATACCTGATGATATGTTCTTACGGTCGAATCTTAAGGTCTCCTCCTTGTATTTGGGAGCAGTTTCTGCAAAAATTGATTATCTATTTGTGTTTACCATTGCCGTCCTGTGGCATGTAGGTATGGGATCATCTGTGTATAATGAGAACGAATGAGGAGGAAAGGAGGGCACTCTCATATACCGACAAGAAGGGTGTTGAGTGGAAATCACCTGCATCTGATTTTCAGCACCATAGCCTGGCCACTCTCGTCATCTTTGGCTTTCAGTCTGACTGTATGGTTAGGTATGTTAGACGTGTCATGGAAGCGGCTGTGAAGCTGAAGGACGTGTTCCTCTACCATAGGCTGCACTGCAGGAATTGCGAGAATAACTATGATTTCAACCGGTCGTTCAAGTATCCGTCTAACGAGGAAGAGAGAAGTACAGTGCTAAAGAAGCTGACCAGGAGGATTAACTCGTTTGCTACAATTCATTTCCCGGTTGGGAACGTTATAAGGGCTGATCAACGTGCAAAATTCGGTTTTGCTCCAAATTTGGGAGGATGATGTGTCGATGAGTTTGTTTGCAGATGGTTTGGATTTCATTAAGTTGGGTATCTTTGCTACTCTGTATGAAGGGTACTGACAAGGATATAGTTAATAGAGCCCGTTAGTTGAGTACCCCTTAGGCCCGTTAAGCTAGGCCCAATTGTAATGATAGTCGAGATACGAGTTCGTACCGTATGTCGATATTGTAATCTATATCGGACCCTACCCGATCCTCGAGACCTGCCCACCTATATATAGGGGCCAGGAGGGGACGGTGTAGGCTAGATTGAAAGCAAGCCAGGTTGAACACCCAAGGTTACTTTCGATACACACTTATTTCGACTAACCTCACCTTCGAGTTCATCCGACGCCCTCTTCCCCCGATCCTAAGTCCTTCATCTAGGACATTTGTCGAGTTAATCCTCGTCAGGTACTGTTACCACTTACTTTTTATCTGAATAAAGTAATAAGGCCGTATGCATCGAGTGATGTAGAGGTTAGGGCTGCTTCGTTCAAAAAAAAAACCACTTACTTATTATCTTTGTTTGCTGAGTCCCTGCCAGTAGCCTAGTATGTAAATCTGCCACACAGATTCAAGTTCTTAGAGCTATCTATTCATAGTGACTTGATCTGGGCTTCTCTTTCATGTAAAACGTGAGGCAGTAATGAGTTATGCAGTTTATATTAATCCCGCATACTTTTGATCCAGTGGAACGGTGTAAGATACAAGTAGTTTGCTGCTTGAATAGTTCAGACGGAATGATTCAATCACTACAGTCATCAGTTCGTTGGAATCTGGAAAAATTGACATGGAACAATTCAATTACTACAGGCATCAGAAAAAAATATCGTGTTCCAGACGCCCTGTAATGATCTGTTTATCAAAGTCACATATCCTTTTTCTGTGACTAATTTCAAAGAAATGTGTTATAGCAAAATAACAATAATCAGTCTCGTATAGCAAATGAAAATATCCAGCAGAGACACGGGCCCTCCACAGACTGTTGTGCTCTTTGTGATGAATATGAAGATATTAACCATATCTTCTTCCATTGTCACCTCGCGAGATTTATATGGAGTGCAGTTAGAGAACTGCTAGGGTGCTCCTGAAATCTCTCCTGTTTTGCAGATCTCTATAGATACCTACAAAGCTGTGCCGATCAGACCAAGTGAGTGATCTCGATCTATTGCGCTGCTTTATGTTGGGCTTTATGGAATATGTGGAAAAAAATACTAGTGAAGGGTCTTTCCCTATGCACCTGACTGATCTCCATCTCCACTACTAATAAAAGAGCAAACAAGAACTTTTCTAAGTACACACACCTCACGTACACAGGAGTCTCATAACCACACGATCAGCTCCCAATTATCACATCTAACCCCAAAAAACGCTTTGTGTGCACATACCAAATTCCACGGCGGAGTGCGGACGAAAAATCCCTCAACTCACCTACGCACCCACCTTAATTCTTCTCCCGAAAAAAGGTTACAACACCACAAAAAAAGCCACAATCAACGGAAGTTATCACGATCGCCGATTCCACGCCTGACCGCCCATCACGATCACGAATTCACGATCTTCGCCGCCATCTTGCCCTGCAGCTGACGCGCCGTCTCGCCCTTCAACCCTACCTGGTCTCGATCGGTCTGCAGCCAAAGACCTCGACGCCAGGCAGGTCGTCTTCTGCAGGCACTAATCACAATCAAGATCATCTTCGCCGACTCCACGCATCACGATCACGATCATGGTCTTCGCCAAAATCTTGCCTTGCAGCTGACGATGTCTCACCCAACTCTTCAACGTCTCGGCCTGCAGCCGAATACGTCCAAGCCAACCAGGTTCTCGCGAGCCCCGCCGAGGCTCTAATCTTGCACCGTCGCCTCTGTGACCCGCCCCTGCGCAAACAACGACCTCGACACCAACCACAGTAAGTGCATACTCTTCGCCTGTACATAAGATATAACATCATAATGCTGACACTATTTTGCAGACTACACATGTATGGTGACTCTAGAATTGTCAGATCCCAAAATGTCTATGATACAGATATCTTACCAGTAAGACCACATATCACCATATTGCATGCCCGAAAATTTATTCAGGTAGACCACTCTGTATTTTCTTGATTTACAGTACCGAATAATGGGAGGTATACCACTCTGGATTTTCTTGATTTACAGTACTAAAGAATAGGAGGTAGACCACTCTAGATTTTCGTGATTTACAATACTGAAGAATGGGAGCATGTGCAACAAGATTTAACTCCACATCTCTATTCAGCGCCAGTATGCCTCTATGATTACCTGAAGAAGGCACACTACAAGAAAACCGGTCTATTGCGACATAATCTATCGCTACGGTTTTTTTTCGTTGCGATGTAGTACAAAATTACCACAAATTCTCCGGTCGTGGTGATAGGCCGCTCATATTTCCACGACTATTCTTGGTCGCGATACATTGTCAAATTTGTTGCGGTAGAGGCTGTCGGGGGGATGACCCCCGGTAGGGTCAAGAGAGTAGAAAGACACAAGGTTTGTGATTGACTTTATGCCGGCTTATCAAGGAAGGGCCTGGCCGGAATATAAGAGCATCGGCCAGGCTGGCATATAATGTGTATCCCGGCTGATACTTGGATATGCCGGCATAGCCGGAATACTTATAAAAGTGTGCCGGCATATACTTAGATATGCCGGCCTAACCATTTGGTGTGTTGTGCAGGAGCAGGGGAGGCCGGATTACCCGACCCTCGTAGGTCGTTGGTCCGGCATATAAAGTCCTGGGTATGGCCAACGGTCATATCCGGGATACTTAAGTCAACCAAGGTGTCACATCCCTACAATCAAGGAAGAAAACATCCCAGCATGGTAGCAGAGTAAGATGGCAGGGTGCACAGTGGAGGTTACCTACCCTCACTATGCACAAGTACGAGCTTACCGCACAGAGGTAAGGCCACAGTGCAAGAGGTACAAGGTACAGCAAGGGGAGTCCCATCGAGAGCAATCAGGGAGAAAGTCGTGGGCGTCTGCCCTCGACAGCAAGTCCTGTTTGGAGTGTAGTTGGTGTCTCCTGGTCTTCTATGACCGTTGTAACCCTGGCCACCACTATATAAGGTGGCATAGGGAGCCCTGGTAAAGGGTTGGTGGCTGGAAGAAGGGTAGAAGGTTGAAGGTTGGTTGGTCACTCTATGTTCCTACACTTAGCAGTTCATCTTCCTTCTCTAGCAGAGAGCTTGGAAGCACCATTGTTGTGTACTACATCGACCCAAATATACAACCAGTAGAGCAGGAGTAGGGGTGTTATCTCCTTACGAGAGCCCCGAACCTGGGTAGATCAGTGTCTCTTTCTGTCGTGCTTTTTAGCTCGTTCCCCTCTCCCGAATCCTCCAGCATCTAGTTCGGCCCCCATTTAAGCCATCCTATGGCATATGTTGTTTCACCACGACGACATTTGGCGCCCACCGTGGGGCCGATCGATATGCTGGGCGGAGTGTTCATTCGGACGGGGTCTGTGATAGCAGCTTCGGGAGTGCGCGTGGTCTCTGGCCTCGTCCAGAGGCTAGGCTCGCTCAGTTTCGTCAGTGACAACGCCGGTTGTCTCGGTGGCCGGCCGTTCCCCAGGGATGGCCGGATTATGTCTTTCGGTTCCCACGAGGTGTATGTGGGGACTGAGAGAATTTGCAGGAAGGAGGTGCTGGTGGCGTCGGATCCTCCGTCACATCGGCTGGCTCACGCTGGGCGTAGCGCTCGCTCAGTAGAGCCGGCTGAGGTGATGATGGCCGGCACATCCGTGCCGCCGGCGGAAGATGCCGACAAAGCTGCAGCGGCCGGAGCTTCTCCTCCGGAGCCGCCGAAGGTCAAGAGGTCGGCGCGTCCTCCGTTGGAGCGTGCGGAGAACCTGGCCGGCACTTTCGGTGTGCCGGCTAGGGGCGAGGTTCTTCTTCCCATCATCGACCGGCTTCTCGAGCTGGTGCGATCCGGCGTTGATCCGGAGCAGACAAGGGAGGTCCTGGAGGGATCTCGTCAGGCCCTCGTCGACGAGGCCCTGGCTATGAACCAGGAGCGCGAACGGTTTAACCGGCAACTCCGTGAGTATGAGGCAGCCCATGGTTTTACTCCTGTAGTAATCCGGCCTAGCCGGATAGAAGAGGTTAAAACTAGAGGCAGAAATCTTAATGCTGAGATAGGAAAAGATGCTAGAGATAAGAGTCATACCGCAACTAGTACTGTGCCTAAGGTAGTCTATAGTTCGCCAGTAAAGAACCTTAGAGCGGCGGCCGAGGTAGCTAAGGATTTATCTTGTTTATCCGGCGAAGCACTGCGTGAGCAGCAAGCCCGGCTTAACCAACTTTTGTCTGAAGCTACAAAGCAGCAGGAGGCCTTTAAGAAGGCAAACCCGGGTGCCGGGGCGTCCCAGTACATTGTGTCGGCGGGAGGTGCCGGTGCGAGGTCGAGGGGCCAAGCCTCGTCCCCGCATCCTAGCGCCCGGCGTGCCGGAAGTGTGACCTCTGGCCGCCGGGACAAGCAGATCCAGGTGTACGATCCGGCTGCCGCCAGAAAGCAGGCGGTGGTGCAGAAGAATGTCGGCCAAGCTGACAAGTATGTCGGCAGCAAGAAGCCCGGCCAGAGTGTGCCAGCCGGGCATGAAGCAGGCGCGGCCGGTGGTGGCCGGAGTAACAGTGCAGCCCGGCGTCAGCAACAGGGCGTCGGAGGTGCAGCGCAGCAGCAGAGTGCAGCTCATCCGGGACATCGAGAGGATGACGGCAATTCCGCCCTTGCCAGGGCGGGATATCAGCAGCAGCACCAGCAAGGCCGGCATAGTGAGCAGCATCAGCCAGAGCAGCAGCAGCAGATGATCGCAGGCCCAATAGCATCCCGGCTTGGACCTCGGTCCTTGGAAGCCAATGATGCACGTTTCAAGCTGGACAAGATCCACCAATCAGAGTTGGTGGAGAGACAAGGAGCTCCGGGCCCTATGTGTTTCGGACCCCGGATTATGGGGGAGCCGGTGCCTTACTTCTTCCAGCTCGCGCGTGGCGCGAGGACATATAATGGCAGTACGAAGCCGGAAGATTGGTTGGAGGATTACTCCACAGCGGTGAACATCGCCGGAGGAAACCTCAGATGGGCGGTACGATATGTGCCGCAGATGTTGGAAGGTCCAGCCAGGATATGGCTGAATAATTTGCCGGCCAGGAGTATCAACGGCTGGATTGATTTCGAAGAGCAGTTTGTGTCGAACTTTACCAGTACATACAAGAGGCCCAACCGTCCGCAGCAGCTGGCTAACTGCCGGCAAGGAGTGAATGAGACTGACCGTGACTATCTGACCAGGTGGTGCACGTTGCGCAATTCCTGCGAAGGAATCAATGAGCAGCAGGCCATCATGTGGTTCGCTCATGGGTGCCAACATGGCACCATGCTGTGGCAAAAGCTTCAGAGGCAAATGCCGGCCACGCTGGCCGAAACAATCAAGATCGCTGATAGTTATGCTCTGGGAGATCCCAAGCAGCCCAGTCTCGATTCACAAGGACAGGGGCAAACCCAGGGGAACACCAGCAATGCCGGGAGATCAGGGCAATATTATCGCACTGATAACCGGAACAAGAGAAGAGAGGAAAGGCCGGATCACCGGTATGGGGCAGCACAAGTTGCAGCTGTGGAGGAAGAGCAAGGGGGCGCCGGCAGTAGCCAACGTCCGAGATATGAGAACTATCAGCAGCCTCAGCAGCAGCCACAGCAGCAAGCACAGACGTTCCAGAAGAAGAATGTCTGGACCAACAAGAATGCCGGCGGAGCCGCCGGCCAGAAGAAGCAGTGGCCGAAGTATACAGTGGGTCTTGCCATGGACAAGCCTTGTGTGTTCCACACATTCCAGCCGGGAAAGCCGGCAAACCATTTGACAAGGAACTGTTCGTGGCTGGACGACATATTAGCAGGTCGTGCAGGTCCCTGGGGACCGGCTAGACCCTCTGTCCCGGCAGCTCCATCGCCGTTGACAGGGGCCAATACGATTGCAGTCCCACCTAGGCCGGTTAATCCTGGGAATCAGAGCAACGCCGGAAATGCCGGCGTAAATCAAGTTGACCAGAGCTATAATCCGGAACATAACACCGGAGGCCCAGGAGCGGGCCGGAATGAGTACAAGGAGTATGATCAGAGCTATATGGTCTTTGAGACCGAGAGGACAGACAAGCAGAGCTTGTACCGCCGAAGTCTGGAGGTGAATGCCGTTATGTCGGCTGTGCCAAAGCTGATGTACTGGTCTGACCAGGCTGTTGGTTGGGACAGGGCAGATCATCCCCGGATCATGCCAAATCCCGGCGGATATGCTCTGGTGATGGATCCGACATTCGTCGGGCCGGCTAATAACGTAAGATTCAGCAAGGTCCTCATTGATAATGGAAGCAGCATCAACATCATGTATCGGGATACGATGGAGAAGCTGGGAATCAAGGAAAATATGCTGGAACCGAGCAAGACCACGTTCCACGGCATTGTGCCGGGACTTTCGTGTGCGCCGATGGGCAAGATCAGGATGGATGTGATGTTTGGCAGCCGGGATAACTGCAGGGTGGAAAACCTCATGTTCGAGGTGGTTGATCTGGAGAGCCCCTACCATGCTTTGCTGGGTAGACCGGCACTGGCAAAATTCATGGCCTCTACGCATGTGGCGTATCTGAAGATGAAGATGCCGGGACCCAAAGGAGTGATCACCATCATTGGTGATTACAAGCGTTCGATGGCATGCGCCACCGCCGGATCCAATCTGGCCGAGACTCTGATCATTGCAGAGGAGAGAAAGAGGCTCAAGCGAGCAGTGGAGATTGCTGAGACGGTCGTGGCCGGTAAATATATGCCGGGCATGACAAATCCCGGTGGCAGCGTTTCTTTTCAAGCGAGTAAGGAAGTCAAAAAGGTGCCTCTGGATGAAGCTTTCCCGGAGCGCCATGCCCTGGTTGGGGCAAGTTTGGATCCCAAATAGGAAAGCGAGCTCATCAGCTTCCTCCGTGAGAATCGGGATATCTTTGCATGGTCTACTTCGGACCTGCAAGGTGTGCCGAGGGAGCTGGCTGAGCACGCATTGCACGTGAGACCCGATGCTAAGCCAGTGAAGCAGCCGCTCCGGCGGAATGCCGGCGATAGAAGGAAAGCCATATGGGAGGAAGTGGCCAGGCTCTTAGCCTCTGGCTTTATCAAGGAAGTACTTCATCCGGATTGGGTGTCTAATCCGGTTTTGGTGGAAAAGAAGAAAGACGAGCCCGCCATAGTGAAAGTATGGCGGATGTGTGTTGATTACACCAACTTGAATAAGGCATGTCCTAAAGATCCATTCCCGCTGCCTCGGATCGATCAAGTGATTGATTCTACAGCCGGATGTGAACTGTTATCATTCGTAGATGCCTATTCTGGTTTCCACCAGATCCCCTTGTTTGAGCCAGATCAAATAAAGACATCCTTTATTACCCCGTACGGGGCTTATTGCTATCTCACTATGCCGTTCGGTTTAAGAAATGCCGGCGCAACTTACCAAAGGTGCATGCAAAAGTGTTTGCACGATCAGATAGATAAAAATGTGCAGGTATATGTCGATGATATCGTCATAAAAACCAAGGAGAGCAAGACTCTCATAGATGATCTCCGGGAAACCTTTGGAAACCTGAGGAGATTCCGGATGAAGTTGAATCCGGCTAAGTGCACCTTTGGTGTGCCGGCGGGCAAGTTGCTCGGTTTCCTTGTTTCCAGCCGGGGTATTGAGGTGAATCCCGGCAAGATTCGTGCCATAGAAAGGATGAAGCCGCCGACAGATTTGAGGGAAGTACAGAAGTTCACTGGGTGCCTCGCATCCCTGAGCCGCTTCATAAGCCGGCTGGGAGAGAAAGCTCTGCCGTTATATCAGTTGATGAAAAAGTCCGACACATTTGTCTGGACAACGCAAGTAGATGCAGCTTTCAAGGAATTAAAACAGTTGTTGTCGACAGCGCCGGTATTAGCGTCTCCGATGCCCCGGGAGCCAATGTTGCTCTATATAGCGGCAACCAACCGAGTTGTCAGTGCTGTGGTGGTAGTAGAGCGAGAGGAAGGAGGCAAAACCGTGCAGCGGCCGGTATATTATCTGAGTGAAGTCCTCTCCACCTCAAAGCAAAACTACCCCCACTATCAGAAGATGACCTATGGTGTCTATATGGCGGCCAAGAAGCTCAAGCATTACTTCCAAGAGCATCCAATCCGGGTAGTGGCCGAGGCCCCTATCTCGGAAATTATAGGCAACAAAGATGCCAGCGGCCGGATAGCAAAGTGGGCAATAGAGCTTTCACCATATACACCGCAGTACGATAAGAGGGATACAATCAAGTCCCAGGTCTTGGCTGATTTCTTTATTGACTGGGCCGAGATACAGTATGAGCCACCATTGCCAGATGCCAATTATTGGAGGATGCATTTCGATGGGTCCAAGACAATCCATGGCTTGGGTGCCGGCATAGTTCTCAGTTCACCAAAGAATGACCAGCTGAGATACGTCCTGCAGATTCACTTTGCAGCATCAAATAATGTGGCGGAATATGAGGCACTTGTGCATGGCCTGAAGGTGTCTAAGGACATAGGAATTCGCCGGATTATGTGCTTCGGGGATTCTGACTTAGTGATTCAGCAGTGTTTCGGCATATGGGACGCGCATGATGCTAACATGGCATCATACCGTTTCCTAGTGCAGCAGTTAAGTGGTTACTTTGAAGGTTGTGAGTTCCGGCACGTTCTCCGGGCTCAGAACGATGCAGCCGATGCATTATCCAAGCTGGGGTCTTCCCGAGATTCAATCCCGCCCGGCATTTCGCTGGAGCATCTGAGGAAGCCATCGATCAAACCCTCGCCGGAGTCATCCTCCATTTATGTCCCGCCAGGTCCAGACGAAGCAGTTCCAATGGAGATAGATGCCGGAGCCAGGACGGATAACCCGGGGACTGTTTCCTCAGTCCCGGGGACTGGGCCGGCATATGCTGTTAGTACAGTATTCCGGAGCAAAACTAAAGGCAAGGGTAAAATGTGCCAAGAGGTTGTGCCGGTATACCCGGGGACTGCTCCGGCATACCCGGGGACTGATTCTTCAGTCCCGGGGACTTCGCAACCCATGGAGATCGATTATGTGTCGGTCGAAATGATGGAAATAGATCAGGCAGTGTTCACTGTCAGGGAAGTGCCCTCATGGGCACGTCCTATCATGAACTTCATGGTGGATGGTCAAGTACCGGCGGATGAAACCGAGGCCCGCCGGGTTATAAGGAGATCCAAAGCGTATACCATCATCAACAAAGAAATATACAAGAGAAGTACCACCGGAGTATTGCAGAGATGTGTCGAATCTGCGGAGGGTCTGGAGATGCTCTGGGAAATTCACCAGGGGGAGTGTGGTCACCATGCTTCGTCCAGGGCATTGGTGGCAAAGGTATTCCGGCATGGCTTTTATTGGCCAACGGCACTGCAAGAGGCAGAAAACTTGGTCCGGAAATGTAATGGCTGTCAAAGATATGCCCACCAGATTCATCAGCCGGCATCTGCCCTGAAAACTATCCCAATAACCTGGCCCTTTGCAGTTTGGGGCCTGGATATGGTCGGGGCTTTTAAGCTGGCCAGAGGGAAAATGACCCATATCCTGGTCATGGTGGACAAGTTCACCAAGTGGATTGAAGTGAAGCCCATAAGCAAGTGTGATGGTCACACAGCAGTGAAATTCTTAAAGGATATAATCTTGAGATATGGTGTTCCTCATAGCATCATCACTGACAATGGGTCAAACTTTGCCCAAGGGCCATTTGCCAGATTTTGTGAGGAGGTGGGAATCCGGCTGGACGTTGCGTCGGTTGCCCACCCTTGTGCCAATGGCCAAGTAGAGAGATCGAATGGGCTAGTATTATCCGGCATAAAACCCCGGCTGATAGAGCCCCTGGAGAAAACTCCGGGATGTTGGCTAGATGAGCTGCCAGCAGTGCTGTGGAGTTTAAGAACAACTCCGAATAGATCAACAGGCTACACACCATTTTTCCTGGTGTATGGAGCAGAAGCGGTGCTTCCAACAGATGTAATACATGATGCACCAAGAATAGTGCTATATACTGAGGACGAGGCTAAAGAAGCCAGAGAAAATGATGTTGATCTGCTAGAGGAAGCAAGGGAAATAACTCTGTAAAGAACAGCAGTATATCAGCAGAACCTCAGACGCTATCATGCGCAGAAGGTAAATCCAAGGAGATTTCAAGAGGGAGATCTAGTACTCCGGCTAAAGCAAGGAACAGAAGGCCGGCATAAGTTAACTCCTCCATGGGAGGGGCCATTCATTGTGAGCAGAGCTCTGCACAATGATGCCTATTATCTTATAGATGCGCAGGACCCCAAGAAGAATAAGGTGGACAGGTCCGGAGAAGAAACCAAGAGGCCATGGAACATAGCTCTACTGCGCCCCTTTTACTCCTGAGCAACACAATGTATGTATTTCCATATTTTCCTTTGTATGCCGGCGTGTTGTGCCGGCACAAGACTAATGAATGAAATACCGGCATCCCGAAGAAGCCGGGTAACTAGCTCCGAGGTATATTTGTTGTTCATTTACAATTTTTTGTTATATGCCGGCTGGCTTTATTTGAGTGTTTCCTAGGTCGGCCTAGTAATGTGTCGGCATCAAAGGCCACTCTTCGACTCAGCTGCTGTCCGAAACCCGGCTTCATGGCTAGCAAGAGTAGATGCCGGAGATTGTCTACACATGGAAAACGGCTAAGGAAATACAAAGCAAGCGAACCGACATTTGCGTTAAAGCTAAAGTTAAAATTTAAAGTGTCGGATGATTTGAAGTCTAAGTCTCAAAGTTAAAGTACTGTATGTTCGAGGAAGCAACCTTGAGACTCATACGTCGAAAGCCAATTAAGGTAGACAAGTAGCCAAGGTTGTGAAATTGAGGAAACAGGAAAACAACTCGGTGACTTAGCCAAAAGATGATCCGACATTAGTAACAAGCAAACCAAGATAAAACTTGTTCAGGAAGCAAACCAAAGGAAATTAAACGTGTATATTACATCTGCACCCGGCATACCGGGGATCTGATAAAACTTAAAGTTTTTATGCTCCAAAGTCAAGGAGCAGTGGCAGAAGCAGAGCCGCCGGCAGGTGGAGCGGTAGCAGTGGAAGTGTCGGCTTCAGGTGTGCCGGACCCAGCAGATGGAATGGAGCCATCACCTCCGCCCGGGGCAGATGCCTGTTCCGGGACATCAGTGTCGGCCTCTTCAGCTTCATCTTCATCCTGGCTGGAGTCGGAGCCCTCAGCAGCGGCGGATGTCCCGGCATCGTCCTTCTTCTCCGGCTCACGGATATCCCGAACGAAGGCGTCGGTGTCGGCATAGTCCACATAGCTGTGGGCCAGCTCCCGTCGGCGCCGGATATGTTCCGGATCCGTGGTCCAGATGGATCCTTCGCGCACAGTGCGCAAAGTCTCCAAGTCAGCCTTTTCATACCAGGACAAGAAGTAGGTGAGAGCTTCGTCAGCTCCAACCCTCGCGCCGGAATCTCGCCACTCCCGGAGGCGAACCTTGGCCAGCTGCAGATCGTTGCCGAGGTCGACGGGATCAGTGGGAGTCCTTTGTCCCGGCCAGAGGGCAGAGAATGCCTCCTGGGCGCCGTAGAAGAGCTCTTCAGTGTAAAGGGTCATGGCCTCCTTCCGGGACTGCAGGGCCAGCAGCTGCTCCGACATGTCCCAGTTGGGCGAGTCAACCGGAACACCCCGGTTTTCTCGGTCCAACTGCAAAGCCCTCTCAACGTCAGCGACGGAAGCGGGAAACATGCCTGCAGAATAGAAACAATGTTAGCAAAAGGAAAATATGTCGGCATAGATGCTATGCCGAAAAAGATTACACTATGTCGGGAAGGATAAAAGGGGAAAGGATTTGAAGCTTACGGGCAAGGTCGGCATTCAGCTGTGCAACTGTAACCTCCCATTTGGTGGCCTGCTCCTTCAGGCTATCCAGTTCAGCATGGGCGTTGGCGGCATCAGTCTCGGAGGTAACAAGCAGGGTCTGGGTTTTCTTCAGTAGGCCCTCCCTCTGTTCCTTTTCGTCCAGCAGCTCGGTGATCCGGCCCTTCAACTGCTCAACCTCGGCCTTGTGACCGGCATCCCGGTCGTCCAGTTGCTTGGCCACATCCACCGAGGACACACAATCCTGGTGGCGTGCCTCCAGTGCAGCCTTCTCATCTGCAAAGATTTCAAGTTAAAAGGATTTGAAGAAAGAAAACAGTGACAAAGAGTAAAGGATTTGAAGTATAAAGTAGCTATCCGGGTAACAGCAGGATCCGGCATACCAGTAAGCTCTTTCACCCTCTTGAGAAGCTCGGTGACTTGCGCTTCGGCACCAGCTGAAGAATGTCGGCACAAGGTTACGTGTCGGCAAGAGTAAGCATTGCAAAGTAAAGAGAGGAAAGATATCCGGCATACAGCAGTATGTCGGCATAGATTACCTTTCTGGGACAGCTCCTGCTGAAGCTTGCTGTGTGCGTCAGATAGCTTCCGGTGCTCGCACACCAACTCATGGAACATGTCGGCCCGGGTGTTGTTCATGCGCTGCAAAAATGCCGGGATTTGAAATGTCAGCAGAGAAATTTGACATGATAATTAAAGTGAAGATTTTATCAAGTGATCATTCTTTTAAAAGACCCGGCACAGGTGCTGCGCACCTATCCCGGCTCTCGGTGACTAGGATTTGAAGCTCGAATCGAGCTTATATCCCGGTCAAGAGGATTTGAAAGATAATAGAGATGTGAAATTGTTAAAGACCCGGCACAGGTGCTGCGCACCTATCCCGGCCCTCGGTGACTAGGATTTGAAGCTCGGATCGAGCTCATATGTCGGCAGTTAATTCAAAAGAAGCTAGCTAAAGGACTATGAGAAAATCCCGGATGTCCATATCCCGGACAGCCGACATTTTCGGGGACTGGGGATATGTGTGTAAATAGAAAGGACTTACGTTGGTGGCAGAGGCCAACTTGTGAAGTCTTTGCTGGATGCTGAGGAGCTCGCTGGCGATCGGTATGGGCTTCGCTGCCAGGAAGTCGCTTGGGTCGCCACTGGTCTTGGCTTCGGCCAGC
The DNA here is from genome assembly GCA_007115705.1 of Dactylis glomerata. Taxonomy (NCBI): domain Eukaryota; kingdom Viridiplantae; phylum Streptophyta; class Magnoliopsida; order Poales; family Poaceae; genus Dactylis; species Dactylis glomerata. The sequence goes on from QXEO01001223.1 coordinate 464,455, forward strand.
TTCTTGCTCCTTGAGTCCGCAGTGTCCATGTTGCTGGCGTCGTTCCACTTGGTGCACTGCTCCTTAAGAGAGCCGAGGCTCTGATCACTTTTCGTCGCAAGAGGGACGAGGCCCTCGAGTTCTGGGGTGTCGAAGAAGCTGGTCCGATACCCCGGCCGGGCTGCTGCCCTGCCAAGATGCAGGGCCAGAGCAGAGCTGGTCCGGGACGCTGCCTTAGGAGGAGCAGTTGCGGCAGATGGTGTGCCGGACTTGGCCGGCTGAATCTTCAACGTGCCGGTCTTGGCCGGTGCAATGGTCTTGGCCGGTGCAGTGGACTTGGCCGGTGCAGTGGTCTTGGCCGGTGCAGTGGTCTTGGCCGGTGCTGGGGTCTTGTCAGCTGAAGGAGTCTCGGGTGCGGGCTGTTCCGGCGCGGCCGGTGCTTCTTGGCCAGCAGAGGCAGGATCCGGGATAGTCCGGACTTCCGGCACTAAAGGGCCTTTACCCTTGGTGTCTTCTCCGGCGGCTTCAGTTGTGCCGGCGTCGCTGGTGGGCGCGCCGGAGTCTGGTGCTTCTTGGTGGGCTCCTGTGTCCATGTGGACATCAGGAGCCGAGGTTTCCTGTTGAGCCCCCGAGTCCATGTGGACGTCGGGGGCAGAGATATCTTGTTCCGGCGGAGGAACGTCCTTCGCCGGGGAGGTGGTCTTCTCAGGCGCAGGCGAAGATGCCGGCGCCGGGGAGGTCGTGTGGCTGGCAGAGGGTATGTCGGAGGTAGCAGGGGCAGCGGGCTTGGTAACCTTCGGGTCGCCACTCAAGCTAGAAGCTTGTTCCGGCGCAAGAGGAGCTCTAAAAGAGAAAACACCAAGTCAGTAGTACAAGCAAGAGATATGTCGGAGGAAATGCAAAGAAAAGGAAACTTACCCCGCGGCGACAGGTCTCGGTTTCTTCAGTTTGGGCACGCCGACCTTCTGCCTCTTCGACTTCTGAGGTGTGTCGGGCTGGGGCTTCACCCCTCGCTTCTGGCCGGCACGTCCGCCGGTGGAAGGAGGTCCCTGGTTCAGAGGGGCGGCGTCGATAACCATATCGTCCGGGATAGCTGAGGACGGCATTGGAAACTCGTAAGCAATAGGTGTTTCTGGAAAGGCATACGCAAGTGGCATCGGGTCATAGTACAGCAGGATCTCCTCGTCAGAATCAATCTCACCCCGGTCTTGAGTATAATGCCGGGATGAAGAGCCCTTACCCATGGCAGCTGCAGCACGGGTGCTCCTGGGAAGCTTATCCCAATGATCCGGATCTTCAACATCCGCAACGGTGCGGTCCGCCGCGATCTTGATCCGGGAGTTCTCCATGGTTTGGAAGCTGAATTTCTGTATAAACAGCAAAGTCAAGTATTCAGACAAGGAAATATGCCGGTGGAAGAGGTATGTCGGATCAATATGATATGTGTCGGCAAACAGGCATGTGTCGGCTTAAGCATCTATGTGCCGGACATGGACTTTATGTATCGGATAAGATGGTTTACCGTTGGGGCGGGCCTATCCCGGCTGTATGGTTCTAACCCCCAGGCAAAAGTGGCCTGAGAGGACTTGCAAACATCCTTAATCCGGCGCAGAATGTCGGCCGGAGTCAGCTCGTGTGTGGAGTGCCGGGTGGGGTCCATTGGCCCGCTCATCTGGCAGATCTTGTGCGACCGGCGCTGCAGAGGGGAGACGCGCCGGCTTATATAGCAGGCCACCAGGTCTTGAGGAGTAAGACCGGCATCCAGGAGCTCGCCCTTAACCCGGTGAAGCGCATTCACCGGCATCACCGAGTTCTTCGGGTTATAGGTCCAGTTCGTCATAGCCAAGGGTGGCTCGTCCACAAATGGCGGCAGGTTGAGCAGATCCTCGTCGGTGGTGTTCTTGATGTAGAAGAAGCTTTTCTGCCACTTCTTGCAAGATTCCAGGAGTTCCACCTTGGGGAAGTCCGAGCCCTTTCGGGACATGATGGTGGCCGCGCCGCAGAGGGTCATGGGGCGGTCCTTCTTTTCCTGGGCCGTCTCCGGCGGGTCGTCCTTGCTCCGGGGCGGCTCTTGGACGACTTGCTTCCGCAGTTGGAAGTACTTCGCCCAGCCTTGAGTAAGGGCCTCTATGCCGGCATAGCCCTCGCAAAAAGCAGCGAAGGCGGAGAGGATCATCACGGCATTGGCCGGGATATGATGAGGTTGTAGGTCGTAGGTGTTGAGGAAGTCCCGGAAGAAGTCCGATGCCGGCAGGCCGAAGCCACGCTCGAAGTGGGCGATGAAGACAACGCGTTCGCCAGGTTCAGGTGCCGGCACAGTTTCTCCTGCTGGTAGCCGGCATGCTACGCCCTCCGGGACTCTCCTGGTGGAGGTGACCCAGGATATCTCGGCCGGAGTAACCTCCGACCCCTCCCAGCCGGAGCGTCCTTGAGCTCGGGCCGAGGTATCTTCCTCAGAGGCCGAGGTGCCCGTCATGCTTGAAGATGCCATCTTAGTGGCCGGGATAAGGCGTGAGAGCCGGAGTCCCGTGATGTTATTCCTATCAAGGCCGGAGAAAAGAGGGAGGTTAGTCTCTCCGGCATACCACTCTCACAGATGTTAGCAGGAATAGAAGATCTACCGAGGCAGTTAAAATCGGAAATAATCAGGGATATAATTTCTGCGGAAGAACACCTGTGAGCTGTTACGAAACACTGCTAGCAATGCTAATCGAAGCAACGAAATATCCAGCAAAGGAACTACCATGGATACAAACCAGTGAGGCTACCGCAGCCTAGTTGCAGAAGAGCAGGGAAAGGAAGAACAGAGGAAGAGGAACTCACCGGAGCTTGGCCTACGGCGATGGAGCGGCGGCGGCAAGTGTGCAGAGGAAGATCCAATCTCCCTGCAAGGCTGCGGGGAGAAGAGGCGGCGGTGGCGCCGGCGTGCAGGTGGACGACGGCGGCAGCTTCCCTTCTCGGTTTCTTGGTCCGGCGGCGAAGCGCAAGGGGCAGAGGATCTGAGGAAGAAGGCACTGTGGCGGGGGTAAAAAGAATAAGTTACCCCCACCCCGTATTTATACCGAGGAGGCCGGTCGTGGGGGTCGTAGGGAGGATAGTGCTCCACTCCCCCGACCGTTTCTGCGGCGAGGCGCCACGTGGCGGCACAGAGTGGGGCGGCGGTTCCTGTAACCGTGCCATGACGCCATGATGGCGAGGAGTAACTGCACTGCGAACCATCACATCGTGTGACCGTTCGAGGTGACAGGGAAGTTTCAAGTTTCGATGCAAAGCTGTCAGGCATGGCTTCTCGAGGAAGACTCGTCTATATGCCGAAGTTTCAAGTTTCGATGCAAAGCTGTCAGGCATGGCTTCTCGAGGAAGACTCGTCTATATGTCGGATTAACTGCCCGATGTATATGTTCCGTCCGGAATGCCCTAGGGACCGGCCGGAATAAGTTTTGGAACAGGAACAGAGGCCGGGATATGTGCAGATGTGCCGGCATATAATCTGATCGCCGGGGCATAATGAAGAAAGGTATGTTGAACCTGTCAAGGCTCCACAGTTATGACTGGGGAACCTCGGCAGCTTCGGGGACTAGTGTCGGGGGGATGACCCCCGGTAGGGTCAAGAGAGTAGAAAGACACAAGGTTTGTGATTGACTTTATGCCGGCTTATCAAGGAAGGGCCTAGCCGGAATATAAGAGCATCGGCCAGGCCGGCATATAATGTGTATCCCGGCTGATACTTGGATATGCCGGCATAGCCGGAATACTTATAAAAGTGTGCCGGCATATACTTAGATATGCCGGCCTAACCATTTGGTGTGTTGTGCAGGAGCAGGGGAGGCCGGATTACCCGACCCTCGTAGGTCGTTGGTCCGGCATATAAAGTCCTGGGTATGGCCAACGGTCATATCCGGGATACTTAAGTCAACCAAGGTGTCACATCCCTACAATCAAGGAAGAAAACATCCCAGCATGGTAGCAGAGTAAGATGGCAGGGTGCACAGTGGAGGTTACCTACCCTCACTGTGCACAAGTACGAGCTTACCGCACAGAGGTAAGGCCACAGTGCAAGAGGTACAAGGTACAGCAAGGGGAGTCCCATCGAGAGCAATCAGGGAGAAAGTCGTGGGCGTCTGCCCTCGACAGCAAGTCCTGTTTGGAGTGTAGTTGGTGTCTCCTGGTCTTCTATGACCGTTGTAACCCTGGCCACCACTATATAAGGTGGCATAGGGAGCCCTGGTAAAGGGTTGGTGGCTGGAAGAAGGGTAGAAGGTTGAAGGTTGGTTGGTCACTCTGTGTTCCTACACTTAGCAGTTCATCTTCCTTCTCTAGCAGAGAGCTTGGAAGCACCATTGTTGTGTACTACATCGACCCAAATATACAACCAGTAGAGCAGGAGTAGGGGTGTTATCTCCTTACGAGAGCCCCGAACCTGGGTAGATCAGTGTCTCTTTCTGTCGTGCTTTTTAGCTCGTTCCCCTCTCCCGAATCCTCCAGCATCTAGTTCGGCCCCCATTTAAGCCATCCTATGGCATATGTTGTTTCACCACGACGACAGAGGCCGCCTATTGCAACGATCTGCATCACGTTGGAATACAATCGCGTTTTAGCGACAAATAAGCTCTGTTGCGCGAGGTAGCAATTTTGTTGCCTTAGAGGCTAGTTCTTCCAACGTAATAAGTATGCGTGGTAAATATCATATGTTTTTCGCCTCAAATTTATCCTGCGGCAATAACTATTGTTTACTGCGACAATTTGGGCCGTATGGTAATATGTTGACCATAATGCAACAATCACCAGCTGCTGCGAAAACGAACAAGTTTTTTGGAACGAGAAAGTTCATAGCATAGCTAACGGGCCTCCTGGGCCGTGGCCCTTGATTAATATTGCAATTTTCTTAGGACAACAATTCATTTATGGTCCAGTATCACCAATATTCGGTGAGCCGATATTTTTTCCAAGTTTACCTTAAACAGACCTCCTGGGCCTTGGCACCCGAGCCTAATTGAAATTTATTTAGGATACGTGTTCATGTATGGTCCAGTATATATCTTCATTTTTGTCACATTTTTTTGACATAAAATTCACGTAAAACTTTCAGAGTTATTTACTATATCAACCAGCTGAACCTTTGTAGGTCCGAACAACTGTAATTCTGAAGCACTTAGCATTTACTTGTGTTGCAAAAAGTGCTAGTACTGAATAATCAATCAAGAACTCATGTAAGACGCAAATTTCACTTGAACATTTAGCATCGCAATTCATAATTACTTGACACTGAAACTCTGGACCTTTTAAACTCAAATTATATTATTACACGATCTTTCAAGCACATAAATGTGTTCATGATCATGGCAAAACCTTTAAGCCAAATAGTGCACAGACAGCCTACTAAATGAATCCTAGGTCATCATCGGATTCATCTTGTACCAAAGGAGCAACATGGCCATCATTTACGTAAGCCTCATCATCATCCGTATCAGCATCATATTCCACTTGATCTTCGTCAAACTCAGCAGGCCTTATACTTTGTATGACTGAAACATCAACGCTGGTTCCTTCATCATCATTTCTGCACCAACTAGTCATCTCGTCAGGTAGATTAAATTCTGGAACTGTAATTCCTGCATCGACGACATCCTGTACATCTGCTTCAGCACGTTCACTTCCTTCTGCAGCATCATCAACGTTTGCACCATTTAAAACAGAAGGAGCAAACAAATTGCGTGGGTTCATTTTAATAGCACTTGCCCAATTAGGGTTCTTCACATCTCTCACGTAGAAAACCTGTTCAGCTTGGATGCCTAGAATGTAAGGGTCTTCCTTGAATCGGTGTATAGTAGTGTCAAGGTCAATAATTCCATATCTGTCCTTCTTATATCCCTTACTCTGATTTCTATTGGCAGTAGGCACGTCGAACCAGTCACACTGCAATAGAACAACCTCCTTATCAGGAGGAAAGTCAAGAAATTTGATTTTCTTTATCACCCCATAGTGATCAGTACTGCCATTGCCTTCTTGCACATTGACTACGACGCCACTATTCTGGGTACTCAAATCCTGCTCTATATAGGCATTTCGAAAGTAATATCCATTCAGTACTGTACGGTTGTACACACGAGTAATTTGATCAGGCCCTTTAGCTAGTGCATACAACAGTTTGCTGACCTTCCCATCTTTATGGAGTTGTGTGATCTGTTTCATGGAATAGAATGTGTGTGAGCGTAATGTAGACAATTTTTTTTACTAGTAATTCCCCCGTGCTATCTGAAGTTATGAACATGAAGGAGAGGTAGGTTTAAACCAAAATGTGAAAGTAAGTTACCCGTCTCTCGAACCAGCCAACAAATTCTTCCTTGTGTTTCTTTTTAGGATTAGGACAATTGTTCCTTTTGAGCTCCTCAATATGTTTCCTTCAAAAAATAATGATGGTTACTTCATCACCAAAGTATTAATGCATGTCATGAAATGAAACAAAAAACACAAGTATCCTTACTCAATCCATGGCTCGGTTTCCAAGCAGTTTGTTATGATGTAGTGCCTCATTTGATTAATACCTTCCAAAGAGACTAATTCACGGGAAAAACCTTTCTTGGAGTAATCAACTGTACCCATTATGGTAATCCCTGTTGGTGGTTCATCTGTACCTCCATCATCATGGCGTTCGGACTGACTTAGTTTTGTAGGCATGCCTTGAACGAATCGACTGCAGAACGTCATGCACTCTTCAAGTATGTACCCCTCTGCAATCGAACCTTCTGGGTGAGCCTTGTTACGCACATATCCCTTCAGCGTACGCAGGTATCGCTCAACCGGATACATCCATCTGTACTGTACAGGCCCTCCCAACTTTGCTTCTTTAGCTAGATGAATTGGGAGATGCATCATAATATCAAAGAAAGCTGGTGGAAATATCATCTCTAGCTGACATAGAATTTCTGCGATTTGCTTGTCCAAATTCTCCAAATCTTCATCCCTTAGCTCCTTGGAGCATAAATCAGATAAGAATTTACTAAGCTGAAGCAATGGGAGAAGGACATTCTCTGGCAGAAGCTTGCGCAACGCAATAGGAAGAAGTTTCTGTAATATAACATGGCAGTCATGAGTTTTGAGTCCAATAAACTTGCACTGCTCGAGGACCACACATCGCTTAATGTGTGAAGCATAGCCATCAGGCATCCGTATGCTCTGCAGAAACCTGAGGAGCATCATCTTCTCTTCCTTTTTTAAAGCATACACGGCTTTCTTAAAATTGTACTTACCCTTACCGGTGGGCCTTGCATGCTGATCCACCCTAATTTTCAAGTCCTCCAAATCAAGACGAGCCTTCGCACCATCCTTTGATTTCCCATCCATGTCAAGCAATGTCCCCAGAATGCTGTCACAAATGTTCTTCTCGATGTGCATAACATCCAAATTGTGCCTCACTAACAAGTGCCTCCAATACGGCAGCTGGAAAAACACACTTTTCTTCCGCCAATTGTGCCAGGGATTAGTTTCCGGTCGCTTTCTCTTATTTGACCGCCCTAATGGTGCGTGATGAATGCTATCTAGCTCCTGTAGAACTTCTATGCCCGTAAGTGGCACCGGGGGATCTCTAGTATCTGTGTTGTTGTTGAACATACACTTGTTTCGACGCCATTTGTGGTATTTATTTAGAAAACGTCGGTGTCCCATGTAGCAATGCTTTCTACCATAGTTGAGCCATAAGTAATCTGTATGCTTGTGGAAGTAAGGGCATGCTAGCTTGCCTTTTGTGCTCCAACCACTCAGCATTGCGTAAGCTGGGTAGTCATTGATGGTCCACAACACGCATGCATACAACGTGAAATTTTCCTCAGTTGCAGCATCATATGCTTCAGCACCATCCTCCCATAGAACTAACAGTTCATCAATCAAAGGCTGCAAGTACACATCAATGTTATTTCCTGCTGACTTTGGTCCTGGAATAATCATCGACATTATCCAGTTCTGTTGTTTCATACACATCCAGGGTGGCAAGTTATATGGGATCAGAATGACTGGCCATGTAGTGTGTGATATACTCATGAGCCCAAAGGGGTTGAATCCATCCGAAGCAAGGCCAAGCCGAACACTGCGAGCATCTTTTGCGAATTCTTTTTCACTATATTTTTCATCAAGGTGTTTCCAGGCCTTCGAATCTGCAGGATGCCTCATTACGCCATCATCGGTACGTTTCTCCTTATGCCATTTCATATCAGTTGACATATCTTTTGTCATGTACAGCCTTTGCAGTCTTTTAATGAGTGGGAAATACCATAGAACTTTCTGTGGCACTGGATTCTTTGATTTACCGCTCGATGAATCGTCTTTGTCTACGGTTCGACTAGGTTTCCATCGAGACGTACGACAGACAGGGCATTCTTGGGCATCAGCATGTTCATTACGGAATAGCACACAATCATTTTCACACGCGTGTATCTTCTTGTAATCCAGACCAAGCTCTCGGATGACCTTCCTTACTTCTGCAAGATTTTTAGGGATGCAGTGACCCTTTGGCATCAACTCCTTGAACAGCTGGAGCATTAAGTCACATGCTCTATTGGTCATCCCAGACACGTACTTGATTTGGTAAAGCTTCACAATGAAAGATATCTTTGTGACCTCCTCACAACCTGGGTACAACCCTGTTTTTCCCTCTTCCAATAGTTGGTAGAACGCCTTGGCTGATGCATTTGGCTCCTGTTTATTTCCATCACCGCCGGTGTCTCCTGCATTATTTCCCACTTTTGTGCCCCTTACGAGAGTTTGGAGCATGTCACATATCCCAGCACCATCATCTGCAGCGTTTTCATCATCTGAATCTTCAGCCATGTTGTCCTCATCGGGTTGTTCACCATGGTATATCCAGTTAGTGTAGGTCGGATCCATCCCATTCCGAAGCAAGTGCATATGGACATCCTTTCTCTTTCTCTGAGCATTATTCAGACATTTCATACACGGGCAAGGGATTCTTGAGTCTGGGTGAGCACCATCGAAACAAAATTCCAAGAAACTCTTGATGCCACTTTGCCACTCCAGAGACTCTCTATCCTTTTTCATCCAGCTCTTGTCTCGTGACATTATTCCTTATCTCCTTGCAGCCGGTCTTGTTAAGAATAAAATAGCAGCATCATTAGTTTACAAGTAAGTATTTCCAAACAACAGATACATGAGAGCGACACTCATATGTGAACCTAAGCAGCTAGACTATCTGACAGCAATAGCAATCGCCATTGACTAATCTATACGTCCAGTTTTAATCGACGCGAGCTAACGCAGAGCACGTGAGCAATTTGGCTGGTGCTGTCGTCAATTAAAGGGGAACAGAGGTAGTACATCTGTATTGGTGCAAACCTTGTAATTTTGTCTGACGAGCGGCGGAGGGAGCAGAGATAGGTTGAGTACAAGTCGGCAGGGCAACCGTTTACGCTGATCCAATTCGGATGGCGGCGAGGTCGCGGTGGCGGATTGGTCGGTCACGCATTGCCGATACGGCGGCGACATCGTCTGGGGGCAGGGCGGATAGGGCGGCGGCGTCGTGTGGGGGCAGGGCAGTTTCGGCGGAGACCTGGTGGAGCTACGTAGGCTTTTCGCTCGGCCCATGGCCCACCCCAAGATTGGGCCCAAATATGGTGGCTCGCGCGTAGCAGGCGATGTGGACGTGGAGATTAGTCCCACCTCGCTAACTGACTGGTAGTTCGACCAGCTTATATACCCGGCTGAGAGTAAGCCATCGAGCTCCTCTCAACTGATACCATATACGCTGGCCGTTCTGCCCTGTGGGTCCAATCCTGGAGTCCCTCACATACTCCAGTGATTTGGCGGGCAATTTTTTTCTGCTTTCTTTTGTTATTTTTTAAATAAATCTAATTTGCCTCAAGTTTGTGATACATGCCAACAACCAAGCAACATATGCCAACCTGGTGGTCGTCAGAACAATAGCTTCAGAGTCGTCGTCACAGATGATGAATTCATGAATGGTCAAGTAAGTTTAAAATTGCAAATTTTTAAGGTTTAATTTATCTTTAATGTTATGATTAACTTAATAACATCCTGCGGTATGTTGCAGGAACACTCGAGTTTGGCTGCAGCTATGGGGGAGAAAGAGGGAAGCTGATCGGTTACAGTGACAGCGACATGGCCATCGACGTGGACTCACGCAAGAGCACCACTGGAGTACTGTTATTCCTCGGCAACAACCCCATCAGCTGGCAGTCCCAGAAACAGAAGGTGGTGGCGCTCTCAACCTGTGAAGCAGAATACATTGCAGCCACCACTGGAGCTTACTAAAATAATGTAAGCATGACAGGGATTAGGGGGCGAATGTTAGCATAAACCCTGTCATTGCACTTTTCAGTTTCAGTTAGTTTCAGTGTACTGTAGCTGTTCAGACTGGTTTTCGACAACAGTCTGAATCTCGTCAGGTTTAGGTGTCCGTTTCTTCAGAGTAGTTAGATGGGCCTGGTCGTTGCTTGTAATGGATTCAATATTTTTTCAATATTATCCGTATTAGAGAAGGAATTTCAGGGCATTCGACAGCTATTTCTTCATTGTGGAATTTATTAAGCAACGCGAGATGAACAACATCGCAGCTTCTATGTTCGAAGAATTACAACTAGCAGCACGACAATATCAGGGAATTCGACAATCTAATATAGAGTCTTAACACGTTTTTTAATTGTAGCAACGGGGCTGCATCCATAGTTGGACAGAGAAACCATCATCACTGGCTTCCTAGTTCAGACCAATTTCAGGCACATGGGTAGCAAACAAGTAAAGCCCTTCAGTCCCCAGGTAGAGCAAGAACAGCATCTTGTCACCAATCTTGAGATGATTTTCCTTCGTCATGAACTCTTTCCATCCGCTGACACACATACGACCATCAAGCTCAGAAATTGTATATGTAGATGTCACCTCTGTTTTCGGGTGACAACAAATTGTGATGGTACCAAATTTTTCCATTGTTTCAGGAATCAAACGGCTTGAGATTTTCTGTTGCATGCAAAGATTTAAAGTCAAGAGAACATCTAGCGGAAAATAAACATGTTAAAATACAAGAAAATAAAATTAGTGTACAATATATATATGGCCTCACATAGTACTTTGTGCATAAGAGAAGATGTGTTCTTAATGATTACCACATGTTTATTGAAGTTCACGCTGTTTGTCCAGTTTAGAGTATGCAGCACACCGAAAACCAATTCTCCTTCCTCATACTCTCCAGCTCCGTGGAACAGAATAAGGTAATCCAAGTTTTCAACTGTGTTGATCACCGTCTCCATCATCCTCCAATTAATCATGGTCCCATCAGTGCTAGAGAGTGAGTCAACAATGGGACGCCTCTCAGGGGACATCAGGTAGTATGCTGTGTATAAATTTAATACAACTTAAATTAGTGGAGTACACATGTCGCAACCAAGTAATATAGTCATGGTTATGTGCACAACATAAATTTGTTGAATTAAGTATGAAACTTACATGGATGGATGATTGGGTCATTTCCAGTTATGACCTCAGTTTGCTTGGTACATGTGTCAGTCTTGAATATTAGCTCCATACCAACCTTAAATTGGTAAACTCTGCCTAATTATTTCCAAGATTCTCCATTCACATAGGTTATCCCATCAATACTGGTAAGCTCAACATGGAATGAAAAATCTTCCTTGGTTTTCAGAGTAGTTTGAAAACTTGTGTTCTCGAATGGCAGAACAGCATGCATGTCTAGGAAATTTTTTCTCATGTAGCAAGGGATCACCTGATGAAGAGTATGCAATTTATTACATTATGAGCCATTACAAAATTTGACTTACTAGAAGTAGATACATATATATCCTAGCTAGAAGAGTATGCAATTTATAACTGTTTGTACTTATTCCTATAATTGGACACTGAAGCAACTGCCCTTTACTGCAAAAGACCTAAACATGCACTCATAGTTTCAGATAGGTACCTTGAAGTATCAAAATTACATGTTGGTACTGGAAAAAAAACACACGTGCATGACTAATACAGATCACACTCACAACCTTTTTGATAGCTAGATCTGGTACGTATATTACATGAATGATTAACACATGACACAATGAGTACTAACACTGTTAGATCTGATACGTATATTACATGTGAATAACCAGAAATAAATCAAATCAGGCCCATGTGTAGTTGAGTATGTTAGATGCATTACCGTCTTCTCCTCAAATCCCTCTACAAGGGTTATCACGCAGTAATCATGTGTCATGGTCTTCGACACACTGCCACACATCCCGAGTTTGTCAAAACAAACTGGACACTGCAAAAAAAATTAAAGTCATCACATGTAGATCTGATAATCACGATCATTGCTTATCAAGAGAAAAAGTGAGGCGTGGAGTAGGCACGGATTTGCTTGGCGCCATCGGTCCAAGAGTAGCATCAGACGACTCGCCGACGACGGGCGCCGCCTTCTGATCTGCCTCGGCGTCAAAGGATTCCCTTGATGTCGTCATGGCGGCTGGGTCGTAGGGGCGTGGAACCGTCTAGGGTTTGGATATTTGCGGAGACTGAGGAAGGAAGGACGTGGATTGGCGTCAGGCCGTCTATTTATATAGTTCCGTCACGTCTGAATCTAGGGTTTTCTTTTGTGGTTGTTTTTCCATATTATTTTCAGAAAATTAAATGGGGGAATTTAAGTACAAATGAAGTGAATGTCCTCTGGCGCGCACCGTATCGCATCAACCGAATGTCCCCGTTGGCTTTTTCAGCGGTCCGACCGGAAATTTAAAAACCTAAACCAAAAACAATGCTAATATATGACTAATAATTAATTACAGCTAGCAAACTATCTATATATATACTCCAGCATAGAGCACCAAAAGCACATTAAACATATATAGTGCCAGCCTTGAGCTCAACAACATAGTACCAAAAGGACACATTTTCAAGAAGTACTATACATTTCAAAACATGTTGCTCTTCTGCCAAATGGGATATGGGTTAAACCAAACAACGGCACAAGAACTTGCACAAGAAGTACTAAACATTTCAAGTCTTAGAGCACATCACAAAAGCAGCTACTACATCCCAATAAAAACACTTCCCAAAAGCAGCCACCTCTCAAAAGCATGCAACCTCTTCATGTTTTTAGAACGTAGGCATTATGCCCTGCTTTAACTTAATAAAGCCACACAGCCAGAGTACATAACCGCTGCCAGGCAGCATATAGTTTTACATCACCAAGCCAATGGGACGGCTAACACACGAATAACATAAGTTTTAACATAAACCCACAACGGGGCCAAATGAGCTAAGGAAACGCAGTAGCCTGCTCATTTCTCGAGGTTCCAGACATACAACTTGAGACCGCCACTAGGCCTGGAGCGAATGCGGAACCAAAACACAAAGATATCCTGGTCCTTCATGTTGCTCTTCTGCACCACAGCTCTCCAGTTGGTTGTGATCATGGCACCTGAATCCCTCCCTTTGCCCATGATAATCCTCACATTCTCACAAGATTGCCCATTGCAAGAGACAACCAAATGATCGTCTGGAAGGTTCATATTCCTCAAGATGTACTTCAGGGTAAACCTCCTTGTGAAGTACTGCAGATTATAAAATGCAAAACTTTGCTCAGATGAAGTCATTATTGTCAACAAATAAATATGAAAAAACATATCCTTGAGGATGCAGTAATTATTTACCATTCTGGATTTGCCATCCAGGGTACTTGAATTCTTTATAGTGCACACATAGAAAGGAATTGTGGGGCTCTTTTGGTCAACAAGATATTTCAGGGTCTCAAGTTGTCGAGGGTACATTTCCACTAGGTTGGGATACACGCAAAACCTGTCCCATTTCTTACCTCCCTTTATCTTGGGACCTACATATAAGAAAATCAAGGAATAAGGCCTAGTTTATTAAAGTTTTCCCAAAATTGAAGTATATCAAACCCGCAGTATTTATAGAAACTAAAGTATTCCCTGTATACTTACAAATTGACTATTATGCCAAACGGAGACTAAGCATTTGAGACATATATATATCCTGCAACTATAATAATTAATATGCTCCATAGTATATTTTACCTCGACGAGTCAGCTGGACATTAGCAGGAGCAGGAGCATCATCTTCCTCACGCTCACCTGCACAATCCTTTGCTGCAACATCATCAGCTTCCTCGTGCTTAACTTGAGCCCTAGCTGCAGCACCATCACCTTCGGATGATGAGCTAATGTCGATGGTCTCGACGGTTTTCTTGGATGGGACCAAGATGGCAACTTCATGGCGGTCCATGGTGTCAACCTAATAGTAAGCAGTGAACAAATTAGATGATAGATAAATAGCACTGATTATAGATAAACAATGAGCAATGATAAGAACTAAACAATTAATGAGCAATTAATGATGATAAAATTGCAACATTTGCGAACTATGAAACTGTTACACATTACAACTAAGATGAGATGTTTAGGTTCAGATTGACATTTAATTTGCACAAGGAGCAGAAGTGTTTAGGTTCAGAATAGAGAGCAAACCAGGAAATGTACTGCTGGAGCATCTGTCATTAAAACAAGAAAAGTAGAGCACTAGGAAATTCTACTAGCACTAGCATCTAATTTGTATCAATCTAAACCAGGAAAATCTACTAGCACAACATCTACTTCGAATCGATCACAACCTAGGGAGAGCACTAGCACTAGCATCTATTTTGAATCACTCTAAACCAGGAAAATGTACTAACACTATAGCATCTACTTTGAATCGATCAAAACATAGGAAAATCGCCGCTAGGAAAAAAACCACAGAAAATCCCCCGATTACCAACAGCAAACCCTGGAAATATCCCCTGCTTCCCTAAACCACGAAAGGCGCAGGCAAGCAAGCAACAGATCGACGACCTTCCACGACACTACGACATTGCAAGATAGGATTAGGGTTCATCATCTTCAAGCTATGGCGAGCAGTTCGACGACCTTGCAAGATTGGAAAACAATAGGGGGCTAAATCGATTCGCACCTGAGCGCGTCCCGCAGAGATCTGGCCGACGGAGGCGACGCTGCTTGATGGGGGCGGAGGCGGTGGCGGTGGAGGTGGCGATGGAGCAGTGGCTGGGAGAGGAAGAGGCAGTTGAGCTGGATTGTGGGCGCACGGTGGAGAGAGAGAGGGAGAAAGTAGCTTCTCATCTACTTTGCCATTTTGGGGGTGGGTGGGGGAAAATGACACCCACTGACGTGTGGGGCCGTTTAGCAGTAGCACCCACTGACAGGGGACACTTCTGGTAATTTTATGTTGACTAGGGTTTTCTGTGGTAAAATGTTGTGGTAAAATGTTCTGTGGTAAAATGTATACAAACTTCAGTTTGTTAATCCCCTTATGTAAAAGAAACAAGATAAAAAAGTTAGCAATGTGTATACGACACTACAGGAATTTCACAGTATGCCGACGGCTAACAGCCCTCGGCGTAGGCTTAATTGCCGTCGGCGTAGTCTACGCCGAGGGCTGCCCTCGGCGTAGCCCCTCGGCGTAGATGCCCCTCGGCGTAGCTCTATTTGACCGTCGGCGTAGCTAATGCCCTCGGCGTAGTCTATGCCGACGGCTTTGCCCTCGGCGTAGCCCCGTCGGCATAGTTTATAATTTTTTTCAAAAAAAGTTTGAATTTTTTTGAATTTTTTTTTGAATCTTTGAATTGTTTGACTCGCTAATATCTCAATTAGAATATTTCTTCCACTAATTACACTTAATCATTGGTCAAATTAAGTCTTGGTCAAACTTCCCGATCGGTCACCCATCCTCACACTACTCCACCTCCAGCACGCTTAACTTCTCTGTTCCATCCGGATGTGTGTCCACGAAGCAAATTATACCTTGTTGATAATACTACCATATCAATCCTATTACCCTTATACCACTATGTCACATGTCATTGGTTTTAAATTTCCAAACTATATATTAAGTAAACAACAATAAATAAGTATTAAACATATTGAATTCCAAACTATATAATAAGTAAATAAAAATGAATAATTAATAAATATATTGAATAATTTATATTTTTAAATCTGTAAATCGGAATTCGACAAATTATATGTCTAAATCGATAAGAAAAATGAGAGGAATCCAAATATGACATCCATATGTAATGTTTTTATGTTTTATTTAATTTTTGAATTTCTTATGCTCGTTTTTGAATTTAATGTATCATCAGTGATAGCTCGAACTAATGAGATTTACATTGAAAAAATCATAAACAATTCAAAAAAAAATCAAAAAAGGAAAAACCTTCACACATAGTCTTCTTATGTCAAATACTAACAAGTCCACTTGATAAACAAGTTCTACTCAGTTTTCTTATGCCATACCCCCGCTTTACCCCGTTAACCCTCGCTTTACCCCGTTGATAAACAGCGGGCATGAACCTTCTTAGCTAGGGGTCGAATTTTGCAAAAATCTTTGTGTATCTCTAATAAAATAACATATTGTGTATCTAAAAGTGATTTTTTTTAAAAATCATGAGGAAGCCATGATGGAGCTGTAGTTCAAATTTACCCCGCTTCCTGCTAAATTGGGAAGAATTTGTCTTTTTTGTGAAAGGTTAATGCAAAGCTTCCCACACACAAACTAGTGGTGATATATACATAAAATGTGTCCTAATATTGTTTAAAATTATGGTGGTCTAGTTTTGTAATGTATTTTTAGTACTTCTTTAACAAAAAAACCCAATTTTAACACTTAGAAAATAGAAATTGATTTTTTTATGCATAGAAAATGAAAACTCCCAATATGAACTTTGTTTGCCATCCCAATAGGCATACATGTGCACAATACGGGGTCATTTGAACAAACTATTATATGATTCGGGTCATGACCTAGCTTATCTGGCTTGAAAGCCATGAAACTTCGTACATGATAGGTCATTTCTGAGAAGGGGTTTCTACAATATTTGCAATAGTCCAAGTTTATTATTTTTCCTCACAACTAGGTAACATAAAATGACACAATGCGAAGGCTTTACATTTTTTTGAATTTTTTTGAACTTCTTATGCTCGATTCAAAATGCGGTCGAAACGGCAGGCATGAACTTTCTTAGCTAGGAGTTGAATTTTGCAGAACTATTTATGGATCTATGATAAAACATCTACTTGTGAACCTAAAAATGATTTTTTGAAAAAAACATGGGCAAACTATGATATAGTTGTAGTTCAAATTTACCTCGCTTCCTGATGAATCGGCAAGAGTTTGTCTTTTTTGTGAAAGGTTAATGTAAAGCTTCATACACATAAAAATGGTGATATATAACATAAATTGTTTCCTACTATTATTGAAAATTAGGTTGGTATAATTGGTAATGGATTTTCAGTACTTCCGTCACAGAAAAACCCAATCTTGACACTTAGGAAAATGGAAATTGATTTTTTTTATGCATAGAAAATGAAAACTCCCACTATGAACTTTGTTTGCCATCCCAATATGCACACATTGCATATAATATGGGGTCATTTGAACAAACTATTCCATGATTTGGGTCATGACCTAGCCCATTGGAAAATCTTATTTTGGAAGGTTTAGATGAATAGATCTTATTTTTTTGAAAATTTTGATATATTATTTGTATTTTTGTGAATTAGAATGATTTAGTTATGATTTTTCTAAGATTAATATGGTAAAATGGAAAATAGCTATGCCGAGGGCATTGCCGTCGGCGTAGAAAAGGCCGTCGGCGTAGCTATCTTACGCCGACGGCAATTCTACGCCGACGGCCAGCTTCGTGGGCTGTCTAGAATGTAGCCTACGCCGACGGCACCGATATTTGGCCGTCGGCGTAGACACTGGCCGTCGGCGTCTTTCACCATTCCCGTTGTGCGAACTTCATCCTGATTTAGAATTTGTAGACTATCTGAATAAAAAACAAAAAGAGAAGAAACAACATGATCTTTTCACCATGTACTAGAGATCGTCAAGGTAAGTATGAATCAAGTTATACAACTCGATGTTTAACTCGACTCAGTATGAGCTCACTCAAATTTTAGTATGAGTTGAGCTAGCTGAGCCAAGTTTAACTCGCTCGAACTCGACTCGTTTGCAGCCCTAGTCACAACTTCCAAAAATAAACACAATCAGCAATAGTAGGTAATGAAGCTTGCATAAGCCATCAGGGAACATGTCATCACAGTACCAAAAGAAGCACCAGAAACAGCAGGTGCTAGTTAAACTTAATAAGTTTCCAGCTAACCATAATTTAACAAACTTATAGTAGCGCTAACATGCTACTATATTGTCCACAGCCAACACAAACTACATAATGTACGATAACATAACCAGAACACCCAATCATGGAGCAGCAGCGCGATTCATCGCCCTCAGCAGAGCAGCATGCTGACCCCTAACACGCGCTGAGGCATCTTCTTTTGCTAGGGCTTCAGCATGCTGGATGAGGCTCTGCCTACTGCCATCCCTTGGCTTGTGGATATGGTAGGGGCAGAAGTACCTCCCCCTCCTCTTGAATGCGTGGGTGCCCTCTTGCTGCAGCTTCTTCGCCTCCTTGTCTGTAAAAGAGACAAGGTTGCTCTTCTGCACAGTCTCGGTGGAGTCACTGGAGTCATACTACAATATAGATTTGCAAATTTGTTAGCATGTGTATACTACAAAAAACACACAGCATATGTAAACACAATCAAGTTACACTCACTTCGGTCTGCTCGCCGTCGTCGTTGTCGTCTGAGAGAAAATCATGACATGCAGCTTTTTCAAACATTTCATCAATTTCTGCATACATGCGCTTCTTCCTGTTCACAATCTGGGAACATATTTGACGTTAAGCTTTTTCAAACATTGACATTATATCACAAATGCAAAAATTTACATGTGAAGCACCTCAAAGGTAACAGATTAACACATTTACATGACCTAAGATCCTATATATGAACTTCATTATAAGTTATATTTTAGTACTCAGCACTAAATTGGTTAAGCAGAATCATCACAGATTTTTTTAACAAATACCATGATTAACTAGTGCGGCAAGGATCTTTTCAACAACATGAAGGACTTGATCCCAAGTTATCCCTTCCTTCACTATATATGAGGATATGATAAGGAACATGATTACAGACTTAATACTAAAAGCCACTGCCACAAAGTTTTTGAATGAAATTAAAATGTTACATCATATTTAAATATAGAATAACCTACTCACAAGTAAACAACACTAGGATGATATTAGGAGTCATTAACAATTGAAATGCAAAGACAAGGTGAAACAACATGTCTTAATAAATATTTACAAGTCCACTATACTGAAACCATTGCCAGAAATAGTTTTTCTGATTAATCCAAACAAAATAACAGCAGGTTTTATGTCCTGGTGCACAACAACAATAGTTTGCACAAATTAATTGGTCCCTGGTGCACAACAACAATAGTTTGCACAAATTAATTGGTCCGACTGAGATATTCTCTTTGCTTAGCAAATATGTTCATCAACATTGTGCACAAGAATGTCTATGAGACATTTAGCTCAAATGCTTGCCGATCACACTAGCCCAGCACCACCTAGCGTGTCTCAAGATCTCAGCACCACTCTCTGATCAATTCAGTCTCCGCCCCTGCTGGTGCATGTGCACCAGGCATAGCCTATGCAGCTCCTATGGCGATATCGCATTACAGTAGAAGGAACAAGGGTGAGGGATTTGAGGGATTTACCGCTTCAGGCACCGGTGGGTTTGCGTCGACGGCATCGGCCACCGCGGCATCTGGGACGGCGGCATCGGCGACGGCGGCATCTGGGACGGCGACAGCGGCATCTGGGACGGCTTCTTCACCGCCATCGCCTCCCCCACCTCCGGTCGGATCCGCCAGCGCCAGATCCGGCCCCGCAGCGGTAGCCGCCTCCTCCTCTTCCACTGCTCCCATTACATCTGACGCCTCCTCCTCCACCGCTTCCACCAGAGCCGCCGTGACCGTGGCCGCACCGCTCTCCGCCGTGAGGTCGGCTGCGGTCTCCGCATCGCCCAAATCGGCCGCACCAGCCGCACCAGCCGCGGCCTCTACCGTCTCCTCCGCAACAGCCACGACCGTGACCAAGGTGGCCGTGACGCCTTCCGCCGTGAGCTTGGTCCCCTCCACATCCGCCGCACCTAGCGCGGCGGACACATCTGCGCTCGAGCGACTCGACATCGTCGCTTCTACCGGCCGCGAGGTTACCGGCCGCGAGGTGCACCGGCGGGGACGAGGTGGGATGGGATGGCTAGGGTTTCTCCACTTGCTCCGATTGGGGAAGAAATCGGCGGGTGGGTGGGAGATCCTTTTATATCTCTGCCGCTTCGCACTCCCTGTCCTCTGCACTCCTTTTTGTACGCATACGTACAAAGGCTAGATTTATTCCAAGTACTTTACATACAGTACACACGTGCACGTACAATTATTCCTCGTACACGTACAAAATGACACCCACTGACGTGTGGGGCTGTTTAGCAGTAGCACCCACTGACAGGGGACACTTCTGGTAATTTTATGTTGATTTGGGTTTTCTGGGGTAAAATGTTGGAGAAAGAGAGCAGTTCCATTATTTTAGTTTTGAACCGCAACCGCAATTGTTTTAATCTTTGCAACCGCGCATTCACACCCGGACGCTTCTGCTTCTGCCTCCTCTGTTCTTCCCCCAAAAAACCCCATTCTCGCCTCCTCCGCCGGCCATTGACGCTTCTTCTTCCGCCGCCGCCGTCCGCCCGCCATTCTCCGCCGTCCGCCCGTTATCCTCCTTCATTTCTCTCTCTACTGCCTCCTCCGCCATGGCTACATCATCCTCTGCTAGCGCGGATCCGGGAAATATCGGTTTTACTAGAACCGAGACCTTCCGTGTCCATGGCGACAAGGAAATAGAGGTTGTATACACCAATGAGGAGGAGACGGTGATGAAAAACCTCCAGCTCTTCGAGGAGTGGTATGAGCAGGAAAAGGAGAATAAATTTGTTGGATTGGACCTCGAATACACCAAGGAGGACCCCATCTACGAGAACTACCTCGCCGTCCTTCAACTCTGCATGAAGAACCGCGTCCTCGTCTACCACTTCTCCGCGTATAAATTTCTATATTCACTTGTGAAAATTTATTGATGTTGTAGTGCCTTTTTAATTTGCGACTGAACTTTACTGATGTTGTGGTGTGAATTTCTGAATCCTCTGTACTTATTTTCAATGATTAGTTCCATGTTATATATGTTTAATTTGTGCCGTTTGTTATACACTGCCGTATGATATTTCATCTCAAGTGAGTGCACAAGTTTTAAGTTACTTGGTTTGTGCAAAAACAGCACCAAGAGTTACTTGTTTGTGCAATTTTCTCAGTACCAAATGAATTTCATTATGAGATTTTATTCAAGTTATGATATTCTAGACTAAATTTCATTATACTGAATTTCAATATAATAAACTTATGTAGTTTCAAATTTTATTCAAGTTATCAAATTGAATCTATCCATATGCTCATCTAGCATGTGTACTGAATTTCATTATACCTAATTAATTATCACAAGCAAATTTTCAGAGCCTTGTTCTTGCATTTAATAAACTTTTCTTAGTTTCAAATTATATGATGCAAAATGATATTTCAATGACTAAACAATTTCAGTTACACATTTCATGCAAGTGTTGGTCATGCATTCTTTGACAAACAAACTAAATATGCTTTCAGGACCGACAAGACCTGTCCAGCGCTCCGCTCATTCCTTCAACACAAAGGGATTGTCTTCTGCACCGTTGACAAAACACAAGATTTTTACAAGTTGATGTACGAGGGTATTACAATTCCTGAAGAAAACTGGATCGATATTCAGTCTCTTGTCAAGATCAAAGGACGGAATAGAAAGGATGGAATGGCTGATCTTTCATCTCGCATCATCGACGAGTATTACGGCGAGATGAAGAGTAAATTCCCTAGTATAAGGCATGATTACTGGGAAGAGGTGCCTTTGTCTGAAATAAACCTGGAGTATGCTGCTAAAGATGCATACGTGACCTACCAGCTGTACGTCAAGATACAGTTCTTCCTCCGGTACCTCGTGTTTTGCCCCGGTTGCAAGAGGGCCGATGGGCTTAGGGGAGGTCTGTGTCGGAAATGCAGGATATAGGAAATGGATGCAAAAACTGATTGTAAAAAACCTAGGGTTGACTAAATTTGAATCATGGTCAAACCTAGGCTAGTTAAAGTATTATCAGAATGCCAGAAAACCATTTTCTTAATCCTTTTATGAGAGGACAGAGGTGCCACATGTTTGCAATCATGTGATAAGCGAGTTAAAGTATAGTAACTCATGTATTGTTGTTTTCTGTCCTTCTGTTTGATTCACATTGTTCACTGGATCATTCTTTGTTGTTTCCACCGAATTCTGCGTGATTTCCTCAACAGTAGTGTTGTGTACTCGTTTGCTGAACAGTCAACAATGAAATGTGAATCATGAAATGGACCAAACAGTTTGGTATAATAGCTTCATATTGAAGAAAATAAGAAGGATCCAAGCTTAGTTTTCCAACTATCATGTTCTGAACAATGTTTGAATCATGGTCAAACCTAGGGTTGACTAAATTTGAAAGTTGGATAGACAATTCTAAAAAATATGAAACCAGGTCTCATAGTCTTATAATGTCATCTACTAATAACCATATGAACTAATAAAGAAGGTGTAGGTACCATGGAACAAACAAAACCATGTGAGGACTCTCATATCTCAGACACCGCCGCATGAAATCCAAGGATCCAAGCCGTTTGCTATGAACTGTGAATCATGAAATGGACCAAACAGTTTGGTATAATAGCTTCATATTGGAGAAAATAAGAAGGATCCAACCTTAGTGTTCCAACTTTCATGTTCTGAACAATGTTTGAATCATGGTCAAACCTAGGGTTGACTAAATTTGAAAGGTGGATAGACAATTCTAAAAAAATATGAAACCAGGTCTCATAGTCTTATAATGTCATCTACTAACCATATGAACTAATAAAGAAGGTGTAGGTACCATGGAACAAACAAAACCATGTGAGGACTCTCATATCTCAGACACTGCCGCATGAAATCCAAGGATCCAAGCCATTTGCTATGAACTGTGAATCATGAAATGGACCAAAAAGTTTGGTATAATAGCTTAAATTTGGAGAAAATAAGAAGGATCCAAGCTTAGTTTTCCAACTTTCATGTTCTGAACAATGTTTGAATCATGGTCAAACCTAGGGTTGACTAAATTTGAAAGGTGGATAGACAATTCTAAAAAATATGAAACCAGGTCTCATAGTCTTATAATGTCATCTACTAACCATATGAACTAATAAAGAAGGTGTAGGTACCATGGAACAAACAAAACCATGTGAGGACTCTCATATCTCAGACACCGCCGCATGAAATCCAAGGAGCCGTTTGCTATGAACTGTGAATCATGAAATGGACCAAACAGTTTGGTATAATAGCTTCATATTGGAGAAAATAAGAAGGATCCAACCTTAGTGTTCCAACTTTTATGTTCTGAACAATGTTTGAATCATGGTCAAACCTAGGGTTGACTAAATTTGAAAGGTGGATAGACAATTCTAAAAAATATGAAACCAGGTCTCATAGTCTTATAATGTCATCTACTAACCATATGAACTAATAAAGAAGGTGTAGGTACCATGGAACAAACAAAACCATGTGAGGACTCTCATATCTCAGACACCGCCGCATGAAATCCAAGGATCCAAGCCGTTTGCTATGAACTGTGAATCATGAAATGGACCAAAAAGTTTGGTATAATAGCTTCATATTGGAGTAAATAAGAAGGATCCAAGCTTAGTGTTCCAAATTTCATGTTCTGAACAATGTTTGAATCATGGTCAAACCCAGGGTTAACTAAATTTGAAAGGTGGATAGACAATTCTAAAAAATATGAAACCAGGTCTCATAGTCTTATAATGTCATCTACTAACCATATGAACTAATAAAGAAGGTGTAGGTACCATGGAACAAACAAAACCATGTGAGGACTCTCATATCTCAGACACCGCCGCATGAAATCCAAGGATCCAAGCCGTTTGCTATGAACTGTGAATCATGAAATGGACCAAACAGTTTGGTATAATAGCTTCATATTGGAGAAAATAAGAAGGATCCAACCTTAGTGTTCCAACTTTCATGTTCTGAACAATGTTTGAATCATGGTCAAACCCAGGGTTGACTAAATTTGAAAGGTGGATAGACAATTCTAAAAAATATGAAACCAGGTCTCATAGTCTTATAATGTCATCTACTAACCATATGAACTAATAAAGAAGGTGTAGGTACCATGGAACAAACAAAACCATGTGAGGACTCTCATATCTCAGACACCGCCGCATGAAATCCAAGGATCCAAGCCATTTGCTATGAACTGTGAATCATGAAATGGACCAAACAGTTTGGTATAATAGCTTCATATTGGAGAAAATAAGAAGGATCCAAGCTTAGTTTTCCAACTTTCATGTTCTGAACAATGTTTGAATCATGGTCAAACCTAGGGTTGACTAAATTTGAAAGGTGGATAGACAATTCTAAAAAATATGAAACCAGGTCTCATAGTCTTATAATGTCATCTACTAACCATATGAACTAATAAAGAAGGTGTAGGTACCATGGAACAAACAAAACCATGTGAGGACTCTCATATCTCAGACACCGCCGCATGAAATCCAAGGATCCAAGCCGTTTGCTATAAACTGTGAATCATGAAATGGACCAAACAGTTTGGTATAATAGCTTCATATTGGAGTAAATAAGAAGTATCCAAGCTTAGTTTTCCAACTTTCATGTTCTGAACAATGTTTGAATCATGGTCAAACCTAGGGTTGACTAAATTTGAAAGGTGGATAGACAATTCTAAAAAATATGAAACCAGGTCTCATAGTCTTATAATGTCATCTACTAACCATATAAACTAATAAAGAAGGTGTAGGTACCATGGAACAAACAAAACCATGTGAGGACTCTCATATCTCAGACACCGCCGCATGAAATCCAAGGATCCAAGCCGTTTGCTATGAACTGTGAATCATGAAATGGACCAAACAGTTTGGTATAATAGCTTCATATTGGAGTAAATAAGAAGGATCTAAGCTTAGTGTTCCAAATTTCATGTTCTGAACAATTTTTGAATCATGGTCAAACCTAGGGTTGACTAAATTTGAAAGGTCGATAGACAATTCTAAAAAATATGAAACCGGGTCTCATAGTCTTATAACGTCATCTACTAACCATATGAACTAATAAAGAAGGTGTAGGTACCATGGAACAAACAAAACCATGTGAGGACAGTAATATTACTTTCAAATATTGCTTTCAAACATTAATTTCCGAACTAATTTGTTTTTTATTAATTAAAAAAACCAGTAAACAAATAATTACGTTCCCACCAATGTAGTTTTGGCCAAAAATTTAAAAACCTACCGCTAAAAGGCCCGTGCGTAGAGTCTGTGCGAAACTTTTTGTTCCCACCAAAACCTAAAACCATCGTTTTAACCTTCCCGCTAAACTCTCTTCATATTTAGGTACCCACGACCCCCACGATCCAATCTAAACGCAATCACCTCGGCGAGTTTGTTCGCCATCGGATCTGAGCTCCCTCATCGTCCACACGCCGACATGACGACGTCGTCGCCGGAGTCAACGGTACGCCAATTCTCTCAGGTTACCCTAGATTTACATGCTGCCGTCGGCGATCCTTGCCACGTTAGGCGTCGCCGCAGCTGCTTCGCCCGGGATGTAGCAGCCATCTTCTCTACCCCGTGATGCCCACCAGGCCGATGCGATCCGCATGTGATACACCGCCGCCCGGCCGATTCAGCACGCCTCCGCCCCGCTCATCTAGCGGTCGGATCTAGCTACACCCTGAGCTCCCGCCGGCATGTGATCATTGTTCATCGCGATCCCTAGGAGCAGGAGTCCAGGCAGACACGGCCGAGTCCAGGAGCACCTCGCCAATGTGCAGTAGGGTTTACGAGGAACTGCCAGTACATTATCTACCGATTGATTTTGCATTTGTGGCTGCATAGGTTCGGCCAATGATTTGCTAGGTTTAGATGTTATAACACATGTTCTGTGTTAATCCACTCTTTTGCAAGTTTTATTTGTTCAATATAGCATATTTTAGTACTAGTTCTACTCCCCTCCAATCTAGGTAGTTTATGTTAAAATATGATCAAATCTCGGTGTCTCCGATTGTATTGATTTGTGGACTTTCAAGAACTGAACTAATTCGTTGATTTCATAATGTTGTTCCTCTGTTGATCTTTTGCCAACATGTTTTTCTTATCGTGTATCGAACTGAGAATTTAATGATAAATGAATAATTCGTTCTACAAACTATTCATAAAATTTACATAGCTATGTAACATATTCTTTTATTTCAGAACTATGAATTGAATAATTATTTTGGTGCTCTTTTTTTTACTTCTATGTCAATGTAGACGCATGAGGACATTTGGAAAATTAACCTGTACTACAAAGATGAGGATAAAAACAGAAAGTTATGGAAGCAACAATCGAGAGGAGTGACATCTGCTATCTGGAATTGATCGGTTTGATTGAAAGTGTTGGATTCTGTGGCGGGCGTCATTACCTCTACTGCAGGGTAAAAAATGCTGATGGCAGAGGAAAACTTTTTCCCATCGAGCATGCACCGGAAGTGGAGACATTGGTATCCATGCACAGTAATGAGAAGAAGATCAACCTGTGTGTGTTTAGGGAGAAGCCCAGTGTTGATATTGAAACACCAGGGTCTCATCTTGATGTTGAAAGTGGATCCTCCAGAAACAAGCGAAAAACTATCTCAGGTATCCTTTCATCCAAAATCTCGAACGCACAACACCTTCAATACAGACTTTAATACATATTTTCCCGGTCACATTTTAATGCATGCTTTAACTAATAAATGATTTGGATGAACATGCAGTTAGGGATGCAAGAGCTGAGGATCAAGATTCAAACGAAACAGAAGAACCAGATTTTTCACTTACCAATGGTACACAAGTACAGTAATTATTAATCAGGTTTCTGATTTTTGCATATTGCTAATGCTTTGTCCATTTATTGTTTACATGTTCAGTAAAAAAAGGATCTGTTAACATGACAAGGGTTGAAATGTTACAAGCTTACAAAAGAAAACTTGGAAAACGTAGATCTGGTAAGTTATTTCTGACATTTAAGCTTTCTCTAACATTTGCTATGTAATGCAGTAAAACCTTCATTGCTGATTCAGTACAAATGTTAACCCTGATACAGGCACTGTAGACCGATCTAACACTATAGTGTCTGAAAATGACATGTCTGCCCTTGACGAATGGCCTTCCCATGCTCGCCACCACCGCCCACAGCTAGAGGACGGTACTACCTTCTTTTTTTACATTTATGTCCTCATTTCTTACAATGTACTAGACAGTAAATTGCTTCTTTGTGTATGTTCTGGGCTCTAGGCGCTGACGGACCCAAGAAGAAAGGGCGAGGTGTAGTAAAAGGTGTAAAAGCATCTAAGAAGCGTCATGCCAATGGATCTGCAAAGCTAAATATTGCATTCTCTGATACATTGGGTGGTGCAGTAGGAATGAACAACCGTTCATTCAAAGATGACTTGGTTATCATAATGAAAAAAAGGTTACCCATTATTGGAGTGAGGAGGTGGTCAGACATTCACGCTGACATCCATCGTCTCATAGTTGCAGATTTGTTGGTGAGTACAACATTTCTCACCTTGGTTGTCTTATTTTTTCGACCATAATGAACTACTAAAGTCTATCTGTTTGTTACGCATTACAGGACAGATATGATTTGGAGGATACACCAAAAACTGAAAAAGCAATTCTAAAAATTGCGCAAGAGCGATACAGAGGCTGGCGAGCAGCTCTAAGCTGCACTTACAAGGCATACAAAACAGATGATGCTACAATGTCAAATGTACCGGAAGATTTACAACCGGAAGAGTGGGAATGGCTGATTAACTACTATGGCACTGATGAGAAATTCCGGGTTATTTATATGCTTACAGTTTGTGATTTTTGTACTATCATGAAATGGCTTGTCTGACTCGTTCTTTTTTTTATCACTGAATGTGTAGCAACTCAGCAAAAAGAACTCGGATAACCGTAAGAAACTCATCATAAAACACAGAGGTGGATCAAAATTGTTTTCTCAACTGAGTTTTGAGAATGTATGTGCCTACTCACTATGCATGCTTCGTTGCTCACTGTGATTTAATGTTTGTAGCATCTAATTGTTGTACTACTTGCAGAGAAATCCGGAAACTGGAGAAGAGCCAGACTGTATTGCTCTCTGGGAAATCGCCCACAACAACAATGGAGAATGGACTACCCCAGAGTCCAAAAAAGTTTACGTGAGTATACTGACTTAGAAGCTATTCTCAAAACATATTTACTGTTGTTCATCTTGGATGTTTTTTCATCTGATGGGAGTGTTCTTTTCGTAATCAGGACAAAGCAAGTAAAGACATTGAAAACAGATTAAAGGAATCTGATGTTCCAATTTCAGTTGAACAAAGAATCAATATTTTCCAGAAGGCTTATAAAGAATTCGTACCTTGCAAGTCAGCGCAGCCTCGTGGGTTGGGATACATGGCCAAACTGCCAACTAATTCTAAAAGGATTAAAATCCAGGTTGAAGAGCAAGCTCGTGCTACGATAGAGACCCAAAAAGAGAACTCTAAGCTCAGCCAGCACCTCACTGAATTACAACAGAAGTTTGATGTCGAGCGTGCTGAGAGGGAAAACCTTGAGGAGAGGTTACAGGAAGAACGTGCTGAAAGGGAAAAAATGATGGAATTGGAGAGAACCTCAAGACAGGAATTTGAGACAAACTTGATGTCACAGTTTAACTCACAGTTCCAGTCAAAGTTTCAAGAGTTCTCCCAACAGTTGGAAATACAGAAGATGCAAACACGTCAGGTGATGATAGTCATACGCTTGCAAACTCGTAAGATTTAGATGTTTACTTGCATTGCTAACAGTGCATGTCGTTCTTTCAGATGCTTAATAGGAAGACAAGCCAGAAAGAAAATGTTAGTCCAAACCTGCAAACAACACTTTCACGGAGCCCTGCTAAGAATTTTTATACCCCTCCGCACAGAATCCTTAAAGCAATGGTAAGTCACAAACTTTTACAAAACGGTACTAGTACCTACTATTTTTGCTTCACCCACACTTTAGCCTTGCTGCACCACCTTCTTATGTTTCAATATGTGTTGTTTCTTCGTTGTCTTACAAGTATGTTTTTTCTAAACCCACACTATAGCCTTGCTCCACCTGCTTCTTATGTTTCACCATGTATTTAGGATGCAAATGGACATGAACTAAACTTTTTTTATTTTTGATTGCAGGATGGAAATGCAAATGATAACGGAAAAAATTAGATGCAATGGATTCTACATCAAGTACATTAGGATACCTTCGATATTTTTGAGTTTCAAACAGATCCATATTGTATGGGAATTATTATTTGTATGAATTATAAATAGCTGTGAGAATTATGATTTGGATGAATTTACATATTGTACGTACGGTTTTGAATATTTTAATTCAATGTCCGTATTTTTGTTTGACATTTTTTTCTTTTTTTCCCCTTTAACGTGGCAATAGGTAATTAGCACGGCAAATGTATTGTTGCTTTAAGGCTCAGTCGCCACGACTACCTGTTGTGATAACTGCTTGGCGCCACCAATAAAAGTTTTGTTGAAATATACTTTCGCCACCAACAGTGGAGATCGTGGCAATACTTTTTCTCCACAAACAATTTGGACGTTGCTTTACCTATTTCGTGCCACCAAACCTAATTTTGTTGAAATAGAGAATCGCCACGAAAACTTTTAATTGTCGCACTAGTTTCTCGCAACTAACAATTTGGACGTTGCAACTTGTACTTGTCGCCACCAAACTAAAATTTGTTGAAATAGAATGGCGCCACGAATAGTTTAAATTGTCGCACTTGTTTGTAGCTACTAATATTTAGGACGTTGCGATTACTACATGTCGCCACACAAATAAAATTTGTTGGAATAAACCATCGCCACGAATAGTTTAAATCGTCGCACTTGTTTATAGCTACTAATATTTAGGCCGTTGCGATTACTGCATGTCGCCACACAAATAAAATTTGTTGGAATAAAGCATCGCCACGAAAAGCTTGCACGTAGCGACTAGTATTTGGCGCCACCAAAATTATTTGTGTTGAAATAGAGGATCGCCACGGAATAATTGGACGTGGCGATAACCAGATAACTCGTGTTACCACGATTGAATTGTTTGTGGCAAATCGTTTTTTCCACGCGTGTAAGGTCTGTTGCCATAGTTTCTTGCGACAAAATTGAACGTGGCAAATATACCGGACTATTCCAACGAAAGAGCATGCGCAACCAAACACTTGTCGTTGCCACATTGGTCACTCGCCACGGTTCGGTATGTGTTGCCCTAGAGTTATACCCATCAAAAATATAGGTTGCGTTAAGTGAGTGCCGCAACGGAAAAACGAGTGGCAATTGCTCGAATAAATGGTTGCAAATGGCAAATTTTGTAGCCACGAAAATCATTCCGTGGAACTAGCCTAACTCCACGCGTTTACTCGCAACGCTGCCCAACGAACGACTTTTGGATGCAACAGGTACCAATTGCGATGATTTGGCACTTGTTTCAACGATTTTGTTCGTGGCAATAGACCGGATTTTTTGTAGTGGCATGACAAAATTGAAACGTTTCATCAATGAATAATAACAATCAAGTGATACAATGGGACAAAATGCCACTAATGTAAAATTTATGTTTGCTTGGGACTTTTGAAGATGGAACAATGGCCACGATGCAGATAGCTAATTCTAGCAGGGATCTTAAAATCTCTTGACTAAGGAATAAGGCACAGGGTCAAACCAAACCTAATGTTGGTATTTATTTTCCCGAGCCCATATTCTCAGATAGCCAGCTATATGTTGCATTGTCAAGGGGAGTGTCAAGAAATACGACACGAATATTGGGCAAGCCAAACAAGGAGGTCGATAAAATTCAGGAAAAGCACCAAAAAAACGGTCTATACATATGTTTTAGTGGGCTGAGGCAGGTACGTTATTCTACGGTTCATTTGCATGTTGTTGTTGTATCTACATAACTACTTTTTATGCTAACAATATTTCTTGTGCATTTCCATGTTTTGATCAGAACAAACTATATAAGCACGAAAAAGGACCGATGCCAATACTGGACGAGTCACCGTTATATTTCAGCTCACCAAGCTATAATTGCCCCCACACTATCAAAATAAAGCATGGAATGTCTCAACTGGTGAAAGAAAGGTAAGTACTATGACTGAGATACCGATTTAAGCAAGCATGTAGGAATGCTGTAGAATCAAAACATTTGGGTAATCAGATTGACGAACAGTTCTAAAAGAAGACCAATCTCCTCCTCTACTCCTAGGTCCTAGCCTGGTCCCAGTTCACACAGTTAGCCAAAACATTATGCCCTCAATCTACATCATGTAGTTTGTTTTTATGTAGATGACACGCTTGCTAAATCCAAAATGTACAGCTCCACCCAAAATCTTCCATCCAACTAATGTGCTAGAACGTGTATATTCCAAAATGCTAAATTTTCTAACATCCAATGGACGACGCACAGGACCAACTCATCCTTTGTTATCTAAAGTCAGTACAATGCAGCTCGGTTAAACTTGTAGTACCTAAATCTGCACGCCAATCAGGCTACCACCAAACAATTTAAGCAAATCAATGTTGGGCTGCATCTGGTAGTGCTACAGATCGAATGGAAAATTAGTACTTCAACCAACATCGAATCAATCAATTCCTGCAACATCCCTACCAGCATTTCAAGCTGCGCACCCTTCTGCTATGACAATAACCAGCCTGATGGAAGGACGAGATTAAAGTACCTCTTCAAGCAGTAGCACGAGGACGACGATGCAGATGACTTTGGTCGGCGCCTAGCTCTCAGAGTCGCCTAGCGCCCTGTCCTGCTAAGAGCATGGTGAGCTTGAGCGCTGCCTGCTCTCCACAGGATGTTCCCTGCCTCCTCGGGATCTTTGGTGACCCAAATCTACGACGAGGTCGAAGCAGAGAGCAGGAGCGTGCAGTCGATGCGAGGAAAGGGCGGCAGCAGCGGGGAGGGGAGGTAGCTGGTCATCGCGGCAGAAGTGAGGAAGCAGGGAAGGGCATAAATAGCTGCAGCAGCGGGGAAACAGCGGAGGGGGCGTCCGTCAACATCAGCGGCAAGGAGGCACTGGAGGGAACCTTCTGAGATGCGGCTTGAGGATGAGAATAAAGAGGGAGCTTGAGAGTGGGATATGTGCAGCATCGTTAGCCTCACCTACCGATTATCTACTACCTCTTATTAATTTTCTTTTCCATTTGCTCAGGCGAGTTAATTCATCAACTTATACTCTTCGAAGTGGTATGCATGATTATTTATCCTGTTTAAATTCAGACGAAACAGATGGTAGATTTTCTTTGGTTCACCTAGAATTACGATCAATATTAGAATGTTAAGCATCCTGCTTGCTTTTGAAATATAATCTTCCGGTATCTTTCTGTTAATTGTGTTGAAAAAATCCTCATTTTTACAAAAATGCAATATTTAAATTATTTAATGAATTAAGTCATCCTTCGGCTTGTGGATGTCAAACTTTATGGAATACAAGGTGGGACATTTTTGTTAGCAATCTTTATAAGGTATTTCTTTTGGTATTATGATAATTATTATGTGACATATTATTATTGACAAAACCAACTCTGATTATTACTGTCGAGGTTTATATTTCACATTAAAAATTAGACGACCGGGATATGAATGACGAGCGCATAAGAAGCCGACACTTCAAAAATGACAAAAGCAACATGGATACCTAATTAAGATTTTAACTGATGCTATGTGCTTATTGATTGTAGGTTGCATGCACAAATAAACATTGTTTAGGCACACAACCTATTTAAGTGGCTCATTTAATAAAAATAAAAAGTAATTCAAATTAAAGATAAGTAGGATTTAAAAGTATGTGTTAACATATTTTTAAAAGACGTGCGTTAAACGTGCAAGTTTACTAGTTATATAAATTGTCGATGTATCTACGGGTATGGCGTCCAGTGACTAGGAGGACGGACCGGGAGGCGGTGGAGATGACGGTTAGCAAGATCCACGCTTTCTACACCGCAGTTCGAGACCCTCGGGAGTAGGGTGGTCATCTTGCTTGTATCGTAGATTAGTACTTGGTAGGATGATCCTTGTAGGGGCAGGGTGAGTTGTTAGCATAAAACCACGACTTTTGAACGAAAATTTTGGAAAACCACGACTTTACATTTGAATCGCATAAAACCCCGAGATTTTTTGAAGTTTGTTGCAATCCGCATTGATCAAGGATTGCCGACAAATTGATACTAAATCTGACATAGCAGGCCCACATGTAAGTGCTGAGTTGGCATTCACAACTAGTACACCCGCTGACATTGACATGGGCCCCTTTATCAGCCCAATTAAACAATGAAAAATGAAAAAAAGGCATTATGTCTCCTTCCTGGAGCGCCCCCGCGCCGCCCAAGCTCGCTGGCACCGCACCCGCCCCGCTCCTATCTGGCCGAGAGCGCCGCCCTGAGCTCGCCCGCCACACGCCGGCAACCAAGGTGTCTCCTTCTTCTTGCCAGAGCGCCGCTCCGAGCTCGCATGCCCTGCCCCGGGCCGCCACGGCTCGCCGGCCCCGCGCCCGGCTGTGCCTACCCTGATGGCGAGGGCATGATCAGCGCTGGCGGTGGAGTGGGTGGGGAGAAGATGCATGCGCCTGCCCCGGCAGCCTCCTGTTGTAGGTGACCACCTCGCCGTAGGGTTGGCCAGCGGCGGGGCATTACCGGTGGTGATGATGGCCTGGTGGAGGTGGACGGGAGAGAAGAAAAGACAATTTTTTCTTTCAGATATTTAATTGGAGTGACATGTAGCCCCCTGTCCACCTCAGCAAAAGAATTTAATATTAATATTTTTATTGGGCTGACAAGTGGGCCCTCTGTCAATGTTAGTAAGGCTGTTACTTTCTTTGCCACGTCAGCCTTATAGATGGGCCCAGACTATCATAAACGCTGTCAATCGGGCGAAAATCGACAATCAGTGCACATTATAACAAACTTCAAAAAATGTCGCAGTTTTATGCGATTCAAACGTAAAGTCGTAGTTTTCCAGAATTTGAGTTGAATGTCGCGGTTCTATGCTAACAACTCGGGCAGGTCACACCAAGCTATGTTGGTGAAACTTAGGGTTTTGAGCTATTGTGTTGTCATATTTGTATCCCTAGATGTTGTATGCACTATGCTGGTGTTGGCTTTATTAATTTAAAGCCAGCTCAAGCCTTCTGTCTTAAAAGAAGTTTCGTATGTATGACTGCATTCATGCATACATCATACCATGATGGCTAGTGAAACTTGCTTATCCTGGATGATGATGCTGCTGCTGCTGCATCATAACATCAGGCGCTGTTTTTGAGTTGTGAATAGTTGCTACAACATTATTTGCTGGTGAGACATGCCTGCTTGCGACTCCCTTTGTTCCATTATTGACGAGGTTCTAACTCGGCAATGCCCATGTTGAGGGCTTTCGATTCATGGAGCGTATGTGGGCGCTTGGCGGATTTGACGGCTTCTGACAGAAACAGGGGGTGCACACGAATTTACCCAGGTTCGCCCCCCCAGAGGGTAAAGACCTACATCCTGCTTGTCTGATCTTGTATTGCTGGTATATGTGGAGCTATTAAAATGGTGCACAGATGCAATCTGGTGGAGGTGGAAGGAGATGGCGTGGCTAGTCTATGCGTGGGATCTATGTGAGATCAGGTGTCTATGCGAGATTGTATTGTAGCTTATGCGAGATTGTGTTATGGCCTATGCGAGTTCTGATCTCTAGGGGGCGCCCTTGGTGGCTTTATATATGCAGCCAGTTAGGGTTTACAAGTATTTCTTGCCTTCTACTCCAAGTCGAAGTGCTAGGCCTTGCGGGCTTCGGGTATCCTTCGAGCGGGCTTCTTCCTTGGCAGGAACCAGGTAGGCAAATATCGAGGACCGAGGGGTCATACCCTCGTCAATTATGCTCCGTGTTTTCACCGGCACGAAGCTGAGTGTTTGGTTTCAGGTGTTCGATATAGCTTCAGACTCCTGCGAGTGAACAGTAATAGAGCAAAGCCGTACATCCTCGATCCAACGGGTACGGTTTCTGTATTCCTCTTCGGCGCCAGAACGGCGGCTCGCCACGCCGCTAGAGTGCGCGCACTAGCGGATTGGGAATCGGGCAGTCCGTCTAGAATTCTCGATTGAACCCAAAAATCCCCGATTTCATCATGAAACCTCCACACTTCCGAAGCCATCAGATTCCTTCTGCGCGGCAAGCCGACACCGGATATCGGCCTCATTAGGAAATTGACTCCTTTTCTAGACGAATCCGTTCTGAGTTTGTAGCCAGAAGCGGAGACCATCGGCGAAGCAGATTCAGAGTAGACCAGACACTCGCTGGCCCGACACCGGCCGCCATCGCAGATCCTCTCGTGCTTCGGCTGATTTATGCGATGAAAGTCAGTTCCCTGTCCTCTCCTAGTTTTTTTCCTCGGTGAATTGTTTCCCTTTAGATCCACTTATTTTGGTTATATTAGATCAAAATTGCATCCTCTCTTGTCGAAAAATGTCGACATTGCCTCTTTGAGACTATTAAAGCTGCATCTTTGAGACACCTATATAAGGATTGTATCTTCACTGCAAATTTTTAGGCTGTGTGGAAAGTATGAAAGTTGAATATTTTAGAATGTAGTAGCAACCAAAAATTAACTCTGATTTGTTTCCATGACAAATGCAGATCGTTGAAGAAGATTGGCTTGGCCGCTTGCCCGACGATATTTTGGTTAACATCATTGACCGACTCAATGTCCGAGAGGCTGCAAGAACCTGTGTCCCTGTTGTGCTCTCTCGTCTCACCATAGATGTTTGAGACTTTGTGGCTAAACCTGCTACCACATGCCGTGAAGAAGGAATAGAACAGAGTAATGCAGCTGTGGTTGAAGTGACAAAGAGCATCCATGCACGCAAGGTTTCAAGCCCAAACATCATCAGCTCCATGTGCATGGCGTTCTTCTTAAGAGACGGTGACTGCATATCCGTTGGACATGTTGTTGGGCACATCATGGCGTTCTACACGATTGACATAGAATTCACATTTTTCACAGAGAGGGATGAAACCTGTTACAGTCAAGATGATATGATCGACTACGGGAGACAATTCATGTCGTTCTTTGATGCTTGTCCAATAGCATTTGGTGGTGTCACACGCCTCTGCCTAGAGAATTTGAGATTTGATGAATCGGACATCGCTAATGTACTCAACACATGCAAGCGATTAAAGCATCTAAGCCTGTCCCATTGTTGTTCAAAGACAGGGGCCATTATGCGAGTTGAACACTGTCAACTCAGTGGGCTGCTTATTGTTAATTGTCGTTTTGAAAAACTCGAGCTCAACTCGCTCCCAAAACTCACATGGATGATCTTTCGGGGTTGGAGGTCTCAAGATCCACTGTTTCTGGGTCATGTTCCATTGCTTGAGACTGTTAGCCTAAGCAACCACAGTCTTAGTTGGCATAAGATGGTTGAGTTAAGTGAGATTTTTGGCAATACCTCTCCGCGATACATGTGGCTGGGATTTGAATGCGAAAAGGTAGCTCATGACTGATATTTTTGGTAGCTGTCTTTGTTGATTCTCTTATTTTCTGCTCATCTCATCATGTGTTCATGTGTTGCATACAGATTTGGGTTCAACCAGAAAGTGTGACGAAAAGGCTGGCATCTGTGTTCCGTGAACTAACGTTTGTGAATCTAGATAAAATTCCTGAAGGGTGTGATCTTTTTTAAATAAAAGGCATCCCATGCCCGACTTTAAATTAATAAAGCCACACGGCCACGAGCGAAACAAGGTAATTATGCTGCAAGCAGCTTACAACCGAAAGCATAGAGCTTAAGTTTTAAGACAGAGGTGAATATCACACTGATACACCTCAAAGTTCCAGCAAGTACTCAAAAGACACTGATAAGCTAGAAACATAAGCGCACAAGCCTTGGAACTAGGACTAGGCAGCATTCGACTGAGGATGGCGAGGCACATGCGTGATGGAGAAGAGACGTTTCACCAGCTTTCCCATCTCATTGAACACCGGGAGGTCCTTACGCTTTTGAAGGGGTCGCCACAGCTGCAAGGTTAAGATAAGTTTAAAAACAACATCAGCGGGTTGGCGGGGAAAAACCCCCTCAATAGAAAATTTGTTACGAGTCAGCCAAAGTGCCCAAGAATGAGCAACAAACAAGGTCCAGAGCAAGCGCTTCGCTCTAGGAGTGAGGTTGGCCAAGATATTCAGCCACTCCTGTCTTGAGGAAGGAGACCAGTTCACACTGAACATGTCTCTAATCCCACTCCACAGAAACTGTGCCAGGCAGCAGTTATAAAAGATATGGTCAACGTCCTCTGGGTTACCACACAACGCACAGTTACCATTCGAAGGTCCTCGCCTAAGGAGAACCTGGTCATTCGACGGTAACCTACCCCTAGCCAATTGCCAGGAGAAGATCTTGATCTTTAGGGGGATGGACGGCGTCCAAAGCAGCTCTGCTAATTGAACCTGCGGTCCGGCGGAAAGTGCCTTATACATCGACCTCGTCGAAAAAGATCCCGAGGGTTCCAGGCACCAGGACACCCTATCACGATCAGCGTCAAAATGAGCCCCGTTTAAAACTTGAACTAGCTAAAACCATTGCTCCACTTCCTCTGGATCTAAGGATCTTCTAAAACCAATGTTCCAGTTTCCGGCCACTCTGGCCTGACTAGCTTTCAGCAAAGGTTCAGAGCATTTGTCGAACAGCAAGGGGAAGCTAGTGCTAAGAGGGACCTCTCCCACCCAGAGATCAGTCCACAGGGCAACCTCAGACCGAGGGCCAGGAGTGAATTTAGCCCCCAACTTGAACAGATGTTTGAGCTTGTGCAAGCTGTGCCAGAAGGGCGAGCCCCCCGAGGGATTGGAGTTGAAAAAATTGTTGCACCTATATTTTGCTCTCAGAAGCTTAAGCCATAACAAATTTTTGTTTTCTCCAGAGAGCATGCGCCAGATCCACTTTAACATGAGGGCTTGATTCATCAACTTAGTGTTCATCACCCCCAGACCACCCTGGTCCCTAGGCTTGCAGATTTCTTGCCAAGCAACAAGATGGTACTTTCTTTTATTACCTTGACCTTCCCAGAAGAACTTGTTCCGATGCTTATCGAACCCAGCATGAGTGCCATCAGCCAACATAAACAGGCCCATAGTGTGAAGTGGCAAACTCGAGAGACAAGCATCAATGAGGATCAAACGAGCTGCCAAAGACATAAATTTGCCTTGCCAGGGTGCAGCCCTCTTACCCACCGTGGCCACTAAGGGTTCCACATCTGCTATGGAAAGTTTGTGGTCACTGATTGTGAAACCCAAATAAGTGAAGGGGAATTTTCCTTGGTTACAGTTCAAGAGCCTGGCTACCCTAGCCTGCTCCTGTGCGCTAACTCCCATCACAATGACTTCACTCTTGTGAAAGTTGATTTTCATCCCAGACATCAATTCAAAGCAAATAAGCAAGAACTTCAAATTCCTGATATAGTCAGGCACATTCTGAATCAGGATCATAGTGTCGTCCGCATATTGCAAATGAGACACCCCCCCTGGGATAAGATGAGGGACCACACCCTGGATGTGTCTGGCCGCTCTGGCCCTTGACAGAATAGCATCCAGTGCATCACCCACAAAATCAAACAGCAGAGGAGAGATTGGATCACCTTGTCTAACCCCTCTCCTGTTGCGGAAACAGGGACCAACTTCCCCATTGATAGCAATTGCAGTTTGACCACCAGACACCAACTGCATCATTCTATGCACATAGGCTGCATCAAAACCTTTCCTGATTAAGACTTCTCTGAGAAACTACCAATTCACCCTATTGTAGGCTTTTTCAAAATCCAACTTAAGCAGCACATCTTCCATCTTTTTGACCTTGAGCTCGTGGATGATTTCATGCAGAGCTAACAGACCATCATGAATCAGCCGCCCTTTAATGAAAGCAGTCTGGGAGAGAGATATCACTCTGTGTGCCATAGGAGAGAGCCTCATAGCATAGGCCTTTGCAACAATCTTGAAAATGACATTGATCAGGGCAATTGGGCGATATTGCTTGATATTGTCCGCACCAGGGACCTTTGGGATGAGAGATAAGATGCCAAAGTTTAGTCTTGCTATATCCACAGTTCCCAGGGCAAACCCATTGAGAATTTGAAGCACCTGGGTCTTAATCCATGGCCAGCAGCGCTTGTAGAACAGAACTGGGAATCCATCAGGGGCCGGGGCCGTGTCCACTTTAGTCTCCTTCAGCACTTCGTCCAATTCTTCCTGGGAGAAGGATCTCAGGAGATTCTCATTCTCCACAGCTGAGACCATTTGCTCTTGCGTCCAGGTCCCTTCCAGGAGCCGCAAAACCCGAGGCTCCTCAGAACCCATTAGGTTAATGTAAAAGGAGTAGATAAGCTCCTTGATTTCGTCCTTATCAACGACAATACCATTGTCCGAGACCAACGACAAAATCGCACAATGCCTCTTCCTGCCATTAGCACAGGCATGAAAGAACTTGGTGTTGGCATCTCCTTGGAGCGTCCATTGCAAGCGTCCCCGCTGACGCCAATACTCCTCCTCCGCACTGAGGATTTCCAGCAGCTGGTCCTCAAGATAATATCTGAGACCCCAGCCTTCCTCATCCAGGCCCTGACCATCAGCCTTGTCATCCAGCACCTGGATGCGAGCAAGGATGTCAGATTTTAGCATCCTCAACCGTTTGCCCTGATTAGCTCCCCACCCTCTCAGGAACTGGCGGAGCGCAGCAGATTGGGAGTGCCACCAGTCAATTGGCCCTCTACTTCTTGTTATTTGGGCCGCATGATCCACCCACCATTGGTGCAACATCTCTCCAAACCCATGTAACTCAAACCACTGGGTTTGGAAGAAGAATCTTTGAGACCTACACACCACATTTTCCCAGAGTCAAGGACCAAAGGAGCATGGTCCGAGCCAATGCTTGGTAAAGCCCGCAGCAAGGAGAGAGGGAATTGCTGTTCCCATTCAGCAGACACCAGGACCCTGTCCAGCACACTGCGGACAGGGTTGCTTTGCCTGTTAGACCAACTGAATCTCGCACCAGACCTTGAGATTTCCTTCAGTGCCAGATTCGCAATACACTCATTGAAAGCATTCACTAGTGTCCAGTTTATGTTGTTGTTGTTGTTCTTGTCTTGTGGACCTCGGATCAGGTTAAAGTCTCCAATAATCACCACTGGAAATTGAGAGCTTTGCACCTTAGACTCTAGTTCAGCTAGGAACAGCTCGGACATGGTATGATCCGCAGGCCCGTACACCCCAATAAGCTCAAATTTGAAACGAGCATTTCTGTGCAGAACTGTCGCACTAAGAAATAATCGGCCTTGATCAACACCGCCTACCTCAAACATATCATCTCTCAATCCCAACAACATCCCTCCAGAGTGCCCAACTGCCGATCGCCACTGCCAGTGGAATACCTCTCCATTTACCAACGATCTGAGCTCCTGATCAGTAAAGTCCTGGCAAATTGTTTCTTGCAGAAAGAAAACATCAGCAGCTTCTTTACGAGCTAAC
Source organism: Dactylis glomerata (assembly GCA_007115705.1). Classification (NCBI taxonomy): domain Eukaryota; kingdom Viridiplantae; phylum Streptophyta; class Magnoliopsida; order Poales; family Poaceae; genus Dactylis; species Dactylis glomerata. Next base: position 505,151 of record QXEO01001223.1, read on the forward strand.
TCCTTGATCTGGGTTTTGCGCCCACTGCGCCCAAACCCACAGATATTCCAGCCAACGATCCTCATTGGGACACCCTCTCAGCAGCTCGTGCTTGGCAAGCAGGGGTCATTCTCATATTTTCTCTTGGGGGCAAGGAACTTGTAAGCACACGCTTCTTCGTCTTTTTACTCACAGCAGGCATTACCCCTATCCCAGGGGCGTCTGCGGCACTAGCTGGGCACTCTGCCGCTGTAGTACCATCTACTAGGGGGCCCGCACTAGAACCCCCTAGCACTTGCCCTTGGGCATGAGCTTCGGCTTCCTCCGCAGTTTTTCTGGCCTTAGCTATCGCCAGGCGCTCCGACGCTTCAGCTATCGCGGCCTGAGCCAGTTCTTTAGCCCTAATCAAGGAAACAAAAGAAACTCCTCCGGGAGACACGGGACATTGAGCTATGCCAGAGTCAGCAGCAATGCCCAAGAAAATAGAGTCTGGCGTGGCGGGAAAAGCAAGGAAATCATCAGAGCAACATGGAGTTGGAGGGGGTTGAGTACCTGCTTTCGCCGCCGCACGCTTCGTTGCCTTCTGGAGCATTGATTCCGCAACCCCTTCCTTGGTCCTGGCACTCCTCCTTGCCGCAGAAACCGGAGACTGGGACGGCGATGGGATCGCTTCAGAACGCCTGGCCTTGGGGACCCCGGACGCCGCCGCCACCTCCTTGGCCAGATCCACCTTAGGGGCACTCTTCGGGGGGTTGTGCACTTCACCGTCATGCTTCTTCTTGAGTTTAGCAATCTTGGAGGCTAGAGTTTCATTGTCAAATTCCCAATTTTCCGGGCTCTCCCAGCCAATGTCCGCACGGTCCGCCTCAGAAAGCTTCGAACGCTTGAGCACAGAGGGATCCACGTCATGATCAGATGGGGGCGAGTCTTCATCGAGGATGATTGTCATTGATAGGGCCTTGGGCTCCAGGATGGTCTGAGCTCCGAGCAGGCCCGCATCGAGATTGGACCCATACTGATCAAACGAGATTGGTGACAACTGAGCCTTAGCAGGAGCCGAGGCCGGCTTCGACGCAGAGAAGTCCTTGGCTGAGGGGAGAGGAACACTGCTGCTACCCACAGAGGATTTGGATCCCGGTCTCTTCTTAGGGTTCTTGCCATAGACCAACACTGGAGGAATGACCTCATCAACCTTTGTCTGCTGGGGCTGGGGCGGGGGAGTTTTCATTATTGGAGAGGGGCAAGCCTGGTTAACCCCCCACGTTGCACCACCTGCTCAGAGTCCGCCCCCACCTTGCCTTTGTCCTTGTTTGAGCTTGGCTGCCTCTTCCAGTGACGGTCTGACTGGCTCTGATCTTCAGTCTGTGCACAGTCATCATCTTCATTGCCCTTATCATCATTGTCATTGTCATCTGGCCCAAGAGAAGGACCGCCCAAGCCTTTGGTCGTCTCCACCTCCACGCCAATCCTGAAGCCCTTCAAGTTGGCAAACAGCATCACCGACTTAGGCAGGTGGTCAGGGTCGTGGGAGTGAAACAACATCCTGACAGGTAAATCAAGCAGGGGCAGCGTCTCCTCATCGACCAGACGAGGACGGCCGAGCATCTTGGTCCCTTCCATCAGGAGCTCAACTTTGCGCAGGCATTGTGGGACATCAGAGAGCCTCACCCAAATCTTAGCCAGAGACATGGATGCATCCGAGCAGGGCATGGGGTCCACAAACAGCACTGAGAGCATGCTGATCGGCAGAGTAATTCCCCCAGCATTTCTACACAAGTTCTTGCAGAGATTCAAGCTAGCATGAGTTGGAAACACCACTGCAAAGTCCATATCACTGACACAGCGGACTTGCCAATCCCAGTTGTCATCAATCAGCGCCTTGAGATCTCTGGACAGAGCATCACAGTCCAGCCTGTTCTCCACAGCAATCACCGTGGCCTCTAGCTCACGGGCAGGAAGATCATCTGTCAGCAAAGCCTCGTCCAATTCCAGACAGTGGAAGCCCCTGCCATCCACCGCATAATCGTACCACTGGAGCGAGGGGGGCTTGGGAGCTTGGGGGCACATACCGGTCGTGTGACCATCTTGATTGCAGACACCACAATGCGCAGGGAAGTGGCACGCGGACTGGTAATGACCTTCTTTCGTGCAGTTGTAGCACTTGATGCCGGCCTTCTTAGGGATCTGCACCAGATCCACGGGCTGGGGAAGAGGAGACTGGACAGCAGCGGTACCTGGCCCCGGCGGCGGTTGCGGAGTTGGGGTATTAAAAGTCGCCGCCGCCCGAGATCTGGAAGAGTACTTCCGGACCCCCACCTTCTTCCTCTTGATCTGTTCTTGCTGGTTGGAAGGGCCCGCTTCGAACCGCACGTCATCCTCTCGATGGCGATTCTCATCGTAGCGGCGCTCTGGCGCACGATAACGGTTCCAGTCACGCCCGGAATCCCGCTCCCTCCATCGATGCTCCTCCTCTGCACGCTCGCGAAGCACACGCTCCAGCCGATGCCCATCATCGGAGTCGAAGTCGTCGAAGGAGCGCTTGGAGCCAGCCCGGAGGTCACCGCGGCCGCGATCCATCGACGACGACGCGGACTTGTGGATGAGACGAGGGAGAGAGTGGTTGGATCTAGATCTGCGCCGCCACCTAGACACGTCAGAGAGCGGAGCGGGCGAGGCTGAAATGGCATCTAGGGTTCCCCGGTGTACCCACATCCACTTAAATACCTCCCCACTCTGGGAGCGAAAAGAGTGGGCTTGTGGGCTAGGCGGTGGCGGCCCAAACACCACCTGGGCCAAAGACACTAGAGGCCTGGTGGGCAAAGGAGGACACTAGGACTGGCAAGCGGGGTCCACCACCGGGGGAGCTGACCGAACAGGCCCACCCCCAACCTCCGGAGCCAGCGTTGCATCCCGAGCACCAGCCGCCGGCGAGCCCCTGGGATCCCGCCGTCGAGCCGACGCGCGCTCCTCGCACAGAACCTGGTCACCGCATCCCGATGGAAAGGGCGACCTCACCCCGAGGCCCGAGCCCTCCACCACCACTGGAACTCGCCGAACACCATGGACCGAACTGGATCTGGATCCAAGATCTGACCAAACACCAAAGCGCGAGCCCGGCGCAAACTTGCGGCCACTGCGCGGCCGTCCCTCGCCGCCCACCCCCGATGCTACCTGGTTCCACACTGGAGCCAAGAAATCGCCGAGAGTGACCAGGGACAGGCCGGATCTGGGAGACGAAGACCGTTGCGGCGACACCGGGGACGGAGGGGACTCTTCCTCGTCGTCCGAGCTCTCGCCGGCGAGTGCCCAGAACCGGGATCCCTGACACACCTGGCTCTCAGGTAGCGGGGAGCGCGGAGAGGGCGGCGCACCGGCGGTCGCGGTGAGGGAATCCTTCGTCGCCTTGGAATCGCCAGGGAGCGGGGAGAGACCTGCGCCAACGGTCATTTTTTCCATCTTCAAGGGTGTGATCTTACATGGACATTGTTCATCCTTGAAGCTGCGCCCAATCTGAAGGAGCTATACCTGACGGTATGTTCTTACGGTCAAACCTTAAGGTCCCCTCCTTGCATTCGAGAGCACTTGCTGCAAAAATTGATGACCTATTTGTGTTTACCATTGCCGTCCCGTGGCATGTAGGTATGGGATCATCTGTGTATAATGAGTACGAATGAGGAGGAAAGGAGGGCACTCTCATTTAGCGAGAAGAAGGGTGTTGACTGGAAATCACCTACATCTGATTTTCAGCACCATAGTCTGGCCACTCTCGTCATCTTTGGCTTTCAGTCTGACTGTATGGTTAGGTATGTAAGGCGTGTCATGGAAGCGGCTGTGAATCTGAAGGATGTGTTCCTCTACCGTAGGTTGAAGTGCAAGAAGTGCCGGCATAGCTATGATTTCAACCGGCCATTGAAGTATTCGTCTAACGAGGAAGAGAAGAGTACAGTGCTAAAGAAGCTGACCAGGAGGATTAGCTCGGTTGCTACAATTCACTTCCCAGTTGGTAATGTTATAAGGGCTGATAAACTTGCAAAAAGGGGTGTTCTTCCAAATTTGGGAGGATGATGTGTCGATGATTTTGTTTGCAGATGGTTTGGATTTCAGTAAGTGGGTATCTTTGGCGCGTAATCTGCGGAAACTTCTATCATGCCGGAGGCAAATAGTTTGTAGATTGGGAGTTATTTGCCAGGCAGATTTAAGTTCTCAGAGCCCCGGGCTTCTCTTTGATGTAAGTGTGAAAGCTGTATCCAATTAACATTCACCCTACATGCTTTTACTTCAGGTGAACGGTTGTAAGACACAAGCTATTTGCAATGTGAAAAATCACATGAAACCGTTCAGTTACTGTAAGCATCAGAAAATGATCTCGCGTTCCAAACGCCCGGAAGATTGAGTTTCTTAATATTGCTTCTGCCATCGTGATGTTGCTCTGTTTGTCAAAGCCATCTGTAAATTTTCACAACTAATTTCGTAAAATACAAAGTAGTTTGTGTGCTGTATCAAGCTATGAGTAGTTGCTGCAGCATTATCTGCCTGTGAAACATGCGTGCTTGCCACTCCCGTTGTTCCAGTTTGAGACGTGGTTGTGTTTTGATCGTCATGAAGCTGAGTGTTTGGTTTCTGATGGATATTGTGAATAGCTCCAGACTGCTGCGAGTGAAGCAATAGTAAGTGCGCAATTGATCGGAGGCTAGTGATAAACAGGCTGCGCCTACTTTTAAGCTGCAGCCCAAGTCGGGTATCGGACTCACAATAGATCGATTTGTTTTCCTGTTAGGTCAGCCGCCTCTGCCGGCCGCCGCCTCCATCTCCTACTTCACTATAGATTGGCTCTCCTTTCTTCGGCCGACCTCGCTGGTGTTAGGAGGGGTGTTGACGAGGGTTAACTCGACAAATGTCCTAGATGAAGGACTTAGGATCGGGGGAAGAGGGCGTCGGATGAACTCGAAGGTAAGGTTAGTCGAAATAAGTGTTTATCGAAAGTAAACTTGGGTGTTCAACTTGGCTTGCTTTCAATCTGCCCTACACCGTCCCCTCCTGGCCCCTATATATAGGTGGCCAGGTCTCGAGGATCGGGTAGGGTCCGATACAGATTACAATATCGACATACGGTAAGAACTCGTATCTCGACTATCATTACAATTGGGCCTAGCTTAACGGGCCTAAGGGGTACTCAACTAACGGGCTCTATTAACTATACCCTTGTCAGTAGCCCCTGAGATTCTACCAGAATTGCAGATTTGGGTTGAATCTCTAATCTTTAAATCTTCGACTTGATTAACTCTTCGATTTCTTCATATCTTCAAATCTTCGACTTGGTCTTTCGACTTATTTTCATGATAATATTTTGCAAGGGGTTTTGATGAACAAGCCTGACAACTCTGACGGATCAAGAGGTCAGTTAACTACCAGAACAGATACTTGCCACCTACTTCAAATTCAATCCCCTTGGATTTGAATTCGGGATACCGGTCAAACCCATTCTTTTGCCGCATTTAGGTCTTACAAAGAATGAATCCCAGTGATTCTCAGGGTACCCAGTGCGTCCACTAGGATTTCCTTCGCGTCGTAGAAACGGATACATACCAGCAGAGCGCATCCATGTGCGTATACCAGATCACACAGGACGGATCCCGGGGTCTTACCTTCGTGATAAATCACGGCATTCGAGTTTCGTTGCGATAACGCAACTCGAGAATCTCATATCGCAGTCAAATTTTGACTGAAAATATTTGGGTTTATACAACCATAAAAACTCGCTCCCGATGGGAGTAATCAGTGTTCCACCACAGACTCCTTCACTTCACATGCTCTAGTGCTTTGTCAAGAAATATCGTCGGGTGCGCGCTCAGCGCTCCCGATGGGAGTAGCCCCCGAGGCTATAGTCGAACAAATCTTTTTTTTCGAGTATAGGCTCAAATATAGTATAGTCCGTCATCATACTTCAACTCGACATAGTGTAATGATAACCTGTCGTCAAATACGCGTCCATCACTTCAGTTTGAAGTTGTATTCAACACTTTTGAAATTAGTAGCCCCCAAGGCTATAGTCGAATGTCCTTCGGGTATAGTCTCATCAATTGTTTTTGCACTTGTCGGCGCCATCCTGCTTGTATTTGACCTTTCTTATATCACCTTCTTTATGACGTCAGTGAGTACGTCACTCTGTGTGAGTGCGAACCGTTTTGTGGGCATCATTGTAATTTTCGCGATTTTTGACCGTTAGTGGGCTGCCGTTTTCGCTCTTTGCGCCATGTCTCAGCCCATGATCCTTCTTTGAGAAGGTATATAAAGGGGTAGTGGGGGATTTTACTGTTTACCAGCTCTTTCTCTCTGCCGCCTCCATTGCCGATCTCTTCTTCCTTCTCCGTTCGTGCATAGCCCCCAAGCGCGGCGTGATAGATGCGCGTGAAGCACCTAGCCACCAAGAACACCATGGCCAAGACATCTTCTGCGACCAGCTGGGTACGCTCTGCCATCACGCAGAGGGAGTTGGAGAAGGCCAGGACGGACGGCCTCATCTCCAGCTTCGATTCAATCAAGTTCCCCAGTACTGAGCGGATCCCGCAGCCCCCGAGCGGCTTTCGGGTAATGTTCCTTGCTTTCCTCCTCCGCGGCTTTTCTCTTCCTGCCCACGAGTTTCTTCATGGGCTTCTCTTTATTTACGGTGTGCAGCTTCACCAGCTCACACCTAATTCCATCCTCCACATTGCTTGTTTTGTGACTCTCTTTGAGTCATTCTTGGGCATTGAGCCCCACTTTCTTCTCTGGAGGTCAATATTTCGACTTCGCCCCAACGTTGCTTTGGCCAGAAAACCTGAACTGGGCGGAGCCGTTGTCTCTGTGCGCCCTGAGGCGCAATATCTCGAGTTTTCCTTTGCTGCATCTATCCAGGGGTGGAGGACCAAATGGTTTTATATCAAAGATCGCAAAGCCTCCCCCGAAGACGAATATGGCCTAGCCCCTTTCGACGCCTCCAAGGAAGTGAATAAATTGGCATCGTGGGATTCGCTTCCCTCAGATGCAGAAGTAGAACAAATTCTTCCTCTTCTATCTCGCATTCAAGCTCTGAAAGGAGGCAAAGGAGGCGCATTGTCGGGTATTCAACTCATGGCGTTCTTCGTGCAACGTCGAGTTCAACCCATGCAGCATCGCCTTACCAAGCTTTAGAGCTACTCTGGCTTGGAAGATCCTGCTCGCGTCTCTGAAGATCTGATAGAGAAACAAGATGTGGATAAGCGAGTCAGGAGCCTCACCAAGCTCACCAAGGATCATGCGGTTGCTGATTTGACCACTAATTACTTTGACTCCGTGCACCCCCTACCCGAGGTACGTATCTTTTTGTTCACTTGTTGTCGAATTTCGTTTGCTTCGAGCTGTGTTTTTCTTTGCCTTTGCTACTCTGCTGACTTGTTCGTGTGCAGGAGCACCAATTCCTCATTTCGCGCCCTCCTCTTCCAGAGGCAGGGCCTCTTCCGGCTGATCTGGCCTCTTCTGTATCTGAAGCCCCCGAGGCTGAAGAAAATCAGGATGGAGATGATGCCGAAGAATCAGAAGAAGACACTAGTTCGTCGACATCGCCTCCTCCTGTGCTCGCTGAAGACATTGGTGTCGACAAGAAGAGGAAGCATGTCGACGAATTTGCTTCTTCGAGTTCCTCTATGCAGAAAGCAGCGGCTGATAAAGCCTCTGTTCTCGCAGAAGACATCGAATACTTCGACCTCCTGACGTCGTAAGTGCTTTCCTCGAGTTCTTCAATTGCACCATACTTGCCTTCTTTCTATCGTGTTACACATAACTGTGTTTTCTTCTTGTAGAGATGACGAGGAGCCACCGAAAGATGCTGCAACTGCTCCTTCGACTTCGCTTGCAACTGCTGATGAGCCTGCCGAGCAAGAAATTGCGCCGAGGGTTACCAGGGCTTCTGTCAAGAAGATTCCTGCAACTCGAAGCCTCAAACGCTCGAAGAAGGCAAAAGAAGCAGACGTTTCTCTTGAAGCCCATGCACCTACGGTTTCCCCCGATGATGTGAGTAACTTCTTTTGACTTGCTTTCCTTGTATATATTTATACTCTTACACGCCCTTTCTCCCAGGCATTGTTGAAGAGATTCGTCGCCTTGGGCACTGAATGTGCTGAGTACCTAAAGGTTGCGAAAGCTTTCGAAGGTACGTTCGACATCCAGTCATGACTTTTCCTCCATGCTTATATTTTGTTGTTTATTTGACTTCCTTTCTTCTTCTGATGTAGCTGCTCTAGCAACAGCCAATGCTCGAATTGCATCGCTGGAGGCCGAGCTTAGTGCTTCGCAGAAGGCCTATGATGTTGTGGCCGCTGCCAAAGCAAGCGCTGAGAAGTCGCAAAATTAGCACTTGGTAAGGCGAAAAAAGCTGAAAAAGCTTTGGCCGATGCCAACAAGGAACATGCTCAGCGAGAGCAAGCTGTGACATAGCGTCTTCGCACGATGTCTGCTACTGCTGAAGGTAAACACTTCGCCTTGTCTTCTACTTCGACTCCTGTTGCGTTGTTATACTTGCTAACGCTTTTCTTTCCTTCTTTCTTTTGTCTTTTTTTTGCTGTGCAGGATTTACCGGGGTATCTTCGTCGTCTTTGCAGCTGGGCGATGATCCTCTGATGACCGTGGTTAACCTACTCGAGGCAAACTGGATATCTATCCAGGAGATCTTTGAGTTGGTTAGCCGCGTTCTGTCGCGGCTGTTCGTCGGGTTGTGGCCGAAAAAGAAGGCGGAGGTTCCGAAGGACAACTTGGAGAAACTTGCCAAGGACTTCGATACAACTGAAGACCCCACCCTTCAGCTAAAGGGGCTTTCTCTGAAGCGTGGTGCTGAGGGTGCTATTGCACTTTCTTATGCACACGGTGCGGACTTCGACTGGGAGAAGGTGAGCTCCCCCCATGGCCACACCCGCGATGAGATGAAGGCTTTCTTTGAGAAGGCGAAGAAGTTGGCGCCTGCACTGGTGGCAATTATTTCTCCTTCGGCAGCCTTCGCGGCATCTACTGCGCCACCTCCAACGGCGGAAGAATTTGCGCCTCCGTCCACTGTTGGCAAGGAATTTGTCATGCCTTCTTCTGCCACGGAGCAAAATGTTGAGGTGGCGTAGACTCGGCTTCTCTGTAGCTTTCAATTTTTCCTTTTGAATGTAAGACCTTTAGTCTCGTGCAACCCGAGAACCTTAGTCAAAGGGTTTTGCACTTATGTAAATATGTTTCCTTCTTGTGAAGTGTTGTGATGTCTCTCTAAAATGTTTCTCCTTTCTTTTCTTTTGACTTCCAGTCGATGCACATCAATGATCCTTTGACTTGCGGGCCTGCTCCTTCCTCTGCCCGCGCGTTCGGCTCGACGATTTCGTCGCCTCCTAGTCGATGCAGTCAATGCGCGTAGTATTCTTCAAGGATTTCTGATCTTGAGGCTCGCCTAACTTTGGCCAAACGCCAAGCACAGATGGCTGTGAGCAAAGCTAGCAAAGCTTGTGGTTTGACAAAGCAGATGTCTATTCTTGATGATAAGGTGTCAAGCTTGACTGCGAAGATTTTGCATCATGAGGAATGCAATTCTTTTATCCTTGGCATTATCGAGTCAGCCTGCGAGATGTTGCGATGTAAGTTTTCTTTCGACTTATCTTTTTCTCTTTTGCTTTACTGCTGTTTTTATGATATCCCTTCCCGTCATAGGCACTTGCTTGGATTTCGCTGCTGAGGATCGTCGGGTCACCGAACGAAATGCAGCTCTGGAAAAAATGTCCGCGGGTGTTGAAACTTTGTGGTCCGATCCTCGACGTCGGAAAGCTATTGTACTGCTTCAGGATCGCGCCCAACACATTGGCGAGTCAGTTGATGGTTGCAGGAGAGCTCTCGTGACTATGCACTCTGTTATGCTTCCTCGCAATCCTCTGCCTGCAACTTTCCCACTTCTTCTTGATACTTTTAGATCCAGCCAGCGTATTCATAGATTGATAGAGCTGAACTTAGTGGCAGGTGCCAATTTTGCTCTCGGGTGGATACGCAAGTGGCACCCAAGACTCAATTATAGCTCTATGTCCCTGAGTTTGGCTCCTGGTGGAGCTAGTCTGCGAGTACACATGGAGAATACTTTGCAGCCTGCTCGGAGGCTTGTAGCTAGGCTGCTGGAAGCAGATGCTGCATTTTTCCGCGAGTACCACTATTTAGATCCCTTAGGCGTAGATGATTCGGATAACCCGCTGCTATAATACTTATGTATATATGGAACGCGAGAGTTTTTGATTTCGCGACTTCATGTCTGAAATTTGTTCTCAAAGCATTTTAGTATGATTCGTGCGTTTGCCGCATTTCCTCTTTTGAAAGACTCGTAGACTCAGAATATGAGGAACGTTTTGTCTTTATTATACTTGTAATGTAAGATACATGGGGTGACCCAAGAGATCCGGCCTATGACCTGTGTTCTGGACCTAGAGGGCATTGCCCCTGGTATAACTCGTGGCTTTTACAGCCTTATTCTTCTACTCTTCTTTGTTGTTCTTGATGTCTATGTTGTCGTGGCCTTCTCTTCTTCTCCTGTATCTTTGTCTTCTCCTGATGCTTCTACTCGTGGTTTCTTCATCTCTGGCTCCGCAATGCATCCTTCGAGTAGCTTGACGCCTTCCGTAGTCGTGCTTTTCGCCTTCTCTGCATAGTTGGCTATCATGCTAAAGTTTTGCACCATCTTGTGGAACTCCCTGTCGCAGAGATCTGAGACTTCAAAACTTCCTTTTACTGTGATTATTCCTTTTGGTCCTGGCATTTTGAGTACCAGATATGTATAGTGAGGCACTGCCATGAATCGCGAAAACACGGGTCGTCCGAGGATCGCATGATACTGAGATGGCCAGTCCATGACTTCGAAGTCTAGCTTTTCTCTTCTGTAGTTTTGCCGATTGCCGAAGCAAACGTTGAGTGCTATTCGACCTAGTGAATAATTAGCACTTCCTGGTACGATCCCATGGAAGGAACAGTCTGTTGGCTTCAGGAACTCTAGTGATATATGCATTGCTCTGAGTGTTTTCGCATATATCAGATTGATTCCACTTCCTGCATCCATGAATATTCTGTCGACATCGTATGCGCCGATTTGAGCTTTGAGTACCAAGGGCGCGTTTCCTGGCCGAGGTACTGTTATAGGGTGATCTTCTCTGTTGAACTCGATTGGATGTTCTGACCAGTGTAAATATTCCGTTGTGGCTGGAGGTGAAGTGACCGCTAGGTTGACTTGTCGAGTAATACTCTTTTCTTCTTTGTTTGACTTGGGCACAGGTTGTATCATTGCTATGATGTGTCCCTTAGATGGAACGCATCCTTCGTTGTCATTATGTTCCTGGTTTGGCTAGTCTTGTCCTTGAAGAGCTCCATTGTTCCCTTGCTGATTTGCGGGAGGTTTGTTGCTTTATTTGTATCCTTGTCGCCTTGCTTCGGTTTGCTTGTTTAATGCTGCCTCTTGTAGCTTCAAGAATGTTGTGCAATCTTTCATTGCATGCTTGGATACTCGCTTTCCATCGACGAATGTTGAGTGTATATGACAAGGTCCGTTGAGCATGTCTTCTGGCGACGGGTTATACTCTCTGGATTCTCTTGTGGTAAACTTTTTATAGTCCTCTTTTCCGTAGCTTCGATATCCTGAGCTTCTGTGGTCACTTCCTTGACAATTGTTGTCCTTGTACCCTACGGCTACTTGGCTATGGGACCCGTAGTTGTCGTAGTTGCGGGACCGTCTTCTTTGACTTCCATATCTATTTCTCCTATCATCCTCTGGAGATCGCATACGCTTGTTGTTGCATGTGTCTTCTCCGTCTACGAATCTGTTTGCTACATCTATGAGGTCTGACACTATTTTTGGCTTAATTCTTCCCATCTCTTCGACTAGGTCTCTTCGCCTTAATCCAACGATAAACGCATCTATTGCTCTTTTGTCTGAAACTTCGACTGCTGAGTTTTTGATAAGACTCCATCTTTGGATGTATGCCTGTAGTGTTTCATCGCGTTGTTGCACACACGCTTTGACTTCTTCTATTGATGCTGGCCGCTTGTATGTCGACCTGAAGTTGCTTGTAAATTGCTTTGTGAGGTCTTCCCAGCTTCCAATAGTTTCTTTCTCTAGTTTGCTCAACCATGACCTTGCTGCGCCGGTGAGGTTTAGTTGCAAACTTTGCATTGCTGTTTCTTTAGTTCCTCCCAATATTTGTACTGCTTGCAGATAGTCTGAGAGCCATGACTGTGGTTCCTGTGATCCGTCATACTTTTGTTGATCGTGAGGTAATTTAAATCCCTTGGGTACTGGTGTGGTGCGAACCCTGCGGGTAAAGCACAATGCCCCCATCTCTTTTTCGTCGTCTTCATAGTCGCGCTTTCCGTTCGGAGATCGAGATCTTCGGGTTCCTCCATGCTGTTTTGGTGATGGCGATCGGGATCGTTGATTATTACTTTTGTGCCGAGGACTATTGTGACGGCGAGGTGACCTTGGCTTGTGTGCTTCTTTGTGGTGATGCACTTCCTCTCCTTTTGCTGATAGCTTGTGGCCTACCATATTTAGTCCGTTCAATGCTGCTCTATGCATATGTTCCCTGGGATCCCCTGGGCTTGGCCGGGTTGTAAGCAGATATGCTTGTGCTGCCACTAGTGCTGCTTCGGGGGTTTTTGGTACGATGTTCCCTTGCTCGTCGACCGATAGGAAAGACGAGTCGAGGTTTCTGGAGATGCTTTGCCTTTCTGAGTACTCAAGGTTTTCGTACCTTGAATCGTGTCGACGATTTCTTCTTGCATTAGTATGTGATGCGTCGCTTCGTGCTCTTCGAGCGGCGTTGCTGGCTGCGATGGCTGAATCTTTCCTTTTCTGTATCTCTATTTTTTCCTTTGCTAGTTGCTTTGCTTGCTGTCTTAGGGCATAGTGATACCCCAGGAGCATGTCCTTGCTGGAATTGGATGGTACTGATGTGCCATTTTCCATAGCTTCCCTTATTATCCTCCATTCGTCAACTGATAGTCAAAAAATTTCCCTTGTTGCGAGGGATTCCGTTGTTTCCCCTTCTGCTAGATGATTTGCTCCTCTGTCGATATTTGCTGGGTTTAGCACTGGGTTGTTGTTTTCGTCGAATTCTTCTGAATTGTCTCCTACAATGGCGAGCACCTGGCATTGTTTGCCGATGTTGCTATCAAAGCTTGAGAAGATCGAGTTACTATCTTCAGAAAGCTCTAACCCTGTCTTCCACGTATCTGTTGACTTGTCTGAGATATCGTCGAGGCAAATCATGAGATCTTCGAGTTGGACTCCGGCATCGAAATTTTCTGTTGTTTCGTCATCCTCTGCGGTTTTTCCTTTTGTACTTCTCCTAAGCTGATCGGCGAGTTTACCTCGCTGGAAGAGCCTTCAGAATATTCCATTGTTGCTACTGTTTCGGGCTTACTCGCCAATGGATCTGGTTCCGTCGAATTCAAGAGGCGGGATGAACCTGATGGTCCGATGAAGATACTCAAACTTCCAATTGTTAACTCCATCTCTTGACTTCCGTCGAGTTCTGCACTACTGTTGGCTAAAAGCGAAAAAGCCGTCGAATTCATGATTCCAACGCCCAAGTTCCCCATGGTCGGCGCCAATTGACTAGGGTTAACTCGACAAATGTCCTAGATGAAGGACTTAGGATCGGGGGAAGAGGGCGTCGGATGAACTCGAAGGTAAGGTTAGTCAAAATAAGTGTGTATCGAAAGTAAACTTGGGTGTTCAACTTGGCTTGCTTTCAATCTGCCCTACACCGTCCCCTCCTGGCCCCTATATATAGGTGGCCAGGTCTCGAGGATCGGGTAGGGTCCAATACGGATTACAATATTGACATACGGTAAGAACTCGTATCTCGACTATCATTACAATTGGGCCTAGCTTAACGGGCCTAAGGGGTACTCAACTAACGGGCTCTATTAACTATACCCTTGTCAGGTGTGGAACCTAATCTATACATGGAGGTTTCCATAATAGTAATTTTTACAATAGATTATATTAAGTTTTTGGATAGTCGTCTTCTCCGGTACTCATATCAATAGAGATAGCATCATTTACAATAATCGATCTTTGACCTATCTTTCGATGACGCTTTCTCCCGGCCTCAACGATGGTGTTGGAGGATTAAAGTTATCTAGATATGGTCCTTCAGATCTTGCTTTGCCGGATCGATATCAGATCTTTTTTCATGGTTGTTGCGAGGATGTTTGTCCTTGCAATATTTATCCCGACTACTACATCTTCGACAATGGTGATTCGTACTCTCAGCTCTCCAACGATGTTGACCAGGCTGTTCGGTTGCTTTTCTCTGGTATACTGGTGTTGGTACTCTTGACGATGATGATTGACTACTTCAATGGTTGCGTGTGCACGTAGTCTTCGCATTGCGGCTCAAATTAAAATTATAAGAGAACCATCGTTTATTATTTTCAGGTCTATGGTTTTGTATCCATCTTCGGCTGCCTTTAGAAAAATATAAGATTGTTGTTAGACATATATAGTCTGCTTCTTGTATTTCCCCGTAGTATAAGGGGTTCTTTGTATATTTCCCACACCTGTACATGTATTGGCCTTTGGCCCCCTGTGAATGTTAGTTGCTCATTCCCAACATGGTATCAGAGCTCTAGGTTTAGCTCCCGCACTGCACACTGCAACTCCGTGCCTCCGGCCGACGATCATCTCGGCTACCACCCATTTTTTTCTCCCAATCCGCTGCAGGCTGCTGTTGCCCCGACCACAATCGGTCGATTCCGGTCATTTCTGAAAAATTCCGGCCGTCGTTGGTGGAGATCCGGCGGATCCCGAGTTGATTCCAGCCGCCTGTCACCGGATCCCCTCGCTCCCGAGCTGATTTCTGCTGCCGGCCGCTGAAGCTTGCCAGCCCGGATCGATTCCAGCTGCAGGCTCGCTGCCGGCCGCTCGACTCCTCCCGTTTTTCTGCAGCCGGTCATCGCTGGCCCGGATCGATTCCAGCTGCAGGCCACCAGATCTGAGCGTTCTGCGCTGGTTTGTGCCGCTCCTGGCCGATTTCTGATCGCTGGTCCCGTTTTTCTGCTTGCTGAGGCGTGCGTGAGGTCAGGCCCTGAAGCACGCAGCCTTCCAGACACAAGTAAGTCTATGTCTGTTCCTGAGCGTTAGAAAAAAAAGGAAAAAGAAGAAGATAGAGAGATTGGTTGCAGCATGGCGTCGTCTTCGTCTGGCTATGTTGCTGTTCCCCGCTGTCCGCTGACTTTTGATGGTACCAACTATGCGGATTTTGCCGCTCACATGCGTGCCCACATGCGCGGTCTTCGGCTTTGGGGTGTTCTTTGTGGCGAGGTCCCCTGTCCGCCGCGCCCCTTGCTCCAGTGGCGCCTACGCCACCGACGCCACCGGTTATTGCCGCTGATGCATCTGAGGCAGACAGGGTTGCCACCAAGACTGCCGATGATGCTGCGGTCGATGCTTATGATCAGCAGGTAGCGGATTTCTCTGAGGCTCTCTCCACTTATCGTGATGCTAAGACTGCTTATACTCAGTGGTGTGATGAGGATGCTCGTGCTGCGGCTGTTCTTACTGCTAGTGTTCTGCCACAGTTTGCCTCTGAGTTCATGGCTCTTCCTACTGCTTATGAGATGTGGAATCATCTTCGCCAGCGGTATCAGCCCTCTGGTGACCCTCTCTATTTGCCTATGGTCCGTCAGGAGCATGCTCTCCAGCAGGGTGATTCCAGTATTGAGGAGTTCTATACACAGAGTTCTGTTATTTGGCGCTAGCTTGACTCTCTCTGCTCTGCTGTCTATGGTACTTGTCCCTGTTGCGGGACTGTGAGGTCTGATCTGGAGTTTCAGCGAGTCTACGAGTTCCTGTCTCGGCTTCGTCCAGAGTTTGAGCAACGACGTTCTCAGTTGATTGCTCGCGGTTGAGTTCCTCTCTCGGTGGTGCTTTCTGAGCTCCGTGCTGAGGAGACCCGTCTTCGTGGTGTTGGCCTACTTGGTGTTCCCTCTGTGCTTGCTGCTCGAGCTCCTCCTGTGTTGACTGCTGCTCCAGGGCTCTCTCGTTCTAGTGCACCACCACTGCTGGCTACTCCTTCTGATGGTATGGGTTGCTTGCCATCCGGTGGTGGTGGTCGATCCTCGCGTGGTGGGAGTCATTCTCGTCCTCCTCGCATTCAGTGTGGCTATTGTCAGAAGCCAGAGCACCCTGAGACTGATTGCTACAAGAAGATGCTAGATATGGGCCGTGCTTCTTCGAGTGGGACTCGACCTCCTTCTTCGGGTCCGTCCCTGTCTGCGCAGGATATTGCGACGCTGAGGCGCATATTGGCTACCTCGGGCTCTTCTTCCTCGACAGGCACTGCTGGTTCTGTGACTGCTGTTTCCCGCACTGAGCAGCCACCATCTCCACAGTCAGGTACTTCCTTGTGGGTCTTGGATTCTGGAGCTTCTTTCCATATGACTTCTGACTCTTCTGTGTTATCCTATCTTCGTTCTCTTGATTTTCCTCTTTTTGTTCTTACTGCCGATGGCACTTCCCTTCCTGTCACCAGCCGTGGCACTCTCTCTACTCCCTCCTTTTCTGTTCCTGATGTTTCTCTTGTTCCTCACCTTACTATGAATCTGCTTTCTGTCGCTCAAACTGCTGACTCTGGTTGTCGCGTTCTCTTTGATGCTGATTCTGTTTCTGTCCAGGATCGTCGCACCCAGCTTCTGGTTGGAGCTGGCCCTCGGCGCCGTGACTCCCCGGGGCTTTGGGATCTTGATTGGCTTCGTCTTCCCTCTGCCGACACCAGCACCACCACTCCTTCCCATGCTCTTGCTACTTCCGTTTCCGCTTCATTTCAGCAATGACATCATCGACTTGGTCATCTTTGTGGTTCTCGCCTATCGTCCTTAGTTCATCGCGGTCTTCTGGGGCCTGTCTCCGGAGATGTTTCGCTTCAGTGTCAGGGTTGTAGACTTGGCAAATAGACTCAGTTACCCTATCCTACTAGTACCTCCGTGTCGGAGCGTCCTTTTGATTTGATAGACTCTGATGTATGGGGCCCGACTCCCTTCGCTTCGAAGGGGGGCCATCGCTACTATGTTATATTTATCGATGATTTCTCTCGCTATGCCTGGCTTTACTTCATGACTTCTCATAGCGAGGTTCTCTCTATATATAAGCGATTTGCTACCATGGTTCATACCCAGTTCTCCATGCCTATTCGTGTTTTTTGAGCTGATTCTGCTGGAGAGTATGTCTCTCAGATGTTGCGAGGTTTTCTCGCTGAGCAGGGGACTCTCACTCAGTTCTCCTGTCCCGGCGCTCATGCTCAGAATGGCGTGGCTGAGCGCAAGCATCGCCATATGCTTGAGATGGCTCGTGCGCTGATGATTGCCGCCTCTCTTCCGCCTCATTTTTGGGCAGAGGCCGTTTCTACCTCCACCTATCTCATTAACCATCAGCCCTCGACTGCCTTACAGGGTGATATTCCTCTAGAGCGTTTGTTTGCTCGCTCCCCTGATTATTTGGCTCTTCGCTCTTTTGGTTGCGTTTGCTATGTTCTTCTGGCCCCTCGTGAGCGCACCAAACTGACCGCTCAGTTTGTTGAGTGTGTGTTTCTTGGCTACAGTGATGAGCACAAGGGCTATCGGTGTTGGGACCCTGTTGGCCGTCGGATGCGCATTTCTTGTGATGTCACATTTGATGAGTCGCGTTCCTTCTATCCGCGTCCCTCCTCTTTGGCTTTCTCGGTGGAGGACATATCTTTCCTATTGTTTCCTAATACACCACCCTCTGTGCCTATTGATCCTCCTTCGCGTCCCCTCCTTGTCGATGCTTCATCTTTCCCACCACCACCCTCCTCCCCATTGCTGCGCCAAGTTGACGGCACCAGAATATTCCTTGTGCGTGGTGAATGACCAGCCCGTTGGGAACCCCAAGAGGAAGGTATGATGAGTATAGCAGCTAGTTTTCCCTCAGTTAAGAAACCAAGGTATGTCGATCTTGGAGAGAAGGGACAATAACGACTGAAGGTGATGCGGACTGGCTTAGTAACACTCCAACAAGGGCGCCGTTTAACGATACTTGTTGACTCGTCTTCGGCCAGTAGCAATGTGGAACCTGCACACAACACAACCAAGTATTTTGTTCCCAACTTGCGATTAGGTTGTCAATCTCACCGGTTTGCTCGAAACAAAGGTTATGAGCGTATCGAGTGGAAAATAGTAGAAGTATGCGAGTAAAGTAAACAGTGCGAGTAAAGTAAACAGGTGATAGCAATATGATGGAAATAGGACCGGGGTCCACAGTTCACTAGTGGTGTCTCTCCATAAGATAAATAACACATGCTGGGTAAACAAATTACAATTGGGCAATTGATAGAATAAAGATAAACGTGATATGTCAAGAAGATCACTATGAGATTTACTCTGGGCATTACAACAAAATACATAGACCGCCATCCAACTGCATCTATGACTAATAATCCACTTGTGGCGAATCAATCCGAGAACTCCACAAGTATTAAGTTGCGAACAACAGATAATTGCATTAAGCAAAGTGTGTAATGTAAACAAAGCATATGCCCTTGAGCATATGAATGTTGTTTTCTCCCTAGTAGCAACAGCACATCTACAACCTTAGAGGTTTCTGTCACTCCCCCAGGTTAAATAGAGGCATGAACCCACTATCGAGCATAAATACCCCCTCTTGGAGTCACTAGCAACTACTCGGCCAAGATAGCTACTAACAACGGAGAGCATGCAAGATCATAAACAACATAGAGATAACAAAAGATATAATTCAGTACAGCAACTCAATCATAACACCAATATTCATCGGATCCCAACAAACCAAACATGTAGAATTACATAACGGTGATCTCAATCATGTAGGGCAGCTCATGAGATCTAAACATGAAGCACATGGTGGAGAAGACAACCATCTAGCTACTGCTATGGACCCATAGTCCAAGGTAGACTACTCACTCATCGCTCCGGAGGCAAGCATGGCGATGAAGAAGACCTCCGGTGGCGATTCCCCTCTCGAGCAGGGTGCCGGGAAGAGCTTCTGGACCCTCCCGATCTTTGGGTCGACGGCGGCAGTGGATCGCGATGTGTTCTAGAAAAGTGATCGGGTACTTAGGTTTTTCCCGTCGGGGGGTCTTTATAGGCGAAGGGGCGATGCCAGAGGTGGCCCCAGGCCTCCTCACGCCAGGGCGGCACGGCCAGGGGCTGGGTCGCGCCAGCCCTGCATGAGGGCGGCCTGTGGCCCCTCTCCTTCTTCTCTTCGGATGACTGGAAGCTCCCGGACAAAATAAGACTTCAGGAACTTGTTTCGTCCAATTCCGAGAATATTTCCTGTGTATCACTTCTGAAACACAAAAAATAGCAGAAAACAGGGAACTGGCATTGTGGCGACTTGTTAATAGGTTAGTTCCGGAAAATGCATAAAAGTGCCACGAAGTGTAACGAAACAGTAGGCAAATGGTGTAAAAACAAGCATGAAGCATAAAAAATTATAGATACGTTGGAGACGTATCAAGCATCCCCAAGCTTAACTCCTGCTCGTCCTCGAGTAGGTAAGTGATAACAAAAGAATAATTTTTGAGGTGACATGCACCTACACAATCTTGATCATATATGTAAGCATTTATGAGCTGGGATCAAAAGAACTTAAAACATGGGCATGAAGATATAATCTTGACAATAAGAACTTAGCAACCATGTTGTAAACATGCAAATGAACACAAACAAAAGATCATGAAAATGAAACAATGAAAGTCAAACGTGTGTTCAAATCATAAGGAAAAACATACAAATGGTTTTCAGCTTGTCCTTCGAAGAGAGCAAAACATAAATGCATAGGACACTTTCAAGTTTAAGAGGGCGACTAGATACAAATAATTTGAGAACAAGTGGAACCAACAATATGAATCAATCAATGAAAAATTTGGAACAATGCACATTATACTAAGAATGACAACTATGCTCTCTTAATGGTGCATAAAGATAGAAGGTGGTGACTCAACATAAAAGTAGAAGCAAGACCCTTCGCAGAGGGAAGCAATGATTCCAAGTTTTATAACCTTCAAAAATTATGGTACTTACCGGCTTTGAGCTCTCATTGCCCCCATCATAAGCATCTTGAATGGTTAAAGTTAATGCGAGAACAATTATGATGCATATGCTTGACAAATCATAAGTTGAAAACCTCGTGTCCCGTGAATACGAGTACCCCAAACCTCATGCTACTTTACTTAGAGTCCCAAGCAAGGCTCTTGTCATTGTAAATATATGCATATCATTGAGAACCGCCAATGGGGTACCTCCGTGCCCGATGACATGGAACAAGCCCACATCAAAATGACAGGACAAGCAGACAATGAACACCTCGACATCTCTTTTATTTGCCATTTGTTTAGCTTTTTATTGTGAGATGCGTCGTCGAATGTTCACCATGGGTATGCTGCAAATTTCCACCATGAATTATGCATGGCTTAGATTAGCGGCCCGGCATTTCCCTAACACATATACAAACTCCATGATCCCCACAAGATTCCCAATTCATTTCACACCGCGGGCATCCATAAACAAAAGATCACGATATCAACTCAAATAAGAAGTGCAATGTTGAAAGCTTGCCCATGACTGCATGGCTGGACTAGTCTCCAACTTATAACTTGCAAGCATAACAACTCAACATAAGAGACCACAATGTCAAATTTTTAAGAACAGGAAAAAGTAAAGTGTGCCTTCCGGTTCGTGAGAGCTTTACTGACCGAATTTCGCATAACACTGGTAAGAGTTTAATTTGAAGAGAAAATAAAAGCAAGTCAAATTTACTTGGAATAGCAAATTGCTAGTAGGTATGTATGGTGGAAACTTTGGCAAACTTTGGCTTTTAGGAGTTGGATACACGAGTAGAGCTAATACTCAGTACAAGGCGAGGGCTAGCAAAAGACTGGGAGCGACCAACTAAGAGAGCAATAATGGCCATAATCATGCAAAGCGACATTAAAAGAAGCATAAGATGGCATCAAAAGTCAAAAACTAAATGATCATAGAGGCTAATGGCGACTTTGTAACAGTCTAACATGTGTGAGCATGCGCCAAGTCAACCCAAATAAAGCATCAAGGAGAAAACCAAAATAATGCTTCTATACAATAAAAACAACGCATGATTTTTTCGAAGGCTCATTAAGCAATCTCAGTTATTTGAGACAAGTCATGCTACAGCAAAACCACTAAGCATATTATCAAAAAGACATCAAGCATGACATGAAAAAGCCTAAGCCGCAGTCTACATAAGCTCCTTCTTGTACCACTATTTTGCATAAAGCTTTTTCTCTTTTCCAACACCATTTGAAATTTTTAAACACACCTCTTTTGATAAAAACCAATAAAGATCAGAGGCAAAAATACACCTTGATGAAAAGATATGACAAGGTCTGAACGCAAATCAAGGTGAAAACGAAAACCAAAAGCAGTAGCGGAAAAAGAAGAACACCCGGTGAAATTGTAAGAATGAAAAACGGAGTGTTCTTGGCAAATGAAAAGCAAGGCAACTTCTCCAAAGGAAATTTGTTGGGGTCCAACCATTTATTGCAGCAAACAAAACTAAACTAACTAAGAAAACTAAAACAACTGACGCTCCAAGAAAAACACATAGTGCATGAAGCAATAAAAATATAGCGTCTTGAAAGGTGACCTGATATTTGCCGATGAAGAAGGGGTGCCTCGGGGGCATCCCCAAGCTTTGACGCTTGTACTTCTTGGATATTTCTTGGGGTGATGCATGGGCATCCCCAAGCTTGAGCTTTTGTCCATTCTTCAACTCATCTCATTATTCTCCAATCCCTACACTTGAAAACTTCCTTCATACAAAACTAAACACAATTCTATTAGCAACATTAGTGTAGCATAACATATAATCAACCTCTTTTTGCTTCAGGTTTCAACTCAAAACCACCACATATATAGCAAATACTACTGTAGCAACTTCCCCAAAAGTTCCATGATCAAAAGAACTCAAAAGAAAGCGATAAAGTGGCAAACACAAATATTGGCAGAAATCTGTCAAAACAGAACAGCCGACAAAGGACGAATTTTTTAGGGGTTTTCTGTTGCTCAAATCAAAAAGTGTTCAACTAATAAAAGTTTGGATATAACCTAGGGCATATGCACAAGAAATCGCAGGTCCAAAAGATATACAGAGAATTTATACGAATTTTTACGGTACAGCACCGAAAACTGTTTCAGGACAGCAACATCCCCAAATCTTTACCTCACTCGAATTAGAGGCTTCTCTTGGCACAAAAACAAAATAAACAAGATAAGGAGTGGTCATTACAGTAGTAATGACTTCCAAGACTCAAATAAAATAAAAATTACTGAAAATAAAACATTGGGTTATCTCCCAAGAGTGCTTTTCTTTAACGCCTTTGAGCTAGGCGCAGAAAATTGCGAATCAAGTAATATCAAGTGATGAAGCATCACTTACCTCAGTAGGCACTTTGGAAGTTCCCGAAGATGATTCAACCTGCAAGTCACCCTTAGTGGAACTAAGAGTCTTACCAATTTTAAGAACATGTTGAGATTTAAGCGCAGAAACCTTGGGAACATACATAAATTTTTGCTCTTTTCCAACAAACACTTTCTCTTTCTTAAATTTAAGAGAAGAGAAGATTAAACTAAGAGTTTCCATAGACTCCTCTAGTTTACCAATCTTTAAATTTTGATTATCAAGAGTAGTGCTAGCCTATAAAATGGTAATTCTCGTACCAATATTTTCTATTAATTCACTAACTCGGCTAGCATTTTCTAGGATACTTGGCAAACTTTTCTCTAAAGAGCTAAGCCTTTCTACCACCTCCTCTAAGGTGGTCTCAGTTTTAGCAACATGAATAGGTGGTATTCCCACTAAACTTTCAATTATAGTGCATGCTTCTCCAGCGGGAGTACCCAGAAAATTACCTCCTGTAAGAGTATCGAGAACATACCTATTCCAACTAGATATACCAACATAAAAATTTCTAAGGAGGATCGTGGTAGAGTGCTTTTTGGTACACCTATGATGAGCATTGTTAATACGATACCAAGCATCTTTTAAACTTTCTCCCCCTTGTTTATTAAAACTATGAACTTCTACTTCAGGATTACTCATTTTAGCAAAACGAAAGTAAACAAGTAAAAACAACTACCAAGGATTCTAATTTTTTTTGGGTTTTTGATATAAAACGATGCAGGTAAAATAAATAAAGTAAAGCAAAACAATAACAAAGTAAAGGATGTGCGTGCGAAAACTCCCCTCGCAGAAGTCTTCCAATCTCCCCGGCAACGGCGCCAGAAAAGAAGCTGCTGCACCAAGTTGACGGCACCAGAATATTCCTTGTGCGTGGTGAATGACCAGCCCGTTGGGAACCCCAAGAGGAAGGTATGATGAGTATAGAAGCTAGTTTTTCCTCAGTTAAGAAACCAAGGTATGTCGATCCTGGAGAGAAGGGACAATAACGACTGAAGGTGATGCGGACTGGCTTAGTAACACTCCAACAAGGGCGCCGTTTAACGATACTTGTTGACTCGTCTTCGGCCAGTAGCAACGCGGAACCTGCACACAACACAACCAAGTACTTTGTTCCCAACTTGCGATGAGGTTGTCAATCTCACCGGTTTGCTTGAAACAAAGGTTATGAGCGTATCGAGTGGAAAACAGTAGAAGTGTGCGAGTAAAGTAAACAGGTGATAGCAATATGATGGAAATAGGACCGGGCTCCACAGTTCACTAGTGGTGTCTCTCCATAAGATAAATAACACATGCTGGGTAAACAAATTACAGTTGGGCAATTGATAGAATAAAGATAAATGTGATATGTCAAGAAGATCACTATGAGATTTACTCTGGGCATTACAACAAAATACATAGACCGCCATCCAACTGCATCTATGACTAATAATCCACTTGTGGCGAATCAATCCGAGAACTCCACAAGTATTAAGTTGTGAACAACAGATAATTGCATTAAGCAAAGTGTGTAATGTAAACAAAGCATATGCCCTTGAGCATATGAATGTTGTTTTCTCCCTAGTAGCAACAGCACATCTACAACCTTAGAGGTTTCTGTCACTCCCCCAGGTTAAATAGAGGCATGAACCCACTATCGAGCATAAATACCCCCTCTTGGAGTCACTAGCAACTACTCGGCCAAGATAGCTACTAACAACGGAGAGCATGCAAGATCATAAACAACATAGAGATAACAAAAGATATAATTCAGTACAACAACTCAATCATAACACCAATATTCATCGGATCCCAACAAACCAAACATGTAGAATTACATAACGGTGATCTCAATCATGTAGGGCAGCTCATGAGATCTAAACATGAAGCACATGGTGGAGAAGACAACCATCTAGCTACTGCTATGGACCCATAGTCCAAGGTAGACTACTCACTCATCGCTCCGGAGGCAAGCATGGCGATGAAGAAGACCTCCGGTGGCGATTCCCCTCTCCGACAGGGTGCCGGGAAGAGATTCTGGACCCTCCCGATCTTCGGGTCGACGGCGGCGGTGGATCGCGATGTGTTCTGGAAAAGTGATCGGGTACTTAGGTTTTTCCCGTCGGGGGGTCTTTATAGGCGAAGGGGCGATGTCAGAGGTGGCCCCAGGCCTCCTCACGCCAGGGTGGCGCGACCAGGGGCTGGGCCGCGCCAGCCCTGCGTGAGGGCGGCCTGTGGCCCCTCTCCTTCTTCTCTTCGGATGACTGGAAGCTCCCGGACAAAATAAGACTTTAGGAACTTGTTTTGTCCAATTCCGAGAATATTTCCTGTGTATCACTTCTGAAACACAAAAACAGCAGAAAACAGGGAACTGGCACTGTGGCGACTTGTTAATAGGTTAGTTCCGGAAAATGCATAAAAGTGCCACGAAGTGTAACAAAACAGTAGGCAAATAGTGTAAAAACAATCATGGAGCATAAAAAATTATAGATACGTTGGAGACGTATCAAGCATCCCCAAGCTTAACTCCTGCTCGTCCTCGAGTAGGTAAGTGATAACAAAAGAATAATTTTTGAGGTGACATGCACCTACACAATCTTGATCATATATGTAAGCATTTGTGAGCTGGGATCAAAAGAACTTAAAACATGGGCATGAAGATATAATCTTGACAATAAGAACTTAGCAACCATGTTGTAAACATGCAAATGAACACAAACAAAAGATCATGAAAATGAAACAATGAAAGTCAAATGTGTGTTCAAATCATAAGAAAAAACATACAAATGGTTTTCAGCTTGTCCTTCAAAGAGAGCAAAACATAAATGCATAGGACACCTTCAAGTTTAAGAGGGCGACTAGATACAAATAATTTGAGAACAAGTGAAACCAACAATATGAATTAATCAATGAAAACTTTGGGACAATGCACATTATACTAAGAATGACAACTATGCTCTCTTAATGGTGCATAAAGATAGAAGGTGGTGACTCAACATAAAAGTAGAAGAAAGACCCTTCGCAGAGGGAAGCAGTGATTGCAAGTTTTATAACCTTCAAAAATTATGGTACTTACCGGCTTTGAGCTCTCATTGCCCCCATCATAAGCATCTTGAATGGTTAAAGTTAATGCGAGAAAAATTATGATGCATATGCTTGACAAATCATAAGTTGAAAACCTTGTGTCCCATGAATACGAGTACCCAAACCTCATGCTACTTTACTTAGAGTCCCAAGCAAGGCTCTTGTCATTGTAAATATATGCATATCATTGAGAACCGCCAATGGGGTACCTCCGTGCCCGATGACATGGAACAAGCCCACATCAAAATGACAGGACAAGCAGACAATGAACACCTCGACATCTCTTTTATTTGCCATTTGTTTAGCTTTTTATTGTGAGATGCGTCCTTAGTTCATCGCGGTCTTCTGGGGCCTGTCTCCGGAGATGTTTCGCTTCAGTGTCAGGGTTATAGACTTGGCAAACAGACTCAGTTACCCTATCCTACTAGTACCTCCGTGTCGGAGCGTCCTTTTGATTTGATACACTCTGATGTATGGGGTCCGACTCCCTTCGCTTCGAAGGGGGGCCATCGCTTCTATGTTATATTTATCGATGATTTCTCTCGCTATGCCTGGCTTTACTTCATGACTTCTCGTAGCGAGGTTCTCTCTATATATAAGCGATTTGCTACCATGGTTCATACCCAGTTCTCCATGCCTATTCATGTTTTTCGAGCCGATTCTGCTGGAGAGTATGTCTCTCAGATGTTGCGAGGTTTTCTCGCTGAGTAGGGGACTCTCGCTCAGTTCTCCTGTCCCGACGCTCACGCTCAGAATGGCGTGGCTGAGCGCAAGCATCGCCATATGCTTGAGACGGCTCGTGCGCTGATGATTGCCGCCTCTCTTCCGCCTCATTTTTGGGCAGAGGCTGTTTCTACCTCCACCTATCTCATTAACCGTCAGCCCTCGACTGCCTTACAGGGTGATATTCCTCTAGAGCGTTTGTTTGCTCGCTCCCCTAATTATTTGGCTCTTCGCTCTTTTGGTTGCGTTTGCTATGTTCTTCTGGCCCCTCGTGAGCGCACCAAACTGACCGCTCAGTCTGTTGAGTGTGTGTTTTTTGGCTACAGTGATGAGCACAAGGGCTATCGGTGTTGGGACCCTATTGGCCGTCGGATGCGCAGTTCTTGTGACGTCACGTTTGATGAGTCGCGTTCCTTCTATCCGCGTCCCTCCTCTTCGGCTTTCTCGGTGGAGGACATATCTTTCTAGTTGTTTCCTGATACACCACCCCTTGTGCCTATTGATCCTCCTTCGCGTCCCCTCCTTGTCGATGCTTCATCTTTCCCACCGCCACCCTCCTCCCCATCGAGTCCTTCTCCTTTCCCTTCCGACCCTCCACCCACCTCTACGTTGTCTCCTTTTCCCTTCCACTATTCTCGTCGCTCTCATGTCTCCGATGCGTCTTCTTCTTCTTCGTCTGATATGCCTTCTTTCTCTGATGAGATGACTCCTCCTCTTCCTGCTCGTCAGCGTCGTCCCCCTGATCGCTACTCTCCTAGTCACTATGGTCTTTCTGTTGCCCTCGAGCCGACTTCTTACCGGGATGCTTAGTGCCATCCCGAATGGCAGCTTGCCATGGCCGAGGAGATTGCTGCGCTTGAGCGCACTGGTACTTGGGATCTTGTCTCTCCACCTCCCGGTGTTCGTCCCATCACATGCAAGTGGGTTTACAAGATTAAGACTCGCTCCGATGGATCTCTTGAGCGCTACAAACCGCGTCTTGTGGCTCGTGGCTTCCAACAGGAGCAGGGTCATGATTATGATGAGACCTTTGCACCCGTGGCTCACATGACCACCGTGCGCACTCTTCTTGCCGTGGCCTCTGTTCGCCACTGGTCTGTGTCTCAGCTTGATGTTCAGAACGCATTTCTCAATGGTGAGTTGCGTGAGGAGGTCTACATGCAGCCTCCTCCAGGGTACTCTGTCCCTAATGGCATGATTTGTCGCCTTCGGCGCTCTCTTTATGGCCTGAAACAGGCCCCTCGCGCCTTGTTTGAGCGATTCGCCTCCGTCGTGATAGCTGCCGGTTTCTCCCCTAGCGCTCATGATCCCGCGCTGTTTGTTCACACTTCTCCTCGAGGCCGGACCCTTATCCTCCTCTATGTTGATGATATGATTATCACTGGCGATGATTCTGAGTATATTGCCTTTGTTAAGGCCCGTCTTCACGAGCAGTTCCTTATGACTGATCTTGGTCCTCTTCGCTACTTTCTTGGGATTGAGGTTTCCTCCACTTCGGATGGCTTTTATATCTCCCAGGAAAAGTATATCCAGGATCTTCTTGCTCATGCTGCTCTTGGTGAAGAGCGCACTGTTGAGACTCCTATGGAGCTCAATGTCCAGCTTCGTCCTTCTGATGGTGACCCTCTTTCTGATCCCACGCGCTATCGCTATCTTGTTGGGAGCCTTGTTTATCTTGCTGTCACTCGACCCGATATATCCTATCCGGTTCATATTCTGAGTCAGTTTGTCTCTGCTCCTACCTCGGTTCACTATAGTCATCTCCTCCGTGTTCTTCGCTATCTTCGAGGCACGATCACCCGTCGTCTCTTTTTCCCTTCCTCCGGCTCCTTACAGCTCCAGGCCTACTCTGATGCTACATGGGCTAGTGATCCTTCGGATCGCCGCTCGCTTTCCGCCTACTGTGTGTTTCTTGGTGGTTCTCTCATTGCATGGAAGACAAAGAAACAGACCGCCGTCTCCCGCTCCAGTACAGAGGTTGAGTTGAGAGCTATGGCCAGTTTGACCGCCGAGGTGATTTGGTTACGATGGTTATTGGAGGATTTTGGTGTGTCTGTCACTACACCGACTTCCCTATTGTCAGACAGTACAGGTGCTATCAGCATTGCGCGAGATCTGGTGAAGCATGAGCTCAGCAAACACATAGGTGTTGATGCCTTCTTTGTGTGCACTGCTGTGCAGGATCAGATTCTCGCTCTTGGGTATGTGCCTTCCGAATTGCAGTTGGCAGATTTCTTCACGAAGGCCCAGACCCGCTCGCAGCATAGCTTCTTTCTCTCCAAACTCAGTGTTGTTGATCCACCATGAGTTTGAGGGGGGGGGGGGGGGTGTTAGACATGTATAGTCTGCTTCTTGTATTTCCCCGTAGTATAAGGAGCTCTTTGTATATTTCCCACACTTGTATATGTATTGGCCTTTAGCCCCCTGTGAATGTTAGTTGCTCATTCCCAACAATTGTATCATGGAAGAAGAAAGAGTTTGAAGACCTCAAAGATTTGCTAGTTTCTTTCGAACTTTATTTTATATAAAAGTGAAAGTCAGCTTGTGTATCTCTACATGTACTATATGTTACTATGAATATATATGTGGTACTGATCGTCAAAAAAATCGATTGCTTTCCTTGATCATTAGAAAAAAAACTCCGAGTTGTTCATGTGGGGATATGTTTTCCCCCGGTGACCATTAGAAATAAAACTCAGAGTTGTAGCCAGAAGAGGAGACCAGGGAGGCACCGCCTAAGCCATCAGATTCAGAGGGGGGCAGAACCTCGCCAGCCATCAGAAAAGCTACCCGGCGGCGAGCGCCATCACTGATCCTCACGGGCTTCGCCTGATCTTTACCATGATAGTGAGTTTCCTGTCCTCGCCTTCCGCTATTTCTCTTTTCCTGACGGAATTCTTCCCCTCTAGACCATCTAGATAGTACATTCGCTAAAAAAAATTAGGCTGTCTTGAGATAGCGTCTTTGAAACGTAGGATAGTTGAATAGTTTAGATTGTAGTAGTAGCAATCAGCAATCAACTTGGATTTGTTTCCATGACAATGCAGGTTGTTCGAGAAGATTGGCTTGGCCGCTTACCTGACGATATTTTGGTTAACATCCTTGACAGACTCAATGTCCGGGAGGCTGCAAGAACCAGTGTCCTCGCCCGGCGGTGGCTGCATCTCCCTGATATGCTCTCTCGTCTCACCATATATGTTGGGGACTTCGTGTCTGATTACACATGTCTCGAAGAAGAAATTGTACGATGCAATGCAAGTGTGGTTGAAGCCACAAAGAGCATCCTGCAGGGGCGAATCTCACGTTATAGCGATGGGTTCAGCTGACACCAATGATCGCACCCGAATCAGGAAAGGGGTACGCGTTAATCCTGTCTCTGACCCCAGCCCAAAACAAAGACTGACCCCATCTCAGCCTACTTTTTCTTTTTGAACAAATCTCAGCCCACTTAAACAAAGCATAAGTCCTGTGGTAATAGGCAGCTGAGGATATAATGCTTGGAAATCCAAATACTAAACGACGGCCCATGGTCCAGACGAGACTACCCTGAGATGTCTAATTCCAATCGGTAGTTCGTATGCAGCTAGCCATATCGAGAAACAGCTCGGGCATCGCCTCCAATCCCTAGTGCCGCACCCAAAAAAAAACCAATTACTCGCCACAACTCAACACGATTGATTGCCTCCGAGTCCGGCAGCCGGTGGGGACTCCGGACGAACCGACGACAGTGACAGCCTACGCTGACGGAGATTGCATCTCCTCTGCACCTCTAGGTAATCACTAGTGAATCCACCTCTAGGGCATGGGTTAGGGATCATTTTGTGTAGAGTAATCACTAATCAATCTAGTCTAAAAATCATATTATATTTTCATTGATTTTTCCAGATCATGGATCCTTTTGTGAGGGCATAGGAAAAAAAATTGTGATTTGAGTGACATTGGTGATCTTGATAAATCATTTGTAGACACAAATAAGAAGAAGCATGTATCTTTTCCTATAGTCTAGTCCGACGCGGATTTGCTAGCCACCCGGCTAGCTGTGCATACCACCGCAGCCGTTGGATGATGGGGAGCACATGCTCACCGGGATCACATCTTGGAAATGCCACCGTTAGCTTGTAGTGGTCTCCGTCCATCCAATAGAGAATGGTTTTTGTTTTTTGTGTACCTGTGGCCATGCATGCACCAACATGTTTTGGAAAGTTTTCATGTGTTGTTGGAAAGTTTTCAAAAGCTACACCGGCCTGTAAAGTCCTATTGTACTTTTTGGAAAGTTTTCAAAAGCTAAATTTTGCCGCATAGCCTACAACAAACATGTTTTGTTTTCTTTTTTAGAAGCCGGTAGATGCATACCACCCGTTCGCTAAAGTTTCAACAAAAAAGGCATGGCTCCATATCAAAAAGATGAACAAAAACAACACAAAAAGAAAGCGGGTGAGACGAACCTTCTATTGAACGGCCGGAATATGCTGGGGTTTTGGATAAGACGGTTGTTAGTAGGGTGCGGATGAGCTCTTGATCTTTTTTGGTTTTGTGTTCGATGGGGGTAGGAAAATGTTGTAGAAAGACAAACAGATGGCGCTCCAAACGTATGGGCGCGATTGGAACAAAGAAAACAAAAGTTGTTGGAACCTTTGTAGGGGGAGAGAGAAAGTTTTGGAAAGTTTTCAAAAGATGGCAGTGTGTTCGCATGCATGCAAAGAAAACAAAAAATAATGGCAAACTTTGGGAAAGAAAACAAAAGTTGGCGTGTGACTAGTATCAAGCGAGTGTGACATCCGCATGCATGAAATGAAAAACAAAACCAAGAGCGCATCTGTGGTGGCGTGGAGGAGAAAAGAAAACAAAAGATGAATGATGCATGTTGTGCTCTCTATATAACGGCGTTAGTGGCCGGTGTGTTAGAATTAGAGACCAATGTACTGCATGTGCTAGATCCAATGGTGAGATGCATATGCACAGCTATCATGGTGGCTATCCCACTATTTCCCTAGTCTATATACTGCTCAAGCGAGTGATAATTTTGTCGATTGCCACGGCGTGGACGTTGCGTGTTGCGGAATAAAATGGGTGAGAAATTCATAAGTGATTGTTTCATCTGCTTTGTGGAGAAAGATATGTTTCCAACTATTAGTAAGGAAGACCTAATTGATCGCATGAAAAATGTTAAAAAATCAAGAATTGAAGTTGAATAATTTGAGTTAATCTAGTCATATGTTTCTTTTGTAAATACATCTATTGCCTTCAATTATTTACATGAAATTTTTGTGAGTAGAAAGTGTATAACATGTTTAGTTTACTGTCTCCATACTCCAGGATGGTACATATGAGGCTTTATAGTAGTCGACCCCATCGCCAAATGTTTCTAGATTCGCCCCTGGCATCCTGGCACGCAGGGTTTCAGGCACAAACAAGGTCCGCTCCATGTGCATGACGTTCTTCTTGAGAGAAGATGACAGCATATCCATTGGGAATGCAGTTGGGCACTTCATGGCGTTCCATTCGGTTGATATAGAATTAAAAGTTTTTACAGATAAGGAGTACACTAGTTGCGAGGTGGATGATATCATCGAGTTCGGGAGACGATTCAGGTCATTCTTTGATGCTTGTCCAATTTTTTTTTTCTGGTGTCACACGCCTCTACCTAGAGAATTTGACATTTGGTGAATCGGACATCACTAATGTCCTCATCACATGCAAGGGACTAAAGCATCTTAACCTGTGTTATTGTGATCCCGCGGAAGGGACCATTATGAGAGTTGATCATTCTCAACTCAGTGAGCTTCATATTTATGCTACTTGTTTTGAAAAAGTCGAGCTCATCTCGCTCCCAAAACTCACATGGATTGTCTTTCGGGGCTGGTACCTCCAATGTCCATTGTTTCTGGGTCATGTCCCATTGCTTGAGACTGTTAGCCTCAGCGCTATCAATCTTAGTTATTACGAGATGGTCAAGTTAAGTGAGAATTTTGGCGCTACCTCTCCTCGATACCTGTGGCTGGGATTTGAATGCGAAAAGGTACCTCATGACAGATCTTTTTGCTAGCTATTTTTGTTGCTTGAGTTCTCTCTCTCTCTCTGCTCATCTCATCCTGTGTTGCATGCAGATATGGATTCAACCAGAAAGTGTGACGAAAAGGCTGGCAACTATGTTCCGTCAACTAACGTTTGTGCATCTAGATAAAATTCCTGAAGGGTGTGATCTCACATGGACATTGTTCATTCTTGAAGCTGCGCCAAACCTGAAGGAGCTCTACTTGACGGTATCTTAAGCTCTCATTTTAAAATTTGGGAGCTTTTGTTGCTGCAAAAATCAATTACTCGGTTATATTTACCTTTGCCATCCTATGGTGCAGGTATGGGATCACCTGTGTGTAATGCAAACCAACGAGGAGGAAAGGAGGGCAATCTCGTATAGCGAGAAGAAGGGTGTCGATTGGAAATCACCTGCATCTGATTTTCAGCAACATAGTCTGGCCACACTCGTCATCTTTGGTTTCAGTCTGACTGCATGGTTAGCTACGTTAGACGTGTCATGGAAGCGGCTGTGAATCTGAAGGATATGTGTTCCTGTACCATAGGCTGAACTGCGACAAGTGCAAGAATAGCGATACCCTCAACAGGCCGTTGAAGTATCCGTCTAACGAGGACGAGAAAAGTACAGTGCTTAAGGAGCTGACCAGGCAGATCAACTCGTTTGCCACAATTCACTTCCCCGATGGCAATGTAATAAGGGCTGATCAACTAGCAAAAATGGGTATTCTTCCAAATCTGGGAGGTTGATGAGTCCAGGAATTTGTTTGCTGCCATTATATTTCTTCCTTAAGGTTATTAGACTTGAAGCACATGGTTTGGACTTTAATAAGCTGGTGTATCCTTGTTACAATATACTTTGTATGAAGGTTACTGTTAGTCCCCCCGTGTGTCTGTTAAACGAGGCTTAGTGCTAATACTCATTCAATTTACTATAATTAACAAATAATTGAAATATGAATTATACTATTTGACTCACAATTGATAGAAGTTTTATACTCCCTCTAGTCCAAAATATTTGTCTGAAAATGCATATATCTAGATGCATTTTAGGGTGTAGGCTAATTTATTTGACGCCAAGTATTTTGAATGGGAGGCAGTATAAATTTAACTTGCATATTTTGTTGATTAAATTGCCGAACAAAGCTAAGCTAGGCTTAACATACGAAGTCACCTTATTTAAATAACACACACTATGCCATTTAGTTATAGCGATTGTCACGTACTCCCTTCGTACATAATTTCTGTCGTGATTTGCATTAATTTTTTAAATTAAAATCACGACAAATATTATGAAATGAGGTGAGTAGAAATAAATCCTCCCGTAAGATCACCCGGGGCAAATTGGACCTGTTTAATTCAATGATCTGTATAGGAATTTTGTAGAAGTAAATCCTGTAAGAATTTGTTTATGATGATTTTTTTTTGCAAGAATTCAGATCTATTATAGTTCACAGGAAGTAGAAAGTGCCCTAAACTTAATAAAATTTACATCAAGATTTTTGGACTACCTAATGACTGCTACTGCCGCCAGCATGAGCCACCGACACATTGTTGTCGCTGCTCTACTACTGGAGCCGACCTAACGTTGTTCATGACAGTTGAGAAGTCTTCGTGCATGTGCCCCTAAGGACCAGCGCTCTAGAACTGAAGTCGTTGCCATTGGACATTTGAATTGATCTGAATCTTCTGACACTAACTCGTAACACACATAAATTGAACTTTGAACACATGTAGACTAAAGTAGATCCACTACTTCATGTGAGCAGTGACCATACGATTCCCCGCCCTCCTCAACATGATCGGTGAGATTGCCACCAGCAAGGTGGATGATGAGGCGGATCTACCTTATTCTTGTCCCACAAAGCACCATGATAGCCACCATAGTGTTGCTCTCGGTTGACAAACCTCTAAGTTTAGGGATCTTAGTACATCGCGGAGCGTAGGTCCGATGTCCCCACCCCATCCCGCCGCTAGAGCAGCAATCAAAGGAGGCGGGACCGTCGATTTCCTGTCGGAGATGAGACAAATGGTGGCAGCGCCCGCCGCCACCTCTCTATCTTTCGCTGCCGGGAATAAAACATTTCGTTAGAGGTATGGGATGTACATCGATGATTGATTTGTAGAATTGATTATCATAGGAATGTTTTTTAAGGAATCTTCTGCGGTAGATTTCACAGGAAATCTAACATCCACAAATACCTTTTTTTAACCCTTTGCTTTTTCCTATGGTGGAATTGAACAAATTATGGTTCATATAAATTCCTACGGAATTAAAGTGGGCATGACATAGCATTCCTACATTTTTATGGTTCCTACGATTTTTTATTCAACTAATCAAACAGGCCCTCAGGCTCTAACAAATTCTGGAGGAAGGAAACAAATAGGTATAGCAGTACCGAGAAATCGTGATAGGCAGCGGCAGGCCGCGGGCACTACAATCTACAATTCCAAGTCCGCACTGCGCGTGAGCGAGCACGACACGCCAACCCTGAGCTTTTTGTTTTGAGTAGATTGTAAAGAAACAAGAGACAATCACGAGAGTAAAATCTGTAGTCTTTATTGATGATTGATGGACCTTATATACAATCTGAAGAGACACAAATAGGTCGGTTTCTGGAGGAGGCGTCGCTCCGGAACAGAGCGTCGGTTCCATCGTGGAACCGCTGTGCAGTTAGGAAGCGGGGATTAACCCCTTAATAACCATAAAGGTTATTTATTTCTAACACTCCCCCTAATCACCGCTTGATTATATAAACATCCATTATCTTGATTAAGACTCCTCCAAAAACCCTGTGGGAAAAATATGAGGAGCAGTGTGAATGATATGTTGCTAAAACTCCTTTAAACCCAGTGGGTAAATAAGGAGAAAATGGTGCAACATATAATGGTTGGATATGCTGTTAAAACTCCTTCAAACCCAGCGGGGAAATAAGGAGAAAATGATACAGCACATAAAGATTATTGCCTCTGTGTTAACTCTATATGAGAAAAACCTTATAAAAGGGAAAAACCCATAGAATTTAGAGGACAATTTATATGTCGTGTATACTTTCCTAAAAACCCCTGTGGGGATAACAGAAAGTATGACATATGATCTTGTGTTGGTATTACCTCATTAAAAACCTTGATGAGAACCTGGATAGTAAACTCATAAAGGAAAAAAGAGTGTAATATGATGCTTTGAATAGGAGTAGTTCAGGAAGATACTCCCCCTGATTCTTGCAAATCGTGAAGCCGTCGAATACCAATTCCATGAAAATATTTCTGGAATATGAAAGCTGGTAGAGACTTCATGAATAGATCAACGATGTTATCTCATGATTTGACTCGCAAGATGTTTATTCTCCGGCTCTTATGGAGCTCATGGAGATAAAACAATTTAGAGGCAATATGCTAAATGATATTGCTCTCGATGTATCCTATTTGCATCCATGCAACACAAGCAACATTATCTGTGTAGATAATGGTTGATGATTCAAGAGAACCAATACCACATGACTCATGTATGTGGTCTATCATTCCGTAAAGCTACACGTGTAACGTGGCTTTGTATTCCAGAATGATTGGTAGGTGAAGTCACCAAAGTCTGTTTCGAAGACATCAATGGAGCGACACTTCCTCCATGTAGGTACACATTATGGGGATCATTCAAGTAGCCAACATCAGTGTATCCTGATGATATTGGAGTTCAGATTTCTCTGAAATTACCAGAATAGGTCAAGTAATGTGTGGTGCCTTGGAGATATCGGAAGATATTCTTGATTCCCAACCAGTTGTTTTGATGGGTCCAATGGCACTAGGATATGGAACTTCAAGTCCCAACATCCCTTCTACATCATCCCATGGTTTGAGTGAATCTTTCTCTACGTCTAGAGATCGAACAATCGGCATGGGAGATGAATATAACTTGTCCATTTTAGGTTTCTCCAATATTTATAATATAGGCAACTTGGTGTACCATAATACTTGAGTGAAGTAGCCTGACTTGTAGTATCAAGTAATGTTTGGGTTTAACCAAATCCTTCATCTCAAATTCCGTCTTTTAGATGATCGCGTGCTGTGTCATTGCAGGAATATCCTTGTGTATGACAAACACGCATGGGTAATCATCATTGTAGGAGTAATCCTTATGAATAAGGAACTCACTATGTCGGTTGTACCAAAATATACCAACAACAATAAGCCATGTAATGACTCATTGATTTTTACACAATACATGTTGCATTTACATTTCGATTTAGATAGAGATTCCATCGGGAACCATACATGTCCAAATCTAGTGATCCACATGAAATGTAGCCACTACATCTATCAACTACATAGATAGACGATTTTGCACTGCCAATGATATAATTATCGGAAAATTTTGAGGATTCCAATCCTGTCTAGAGAGTAGGTCTCGGATCTCTGCGGAAACCCGACCTTATGCTACAAGCCTTGCTTTCTCACCACCTTGTTGTTCTCTAGAAGAAAACATATTGATTCCCGTAGGGAATCCAATTGGAGGAGCGAGGCTAATTCTGCTTGGATTGCATCCTTTGTTTGTTTCAGTCCGAGCGAGTGGTTTACACTCTGCCATGGCCATGGTCTTTGGATCTGAATTCTTTGTAGGATGTATGCAATCAAACAAGAGAAATGTTTGTCGACAATTGTAGGCTTTTGTTATGATTCTCCAGAATCGATATTGTAGGAGGAAATCTCATGCACCTATGATGACTCTTCGTGATTTCCCAATACGCGTGAGTCCAGGTGTTCCGATATCCCAGCCAGTGTATGCAAGCTGAGGCTGGGTTTGTGGAGGTTTCCCTTCCACTGGGTGTATACTACCCATAAGGTGTTTATCAACGCAAGGTTGACTTGCATTTACTGATTTAGAGGATATTTCCTCGATTTCTTTTGTTGCTTGTAGGAAGCTAGATCCTGGTTAGAGGCCTTACTACTCCCCCTCTTTTCAGGTACGGGAGTTGAGTGGTTTTTATTGGTACCTCCACTCTTTCGGGCGCATTTCTAGCCGGACTAAAGGATTTTGTAACACCTTTGAGATCAGCAAATGAATATGGCAGGTTATTTGCAATGAGTTGCAAATATGTGAATTCTGAACGTAGTCCAAATTCTTGAATACGTGGATATAAGGTGGGACGTGGAGTCCCTGTTGATTTCCTGGCATTCCATGTGATACATGAAATCTCCCCCTAATGCCTGGAAATAATCCATCCTTTAATATAAGCAATCAGCATACTGGGCTATGAATGTATCCCCATTTAGGGGTTCAAGGTACGTGTTGATCGACGGAGATCTATACCCCACATAGATCCTTAGTCTGTGGGCCCAACGATGTATGCTACGGTGGTGAGATCGGTATGCATGAAACGCTTCCGAACTTACGCAGATAGGAAATGCTCGGAGGATTTCCACGTATTAGTTGCAGAGGAGGAGGCTGCGATATGCAGTTAGTCAGTGAGCAGTGTGTAAAGCTGCATGACTCCAACGTGAAGTTGGTAATCGCAATTCATCAACAAAGGTCTTGCAATGAGTTTGATCCTCTTAATTATGGATCTGACCAAACCATTTTGAGTATGGACGTATGTGACAGAGTGCTGAACTTCAATCCCCAGGGCCATGCGAGTCAATGAAGCCACATGAGGAGAATTCTGCAACCATGTCCATGCGAATTGATAAAATTCAACTTTCAAGATAATGGGCCTGTAACTTTATTACTTCCCTCATTATCGTGGTAAATGCATGGTTTCGTGTGGACATAAGGCACACGTGTGACCATCGTGTAGATGCGTCAATGAATACCATGAAAATACCTAATATGGTCCACACAATGGTTGGATGAACACAAATGTCCCCCTGAATGAGTTCAAGGAACTGAAGTGGTTCATCTTGTATGTTGAGGTGCGAAGGCCTCAAAATTGGCTTCCCAGTAGTGGCGCACGAGGTGCACACACATTCTAGTGAGGGACTTTGAGCTCGAGCAAGTTGTGACCAATGGAATTGCTTTATATGCAACATGTGCTACGGGTTGGATGCACGTGTAGTATAATCCAAACGATGGAGAGTGTACTTTTTCAAATACTTGTTCCTCATCCATCGGATTGCTTCCCGTAGAAATCTATATATCGAGTTAAAGGATTTCCAGGATTGAAAAATCATTCTCAGATATATAGAACTCATACAATCTTATTATATCAAAGTGCTGATACAATATACATGACAACAATACTTATGTTCTAATACAACTTCACACATGGACATAGATACATAAAGCGATCACTAAGGAGATAATGGGACTAGCTAGTCAAAGTCTCCAAACATGTCCGTTGAGGCGTACTCAACCATCATGTTCTCCGTGCCCATAGGGTCCTCTGACTTCTGGAGGGTCGTAGTGCTGCTAGGTCCCGAAGGAACTTCTTGCGAGCAACCAGCTCCATCGGTGTCATCCGGATGAAGGTTGAAGTTGGCTTCAAACCTTTTCCCTTGAGGTCCTTTGCATCCTTGGGATTGCTGGTAGAGAATGGCCAGATGCTTCGGGGTCTTGCACTTGTTAGTAGGATGCGTGTAGCACCCACACCTATCACAAAGCTTAGTTTTTTCAAACTTGGGCTTTGTGGTGCTGTACCCACAGTCCGTGTTTCTAGGCTTCTTGTTCCGCTTGCGCTTTCGCTTACCATTGAATTTCAATGAGTTGCCTTTAAAAGCACCATCAAAATTATGTCCATTCGCAACATTCATATGAACTTCAGGGAGAGGTTGGGAACCAACCGGGCGCTGAGAGCCATTCTTAGCGAGTAGCTCATCATGCTTTTTAGCCTGAAGTAGGATATGAATGAGGTCAGAATAGACTTGGTAGTCGCGAGCACGGTATTGATGCTGGAGGAGCCTTTCAGATGGGAGCATAGTAGACAAAGTCTTCTCTATCTTTTCCGCATCAGTAGGTTCCTTCCCGCAAAAATGCAATTTAGAACTTATCTTATGAACCTCATGATTGTACTCTCCAATGGACCTGAAGTCATGGAGTCGAAGATGTGTCCAATCATGTAGTGCTTCAAGCAAGACAACTGCCTTCTGCTATTCATACCTCGTTTTGAGGGCCTGAAACAAAGTAAATGGGGATTCCTCCTCCAAATACTCGGACTTAAGATCTTGGTGAATATGGTGCCTTATGATGTATAAGGCAGAATATTTTTGCTCATCTCTTAGTGGCGTCACTCCAGCCGAAAGGGGGTCCTCCGGATTCTAGATTGCACGCACTAATCCACGGGATGCAAGAGCGATCTTGATGTCCATGGCCCAAGTAGGGTAGTTGCGGCCATCGAGTTTGAGTGGATCGAACTCTTTTCCAGCCATCGGTTACCTACATGGGTAAACCAGAGATTATTAATTTACACATGGTAAATCAAAACCATCATGGTTATGTTGTAATGAACAATGCAAAATTAATGATATTCAAGAAGTGGGCTTGAAAATCACTAGTGTGGACTTCAAGTTGTTAAATATGACACATTGTAGATACTCCCCAAAAAGAATTTCGGGGTCCATCTCTCAGTACTAGAGAGTATAATCTGATAAAATCAGTAGATACTCATGTTTCTAGTACCTTATGTCATAATTTAATTAAAATGTATGGGAGATCACTTGATAAATAATCATGGTAGCGAAGATAATCTGCAATGCATGCAGTAGATCCATGCACTACCTTTATCCCAAACATCAACTTGAAGAAGTCACTTAGAATTTCGCATATTCAATTCGCTTGCTTGTATTAAGCCGAAGGCTCAATTAAGACGATGAATTGATTTTATTTGCAAGAATTTGAAAAACTCATTGCAAATATTAGATGCAACTAATCTCAATATGTAGGGAACATAGAAATATAAATTATATCTCAACATGTAGGAAACATGGAAATATAAATTGCATCAGACATAAATTCTGGAATACATGGTACTCAACAGAAAATAAAAATACAACAGCTGAAAAGCTATAATTTACAGAGTCTAAGCAGAGATTAAACTGCTAGATCTACTGTTAAGCTAATTATTCCAAATACTTAAACGTATTTTAATTAGCAAGGGCCTGATGGCCAATGGCATGCACATGGGCTGTGTTAAGCTATTCAGAAGCCCAAATTGGACAAGCTTCTAGGCTGTACGAGAAGATAAGGGACGTCTGCCAGCGAATATTTCGCTGTATCGTTGTCCCCAAATCGATTCCAATTCAGACCATGGCGGTCAACGCATTCACCACCACGCGCCTCTGCTGCCGCATCGGCGCTGTTCACCGTCGGCCGGAGCCGCTGCCACCAAGGTCGTCCTCGTCGGAGAATCGGCCGGGGAGACAGGCGTCATGTGAGGTGCCGTTGGCTAGCCCCAGCGCGGCCGGGCTCATGTGCCGGCGCGGCGCCCATGGCCTCTCGACGGCGGGCTGGGACCTGGAGGCCGAGGGCCACGAGGCTGCGGCGAGCACTGGAGCGCGGTGCAGGTGGAGGAGTACCGGGCGCCGGGGATGGCAGGCTCGGCGGCGCGACGGCATAGGTAAGCCGAAGGCGAAGGCAAGCGCGTCGCCCTCACGCACCTGCACGCGAGGTGTGCCCATGGGGTGCGCCACCGACAGCAACATCAGGAGCGGCGCGCCGGCTCCGACTTCAACAACCGCAGGGGTCGGGGATAGGAGCGGCGCGGCCGCATCCTCTTCGTCGCCTACGGTGACGATGGCGTTCTCCGAAGGCAGGGCAACGATAGGGCGACGGCCGCAGGTGCGCGAGAGGAATATGGGAAGAACTTGCCTGTAGAATTTTCTTCCAGCGATGTTCCTTCTTGTTCTTCTCAAAATCGCTCTACTTGTTCTCGAAATCGCTCAGATGATGAGAGCTTGCTGATAACGTGTTTTGAGTAGATTGTAAAGAAACAAGAGACAATCACGAGAGTAAAATCTGTAGTCTTTATTGATGATTGATGGACCTTATATACAATCTGAAGAGACACAAATAGGTCGGTTTCTGGAGGAGGCGTCGCTCCGGAACAGAGCGTCGGTTTCATCGTGGAACCGCTGTGCAGTTAGGAAGCGGGGATTAACCCCTTAATAACCGTAAAGGTTATTTATTTCTAACACTTTTTTCCCCCACCAACGGCCTCGCTGCGGCTGTAGCCTGTAGGTCAGGTGTCCCGCTGTCGTGGCACACCTATACATACTGCGCCGCGCACCCACTACCCACATCACACCAACCCCCAAAACCCTTTCGCATCTCGCCCCTCGCCGCGCCGCCGCCGCCCCCTCCGCCGTCGTCGTTTTCACCCACCGCGGAGGAGAACTCGTACCCCCTTTCCCCGCTCCATCGCCATGGCCGCTCCCACGGCCTTCACCGCCGCCAGGTTCCTCCCGTCCACCCACCTCGATTCCTCCGCCCGCCTCTCCCCGCTCCGCGCCGCGCCCACCACCAACCTCGCCTTCTCTCCGCTCCCCGCCTCCTCCTCCTCCTCCTCACTCCTCACCCTCCACTCCCCCTGCCCGTCCGGCCCAGGAGGGAAGCTGCCTCCGCCTCCCCGCTCCTACGGCGGCGGCGGCGCCGGCGGCGCCGACGGATCTGGCGATGCCGCCGCCTCCGGAGGCGACGACGGCGGCCGCGGCGGCATCCTCGGCATGTTCCTCGCCGGGTGGGCGGCCCGCGTCGCCGCGGATCCCCAGTTCCCGTTCAAGGTGCTCATGGAGGAGCTGGTCGGCGTCACCGCCTGCGTGCTCGGCGACATGGCCTCCCGCCCCAACTTCGGCCTCAACGAGCTCGACTTCGTCTTCTCCACCCTCGTCGTCGGATCCATCCTCAACTTCGTGCTCATGTACATGCTCGCCCCCACCGCGGGGCTCTCGGCCGCCGCCTCCGCCGCGGTCTCCTCGCTCCCCAGCCACATGTTCGAGCCGGGCGCATACTCCCTCGGCTCCCGCGTGGCCACGCTCGTCTCCAAGGGCACCACGTTCGCGGCG
The DNA here is from genome assembly GCA_007115705.1 of Dactylis glomerata. NCBI lineage: Eukaryota > Viridiplantae > Streptophyta > Magnoliopsida > Poales > Poaceae > Dactylis > Dactylis glomerata. The sequence goes on from QXEO01001223.1 coordinate 547,443, forward strand.
GTCGGGTTCGCGGCGGGCCTCCTGGGCACCGCGATCTCCAACGGGCTCATCGCCATGAGGAAGAAGATGGACCCGGCCTTCGAGACCCCCAACAAGGCGCCGCCCACGCTCCTCAACGCCGGCACCTGGGCGCTCCACATGGGCGTCAGCAGCAACCTGCGGTATCAGACCCTCAACGGGATCGAGTACCTTCTGGGCAATGTCGCGCCTGCCCCGGTGTTCAAGGTCTCTGTTATTGCTCTCCGCTGCATGAACAACGTGCTCGGTGGCATGTCATTCGTGCTGCTCGCGAGGCTCACTGGTGCGCAGAAGTCGGATAAGCCGGCAACCTCTGTTTCAGATGCCAAGGAGAGATTGATAGCCGAGGGCGATGTCATTGCTGCTAATGTTAGCGAGGCAAGGGAGGGTGAAAGCAAGTGATCTGGGTATAGGAGAGGGTAAGTAAGTTGCGTCGCCCAAGCCTCGTTTGCTGCTTCTTGGCCATTGGCCAAGAAACTTGTAGATGATGAGTCGGTTGGTAATAATTGGTGAGGCTTGAAACATTTTGTTCAATTGGTTTTGGTGCTCTGGTGTGATGAGCTGACAATGCTTAGTCGATCTTAGAATCAAGCTTTTATGTTTCTCGCCTGGTTATTGACTCATCATCTGGCATCTGCAATAATACCCTACATTTTGCTCTATGTGTATGCATTTTTTCTTTTCTTTTGACCAACATTATAAGATATAAGGATAAGCCATCGTCAAGATGATGTGGGTGAGTTAAAAATGCAGTATGCCAGTGTTACTTGGCATTTCTATAGTTTGAGCATTTGCATTTCTTACGCTCACTGAAAGGATGCATCATTGAAGTGGCAACGTTTGTGGCAACTATGTTTTCGTGCTTAAGTTATGCTTTAGGAAACCTGTAACAGATTATGTTTCGGTCTGAAGTATCTGCTGTAGAATGCGACCCAGATGTGAAAAGATTTGACGGATGATACTTGTGCGTTGACGCGTTGTACTGATAGATTACTGATCTTTGCATCCTTTCAGGCATTCCACCATTGTTGTGGTTTTAGTCCTTAAGTTTCGGGGTTGACCTCCAGTTGTGGTTTGGAGTTTATGGATCTTAAAAAGCTAGAACTTGCTACTAGTAGTGTGCATTAGTGAATTGTGAACATACAGATGCACCATTCTTCTGGCCAGTAGTTCACATTGCTGGTTGTTTCGACCCCTGTCATTGTTGAGCCATGTTATATGTAAATATGTTGGTCGTCCATCTTCTTCAGTCTGCTATGTGATTGCGTACAAAGAGAAGTTGCAGCAAAGGAGAACTGATATATGCCTGCCATTTTTCAAGGTTAAAACTGATTTGTGGGGGTTCCGAACCGGGCAGAATTGATTCTTCCTGTTAAATCCAGCCCCTTGCCGTATAGCCTCTTGACAGATATCTCATAAGGGTTTGGTGGCGTGATATTGTAGTTGGCCGACAACGAGGTTTCAATTATTCTGCACCTTAGTTTGTTTGTAAAGGAAATGACGGTGACTTGTGCAAAGCAATCCGATTTTTTGTATGGAAATAGTGGACGCCGTGCTATGCTAATGCAGCAGAACCTCAACTGCGACTGGTTGCATTTGTCTTATTGTCTTGCAGTACTAGGCTAGTTTTGAACGGTACAAGGCGCGGTTTTCTTTCTGCACGCGATCGAGAGAGTTTGAGACGCGAGGTGAACCAGGATCGGACGCCCATACGCAAGGAACTTGTTCGTTAAAACGAGTGGAATATGTTCGCAGCATTTTGTCGTGTTTCTGCTCCAGCAGAAGAGATGGAAAATGCGATGTGGAGAAAACGTAGAGCACACACAGCAAAAAGGGACCATTCCTAACCTTTCCTTCTCTCTCTTTTGCTATAGTGCTTTTAGAGAGACTCCGAGAGAGCGCCGAGCCGATCCAAGGCCGACCTCGTCGGCGTCGCCGGTGGTGGGAGGCGGAGGAGAGGCGCCGGTCCTTTTGTAGATACTAGGTGTAGTTTTAGGCTTTCCTTCTGTAGTTCGGGTGCTCTGCCTAGGTGTGGAGATCTGGGCTCTAGGGTTCGCTGTCGCCGCGCTGATGGTGGATGGGGTGGCCACCACTCCTCCAAAAAAAGCTGTCGTCATTTGCTGCCTCCTAGTGCCCGTAGATCCCATCTTCCCGCTCCGCTATTCGGCCAGCCATGGTGGTAAGGGGAGTAGCGACAGGAGCCGGGTGGTCGGCGGTTCTAAGAGCAGCCGCAGTGTGTTGCTGCGTCGGCACATGTGCGCGGTGCCGGCGGGTCGCCTGCTGCGTCTTCCTCACCGTCATCTCCTCTTCTTGCCGGCCTCGGTGGCGAGGGGAAGGGGATCTGGTGGGCAAGCACGCAGGCAACTCCGAGTTCTTCTCCAAGCGCAGCCCTCACTGCTCATGCTGCCCTGCGGCAGCTCCTGTCCACCTGGCCGGCCTTGTAGGCGAGGAGGTGGCCATGTGCTTGGCGCGGGCTAGCGGCGGCTCTCTCCGAGAGCCTCAAGAGTTTCGGCTCTCCACGGTGCTTCTTCCGCGGCGACGTTGTCCTGCCGCCGTGATCCGAGACCATATGGATGTCCACGCCGTGCTCGACGCATCAATCTGCGTGAGCCTTCTCCTCTGCGTGAGGATATTCAGCTTAACCTCGATGGCATCGAAGCTCCCCGTCCAGCCAAGTGGTCTCGTCCCCGGTTGGAATTGGGGTGGCGCCCCTGCTGTTCTACAAGCTATCGGCGGAAGCAAAGATCTGATTGCTTGGAAGCAATCTTTGTTAGGAATTTAGGATGTTTGTTGTAAAAGTGAAAAGCCCATTCTGTAATTTTCTGTTTTTCTGCATCTCTATGTAAATCACCCACCGCTCAATAAAACTCGAGGACCTGTTAAAAAAAACGTAGAGCGGGCGAATACGCCAAGCCAGCTCTCTACCCGATTTTGTCTGATAGGGCACGTGGTGCTGCTAGGCCACGATGCCGGCTCGTTTCGGGCGAGAGCCGTCCAGGTGCACTGTACCGGTGGACGGCGAGGCAAATGGTGGTCAAGCCGGTCAATCCAAAGTGCGGTGCGGGTGCGGCACGATCTCTGCCCTTTCATGTGCAGATTTCAGTTCAACCTCGTGTATCTACAGTGTGGCATGCATCAGCAGGCTTCGCGTAAAACACACCCAGCGAGCTAAGCTAATCGATGATCTTGGAGCCGCTGCCTCGTAAATGGATCTTGCTGTTCGTTTCGTATAGTTAAGCCAAGCAGATAAATTAAGACTATTAGAGTAAGTATAGAACTGAATCAACTGATAGCTCGCGCGTCACATGGTATCGAACAATCAACGCTCTGAGCTCCTGAGTCCAGATCCGAGATCTCGCACCGGACTGCACTCGCATCACATGGAAGTTTATGCTACGTATATGTATTTATGGTTGGACACGATCGAGTAGCCCATCCTCAGTCCTCACTTATAATCAGTAGCAGAACGCAGCCATGAGAATGAGAGGTGCCAGCATATGCGCTTGCGTTCTTTCTGCCTTGCTGCTCCTGCATTGCCATCTAAGCTTGCAAGCAACAGTGCTACCACCTTCTGATGGTAGGGCATCAAGAGAGGAGAGGTTCGTGACAAGGAAGCTCCTGCAGACTCATGTGCTCGCAAGATCAGAGCATGCACAAGTGTTCCACGCAGCAGCGGCAGCTGAAGGAAGCAACAAGCCTGGCGTCCAGGCGGCCGCGAGCACGAATCTGAAGAAGCAGACGCCGGGCACCAAGTCCAATCCGATACAGAATTTGTGAGGAGATTTTTTTTTTTTAGCGCAAACGCCAGGAGCTCTGACTATTCATTAAGAAGAGGGAAAAGATCCGGTTTATAGGGAAACCAGATCAAAAAACCGTACAACACCTAGAACCGATAAGCGGTCAACCCCCAAAAAGAGAAACAACAACACAACAAGAAAAAACACAAAGGCACCCACAGCCTGCCACAATTTCGACGAATCCACACATAGGAAGCAACAAATGCATCTATCATGTAATCTCAGTCGCCTTCTTCTTGGCGTCGACCTTTCTGACTTTGGGCTTTTTCACCTTCTCCATCTTCTTCACAAGGGAGCCAAGCATCGTGATGGACCCAGATGACAAAGGGGTCTTAAACTTGTCGCTGAAGGCCGCAAGGGCGTTGTCGTCAAACTCAGCGTTTTCTTCCAGAAGGCCCAATGTACGCGCGAGCAACTCCTGAGTTGTGGCGTCCTGAGTTGTGAGGAGATATGAGTAGACAAGAAGGCAATTTTCCTGCTGTTTTTGGCGGCCTGATTTTCATGTTTTGTTTTGGCAGCCTGAAATGGGTTCGTGGTGATAATTTTTATCAGCTGCAGTATCCATATAGATCATACTATGAAAAAGATATATATGTAGCTAGATACAAAGTTTTTCTTCTTCATTTTATTCCCTTTTCTCCACAAGTTTGTATTTTTGCTCTTCTGTCACACTCGCCTTTGAGGCTGTGATAGCTAGGTACAATCAATAAGCCCATCAAGCGAGATTGGATATTTGGATCGGGAGTGCACATCGAGCTCTCTACCCAATTTTTTCATCCTACAGATATAGTAGATGCGATATCCTGAACATCTGATGTGAGACATGCAAAAGATTTGCTGCTCGAGAGTAAGCTATCACTCCACAGATAAAAATAATATCGTGGCGATGAATAGAATATCTCGCGCCCACTTGCCACAGCTTTTTGCGCAATTCAACTCAACCAACAGGCACGCATATTAAAGCGGATGGACCAGTCTCATTGCCTCGCAGAGATGTTTTGCTCCTTTGCACCGAACGACCGACAAGTTGGCGATGCACATAATTTTGGCAGTTTGGCTCCCGTCCTACACAAATAATCGAGGATACGAGCTATTAGAAAAATCAAGATACGAGCTATATATATAATAATGTAAACCATGGTCCTTTTAGAAGGGTTGTTAGTTTTTGAGGTTTTTTTTTTAAAAAAAAGGGGAGCCTTAGCCTCTGCATTAAAATAATGTATACCACCTTGACGATCAAATAAAAGCCGTTATAGAAAAGAGATAGAAGAAAAGGAGGGATATCTTCCTGCCTTCCTGCATGAGGGTCCATGGCAACGGCAACGATGACAAACAGAAGGACGAAGGTGATGATGAACTCGATGGCGAACGCTTGCAAGGTGCCAACACTTAGGATGGTGGCGATTTGTGCAAGCTTATAATAATAAATATTTCACCATATGGCTTGTACATAACAGTACATTAAATGTACAAAAATGGTTATAACGGAGTTTATTAATTCCTATCAATAATGACTCTAGGAGAATGGTTTTATGTGGGAGGCATGCTTCACTGCGGGAGTAACATAGCTAGTAACATCACATACTCCAATACATTTTGATGACATGGCATGCTATTAAGTGAGGAAAGAGAGTGTTGTGGTAACATATTATGTTACTGTAACATCACACACCCCAATGCACAATGAGTCTATAACCTAATAAATAAGGTCTTGCATGACACCACATATATGTTATTCCCCACTATGAAGGTAGTAACATAGACTAGTAACATCTGCATGACACTAGTCTATGTTACTCCCCACTATGAGCAGCCTAACCCTTAATTAGGTAATTATCTCCTCGACTTAAATTTAAGCTTGTATACGTATACGTGAAGGGCCATAGGCTCAGCTCTATAAGGTCATCCTTGACAATGATATGCGTATCCGCCGATGTAGCTAACGTTGATTGACCGGGGCAGCAGATTGCCGGAGAGGCGGACTCATCAGCAGGCATGCGGTAGCAGCCTAGCGGAAGCAGTGAAAGCAGCAGAGCCAGTTGAATCACCTGGCCGGAGAGGGCAGAGGCAGCGGGTGGGATGGCCGGAGTGTCCTTTGTCGCAGGGTTGGGACGTGGAGACCACCGCACCATCCGCCCTCCGGTGGGCAAGCATCGCAGCAGCGGTAAGCGCCGCGGCAGGCGCAAAAGGCACCCGACACAGAGGCGCATCCAGGACGAGCTCACCGACGTCCAGGAGCCACTGGAGGTGCCGGAAAGACGGGCGGAGTCGAGGCTGTAGGCGAAGCGCCGACGTTCAGGCGCGGGAAGAGGCTGTAGCGGGGGGCCCCGGTTTCTGAACCAAGTCGGAAACACAGCCCCAGTTCCCAAACGGAGGGCTACTCCTCGGCGTTGACCTCACCGACAAGCGGCGAGGGAGAGAGGCAGTTTGGCGGAGGCTGACGGCCTGCGCCGGCCGCTGATGGAAATATGGCTGATGCAGTGGCTGGCAGAGAAAGAAGACCGGAAGGGCGGCAAGCTTTTGGAGGGACACATCAGGAGGTGCGGTGCATCTAACCTAGTCGAGTAAATGACGCAAAACCACCATATTTGGGGCGTATTTGACAACCTACTACTCCCTCCGATCGAAAATAACTGTCGGGGACTTAGTATAAACTTTGTACTAGGTTAGTACAAAATTGCCGACACTTATTTCCGATCGGAGGGAGTACTATTTTTGAGCCAAGCGACACTTAACTATCACTTTTGAGACACGTATGTGACGGAGAGCACTGATTTTCCAATTTAGCCGTGTTAACCAACTTTCGGACTGCTTGGGCCTACCTGTCAGTCCTACGTGGCATAGTTTTGGACAGATTGTATTATTTTCTCTTTAATTCCAATGTCTATATTTTTATTTTTATTTTGCCTCGCTGCCAGGTGGACCCCACCTGTCAGCCGTTTCTTCTCCAGCCGTCGTCGCCTAGAATCTGACCGCCGCCTCCTAGAATCCGATCATCGCTGCCTGAAATCGTCGATGGAGCCGTCGCCTCCAGGATTCAGCCGCCGCTGCCTGAAATTGTCGACGAAGAAGTCGAGTGGTCTGACCGGCTCGCATGCGGGGCAAGCACTGTTCCCAGCCCTGACCTGGATCGGAATCGCCGCTTGTCGGCGCTGCAGGTGCTCCTCGATCTCGAGGCCAAGGAAGAGGATGTGTTGGAATTATGCCCTAGAGGCAATAATATAGATGTTATCATTATAATTCTTATTCATGATAATGTTTATATTCCATGCTAGAATTGTATTAAGCGGGAACTTTAATACTTGTGTGGTTTATGAACAACACCGTGTCCCTAGTACGCCTCTATGGACTAGCTCATTGATTAATGATGGTTAAGGTTTTCTAACCATAGACATGAGTTGTCAATTAATAATGAGATCATGTCATTAGGAGAATGATATGACGGACAGACCCAAATAAAGCACAGCAATTAGATCGTGTCATTGTGTTCATCTTTGCGAAGCTTTTTTCTATGTCATGTATTGTGTTCCTTAGACCATGAGATAATGCAACTCCCTAGTACCGAAAGAGAGCTTTGAGGTCATCAAACGTCATCCTATGAAAGGGTGATCATAAAGTTGTCTCTCAGGTGATCGGAAAGTGCTTGTTGGGTTGTATGTATCGAGATGGAATTTGTCCCTCCCGAGTCGGAGAGATATACTTCGGGCCCACTCGATAATCGATATCAACACCGCTTGCAAGCACGTGGTTAAAGAGTTAATCATAAAGTGATATCGGATTACGGAACGAGTAAAGTACTTGCTATGAACGAGATTGAACTAGGTATGCCGATACCGACGATCGAATCTCGGGCGAGTAAAATATCGCGAGACGAAGGGAATACAAATACGGGATTGATTGAATCCTGACATCATGGTTCATCCGATATGATCATCGCTGAGTGCGTGGGAGTCAATATGGATTTCTAGATCCCGCTATTGATTATTGATGGTGATCATGTCTGCGCATTCTCGAACCCGTAGGGTCACACACTTAACGCAAATCAACGCTAGGGTAGTTCCGGGATATATGTGAAACTGTTTCAGAAGTTACGGAATTGTTCCGGGTGGAAAAATATTAGTATTTATCAATTATGAGAATTGATAAATATTAAGCAGTATTAACTGGTATTTATTTAACAAAAATAAATAAAGGAAAAGGAAGAAAAACAAAGAAAGGAAAAAAAGGGAGCGGCGGCCAGGGGTCTGGCTCGCTCGATCAACATGATCGATGCGGCCAGCGTCGATGGCCCCTGGCGCGCCTAGCTCGCTGGCTGAATGGCGGAAGCCTCGGATGGGCTTTATGCCTATGGGCCGGCCGGCTGAGCCCTGACCAGATGGGCCGGTTCACGCCAGGCTGTGCTAGCTCAATGCCCCGTCGCCCGTACACACGTGCAAGCCGCCATCGATCAATCTGATCGATCAGATGATGGCGGCGGCTGCAGCGTTACGTGGAGGAGGCTGCAAGGTTTTTGAAACCTTGGCACGCACTCCAAGGTAGCCTGGCGACGCCTATAAAAAGGAGAGAGAGGCTGGCCAGTTTGGTTGACCTAATTTTGCGTGGAACCGCTGCCCGCTTTCTGAAGCCTCCTTTCTCCGTTCTTTCTCCACCACGCAAACAGGCGAAGCCCTGTCGGCACATACTCTCCATCATAGACACCATGCCATCGTGTTGTCGATCCCATCTACTACTCCACCATATCTCGCTGGATCGGGAAGGCGGAGTCGTTGGTGCGCTATACGTGTGCATCTCTCGGAGGCGTCGCCACTTGCGGCATAGGATCGGATCGGATCGCGAGGAGGAGAAGGCTAGTACGACTACATCATCCACGTTCTATTGAACGTTTCCGCTGTGTGATTTCTTCAGGGATATGAAGATCTCATCTATCTCTCTCGTTGATTACATCTCCTAGATTAGATCTTGGCTTTCTTGTTCGTATCCGTAGGAAGTTTTTTGATTTACTATGCTGCGAAACCCTTCAGTGGTATCAGAGCTAGATCTATGCGTAGATGTGTTTCACGAGTAGAACGCAACATGCTTGTTGTGGGCGTTGATATTTTCTGTTGCAAACCTCTTTGTTTTGTATTTCTTATGGCGCGGCATAGTAAGATCGAAGCGGTCTAGGCCAACTTTACGCGACCTCGTTCGCGAGACCGGCTCCGCACTTGACGTGTGGCTTGTTCCACACATGCGGCTGGTGGATGTCAGTTTCTCTCACTATAGTAGTCATGGAATTTACAACGGATGTTAGCAACCATAATATCACCGTTGTGGCTTTTCGTAGGTAAGAATCGTTCTTAACTTGTTACTCCCATAAGCCACGTAAAACATGCAATAACAAAGTAGAGACGTCTAACTTATTTTTACAGGGAGTGTTTTGTGATATGGTATGGCCCAAGACATGATGTGTATGAATTGAGATGTATGCGATGATCATGTTTTGTATTATTTCATGACTTGCATGTTGATGAGTTTACAACAGGCAGGAGCCATATGGTTGTCTTTATAATTGTGTATGACCTGCGTGTCAACTTCTTATACGCCATGTAATAGCTTTACTTTATCGCTAAGTAGTTAGCAATAGTTGTAGTTGCTATTCGTGGTGGAGGCAATCATGGTGGAGTGATGGAGATCATGCCGGCGCGCACAAGATGGAGATCATTGCGCGGAGATTGGCTATACCATGTCACATAAAATTATATGCATGTGATGTTTATCCTTTTATGTATCTTATTATGCTTGGATCGCGATAGTAGCATTATAAGATGATTCCTCACTTAAAGATCAAGATAAAATTATGTTCTCCCCTCGTATGCGCTGTTGCGAAAGTTCGTCGTTTTGAAGCATCTCGTGATGATCGGGTGCTATAAACTCTACGTTCACATACAACGGGTGCAAGCCAATTTTTGCACACGCGGAGATACTTGGGTTTGACTTAACGAGCCTAGCATGTACAGACATGGCCTCGGAACACACGAACCAAAAGGTTAAACATGAGTGATATGAATGGTATGATCGACACTTTGTTGTCCACCATTGAAACCACATCTCTTCTCGTGAAGATCGGATTAGGTGTGGTGAATTTGGATCGTGTTCACTAAACAACTTGAGGGATGTTGAATTTAGTGGGAGTTCATCTAGTAATTTGATTAAGTTGAACTAGTTATCATGAACATAGTCTAAATTGTACTTGCAAATTTTGTAGATCAAATGGCTAAGTCCAACTTCAACTTCAACGTTTTTACTGAGAAAGAAAATCTTAAAAACAATGGGTCTAACTTCACCAACTGGTTCCGCAATCTGAGGATTATTCTCGCTGGCGGACAAAAAGCCTATGTACTTGAACAAGCGCTAGGTGACCCCCCTGCTAAGGAAGCGCCGACTAACGAAAAAGTTGTTTATCAGTCGCGCAAAGATGATTATGGCGTGATTAAGAGTACCATGTTGTTTGCTATGGAACCGGAACTTCAAAATCGTTTTGAGGAGTTTAGCGGGCCTTTTGAGATACTTGAGGAACTGAAAACCATGTTTCAGACTCAAGCCCGTTCTGAGAGATATGTGATCTCTGAGAAGTTTTTTAACTGCAAGATGGAGGAAGGGAGTTTCGTTAGTGAGCACGCCATTAAGATGTCGGGCTACACTCAACGCCTTGAGCAACTGGACTGCAAGATTCCAGAAGAGCTCAAGATTGACAGAGTTCTGCAATCACTCCCTCCTAGCTACAAAGGCTTTGTAGTTACTCACAATCAAATTGGTTCCACTAATATGATCACTGAGCTCTTCGCTAAGCTGAAAGCTGCGGAGGTGGATATCAAGAAAGATAATCATGTGTTGATGGTCAACAAGACCACTAGCTTCAAGAAAGCTAAGGGTGCAAAGAGATCCTTCAAGAAAGGCAGCGGCAAGCGCGTTACCCCTACTGAGAAGAAGCTCAAGTCTGGACCTAAGCCAGACACTGAGTGCTTCTATTGCAAGGACAAGGGTCACTGGAAACGCAACTGTCCGAAGTACTTAGCGGACAAGAAGGCTGGCACCATTAAAGGTATATTTGATATACATGTTATTGATGTTTACCTTACTAGCGCTCGTTGTAGTGCCTGGGTATATGATACTGGTTCAGTTGCTAATATTTGTAACTCGAAACAGGAGCTACGGAATAGACGGCGGCTAGCAAGGGATGAGGTGACGATGCGCCTCGGCAATGGATCAAAAGTTGACGTGATGGCCGTCGGCACGCTCTCCTTAGTTTTACCTTCAGGATTAGTTTTAAACCTTAATAAGTGTTATTATGTGCCTACGTTGAGCATGAACATTATATCTGGATTGTGTTTATTGCAAGACGGTTATTCATTTAAATCTGAGAATAATGGTTGTTCTATTTATATGAATAACATCTTTTATGGTCATGCACCTGTCATGAATGGTTTATTTCTTCTGAATCTCGAAAGCAATGAAACACACATCCATAACATTGAGGCTAAAAGATGCAAAGTAGATAGTGATAATCCAACTTATTTGTGGCACTGCCGTCTAGGTCATATTGGCGTAAAACGCATGAAGAAACTCCATTCTGATGGACTTTTGGAGTCTCTTGATTTTGAATCGTTTGACACGTGCGAGCCGTGCCTCATGGGCAAGATGACCAAAACCCCGTTCTCCGGAATAATGGAGCGAGCAACGGACTTATTGGAAATCATACATACCGATGTGTGCGGACCAATGTGTATTTCGACGCGAGGTGGATATCGCTATTTTCTCACTTTCACTGATGACTTAAGTAGATATGGGTATGTCTATTTAATGAAACATAAATCTAAAACGTTTGAAAAGTTCAAAGAATTTCAGAATGAAGTGGAAAACCATCGTAACAGGAAAATTAAATTTCTGCGATCCGATCGTGGAGGTGAATATTTGAGTTATGATTTTCTCACGCATCTTAAAGCAAGCAGAATCGTTTCGCAACTCACGCCACCTGGAACACCACAGCGCAATAGTGTGTCTGAACGCCGGAATCGAACTCTATTAGATATGGTGCGATCGATGATGTCTCTTACAGATTTTCCGTTATCATTTTGGGGTTATGCATTAGAAACCGCTGCATTCACTTTAAATAGGGCACCATCTAAATCTGTTGAGACGACACCGTATGAATTATGGTTTGGTGCTAAACCTAAGTTGTCGTTTCTTAAAGTTTGGGGATGCGAAGCTTACGTCAAGAGGTTGATGCCGGACAAGCTCAAACCCAAAGCGGAGAAATGCGTCTTCATAGGATACCCTAAGGAAACGATTGGGTATACCTTCTACCACAGATCCGAAGGCAAAGTGTTTGTTGCTAAGAATGGATCCTTTCTTGGGAAGGAGTTTCTCTCGAAAGAAGTGAGTAGGAGGAAGGTAGATCTAGACGAGGTTATTGAACCTTCTCTCGAATTGGAGAGTAGCGCAGCACCCGAAGTTGTTCCGGCACCGCCTGCACCAACAAGAGAGGAAGCTAATGACGAGGATCCTGAAACTTCAAATGATGCTGCTACTGAACTTCGCAGGTCGACAAGGTCGTGTGCCACTCCTGAATGGTACGGCAACCCTGTCTTAACCGTCATGTTGTTAGACAACAATGAACCTACGAACTATGAGGAAGCGATGATGAGCCCAGACTCTGAGAAATGGCTAGAGGCCATGAAATCCGAATTGGGATCCATGAGCGAAAACCAAGTATGGACTTTGGTGGACCCTCCTAGCGACCGTAAGGCCGTTGAGTGCAAATAGATTTTCAAGAAGAAAACGGACGCTGATGGTAATGTTACTGTCTATAAAGCTCGACTTTTCGCAAAAGGTTTTCGGCAAGTTCAAGGTGTTGACTACGATGAGACTTTCTCTCCCGTAGCGATGTTTAAGTCCATTCGGATTTTATTAGCAATTGTTGTGTTTCATGATTATAAAATTTGGCAGATGGATGTCAAGACTGCGTTTCTCAATGGCAACATTGATGAAGAGTTATATATGATGCAGCCCGAAGGTTTTGTCGATCCTAAGGATGCTAATAAAGTGTGCAAACTTCAGCATTCTATTTATGGGCATCCCGGAGTTGGAACCTTCGTTTTGATCAAGTGATCAAGAGTTTTGGATTTGTTCCAAATTGCTATGAAGCTTGTGTCTACAAGAAAGTGAGTGGGAGCTCGGTGACATTTTTAGTACTATATGTGGATGACATATTGATTATTGGAAATGACATCGGTATGCTTAACGATTTGAAGAGTTATTTGAATAAATGTTTTTCAATGAAAAACCTAGGAGAAGCTGCTTATATATTAGGCATCAAAATCTATAGAGATAGAGAAAGACGCCTAATAGGTTTAAGCCAAAGTACATACCTGGACAAAGTTCTGAAAAGGTTCAGAATGGATAAAGCAAAGAATGGTTCATTGCCCATGTTGTCAGGTAAGATATTGAGCAAGGCTCAGTGTCCAGCTACGGTAAAAGATAGAGAAACTATGATCAAAGTGCCATATGCCTCGGCCATAGGTTCTATCATGTATGACATGCTGTGTACTAGACCGGATGTGTCCAATGCTCTTAGTTTCACGAGCAGATACCAAAGTGATCCAGGAGTGGAACACTGGACAGCCGTAAAGAACATCCTAAAGTATTTAAATAGGACTAAAGAAATGTTCTTGGTCTATGGAGGTGATGAGGAGCTCGTCGTAAAAGGTTACGTCGATGCTAGCTTCGACACCGACCTGGATGATTCTAAATCTCAGACAGGATACGTTTATATTTTGAATGGTAGACCTGTGAGCTGGAGAAGCTGCAAGCAAAGCGTGATCGCAGGATCTACAACAGAAGCGGAATACATGGCTGCTTCGGAAGCATCAAGTGAAGGAGTTTGGATCAGGAACTTCATCACTGAGCTTGGTGTGGTTCCAAATGCCTTGGACCCACTGGAGATATTGTGCGACAACACTGGCGCCATAGCACTGGCTAAGGAACCAAGATATCATCCAAAGACCAAGCACATCAACCGCTGTTTCCATATAATTCGAGATTATATAGCAGATGGAGATCTGAAGATTAGCAAAGTACATACGGATCTGAATGTCGCAAATCCGTTGACTAAACCTCTTCCACGAGCAAAACATGATCAACACCTTAATGCCATGGGTGTTAGATTGTTACCAGATATAAACTAGATTATTGACTCTAGTGCAAGTGGGAGACTGTTGGAATTATGCCCTAGAGGCAATAATAAAGATGTTATTATTATAATTCTTGTTCATGATAATTTTTATATTCCATGCTAGAATTGTATTAAGCGGAAACTTTAATACTTGTGTGGTTTATGAACAACACCGTGTCCCTAGTACGCCTCTATGGACTAACTCATTGATTAATGATGGTTAAGGTTTCCTAACCATAGACATGAGTTGTCAATTAATAATGAGATCATGTCATTAGGAGAATGATGTGACGGACAGACCCAAATAAAGCACAACAATTAGATCGTGTCATTGTGTTCATCTTTGCGAAGCTTTTTTCTATGTCATGTATTGTGTTCCTTAGACCATGAGATAATGCAATTCCCTAGTACTGGAAGAGAGCTTCGAGGTTATCAAACATCATCCTATGAAAGGGTGATCATAAAGGTGTCTCTCAGGTCATCGGAAAGTGCTTGTTGGGTTGTATGTATCGAGATGGAATTTGTCCCTCCCGAGTCGGAGAGATATACTTCGGGCCCACTCGGTAATCGATATCAACACCGCTTGCAAGCACGTGGTTAAAGAGTTAATCATAAAGTGATATCGGATTACGGAACGAGTAAAGTACTTGCTATGAACGAGATTGAACTAGGTATACCGATACCGACGATCGAATCTCGGGCGAGTAAAATATCGCGAGACGAAGGGAATACAAATACGGGATTGATTGAATCCTGACATCGTGGTTCATCCGATATGATCATCGCTGAGTGCGTGGGAGTCAATATGGATTTCCAGATCCCGCTATTGATTATTGATGGAGATCATGTCTGCGCATTCTCGAACCCGTAGGGTCACACACTTAACGCAAATCAACGCTAGGGTAGTTCCGGGATATATGTGAAACTGTTTCGGAAGTTACAGAATTGTTCCGGGTGGAAAAATATTAGTATTTATCAATTATGAGAATTGATAAATATTAAGCAGTATTAACTGGTATTTATTTAACAGAAATAAATAAAGGCAAAGGAAGAAAAAAAAAGAAAGTAAAAAAAGGGAGCGGCGGCCAGGGGTCTGGCTCGCTCGATCAACATGATCGATGCGGCCAGCGTCGATGGCCCCTGGCGCGCCTGGCTCGCTGGCTGAATGGCGGAAGCCCCGGATGGGCTTTATGCCTATGGGCCGGCCGGCTGAGCCCTGGCCAGATGGGCCGGTTCACGCCAGGCTGTGCTGGCTCAATGCCCCGTCGCCCGTACGCCCGTGCAAGCCGCCATCGATCAATCTGATCGATCTGATGATGGTGGCGGCTGCAGCGTTACGTGGAGGAGGCTGCAAGGTTTTTGAAACCTTGGCACGTACTCCAAGGTAGCCTGGCGACGCCTATAAAAAGGAGAGAGAGGCCGGCCAGTTTGGTTGACCTAATTTTGCGTGGAACCGCTGCCCGCTTTCCGAAGCCTCCTTTCTCCGTTCTTTCTCCACTACGCAAACAGGCGAAGCCCTGTCGGTACATACTCTCCACCTTAGACACCATGCCGTCGTGTTGTCAATCCCATCTACTACTCCACCATATCTCGCTGGACCGGGAAGGCGGAGTCGTTGGTGCGCTGTACGTGTGCATCTCTCGGAGGCGTCGCCACTTGCGGCGTAGGATCGGATCGGATCGCGAGGAGGAGAAGACTAGTACGACTACATCATCCACGATCTATTGAACGTTTCCGCGGTGCGATTTCTTCAAGGGTATGAAGATCTCATCTATCTCTCTCGTTGATTACATCTCCTAGATTAGATCTTGGCTTTCTTGTTCGCATTCGTAGGATTTTTTTTGATTTACTATGCTGCGAAACCCTTCAGGATGGTGGCGGCGTTGGTTCCCTCTAGCCTCCCCGACCTCCGTTCGGTCGCCCGGCGCTCCTGGCCTCGCCCCCGGCGGCGGCGCTGCGGGATCTCGTGATACCCTGTGCGAAGGGGCCCTCCCCGTCCGATTTGAGACCGCCGGTGTGCGGCTTGGCATGGCGGCCGGTGGGCGGAAGCAGCCATGGCGGCCCAACCCCAGCCCCAGTGCCTAGCCTCCTCCCCCACGCTGGCCATGACCGACGAGCTATGCCCTATGCGCATGGTTCGCTGAAGAAGAAAGACCTGACAGGTGGGGCCCACCTGCCAGTGAGTCAGAAAAAGAAAGAAGGAGATATTTTGGCGGAGCATTCATCAAAATAAAGAGAAAATAATATAATTTGATCTAATATTTGCCACGTAGGACTGACAAGTAGGCCCAAGCAGTCAAAAAGTTTGTTAACACCGCTAAATTGGAAAATCAGTGCTCTCCGTCACATACGTGTCTCAAAAGTGGTACTTAAGTGGTCGCTTGACTCAAAAATGGTAGGAGGTTGTCAAATACGCCCCAAATATGATGGTTTTGCGTCATTTACTCAACCTAGTCGGAGCCGGAGTGGCGGCTATATGAGTTCGCTGCGTGAAAATGAGAGAGAAATATACGAGTTTTAGGATGGCTAGACTCTGATTTAATAATCTCTACTAATAATATTGCTAGAGGTATGGTCCGTGGCTCGTAAGTACGCTTTCATTCCACCTAAAGTACGATTTCTCCCCCTTGGTCCCGTACATCTATTCCTTCACCGCATCCGTCCGGTAGTGCGTCTTCCTCTCCGTTATTCCTTCCGCTGTCAAATCGCTAGAGAAACTGGATGTTCCACGATCCGAGACAATCTCCAATCAAGGTAGCTACCAACAAGGCATCACGAATACTGTTCCTACCATTGAAAAAGAAACAACTCTGCGTTGATTGGGTTTTAGGCTTTTCTAAAGCGCTTCCGAGCTCCCATATCAACGAGACGAGATCGAGACGAAAACTTCCGGGATCTCATCAACGAATACTGTGGTTTCATAGTTCCAGGCATACTACCGGACCTGCAAAGTCTCATCTTCGTCTGGAAGACGACGAGCGCACCCTGGCCGACAACAACAACCTTTGGCACTGGACATCTTTACGGGATCACGCTCGCGTTCGGCAAGCTCGCGGTGCTCTTCATCGAAGTTGCTACGGGGATGAGAAAGATTTTGTCCGCCGAGAAAGCAAGCCAAGTGTGTACAGCATAAAACCATCGCCTCAGCTCACGTGTCTTGACATGCACTTCCACGCGATGAAATAGATAACTGAGATCATGCTGAGGAGAGATTAAACTTAAGGTTTGGAGCTCTAGATAGATGAGCAGCCATGGAAGAGGGGGCCATCTTATTTATTTTTCTCACCATGGGTGAGCCGTGCTCCTCCACAAGTCCATCACGGAGCGCCGCTGGCGGCCTACCCCTGTCTCCCGCTGATTTTCTGCGGCACCTCCACTCTGGCGCGCGCGGCCACGCTCACCGGCACGCCGCCACCACGGCCGTCAGCCCTGCTCGCTCGCGCGTTCCCCCCATGGTCGACCTGACTGAGGGACACCGTGTGACAGTAGGCACAAGCACGGGGCGTCGAGACCGTAGTGGCTGCCGCCGGTGGAAGCACAGGGCCGGTGTCCACTCCATCCAAACTTCCCGCGCCGCCAGTCCTTTTTATCTCGACGCTCCGTCTCTATTAGCATAACAGGCCACATTGCACGCACTTCAGATTCAGTTGCCGCACAATTCTGTGAACATCAAATTTTTGTTGCGGGGTGAAAAGAGGTTCAGGTATTGTGGCATGCCTAACTTCTTTTTAAGGCACTGAATATTGTTCTTCGCATGACTACATGGACTGAAACCAAATAGCGTGCAACAGATTTGGTGTAGGGAATTGAATATATGGATGCCTTGGGAAGCTCCATGGATGCGGGGATGTGTAGCTTTTATCTGGTGTTGGAGCTGGAATTGATGCCGACAAAGGAAGTTTATTCAGTCAATTTAGAATCGCATAGAAACATAGGCCAATTCTGTTTCGCACGCAAACCCAACCAGGTGCGAACAATATGACAGCAAGTTAACAAAGACCATAAGGTTCAGTGGCAAAATGTGTTGCTTGGTCTAATGATTTATATGACATAAGTGTCAGATTCAGATGTGCTTTGTTGCAAAACCAAGTCGTAGCTCTTCAGTAGAAGATTCTTTCAGTGTGTTGCAAAACCAAGTTGCAGCTTTAGTAGCATCGTATGAAGACGCTTTCAGTGCTCACCTTGTCATATATGTTACTAGGCTAGAAGGAACAAATCGATTTCAACGTTGCAGCTCTTTAGTAGCCTCTTATGAAGACTCTTTGAGAGCTCACCTCGTCAGAAACGTTACTAGGCTAGAAGGAATAAATCAATTTCGGTAGGAGGAATAACTCTGCTACTGTTGTTGTTAATTTGTAAGGTATGTATGTGTTAAATCCGATGGACCACTTTGTTATTCTTTTCACAACACGGTTTCCGTGACTCCAACTCTTCAGTTTGTTCATTTTTTTTCCTACTAAAATAGATAAGTGAAAATATTCAAGTGCTTATTTATGCTTTAAAAATTGTTTTTAAGTTTAATTAAACAAACCCGAGGACTGGTCTTTTGTGCACCACTTTGTTTACTCCATGATGTCAAGCCTCTTTAGATTGAAGGATTGGCATAGGAATTTAGAGGATTCTAATCCATTGGAATTTTTACCCAAACAAAGCCCTTTGTATCAAAGGAATGAACACCTAAAAAAATCTTATGGATTGCAGTCATACACCCCAATCCCATATGAATTTCAACATCCCCTCCAACATCCTTTTACACTCACTTTGTGTAGAGTCAAGGCAATTTTCATGTGTTTTTCATATGTTTCATCCAAACGTATATTCCTTCAGTATTCCTCTGTTTTGCACATGCAACCTCTCAAATTCCTATATTTTGTAATCCTCTGATCCAAAGAGGCCCTTAAAGTTTCATGTGAAGATTGGATTGGGACAGTACTCCATGGTTTGTTGTGTGCATTTTATGATTTTCAGCTAGGTGGCTAATATGAGAATGTTGAGCAGCTATATAAATGTTGTTGAACGACTTGAACTACTGCTAGGTTGGCACTACATTTTACACCTATAATTATGTTATTTATGTCTATTTTGCCGAGCTAGGCACCGGACGGGAGATTTCGAGGAAGTCGAGGAGAGGGTGGCACCTGAGAATAAAAGGAAGGGGAGAAGAGGGTGGCAAAGCGATGCGCCCGGTGAACTTGAGGGCAAAGAGGCGACAAGTTGGTGAAATAGGTGTTGTGCTACGAAAGTTCTCTTGGGGTTAGTGGGAAGGACAATGAATGGGTCAATGGGGTTTCCTTCAGGTGAATGTGACGGTTTGGTTAGATAGACGCTACGATTATCGGGTTTTTAGATAAAATTTATAACCCGTAAAAACAACTCAATATAAATAGTTTCCGAGAACGATACCGCCCTCTTAATTCTTACATTCCAATTGGCTAACAATAGATTTAAACTGGCTTATGATTTCCATTATTACATATTCAAATTGATGTTTATGATTTTCACTATTGCAAGGTATAAAAGATGGGTTAATCAAAAAGTCCCTCGCATTTTGCATTGGATTGCCATATGAATTTAAACACGGAATGTGTTGTTTATTTTATTCAAATTGACCGTAGCAACGTACGGGTATTGTGCTAGTCTAATCTAAGCATATTAAATCTCGGTGATGTCTGCCTGCCCCCCACTAACAAAAAAAATAGGAAGGAAAACCAGCGTCAACAAACACGCAGAGCCCGTCTTGCCTCTAACTTACCGCATCGTGCCCTTCGTGCGTTCCTGCGATTTCACAACCGAATTCAGAGGGGAAAACCGCCGCCAGCCTCTGGAGGATGCGGCGACCCTCCAGCCCGCCGGCGACCACCGCGCCCGTCCAGATGGGCACGCCCTCAACCCTGCCCATCCAAGATCCGTGCGGCATGGAGAGGCCTCGCCGACGCGGCGGCCGCTCGAAACCCTAGCTCGAGCGGTCTGTGACCTCGCCGACGCGGCGGCCGCCGTCGCAATTCGTCCGGTCGAGCGGCCACGGCCGCTTCCGTCGCGCGTCTTCCGGCTGCGTCACGACTCTGACGCCTACTCCTTCCCTTGCTTGCCTGTGAAGCCCGTGGTCCTCCCCGTACGCTGCCTATTCTTGCTTCTCTCTGAAGATGGATCCTCTTGATGTTCAAGCTGGGTAATATGAGCACCACAAAATGCATAGCCGAGAGTCCTTACGTTTATTCTCTGTTCCCTGTATTTGTGTCTTCTACAGCATCGAATCAATAAAAGTATGTTGGTTACTGATGCATGTTTGTGCCTACTTCACAGTTGTTGATGGTCTGAAAATGTACAATAAGGGCAGGACTATTAGTTGGGTGGTTAATTCAGAAGAATATACACTCATGGATCTGGAGAAAGAAATTGGTAAATATTTTTAGTGGGGTAGCTACCAAAAGGCAAATTTTTGGGTTGTTGAAGATGAAACTATGAAATGCAGATTGGCTTCAGATGCACAACTTCTTGACCTCATAAGGTCATTTGAAGTGCTGAAGTTGTTCATGATAGTGGGCAGACTCGAGGGGGTGGAGGAGCCGGTTGTGCACAAGCGGAAGCGTACTGCTGCCGATGTAGTGAGCAAGGAGGTGCCAGATGTAGGCACAGTGATGGGCCAAGAGGTGTTGAATGCTGCTGGTGTGGATATGGGTCAAGAAATGAGGAAATTGCCTGAATTTGATGAAAGGGTACAATGGTCATCGAAATGGTAAGAATCAAAAGAACTGCAATCTTTGATGGTACAGAGCTAAAGATGGACCTTTTGATGGTATAAACCTAAAGATGGCGTCTTTTAATGGTACATACCCAATTTTCCCTTCCTCTTGTGGACGAGAGAGGGGCAGAGCCGGCTGGAACTGGTTCTTGAGGAGGAGGTCGGGGACGAGGGACATCGGGAACTCAGAGTTCGGACCTGGTGCTGAGTGCTGACGGACGCGAGCTCGACGGGGGTGGCGCTGCTCGATCTGGCCGACCTCCAGACCTCGCGTGGCTCCCGACGTCGAGCTCCGCCTCGGCCTCTACATCTCCTCGTCGGCCCGAGCACCATCTCCGGCGGACACGACTCTCCCCTCCTGTGCCGATTGCCCAAGCGCAAGGACGAGGGAGATGAGTACCCCATCTCATCGGCGGCGTGCGAATCCCTGAGGACCTCGGCGGCCGCCTGCTGCTCCCCACGGATCTCGCCAGACCCCTGCTGCTCGAGGGGCGCGATTAGTACGGCCGGAGAAGGGGAGTAGAGGGGGGAGTGAATGCTGAAGGGGCTAGAGGACGGAGTGAATTTTTCTCAGCCATGGCGCCCGTCGCCAACACCGTGGAGGTCGAAGCGGGGTGGCGGCGGTAGCGGTCCTTCGACGACCCTAAACGCTCCACGCCTCCGCTGCCGCCGTCCTCCACCTCGAAAGCATGGACGCCGCCAGCCCCTGCCTCGCTGTCCTGGACGCCACTGCCGCCACCTCGCTGGGCCATACATCACCTCGTGCGCCTGCACGCCTCCGCCCACAAAAAGGCTTGGACGCGGCCGCCGCTACAAGGCTGTCGCGCTCACGAAGCGCCATCACCACCCCACCGGTCTCCTCCTCCGTACGCCACGACAATCTGACGCCCAGCGTCGTCAAGCAGTACCTAAGGTGACCTATTGTTTGCTGTCTATCACTCCATCATTAGCAAGTTCTTGTTATAGATGTTGCTGCTTTACTTACTGATTGGTTCCATCAGCTCCTCTAGGGCACCTCTCGGCCGTTCACGATGCATCACTCGCTGGTGACACCAATGGCAGCTGGATTGCAGATTTGCAGCATGGATGGAAGTGCCGGTGGCGACAAGGGGTCTCTGGCGGAGTACCTGGCTTGTATGTTGGCTTATTAACGCGGTGGCGGTGTGCCGGCTCTCCACAGGGTGGGGATGCAGGCGCCCAGAGCAACATCTTGCATCGATGAATTCCCGATTTTGGGATGGAGATAAATTCCGCGATGCTGGCAGCAGGCTATGGGGACGACATGGAGATGATGTGGTTCAAGATGGAGTTCTTTTCCGGTTACTGCAGGTGAGCTATTAATATATGTGGGATCTGGGAGGGTCTGTGATTTTGGTACCAAAAATTAGCTTCGTGAAAAAGTTTAGATTGTGAACTTTCTTGTTGCCGCAGTGATATCCCTTCTGTTATGTCAGATGCTGGCAAGGGCGATCAAGACAAGAAGTGCAGACTACTCATCTTGGTTCCTTGCGCCGCGAGATCTGTCAAGAAGCAGTGTGTTCTATAAGCCTTGCATGACCCAACTGATCTACAAAATTATTGCGCGTATGATCCATGTACAATCCTTTCTTTGCACCGTAACATGCTCCAGCCATCAATACGCTCACGGCTTGATTGATTCGTCTGTATCGGATACAAAACATCGTGTGTGTAGCAGACCGTTCACTGATCTATAGTTGAACAATCAGACTCATTCACTGCTGGCTGGTGAAGTTTCTATAAACCCGGTGACAAAAGGAAGTTTTAGGATGTGTTTTTGCCTTGGTACATGTTGATATATTTCGGGATTAACTACTGGACTGTGCGTAGGTTATCCACTCGGCATGAAAATTTATCTCAAATTCTACTCGGTCAATGCTGGTACTGTAATGGTTAGTTGCAGGTGTACTCTTGTGTAAATGGAAAATGCTAATACTAAACAATGTTATTGGGAAATGCTAATACTAAACAATGCAGGTGTACTCCCAACTTGAATTTCTTGTGTTAGGGGCGGCGACGTAGGCTCATCATCGTATCATGGGTCTGCCTCGTTGAAAGAGCAGTGCAGCGTTGAGTATGTGCTCAAGAAGAGTCTGCTTTGAGACAAGATCAACAAGGAGAAAGTAGGCACTGGTTTCTGAGAGCTGAACTACTATGAAGCAAGGTGAATACTAGGCATGTGTTCTTTATTTGGTTAGAATTTGGCAGCTCTTATGACATTATAGTTTGCCGCAGCATTGCTCCTGAAGCATTTGCAGAGTTACAAGAAAAATAAGAAATGAAAGTTTATGATGTAATCTTAGTAAATATAGGCGTATATATAGTTATATCTCTCTCAGAATTGTGCGGCCTTTGTGTTCAACGTTATTTGATAAAGGGATATGGCTTTAAACTGATATACATTTTCTCCGATGATTTTATACTTCCTGGCCATGTGCACAAAAATGTATTTTTCAGTACATGTTGTAGTTAAATAATTTTACAGCAGGTGACTACTTGTTGTTTCAGTTTTCAGTTGACATTAAATGTTCCATTTCAGACCTTTATATATGATTAAATCTATTCTCTCGAACCAGATGCATTATTGGGCCTTGTAATTCATTGTATGCCACTGAAATGTATTATATCTTGTTAACTAAGTTTTTATATTTAACACTAAGGTAATGTAAATTGGGCATCATCATGTTCAAGTAGATGTCAATCGTGTGCTCTGGTTCATGAAGACGACGTTGAGGTTCTCCGCATCGATGGGAGATTCTACAGGAGCTGCTCCCGAATCTGGCCTGCGGTTTGTTCTTAGGTAGTCTCCCTCGCATCCACTTCAATGGTTTTGGTTAATTTTGTTGGGTCACGTTGTTTACTTTCCGATGAAATGTAGTGTCTTCCAGTACTACTACTTAATCTTTCCCAAAGTGAAACAAACATCTTCATGAAGCCATTTTGAAATGATGAAAGGGTGGACTTACAAATCTTTTATGCTGCTATTCAAACTCCTGCTAATGCACATGTCTATCGGCTGCATGTTTCTACATGCAAAATCACTGATCACTTTAAGCTTAAGAATTTAAATAGTTCAGCGCTGAATTATTCTTGCAAATGGGTTCATTTCAAATGCATGTAGCTTCTAACATTAATAGTTTAACCTTAGTGATGGTATTTTTATTTCAGAAAGTTTCATGTAATTTTGCAGTAACTGGATGACAATTACAAGTGTTGTTTCTTTGTATACATTTTGAGAATTCATGTAATCGTGAACATGGCAAGCACGTCGGGAGATGGCCTGGAACATGTGTGCCGCCACTAGGTGCCCCGGCTCAGCTGGCTCTTCATGCACAATGAAGTCCCAGGGGTCAACACGCCGATGCTCTATGTAGACATGATGTCCAGTTGGTTGGCTAGCACGTTAAAGATCACGATGTTCATAGCCTTAGTTACATGCACTTCGGGGCTGCCAAGACTTGGTACAGGGTGCCATATGACGCCGGGCACATATATGGCGGGAAGGTGATCCCCTTATGTGTGTCTGACATTTGCTTCTTTGTTCAAGTTCTATGTTCTATATTGTTTTGATTGCTAAGTGATTTATTGGAATTGGGGTGAAGAAATATAGGGATGTTAGATGGCCTAGGCAGAAGTGTCGAAACTCTTAAAGCCTTGAGATGATTACCATGGAATGGAGCATTTGGTAGGAATGGCAGAATTAGAAACTGAGTGTCTTCATCCAACTTATGAAAGTTCATTGTTAGTATATAATTTATGTAAAGAAATTCCTAATAGCAATATATATGCATGATGGTGCAAATATTATTGATGAATTATTCTAGACAAGGACTCGGATGACATAGTGTGCATATTATGAGGCCGTAGCAATCGCATGGGCACCTAACTAGTTTGTTAATAACATTCTTACTTTAATTATGAAGGGGTATCAAGCAATCTCAACCACTCATGTGTTTAAGTTCTGAGAACGGGGGCGCACCGAAGCAAAAAATGTTTACGTGGTGCTAATGATTTAATAACGGTCAAGGGAACGGTTATGACACCCCAAACACCAGACAACGGTAAGACAAAGGCGTGAGCTACTCCCATTCACCAGACACTTGCCACAGCTTTTTGCGCAATTCAACTCAACCAACAGGCACGCATATTAAAGCGGATGGACCAGTCTCATTGCCTCGCAGAAATGTTTTGCTCCTTTGCACCGAAGGACCGACAAGTTGGCAATGCACATAATTTTGGCAGTTTGGCTCCCGTCCTACACAAATAATCGAGGATACAAGCTGTCAGAAAAATCAAGAGATGAGCTATAAAATAATGTAAACCATGGTCCATTTAGAAGGGGTTATTAATTTTTAAGTTTTTTTTTTCAAAATGGGGAGCCTTAGCCTCTGCATCAAAATGATGCATACCACCTTATTTTTGAGTTAAATTTCAGATTGTAATAATCAAGGAAGTGCGACCACCCCCTCCCCCTTGTTTGAATCACAATCTAAGACAATATTTACCCTGCTCACAATTTTTTTCCGCCAAACATGTATGTAAGAAAATCGAGATCTCTTGAGAAACACGATCAAATAAAGCCGTTATAGAAAAGAGGTAGAAGAAATGGAGGAATATCTTCCTGCCTTCCTGCATGAGGGTTTGTGGCAACGGCAACGATGACGACCAGAAGGACGAAGGTAATGATGAACTCGACAGCGAACGCTTGGAAGGTGCCAACACTTAGGGCGGTGGCGATCTGTGCAAGTTATAATAACTAGTTGAATGCCTGTGCGTGCTACGGGTTACTCATATTTTTTGTTACCTTACTGTAATCATAGTACACAAAAAAATTTACATGTAGAGAGAGGTAATCACGGAATATTCCAAAAACACACAATTCTAATTTGCTTAAATGCAAATAAGGATATTTCCAGCTAATTTAAAGAATTTTTATTGGTTTAAAGGAGTACAATTTCCCCTTTTACCTAAGACAATATTGTGGCAGATATATGTGTGTACATTGTATTGTACTTAGAAAAGAAGCAAGATCCTCCTCCCTTGAGAAACTTTTGAACTGAAGTGTATAGATTAACTCTGAGCTGACACGCTGCTCACGTTACTGGAAAATGCGCAGCTTACCGACCGTGCTCCTGCCGGGGGAAAATATCTAGTGATACCAACCACTAAATGATACCATGGTATCATTTATCAAAATGCAAGTTTTTAAGTTTCTAAAATAATAATAAAATATGTTAGTGTTCATAAGATATGGGTTTACAATTCTTGAAATTTTTATACTCCCTCTGACCCATATTACTCTTCGCTAATACGGATGTATCTATCACTAAAATGTGTCAAGATACATCTATATTAGTGAAGAGTATTATGGGTCGGAGGGAGTAACAAAATTTGAAACACACATAGATAAATGAAAAATACAAATCTAACATGAATAGTGTTACAAAAAGACAAAGAACTAATGACACTATTCACACATCAATTTGTCTTTTCTGTTTCTCCATGTGTGTTGTGAATTTGGTCTTGAAAATTCTTGTATTTGTGAACACACATCTTATAAACACTAACAAATTATTTTCAAAATTTTTAGAAACGTGAAAATTCCAATTTGAGAAATGGTATCATGGTATCATTTAGTGATTTGTATCACCAGATATGTTCTCCTTCTACCGGATACATGAGCAGATTCCAGCACCCGGAGTAGACAAGTTTGCTTTCAGCCCCTGAATTTGCACAAGCATGGAAACTTAGTTCTGTGGCTGACTCTCACCTAACAATAAACCGAAAGTTTCATATCTGCAATGGCAAAGTCATCAGAGAAAATTCTATGGCTTAAACGATATCTCTAGCTTAATCTGTTGTTTCGGAACTTCAGAGAATAGAAAAACAGCAGAAGGAACAGCTATAGAAAACTTCATTTCCTATATTTCTTATCAAAAGATGTAATATAAAACTGGAAGGTTGCTCTTTGTGTCAACTGAAACTTCATCGTCAAAACTCAAGCAAGTGTCTGCAAGTACAATTGAGAGGTGAAGGCTGACACAAAAATGAATCAGTACTAAACGAGCGTAGTGCTAGAATTGCAATATTTAGCCAAACGTATTAGTGACACTTAGGAAAATCAAGAAGATCACCAAACCAAAAAGGCATAAACACAATGCACGTTCTTTGTGCTTTTGGGGTAATCTAGCAAATGCAAGCATGCACGTGCTGAAGGTAGATGACAGTATTTCCATGTTTAGGTGTTAAAAGGGTATAAGAATATAAAATTAGGTTTATATTTAAAAATGAAAATTATGTATAATACATGATAATCTAGATACCCATAATCTGTTTTAGAAACACATGATAATCTAAATACCCATATAATGTTCCATACAATAGGGTATTTTTAAAAAAACTATATACTCTTTCGGACATGCACGACACATTCACACACACTAAACCTGCAAACCATAGAGGCCACCAGCTACAGGATTACACAGAGTTAATTGCATAAAAATCAATAGCCTAGATAAAATCAATGATGGCCATGATCTACAGAATCAATCGCTGATGACCAAGATGCTTTTATCATTGCCCAAGGATCTAAGTGAAAGAGGAGAGCGTGTTACTTACCGCCTTTAAATACTATGATGGATATCCAGGATAGGAACATGTCGTTGCCACAGAAGATGGTGGTGCAACGGCTCGAACATGATCTACGACGACACTCCAGTGGTCTTGGAAGGCTGACGATCCCTACAGGTTCGCTATGATGATGCAGAAGCTTTGCAGCACAAGATATAAATTCGCATCAGTCAATCAGAATCTGTTAGTGCAAACCAACAATAAGATTAAGAAGCCAAAATGCATGTTTTCTAGTTACGTTGGATTGAGCACTAAATTGAAATTCACATCAGTAAATACCACCAGAATAATAACAGCTGTTCTTGAAGTCCTAGGACCAAAGACAAGATGCAATTCCAATTTGCTTAAATGCAAATAAAGATATTTCCAGCTGTTTGCACATTGCACCATATGTTCGTTGCAGCAAGCTGCTGAAACAATTATGTGTGCAATAGTTTTGTTAGCATTGGGAAAAGAACATTGACTTGATATTATCCTGAGATCTTGACTTGCTATATTCACAAAGCATATATTACCTCATCGCTCATCATTTGCAGTGCAGCGGCATCATTTTCTGAAATGAAATTGACAAATCCATTACTTTGTATTTCCTAGTCAAAGTATGACATTATTTACACTGCACGACACATCCACAAGAAATTGAATAAAACACATACCCAAGAAGAGACTGATGAAGCACTGGGAATTACCAACTTAAGATTTGTAACCGTGGTATGGGGCAGCGCGCCTTTCTCCCCTAATTCAGCATCACCAATAAACCCTAGAAATAATCCCTAAATCAAAGCACGTAGGAAATAAAATGAAAGATTGCCACAGGGAACATAACATGTACTGTATATTATATACGTGGATTTCAGCAGGACCTGCATATGCATCACGAATTGCTCATGTTCACGTCCATTTTCAGATACTTGTCACCATTAATCTCCATAGTTGAACAAATCTTAACAATATTTATATACTATTGGCTTTGGTTATTTATCAAGCAATGTAATAAGTAACAAACGCTGTGGAACAAATCAACCTCTCAAAGCATGAAGAAGGTTAACAGAACCAGAAAAGAAGGCTTGTTATAAACAAAAGCTACTCGACAAGAAAGTGCGGATGTCGTCAAAAAGAACTCGTTGACCTATAGATTCCATGGCGGAGAATAGAAGGATCTGTTCCCAGGGACAAAACGGGTGGCCGCATGAGCACCAGCAGTTGGGCTAGCAATCTTGCGGCCTCCAGACCACGACGCAAACATCCACGAGAGGAGATGAAGCGTGGCCCCGATCCCTGGCTTGTCGGCGTCGGTGTACACGAAGATCTGCGTGCGCGGCGCGCAGAGAGGAAGGTCGAGGCGGCGACGTCAGTTCTCTCAAGCTCGGAGTGATGGGAGGCGATCCGGGCGCGGTGCACGGTGCCTCTGCTGCCGGCGGCGGACAAACGTGACACGCGGTCGAGGCGGCCATCCCACGACCTGCGCCCTGGCTCCACGGCACCCCGTCGATCAGTGCCGGCACACAGGTTCAGAGGAGGCAAAGGGTGTGTGCCTTGGGGAATCGAATCTTACTTGGCGGCAGGCGGAGCTGCGGAGGGTGCCTTGTCGGCGGAGGCTCCGCGGCGCGGGGAGGCATCGGGGAAGGCGGGCTTGTGGGAGACGAGGCCGAGGGTGAGCGCGGCGGCGACAACATTGCGGTCGGGGGACTCGGAGCCTGGGAGGCCGAGGCGGAGGGTGAGGCGGGGGCCCGTCTCGGCGGCTGCGGCAGGGTTGGGCGAGGAGGAGGAGGTTGGGTCGGCGAGCCCGCCAGTCCCCATCTCCAGAGGGGCCTGAGCATGGCGCTCCGGGGAGGAGGGGGATTGGACGGGGTCACAGCGGCGGCTAATTATGCAGAGCCATGATTTCCTGGCCTGGGCATACCGCAGAGCCGGCGGCGGAGGATTGACATCCGTTTCCTCTTTTCAGTCTGGAACGCGAGTGGCAACTGGCAAGTTCGTGCGTGGGTAGTGGTGGCAGTTCTTCTTTTTCACCTCGGCGGCTCGGCCAATTTTATCGCTAGTTTTTTTTCGTTGGCGTGGGATTTTGTTCGGTCTTCTTGGTGCGGGGTGGGTGATGAGGACGTACGGGCAGACGGACATCACCCGTAGAGATTTAATGTAGTTTAGATTAGATAAATATTTCACCATATGGCTTGTACATAACAGTACATTAAATGTACAAAAATGGTTATAACAGAGTTTATCAATTCCTACTAATAATGACTCTAGGAGAATGGTTTTATGTGGTGCTAATGATTTAATAACGGTCAAGGGAACGTGTATGACACCCCAAACACCAGACAGCGGTAAGACAAATGCGTGAGCTACTCCCATTCATCTGCAAAAGGAAAGACCGTTCAACGGCACCCAACGAAAATCCCATGTGAAGCCATAGATGCACATCATTCAATAAAAAATTGCTAAAGCAGAATACAGTGCAGGAAGGTGAGGTCCTTCTATACTTTTACTAAATGCTAATAGGATTATACAGTTTGAATCTAACACACCTGCACAGCATTTCCAAGTAATACACCAGGAGATGAGGACTATATATATATGGTCTTTGAGAATTGAGAAGACCTGAAGTCAATTTTCCATAGAAGAATCTGCAAGAAAAAGCAACACATTACTGTAGATTGTCAACAAAAGCACCGTGTGCGCTTACAAGTCCACAATGCCTAAACAATGACCGCATCTGTTGTGGTCTGAAGTACCTCCACGTTATGATTGCCATTAATTTCCATAGTAGTCAGCAAAAACCCACCCAGCCGGCCAACTGGTCTTTCACGCTACATAGAAATACCATGGCATCCATTTAAACAGCACCGTGCCTCACCAGTCACCATACCTTAGAAGCTGATCTCTACAAGGTGAAAACTAAAGAGGTATCCTCAGCCATTCAGTCTCAACCTAAAGTTTTTCAAGATGGAAGTGGTTCTGTCTGCGGCTGCAGGTGACCTTGTTAGCAGATTTTTCTCCTTTTTGATGAGCAAGTATTCCGATGACGCATGCTCACGGGAGGAGAAGCGTGTGGAGAGGCTGCAACAACTCCTGCTAAGAGCTCACATGGTTGTCGAGGAGGCGGATCAGCGGTACATCACCAACTCTGGTATGCTTCTGCAACTGAAGATGCTATCTAGGGCTATGTACCACGGTTATAATGCGCTAGACACTTTCAAGTGCAACCAGCTAATCAAAGATGGTTCTAAGGAAGTGATGATTACTGACTCATTTGCATCATATCTTGGCACTCCCCTAAAACGCTTCCGTACGAATGGTGGTACATCAAATCACCAAATTGATAACAACTGTGACCTACAAGATGCCTTGTTAAAATTAGAAACCATTGTTTCTAATATGACAGAGTTTGTTATAATTTTGAGTGGATGTGAATCTATGATGTTTCGCAGACCCTATGACACCTATATATACCTCGACAACTTCATGTTCGGTCGTCAGACCGAGAAGCAACAAGCCATCAACTTCTTGTTGCAACAAAATCCTCTTGGTTCCCTAGATGTGCTCCCAGTCATTGGTGGCCACCTTGTCGGGAAGAGAACTTTAGTGAAGCATGTATGGAATGATGAGAAGGTTCATGGTTACTTCTCTACAGTTTTGCACTTCAACGGAGACAACATCGGTAGAATCGAGAATGAAAGGTGCACATCAGGGAGAATATTGGTTGTTGTCACATTTGTTTCAGATGTCGATGATGGGGAATGGAAATCTTTTTGCCGGGCTGTGACATGCAAAAACACAGAAACAAAGATTATAATTCTAAGTAGGATGGAAAGTTTGGCAAGATACGGTACCATGGAGCCAATCCACCTAAGTAGATTACAAGATGAGGAATACAAGTACCTCTTCAAGATACTATCATTTGGAAGTGCACGAGTTGAGGACCAACCAAAGTTGACACTATTGACTCGAGAGTTTGTTAAGTTACTAGGTGGGTCATTTGTGGGAGCCTATGCAGTTGCTTCTTCATTGAGGACAAACCTAAGCCTTCGGTTCTGGCTTAGCACATTGAACATATTAAAAAAAGCGACGAAGAAGAACTTGTCCTTGTATGGTGAACATGCCTACCCTTTTAGACAACGCTATCCAATAGACTTGACCGATTTTCTACCCTCTCCCACTGCTCCGCTACAGCTTATGCCTCCTCGAACTGAAGTCGAGGTTTCTCAAAGGAAACTACCCAAGATAAGGCTTGAAGACATCCTTGTGAATCCTTCCATTCGTCCCAGCGGTGACTTTGATGTAGTCACATGGGAGTCACGTATACCTCCTTATACCGAGTTCTGTAACCATGTTTTGTCTCGTGCTCAACAAAATCCTAAAACAACCTTGCGGAGGAAGCGTGATGCAACTATTTGCCTCTAGTGTTCTTCTTTATCTAGTATCTAGCTTTTTTGTTACTCTTTCTTGGTAAAATGGCAAACTATTGTAATGGAACTTCGATAATCAAATAAAGTAATGCGTGCATCACTTGATGTAAAGGCAGCGGGCTTTACCTCTTTTTCAGAGAAAATATTATAGGAACTTGTGATGTTTATCTAATGTTCTGCTTCCTAGTACAATTGTGAATCAAGAGCTATCACTGTAAAACTTCTTGGCATATATCTCATGGAAAAACTTAATGCCTCGTGTGTTTGAGGTGGTTATTTTTATGCTGCAAAAAACTACTTCCTCAATTCCTTCGATCCATAAAAAGTATCAACTTTGTATTAAGATGTACTAAATCATCCGATGCTTATTATGGATCTGAGGGAGTAGCTTACATTGATGACTCTCTTTGTTCTAGTTTGTAACTACTGATCAATCGCAACATAATTAAGATCCAACCCCAGCAACAACACCCAGTGGTGTTAACCAGAAGGTGGATCCAAATCTTGCTGTATCTCCCCATAACAATTGCCGACCCAATTGTTCGCGCTGGATTCATAGATGCTCCTGTCGCTGGCCTGCTCACAATTTTTTCCGCCAACATTAATACAAGCTTGCTCAGCTTGGAACAGAACAGAACAGAAATGATCTACACACAGATTCTACATACCCTGCTATGAGAATATTCAACACTATTGTCCCGCCAACTGCAACTGCGATCAGTTCTTTCACCTATAGCAAAATAGCCTGCTACCACCAGTGGTAGCTATGCACCCACCATCCACCATTAGATCCTCTATAGGGAGCATGTGATTTTCTACCGGGAGCACAAGAATTAACAAACGGAAGCAACGGTGTTTGCATGCATATTCCCATCTCTCACCACCTCAACACACCACCCCAACACACCACACCATGCAACCTATTGGATTATCCACCCCAACTAACCACACACATACACCTACTACACCATCCACTCAACCTATCCATCCAAAGCCACCACACCAAGGAACCACCCCAAAAAACCATCTCATCTCACCATCCACTCTGCAGGTTACTTGGTTAGGAGAGTGTGCATGGCAACTAGGCATGGCATGTCTTAAATCACCACCTGCTCTAGTCATCCACAGTTGCCATCCTAGGTAGACATTCAAGAGTGTGCATGGCAACTAGGCATGGCATATCTCAAATCACCACCTGCTCTAGCCATCCACAGTTGCCATCCTTGGTAGCCATTCAAGAGTACTATGTGCATACAACAAACGGAAGCATTTCATCCATTATCACCGTCATCTCCTGCTCTCTACATCGCATGCGGTAGGAATATCATGCTCATGCAATCCAAGGACTATGCATGCATGCATAGCTACCACCGGTGGTAGCAAATCCGCGTTGATAAATATATCTGTAAGACAACCTAGTTCTATTGGGCAAGACGATCAAATTAAGCACTCATGTAAGAGATAGAAAGAAAGGAAAACTGTTACTCCAATTTCGAATTTAAACAGAAGTCATCGTTCAGGTCCCCGCATCCAAATTTCCCCGATGTTCACGGTCTGGCCGTCCTTCATGTCGGCTGCAACAGAAAATAATGGCCAATGCTCCGCCTTTACCTCCCCCCTCTGTGTGATCTGTCTTGGCCTCATGCTCGACGATGATGGCCCGTTTGGCCTAGGTGGAGGAAGCCCACCATCCTAGCGGCTCATGAAAGCCGGCTTCTGCTCTGCGTACCTTGTCCCCTCGATGTGAAGCTGCTCATCTTCGCGGTGGGCGGCGCCACCTCGTCGCTTGTGGCCGTTCCGCCACGGCAGGAAATCAAAATCTCTTGCTCTCCCCCGGCACGTAGGCTTACTCAAAAGGAGGTGGCTACTATAAAGTCGCTTTCCTGCAAACTCATCTGACTTGGTCCGGTGGAATATAGCTTGAGGTTGCCAGGGTCTCGATTTATTCGTCTTAGTCAGGGGATTGGAAAATCATTCAGGTTGACATGCCTTCCTTCTTGCCACCGGCAGATCCTGCGTGTGGACACCTTGGAGGCACAATTTGGCTGTATCAGTTGGGCAGATTTCTCACGCGACATCATCACCTGTGACTTCTTTGATGACAACCCGACCCTCTACTTCATACGCCTCCCTGTGTTGACTCCGAGGACTCAACGTAGTTGGATGCTGAATAATCTATGTGTGACCGACGGTCAACTAAAGTACCTCCGCACAACTCATGGACCAAGTTACCATGAATCTATCATCACTCTTCGGATTCTGACTAATACTCCGTATACCTTGTAGCTATAAGATGAGCCACAAAAAGAGTATCATATGAATAAGCATGCATATGCCATATTCGTAAAAAACCTGATATGCAAAAAATTAATAAAAAAAGAGGTGAGTGTGATATCATAATATGATACAGTATCATAGCACGTAAAACTAAAAATCTAATAGCAAATACATTATGTACACATATTTGCGTTGAGATTTTACAAAATATTAAATATATGTGCATTGTAGGAGTAATATCATAAACTAATATTATATACATGATACTATAGTATGATACTTTGTGTTGTGACTAGTCTAAGTGCATCCATGCAAGTAAGACCGTCAATTTCAGGAACGCTTACATTACATTACAGGGGCTCCACTTGTGCCAACTGCCAAGTGGAAGTGGCGGCGCCAGATTTTGGAGAGTAGGTATTCATTAAAAATATCTGAATGCAAGAAATTAATGGGAAAAAAATTGGGAATTAGAATCTTGCATGTATTCGGCACACCAATAATGTAATCGAGTGTTTAATCAAAGGAGAATTTAGAGGAGGAGGAGATTAAAGGGCACTGTTGTACTCTGCCATGCGGCTGTTCAAATAAGAAGAGGAGTACTTGGCCGGCTGGCCATGGCCGTTTAGTCGTCCGCTTTTTCGTCGCGCCTGGTCGCCGCGCAGACGGTTGCCCTCGCGCCGCAGTCACATGGTCTGCTGCCCGCTGGTGGCTGCCGATGCCGATGGCCGCCGCAATCGCTAGGGTTGCTACCTGCGTGTGGTTGCTACTCGGGAGGTCCATGCGACCGTTCTTGGGTGTAGCGAGCAGAGACAAGACAGTAGTGGGCAGGACGGGGGAGTAGTGGCCTAGTATCCTGCAGAGAAAATTCCTTATTTGACACTTTCTTAAAATGTGATTTCTTATTTGACACTGAACAAACTTTTCTTTCCTATTTGACATATACATAAAATTTCTTTCCCTATATGACACTCTAGTTCATTTTGTTCATTGACGGTGTTAAAGAAAGATGTCAAAATACCTTTTTACCCCTGGTACATAATGTGGCAATAATAAGTGAATGAATTTCAGTATTGACCATGCTACCTCTCTAAATGATATATTCTATAAACTTTCACCTCTGAGAATAACTGATCATATGCTGCTCTATAGTGCCAATTAATATGTGTAAGCTGATACCGATGGTCCACTCCATCCGACCAGTAAAAAAATCATAAGAAACGCAAGGTATCAATCAGTAGTTTAGTACTACTCCTGCGATTGATTTCAGCAATGTACTAGTACCAAACATCTTGGTCGCCGGCCGCGAGGGAGTGCACCAGCGGAGCACCTCTTTTCCGTTACCTGACCCACCCGCACGCATGCATGAAGCAATGGCTCGGCACCTCCACATCCCATCCGGATGGGTTCGACACTTAAGGGTAGTTTGGTCCACTCGCTTTGTGTTTTGACGGAAGTGTGTAACGGAACGAACGGTAGTGTCATATAAGGAAATAAATTAAGACTTGGTGTCATATAGGGAAGCAAATTTTATCCAGTGTCAAATAAGGAACCATATTTTAACTCAGTATCAAATAAGGAATTTTCTCTATCCTGTATGGGGCTATATGGGCCATAATACATATATAAATCTTGTTTTTGCTCTGGATTTGGGTATTCATACGAATACATGGGAATACCCCTGGCGCCGCCACTCCAAGTGGTAATGATGATGGTGGGTTAATTAGCAATTCGAAAGGCCACATTAGCAGCTGGGTGCCAGTGTATCAAGGCTACTAAAACTGACTAAAAGGTATCCAGTTTGAACATAGTGTCAATATTCAAACTTAGTAATAAATCGCTGTTTGCATCATCTAATGCGAGGCGGGGGCTATGCTCCATTTTGGAAGAAAAAAAATTGTTTAACCGATTTTTATGTTTGTTCTTCCCAATTGCAGCTCACGTCCAGGTCCTACACAGAAGTTTGTTCCTTCCCATTGAAGCTAATGTCACACATAAACTGCATGCATTTTTGAGACATTAACAACCTAGTCAACATTTGGAGATGTCTCAATGCGGCGATCGTACAATTGCAGCACCTTGTCATGCATATTCACCGTGATGATCCAGTCCTCTCCATAACTTTCACGCTCTTGTTGTATGAAGTGTAGAGCATGAACATCTGTCGTTTTCACCATAGGGAACTGAGGCACCCATCTTGGAAGAGATGCAGCTTGAAAGTCTGCAAGAGCCCACAAATCATCAACTTGAAGCGTGCTGACTTGATCCCACTTCAGCTCCGAAATTCTCAGAGTCCAAACCGTGACAGTGAAACCAGATTTCTTCATGCTTCCGAAAAAACCACTGTCGATGTCAACAAACTTGACAACGCCTTTGCAGACACCAACAGTCCTAGATGCTTCAGGTTCTAAGCGACCATAGCAGAAGTCGCAAGGCGTGGTCCAAATCTCAATGCCAGGAAGCTGGATGAAGCGGAGGCGTGGGTTGTAATCAGCAATGAGCACTTGAGAGACCAGTAAACCACGGTGGTAATCCACCCAGTATATTTTTCCGTCTGGAGAGGAGAACACCTTGTCCGTCTCCCATAGATGCGGCCTGAGGGCGTCGCCGTCGTAAGGCATTGGTGGAATAGTGAGATCCCACCGGTCGGTGGCGGACGAATAGCGCAAGAATTCGACCACCTCCTGTTCTGTCTCCAGTGCTGTCTCCAGATTCTTGAATATACGGAAGGACGCCACAACGAATCCGCCGTCGTCGTCGCTAGGGACGACTCCACAAGTCTTGTCCCAGCCTGGGAAGGTGTCGGGATTGGGGAGACGGCGGAGCCAGGGGCGCGCCGGGTGGGCCTTGTACACAAACAGGTTCAGCTTGTACGAGAGGTCGGTGGCGGCGTCGTCACGGACGATCATGCTGACGAGGAGGAGGTCGCCGCAGGCAGCCAGCACCGAGGGATCGCCGTGCGGGTGCAGCGTGTCTTGGGTTTGCATGTGCACGTAGGACTCGGCGGGGGGAGGGTGGAGGCGGACGGAGACGCGGACTTGCCGGCCGTTGCTGCTTGTGGTGTAGGCTGCTGCCGCCGTGGTGGCCTGATCTTCTCCTCCTATGACAACGCGAGGGTTAAACAGCGCCGATTCGTGGCCGACAACCGGCGGCGGGCAGGAGAGCAGAGGAAAGGAGGTCATGGCGGGCGGCGGAGGGGTTTGGGGATTGGATTTCGAGATCTGTGCTTTTCTTATTCTTACGCGGAAGGCTGATCTGATCTCCCGATAGATCCCCTGATTTATTGGATCCTGCTCCCTCGGTGCGGCAACGCCCGGATTCGTATGTGATTGGAACTCGGAAGCAGTCCAGCTTCGGCCCACCAGTAATTCCGAGTTCGGTACACCCAACGTGGAGGTCACCCCGGCCCGATCGACCACTCGGCTGATCCGGTCCGGGGAAGAAAAATCGTCTACTCGGCGGCAGAACTGACCGCGCCTCCGCATCTCCAGCGTCGCTCTGTGCCGACTCAGGGGCGACAGTGGCGGCGGCGCGATGGCCCGGCGACGTGACGATCCGTCCTGATCTGCACCTTAGGGCCGACATCTTGGGGCCTTGCTAGGGTTCGAGGTCTTATTTCATGCGATTCTTGGAGAAAGTCTGTCCTGCTCCCCTCATGTTCTTGATTTGTTCATCGCCTCCTCGATGGGAATGCATCTCCGTCTAACTCTTGAAAAATGCTCTGGCGCCGGAAACAAGGCACGACTATGAGTCCCTCTTTCCGCTCAACTAGTTCTTGCACGCCTTCAAAGTATCTGATCTTGGTCGTTGCAGTTTCTTGATGGTTGATTCCTAAATGGCGTGATAGTTTGCAGATCCTTGCTCCTCCCGCAGCTGGCCGTTTCGCCATGAAGCCAGTGGCCGGAGTAGTCCACCAAGATCAAATGATCAATATTGTTTCTAACGAATGAAATCCATCATAACTATCTTCTACCCAGCGAGTGAACTCCCAAAGTTCAAATCTTCTAGTCTCTTGTGAAACTTCTAAGACTAGTCATAGTGGGGAGTAACTTAGACTAGTAATATACATAGGAGTATGTTACTAGCCCATATTACCACCTCTATAGTGCATAGTAACATAAAGATAGTATCATGCATGACTACATTAATTAGCTTGTAGACTCATCTTACCTTTAAAAGTGTGATGTTACAGTAACATAGCTAGTTACCACTAGCATCTCTCTCTTCATTAAATGACACATCATATCATCAAAATGCCTAGTTGGCATTGCATATATTTTATATTACTACTTAAGTTACTCCCTACTATGAGCAGTCTAACTGCTTTGGCATTAAACACTTTAGAGCTTTGTCTTGTGTGTAGATGTAAATGTGCACAAGACATTGATTGCGTTTAATTATTGGTTACTGATGGACTGATGCTATGCGTGCCTAGTTCTTATATATCTATGCATTTTACTGTTCAGATGCTATTATTTACTTCTGCACCTTTATCTCAGTTAGAGTAGAGATCAATTTGACGAAAACTCCATTTGGAGCTTGTAGCTCGCTATTTAAGCCACTCATGTACAACAAGATGGCTGAAACCAGCATATGTGGGTGTGGTATTTTTGTATTTCAGCTTGCTGCTATTCCCGGAACAAAAACCTCAAATGGAGCTCGACCTCCATGGAGGCACTTTTTTTATTAAAAATTTCAAAAATAGTATTTAAAAGTTTCAAAAAAATTGGGACAAAAAATCTTGACGTTGATAATGGGATCTACTAGTGTGCAAAAAATTAATCCAAACTTTGTTGTATTTTAGGATCAACAAAAATGACAAATGCATAGATCTAGATCTAGTAAAAAATGCATAGTTTGAAAGTTTGAAATTTTAGCATATTTGTAATTTGCGAGTTTTGGATTGATTTTTTACATACTAGTAGATCTCATACATTAATTATCTACACCAAGATTTTTTATCATGATTTTTTTTTAACTTTGAATTTTGAGCCATTTGTCCACTCTATTCCGGAAACCCCTACACTGCACATGATCACTCCACAGTACCTACTTTACAGTCATAAATGCACATCCAGAGATTTGAGTTATTCTCGAGCTTATTTTTAAGCACCGATTTGATGCTATCATTAGCTTATGGTTAAGTAGGAAACCTTCAATAGTACAACAAAACAACTAAGCAGATATTAGAGTTTTAGATTACCAAAGAATCATAATACAACAAGATGAACCTGATTATATTCGGTATCAAGGACTATAACACAATCATCACACATTGGTCCAATAGTTTTTATGATTAAGTCTCCATCCATGCACATGCCAAGATTTTCAGACAGACGAAAACACCAACTCTTTTGCTGAAACTAGACCTGCAAAAGGCGTTTGACTCCATCTCTTGGAGTTCATCATTGAGGTCCTTGAGGAGCGAGCAGAGGACCAGATCTTTTCTTAACTAGAAAATGAATTGTAGGAAACAGAGGACCTGATCCCCCCTCCGTCCCCGCGTGTCGCCTCCCTGAGCGAGGCAACCGGGGCTCCTCCCTGCCCCCGTCCCCCGGGCCTCCCCTGCCCCAATCCCCCCTCCCGCCGCCACCGGAGAGCGCCGCCGGGCGTTGCCCGCGTGGTTCCGGCGGCGGCGGTCCCTCCTTTCCCCGCGCGCGCGCGCCTCGGCTCGGGAGCGAGCAGCCGGCGGCGGTGCCCCTAGGCCAGGGACTGGTCCAGCGACGAGGTCGTGGAAGGTCTTCACTGCGGCGGTGCAGGCGTTGCCTGCGGAGTGACGCAGCTGCGCGGATGGCCGGCGGCGTCGCTCAGCCCAGATCTGGGCCCTTTGGGCCCGATCTGGGTTGGGGCGGGCTGGCGGTTTCGCGTGACGGTGGTGCTCCCTCGGGGTGGAGGTGGTGCGATGCGGTGTACGGGTGGCGGCGGCGCTCAGTCGGCTGGCTGCAGCGGGGTAGGCAGGGCTTTGCGGGCCAGCTTGGGCTTGGCCGGGCCAGTTTGGGCCTAGTGTGCTCCTGCTTACAGCGTCCGGTCGGCTACTGCACTGGCGCGGTGGAGGCAGTTCCCTCCGGCATGGCTGCGTTGTCGTTGTCCCCGTTCCGATGTACCATCCTTCTTCCTCTAGGCCTCGTGCTGGTGACTACGGTGAGACGACGAGGTTGAGGCCAAGATCGTGGCGGCGCATGCTGGTGGTCGGCAAGTTGGATGGAGCACTACAGATCGTCCGGGGTGGTGATTTTTTAGGGGTCGGGAGAAATCCCCGTCGGCTTGTTCGGCACCGATGCGGTGATGCCTGTGGGTGCCGCCATTCCTTCCTTAAGGGCTTCGGGTGTACCCTTTCTCCATCCACCTTCACGTACCGGGGAAACCCTAGGACTAGTCCGGGCAACAGTGGCGTTGTCATCACGCTCCTTCTTGAAGGTGTTGCTTTGTACATGGCGTTCCGGAGTGTCAGGAGTGTGGTGGGACTTTTCCGAATGGCGCGGCGGTTGCGGGTCATCTTCGTTTAGTCGATCTGCCGGTGTCGCCATTTGTTTCTCTTTTCTCTTTCTCTTGTTTTGTTCTTTGGGCTTGGTTGTGTTGCGGCCCCAGCAAGCTTGTTGTATCGTGTGGTTGCTATATTAATATAGCGGGGCGAAAGCCTATTTCGAGAGGTCCTTGAGGCCAAGGGCTTTGTAGTGAGGATTGCATGCTTGCTTCTCACAAGAATCTCTGTCAATGGAGAGCTCACTCATCGCATCCTTCACAAGCACGATCTAAGGCAGAGTGATCCCCTCTCCCCCTTGCCGTTTATTATTGCCACTAATGTTCTTGCGCATCTCTTTGCCCTAGCAGACAGAATTGGGGCTGTGACGACGAACAGATACTTGCAGCCTGAGAGCAGAATCTCTATGTACGATGATGACATCGTCATCTTCACCCACCCTGACACGGCAAACCTGATGATCAAAGGGTTGTTGCACAGTTCTGGAGATGCTTCCGGCATACTCACCAATATGCACCAATATCGCCAAGAGCTCGATCATCCCAATCCACTCTGATGGAATTGACCTCGATTCTCTTGTGCTACAGTGTGCCCGGTGCAAGAATTCCCCTGCACCTACCTACATGGGCGAAGCTAGGAATAAATGTCATTTTTGTAACCCTTATAACCTTAGTGGTACATGGCTCATTTATTAGGGTATTTTGCTATTTTTAAGGAAGAGAAGTAGAAAACCATTGGTGTCATTTGACACAAATGGCTACATGCTAGCTCTAGCTCCGCCACTGCTTACCTAGGTATGCCACTCTGTGATCGCAAGCTGCGTAAAAGGAGATTTGCAAACTGCCCTAGACAAGCTTGCTGCCAAGGTTAAGGGCGAAAAGTAGGATTTCCAGACCTTAGGGCGCCCGGACCCTATCACGCGCCGTAGATTGCTGTTGGAGATTCGTGCGTGGCGTTTTTATAGAAAACCCCCCATGCTTTTCGGTAATCGACCCGCGATCCAGATAGGACGGGTATAAAAGATCCCTGCGGTGAGTGAAACCCTAGCCCGATTCATTCCCCCCCCCCCGACGCTGCTCCACCGCGCCGCCACCACCGCCAGGCCGCTCCACCCCGACGGCGCCGCCGCCTCACCTCTCCACACCGACGCCCCCGCCACCTCGCCGCTCGACCGGCACCGCGACGCCGCCGCCGGACGCCTCGCCGCCGGGCGGATCTAGGCGCCGCCGCCGGGCAGATCTGGGCGCCGCCGCCGGGCGGATCTGGGCGCCACCGCCAGGCCGCTCCACCCCGACGACGCCTCGCCTCCATCCCGTATCTGGGCGTGATCTGCCCAGATATGCTCAGACCTGTGGCATTTTTTTTTGTTTTCTGTGTTTTTTGAACCGGATCTTGTGTATGAATCTGCCCAAATCCTCTCAGATATGTTCATATGTATCTAGGGTTTTGTTTGAACGATTTTGAAGAACCTTTTCTGTTTTGAATGGATTTTTGATGCACTTTTGTGGATCTCTATATACGAATGAGTGGTTATTTTTAAGCTGTTATGCAGAAC
Source organism: Dactylis glomerata (assembly GCA_007115705.1). Classification (NCBI taxonomy): domain Eukaryota; kingdom Viridiplantae; phylum Streptophyta; class Magnoliopsida; order Poales; family Poaceae; genus Dactylis; species Dactylis glomerata. The sequence continues at coordinate 589,577 of QXEO01001223.1, forward strand.
TCTATGATTCAGACGATATCTGCAGAGAATCATGTGCAAATGTTATGAACTTTATATCTACAGGAATGGATCCACACTAATAAACTTGAAGAACTTTATAGGTTGGTTAAAATGTACAGATCTTTATATAAACTACAGTGGATCCACATAAGAAATCGTTAAGAACTTTATGCTGCAGAGGTGTTGACAGGAACCCTAGAAGGACCACCTAAAAAAATCTCAAAACGTTCGAGGTCTTTTTTGTAAAAATATTTTCACCAATCTTGATGCAAGGAACAACATGGACGGCGCCTGATAAGGTCTGGGCGCCATAAGGTCCGGAAGAAATCCGTGTTGGGTTAAGGGCTGGAACAAAGAGAATTTTTCAATGTTTCAAAAACAGGGCTTCATGTAGAGCCCGGGAGCTAAAAGCATTTTTGGATCATGGTTCATGTTTCTCTCCCATTAATAACACGCAAGAAAGCTGTGTTTTTTACTAATGGAACTGGTTCAAAACAATCTTAGCCCTTGAAGTAGAAGTCATATATAATTCTCTATGCTAATTTCCACTACAGCTTAATGCATGTGGAGTGTACCGAAACAGAAGTGATATAGAATAGTCAATAGGGCCACGCGATTAATCATACCCGTCGGGCCGTACAACTCCATCACCTGAATCACAGTTTGAGCTCCAGTTTCTGCACCGGCAATGCTCCATCGATCACGAGTCGCGATTCCCTGTTCAGGTAGTGATTAGTGCATGCGCTCCCAGAACCAAAATGTCCCGCAAAAAGAGGTCTTTACATTGACGACTCTCTCTCCGTGCTTTTTTTTTTTTTGAAACAAACTCTCTCGCCGTGCTAGTTAAATTATATCTACAGCTTAATCACAACATAAGCTCCAGCCCCAGCAATAGCACCCAGTGGTGTAGCCAGCAGGTAGACCCAAATCTTGCTGTATTTCCCGGTAACTATTGCTGGCCCAATCGTTCGCGCTGGATTCATAGATGCTCCTGTCGCTGGCCTGCTCACAATTGTTTTTCAGCCAACATAAATACAAGCTTGCTCAGCTTGGAACAAAACAGAAATGAACCACGCACAGATTGTAACATACCCTGCGATGAGAATATTCATCACTATCGTCCCGCCAACTGCAACTGCGATCAGTTCTTTCACCTATATAAGTATTTCTGTAAGACAATCGAGATCACTTTGGGGAAGACGATCAGATTAAGCCGCCATAAAAAAGAAGTTGAAGGAAAGGAAGAATATATTACTGCATGAGGGTCCGTGGCAACGGCAACGATGACGAACAGAAGGACGAAGGTGATGATGAACTCGACAGCGAACGCCTCTACCGTGCCGACGCTCGGGACGGTAGCGATCCCTGCGTTCACGGGGTGGTAGATCGCGTGACCCACGAACGAGGCGGCGGTGGAGCCCAGGACCTGCGCGGCGACGTAAGGGACGAGATGGGCCGGCGGGAGGTGACCGAAGACCGCCATGGCAATGCTCACCGCAGGGTTCAGGTGGCACCCGGAGATGTGGATGAGGGAGAAGATGAGCACCATGACCGCGAGACCTACGGCCACGGCGATGCCCATGAGGCCCTCGACGCCATTGTGCTGCTCGTCCATGATGATGGCGGACACTTGCGTGAACATCAGGATGAACGTCCCGAGAAACTCTGCCATCGTCTGGTCGACGGAGACATATGTCATAGCTAGTTGTTCTTCGTTAGCCGAAGGATTGAAGGAAAGGAGCTCTTTGTGCCTAAACTAATTAACATATACAGAAGAAGGTTGTATAAGTAAGTTCGGCATGTACCTTCTTCATGAGAGGCACCGCTGCCATGTTTAGGAGTTTAGGACGCCGGTGACGAGTTGCCCGAGAGGACGGTGGATCATCCTCGTTGCCATCGATGACATGGTTGATCGGCTCCATCGGCACAATCATCGAACCCATTGCACTTTGCCTTCGGAGAGAAGACAGCAACATATATCCTGCCATGCTGCTCTTGGTCAACACCTTAATTTGCAATATAATTTCCCCATGTTGCACTTGGTCAACGCCTTTGTAATCAGCTAATAGCCCAACACACGCTTTGTTGATATGATCAACAATAAACAAGAGGTCGACCATGTTATAGGAAGCATATTCCATGGATCTTTGGGCCAAAATAGCTGCAGAGTTGACCATAAGAGATAAGACATACCATTGTTGAATGAAAATATAGGCGGGTGTGCCGAATGGTTGTTTCTTATCGATCTTAGGGTTCATCATGATACTACTAGTGGCAACCGACGCAGGAGTGTGCGCAGTGGTTGTTTCTTATTAATCTTAGGGTTCATCACAAACTCACAATAATGGTCAAAGTTTTTTCTTAAACAATGGAGGAGCCGAGGAGGTGATGCTAGTGGAAACCGACGCAGCTTTCACACATGGGGCGGTGGTGCATCGGTGTTGCGTGGAGCAGCGGCACCATTGCGAGTGGCGGGGATGGCAAGCCAAAGTTGAGATGTTGCAGATGGTGGTACACGGTGCTACCAGCGGTTAGCGATGCTCCAATTGGTTGTCGGCCATGGGAAATGACACATATTGTAGTCTGGAGGGCCTTCGTCCCATCATCATAGCTACAGCTCGGCAGCCAGGCAAAACATTGATGAGCTCCACGTCCTCGCGGCTAACGTGCTCGAGGTAGAAGACATGGGTCAAATCTTCGATGCAATAATTTGTTTAAGATGGGCCTCATCCTCCATTTCGAAAAAATGAGACATGGACCAAATCTTATCAGAAAACGCTAGTTTTGGGAGAAAGGCTAAGGATAATAATGGGAATAGTGAAAAACCCGAGGTACTTTTTGTGAATTTGCATCGTCATTTCTATTCGAAGGACCTAACCTACTAATTGTTCGGACTACGATGGGCTTATGTGCAAAACAACCAACCCACCATGCGTATTTCTTGGTCAAGTTTGGCACTTTGGTAAAGCTAATGCCTCATCTAGCCCTGGCAAAACTATTTCATAATCTAACCCCTGGGTTCGACGTTAGCGAGAATTGAGTCGAAGTAGTGCAAGTTGGCGCCAAGGATAGTTGGCGCCGCAGCAAGGTCGACGCTAAAGGATATGGTGCCGAAACAAGGTCGGCGCTAAAGCGTTGGTGTCGGACCCTTAAGCCATTTTCTTCTGAAATCTCTTCTCGCCGACCTGCACAAATTTGGCTCCAACCCTGTTGATGAGGAACCCAGGGGTCAAATTCCAAATAGTTTAGCGGACAGTTAGATGAGGCATTGGTTTAGTCAAAGAGCTAGATTTGTTAAAAAATACCATGTTCCGGCGTGGCAGGCTGGCAGCCACATGTCTATTTCGAATTACCTTGTCTGCGAAACAACGTATTAACAAGTTCATGTACTGTGTTTCACTCAACTAGCACCGCGGCCCTCGCAAAGATGACGGTAACAACTGAATTTTTTTATGAAATACATGTAGTATTTAATTTACAATTATATTATGCAATTAAGATTAATATATTTATATAGTCAACAAAATTTTAGTGGTAAATAAAAAGTGTGTAAAGCTCCGTTGTCATCTTTAATTTGTTAGCTAGTGATTACTTTAACATTTAAAATATCAGATAGATTCATAGAAGAAAATTTTATATGGTATCTGATATCACATTGAGACATGGTTAAAGCTCTGGACGGACTTAAAGCTACAAAGATAATTTAATGTCTAGTTAACAATTGGGATGTCACCACTAACATTTAGGTAGAATTATTCATATCTCTTAATCATGGTCTACTATAATTAAGAAGTAACAGATCATGGTATATATGATTATGGTGATATATTAGTTCCTACATGTTTATGATAAGATTCAATAGATCAATCTATGAAAGAAGATTTTGTTAAGAAAGTGAAGAAACTTCTTGTTAACATATTCGCAAAACTACTAAATGTGTATTTTTCTGGTTATCTTTTGCAAATCAATTTTCACTCAATATACAATGAAGGTATCAGTCTACTATAATTAAGAAGTAACAGATCATGGTATATATGATTATGGTGATATATTAGTTCCTGCATGTTTATGATAAGATTCAATAGATCAATCTATGAAAGAAGATTTTGTTAAGAAAGTGAAGAAAATTCTTGTTAACATATTCGCAAAACTACTAAATGTGTATTTTTCTGGTTATCTTTTCCAAATCAAATTTCCCTCAATATACAATAAAGGTATCAGTTTTGTATGTTTTAGAAATTCTACATTCCGATTAGAATCCTATATATTGTACCAGTAAATAATGTTGTACAACTATTAGGTCTATTGGATTAAATCATAACTGGAAGTTACTTATATTTTTCCTTCCCCGTACATCGTTCTTAGAATTTTAAAAGGAAACAAACGGTTACTCAATCTGCTCATGAATATAAGATGTTCTAGCGTTTTGTAGATTCACTTATTTTGGTCTGTATGCAGACTATCTTTTTGGAGCAGCCGGAAAACTGGCTGAAAATCGAATATGTAGACTACTTTAGAGTGTAGATTCTCTCATTTTGATCCGTATCTAGTCTACTTTTTAAAATCTATTCAATTCGGCTCCCATGTGCATATGCTCCCTATGCCAAAAAATTATATTTCTGAGTGTCAAAAAATTCAAATGAAAAATTTCACATGTACATCTTCATAATCCATATGTGTTCGTAAAAGTTTTGCGAAAAAATGACTTTGCACGTGGTCGGTGTAAAAAAGACAAAACATGTATAATACAATGTCTTCTTTTTAGCATCAAAATTTGTTTTTTTTACGTAGGCCAAATGACAAGTCAGTTTTTCGTAAAACGACTTTGTGCACACACAACATGTGAAGACATACGTGTGAATTTTTCGTTTATTTTTTTTAACATTTTAAAATGTGTCAAATATTACATTCAAATAATGGGAGCATATGCACATGGGATCCAAAACAGCCCCCCCACTACAATATCTTATATTAGTGAAGAGATGGAATATGTATTTCCTTCCAAATACAACATTTTTTCAAAAAGGAGTAGCTCATCTATCAATTCATGCATACAGCCTTTTCGTTATTTTATTATTATAAAATAGTATTTCAGCTTATTACAATACATGTGATGGTGCTTGCGGCTTGCCCATTAAACTTACAAATTTATACAAGCCTTTTTATTTTGCTGGTCTTTAACTAAGGTGATTTTCATGAACTTTTTCTAAGAAATGGACCGTCGTAGTGCACCCGGACTCCTTTTATTTTTTTCTATGGACGTTTTCTCCTAATGAACGCATCTAGCGTAATGCATCTGGATTCCTTTTTTTTTTCCTACAAACAGTGTTGGGTACGTGCCAAACTTGGTGTCCACAACATATATGTTACGCAAAATCTTTAAATCTTGACCATTAAAATTACTGATCTAACAGCTAAAATAATTCTGATGATGTGGATCAACGTTGGTGTCCACAACATATATGTTACGTAAAATCTTTAAATCTTGACCATTAAAATTACTGATCTAACAGCTAAAATAATTCTGATGATGTGGATCAACGTGGTGTCTCTATTTTAGACCCCCCGTATTGTGCTTTTAGTATATAATAGATAGATTTTCAGCTAGTTGTACTAACTAGCACCTGCAGAGTAAGTATTTTTTTTTTACAAAGGCAGAGTAAGTATTTGTATGACGAGTGTTATTCCACCTTGCATGCAGCTAGGATTGATGGATACACTTTGGGGTCATGCACACAAAACCGTAATATTTACATGAAGGATATATACACTTGGGGTTATTCATACATGCATGTCATACAGTGAGGATGGATGCTAACTAAGCACGCGTGTCAAGTTTTTTCATGATCAGGGCGATCCTGATCAGATCCGCTCTCTCCTTGCAGTAGCGTGCGTAGCGCGCGTATTGTGGGTTACTGTCTTCGGCGCTGCCATAGTAGTCCTTGGCTTTCTCAAATATATGCAGAGCATTGTGCCATTCTTTCTGCTCCGCGCAAAAGTCAGCCAGCTCCAGGAAAGAGGTGAAAGCCGAATGCCACTCCTTTATGTCGACGCATAATTCAGTAGCTTTCAGCAGGGCAGATCTTATGGCAGCTAGATCCCCCTGATCTGCAGAAGAGATCGGTCGCTGTCAGTGCAGTAAACGCCACGGAATACTATCAGCTGTTGCTGTTCTTAGTTAGGGACCGGATTTCATCTCACAGCAATTAGAGGACACTGACCTTTGTGTTCGATCTTTCTGTAGCACCTCGCGGAGTTGAGGAGTGCAGAAGCGGCGTCCAAGCAATCGCGTGGCAAACCTCCCTGCAGAGGTAGGGCAAACTGAATTAATCGTCATCATGCAAATTGCAGCCTGCAGGACGATGAATAGCACCAAGAGATTGGATTATATAGCAGACCTTGAGTGCGTGGGCTGCTTGATTTTCGAATGCTGCCGCCGCTTTACGCCCTGCATCAAAATCAAGGGAACATGATTAATCATCGAGAGAGAGAGAGAGAGAGAGAGAGAGAGAGAGAGAGAGATAGCAGCATACAATTTCTGGCGAGAACATAGGAGAGAGCCGCTTCTCTGAAGTCGTCGGCGATGCCGAAGCTCTTCTTGCGCATGCACGAGACGAACCACCAACTGGACCCTCGCCGGTGTCCCCTGGCCATGAGCCGGTCGCCGCGCGCCTCAAGCGCCAGCCCTAGATCATCCTCCTCAAAGAGCGCCACCTCGTCGTGCTCCTCCTCATCCTCGTCTGGCCGCCTGATCGGCTCGTAGCCGTGCCATCGGCGGCAAAAGAATGCCGGCAGCGTCCTCCTATGGAACTCCGGCTGGACGACCATCGCGGCGCGCGGAGAGTTTTGGAGATGAGGGTACAGAGATTTGGGTACTGCTGGATCAAGCTTTTACTAGACCGACATGCGACTCCGAGTACGAATCCAACACGGCATCGATATATTCCACACGATCGGAGGCCAAAGCCCGCAACAACCGCATCAAAGAAACTGAGATACAGTTCAAATCCAACGACTTGTACATAATACTAGACGGGCCGGCGCGCTTCGCCGCGCCCACCTGCAGCTCGTTACTTCAACACATGTTGTTTTACATCCTGCTAATCCATCTTTATTACTCTCTACAGCTCGTTACTTCAATACGTGTTGTTTACTTCAACAGGGACGCCAACTGGCGGCTGCCACAAGCGCCAGCAGGCTGTTCAGCTCCAGGTCGCCGTACAGGTCGCTCTTCGAGAGAAGCAGGAGGCCATCGAGAAGGCGAGGCTGGAGCAGGGGTGAGTAGTGACCATTGACAACCTAACAGACCAATAAAAAAAATCTTCAAACCAATATCAATCAATTTAGCAAACGTGGTAGGCGCCACCTCATCTAGCCTGAATTATGACAACACCCAACACATCCAAAAACACCACACAATGGTAAACTCTGGTAAGCAGCATTTAGGAAAAAAAATAAAACATTAAGTAACAATGACAATTCTGTCAGATCTCAGATCTCAAGAATCCTAATACTTTCAAGTTTAGCATGAAAAGCTACCCGCACCATTCCCAGGAATTTAAACAACATTCACCAATTTTTCAAGCACACTACCACATCATGTAGTAACCACTTTGTAACTCTGATAAACAAAAAACTCAACAGCTACAGGCTGTAGCCAATATCTACCAATATTATTATTTAGCCCTGCCTAGGGCATTACCTAGAAATGCAAAATCACCATTGATCAACCTAAAGCACACAAACGAAAACAAACCTCTTCCACACAGCAGCTCCAAGGTAGAGAACATACCCGACAACAGTAGACCATTTTTATTGCATCGAGAACTGTAAGTGTAGTTCTTACTCCCCATGGTCCTCTAAAAGCTACTCCCTCCATTCACTATATAAGACGTTTTGGCAAAAGCTAGTTTAGCTTGCCAAAATATCTTTCATTAGAGAATAGAGAAAGTATCATTTTGGAGTTAGACACGGTTTTCAAAATACAACTTTGACTATTAATTTCTATGACAAGAAATTAATAAATATGAGACCTGTATATTGTCAAACTACTTTCAAGGTAATTTCACATGGTACCGCTCCATCCTAATGTAGCAGTACTGAAAGTTGTCGGAGTTATAATAGGGAAGAATGTAAATCCACACCAAGGAAAGATTTAAAGAAAATGCATGTACATTCAACAGTACTGTTTTCTTCTTTGGGTCAATAGTTTGTAATGATGGTATAAAAAATAGGTCAAATAATTGGACATTCTTACTGAGTATACTATCACGTGAAAAAAGTCAACATGGCTATGGACCAATAGAACCTTATAGTTTAACATTTGAAATGTCTCTATGTAACTCTTCAGATATTCTCAATCTTTTTCGCATCTTTACCATTTGAAATGTCTCTGAGTAACTCTCTTCAGATTTTCTCAATCTTTTGGGCACCTTTATATCAATGAAAGAGTCCATACCCGACCATATGAGAGGACCAAAAACTTTTGCCCCAAGCCTCCAAAGAGATTCCACATCTGCAAAATCAAAACTGAATTTGCATTAAATTTGTGGAGCATTTTTTAGTGAAATAGTGAGGCACCATTGTAATACTTGTTTGAAATAGGCAGAACATAACTCCTGACTATCTCTGTAAGTTAGAAATTAAGCTAAAAGTACATGTAAGTACATAAATTGAACTAAGTAGGTAGTATATGAATCCATACTTTCATATTGATCGATACCTTGAAATTTTGGTTAACTGGAATTAAAGTAATGCCTTTGATAACTTTAAAATTAGGAACCTTCAGTAAAAGGTAGTTCTAAAGTCGAACACTACATCTTATCCAGTATAAATGTAATAAAAGGGTATTACTGCACAGAAACTAACAATAACATAGGAGTATGGGTTCGTGTACATCAGGCCTGCAATGGTGAAGCAAGAACGCAGAAATAACAAAACGACATTGTTGACACAATTCATATATGTCATGAAGCTTCTTAGCTTCACCCTAAGAGAAAATAATTTGTTTTAAATAACATTAGGTCCAAAACTAAACATTAGGCACATCAGCACATGCTATTTGGATCTCATGTTGTTCAACACCTTTATGGAATGATTAGTTGGAATTAAAAGAATGCTATCTGACCTTTCCCAATGATTTATTCTTTTTAAAGATGGCAAAAAACATATGGACAAATTACTGTATTTTTAAAACTGTATCACCTTACGGAAAATATCATAAGCATTGATGCAAATATGAAAATCTAAGTTCAGAGATATGAAATACATACATCCAGAAGCATGAAAAAAAAATCCAAGGTCAGACATTGGTGGATCCAAATCACCTTGGCAACGCAAAGAAAACAAGGAAAGAAAACTGACCTTTCATCAAATGATTTTCCCCCACTGAATCTTACATAGACATTTCAGTTGTATTTCTATACAAAAAAATGAAAATAGCACAGTTAAGTATGTCTCCATATGACTACAATGAAGCATCAAATCTGAAGAAAATAAAGTCTAGGAACATTATATTTTGATAATGAAACTCACATCCCTATTACATTACTGCAGCACACAGAAATAGGAAAATGTCAAATCCAATAGTGCAACCAAAGGAATATTTTGATAATGAGCGCAAGCCTTTTTATTCTCCATCTGTACAGCATACTACAGGCCAAATACAGTTGATGGAACTCCACTCTCCATCTATGAACAAAATTTGACACTCCTTTGTTTTCACATAAGTAAGAAGACTAAGTTCCCATGGTAGCATAACCATGCCTTGTCAAATGAACTATCAATACAACTGCCTCCACGCCTGATTACTTCTGAGATCTTTCCAGTTCCTATGAATTACCTTTGAGTAACAATGAGATTATTACACGGAGAATTTTGATCATTCTTTTTATATTAGCAAAATATAAAGAAAAGTATTTTTATATATTTTAAATGACTAATACTTAGAACCAATAAACACCATAATCAATATACACATGATGAATACTGAGGGGATAAAACACATGTTTGTATCTCAAGGCACTTCTACGAAGCTTATAAAAAAAGATCCGGAATAGCTTCAGTATGTTTATCATAACCTTGCTTGATTGGTTAGATTATGTTCCAGTAACTCAGTAAACAAGTGATGCTACTTATCTCTTTGACGTCCTTTTATTAGATCTACTATCCACAAAATCCACGAAGGGGATCAATGGAGAAACGAATAGAAAATAAGACACTGCAAATACAATATCTTACCATACGAAATTATTTCTGCAATTATGTAAGCACAAAATACTAATGAGATATTTGGAAATCCAAACACCTAACGGTAGATGCAAATGGTGGCATAAATATGCAGAGATTGGTTTCATTGTCTTGGGTTGATCAAGAGCAGTGCTTGTCTGAAAACCTTCAACATATGATAGTTCATGGGGGAAGGAGATTCGCGGGTACGGATGGATGAAGCGGCGGCTAGGAACCGTAGCAAGGCTTGGCAGGAAGAAGAGACGGGCTTGGCAAGATGGATGCGGGGATGGCCGCAGAGTTAGAAAGAGGGAGGCGGCTTCGCTCGTCGTTCCCCACCGCCGACAGCACCCGCTGTTCTCCACCTCCATAGACAGAGAAAGGGAGGACAGGCTAGGAAGGTGAGAGAAACAGAAGAGACCAGACAAAGAGATGAGAGGACGTCCTGGCCTTTCCCATCACCTGTGAGTCGCTGCAGCCTCCGCCGCCTCCCTTTTCCGGCCTGTATCCGTCCACCACCGCTTTGCTCCCCTCCGCCGGCCTCCACCAAGTCACTGCTGCCCCCTCCGCTCCGCTCCTTGAGCTCGCCTTTGATCCGACGGCGACCTCCCGCGGGCTGGGCGGTCGGTCCGGCCATCCGGAAGCAGGCAGAGGCGTCGGGTGTGGGCGGCGGCTCAACCCTAGAGAGGTTGGAGAGGAGAAAGAAGACCGGACCTAACAGACGGCCTAGATCATCTAAGAAGAAGATCCAACGGTGGAAAATGCACACGTCGGGATAGCCTCAGCACACGCGGTCAGTACTACGCTTAAAGCTTGTAGTAATGGCAGCTAGCGCGCACACAGCTAACACACACTAAAATCATGTCGGTAAGTTTTTGTATGCATACATAAAACTAAAGCTCTGAAGATGATTTCTATAAACTGTAATACACCATTGCTCTGACATTGATGAACCGAGTCGTACACAAATGCTCCTTCAAATCATTGACAGAGAAGCGTTAAAAGAAAGTTGAACCTGCAGAATTTGATTGCCTTCAAGTTGAAGCTGCGGAATTTATTTGCCTTCAGTCAACTATAATGTACATGCAATATATACATTTTCTAGTATCAATTTCTTCGTAACTGCGAGGGAAAACTAAAAGATTTAAGAAAAGATCAAGTGAATAGAGCTTACCTAGTCTGAAAAATCTACAGCTATAGCTATGTCCACAAATAAATACTCATACGGGCTAGCCCAGTTATGTCCACAAATTTGAAATGTATGCAAGCACACCATGATCCGGCAAACATACCACATACTGATTGCAACCTCTTTATAAGCTATGCTTTATACAAACGACTAAATATTGACTCTAACTTCTAATCAAAACTACCTATCAAACAGAAATCTACAACCCTTTATGCAGTGGTTAACAACTCTGAAAATCAAGGAAAATAAAAGAAAGATAAACATACAAAACTCAGTATAACATTAAATTTACCTGATATTTTCTTTTCCACTAAAGGTAGAACCCAAACTTCCCTAAAAGGACCCTTTTAGTTTCCTCACCTCTGACCAGATCAAAGAGATGCATGATAGGTTTTGGAAATAATATTCAGGGAGATTGGGAACATAAGAATATGCTTAGAATACAAATAATGAGGTAAAAATTAATTTCCCTCAGTTAGTACACCTATACACTGTTTTCTAATTATGCAATAATTAATTTTGAACAAATCACATTCAGATATCTCAACATAACCCAGTCATAACACTACAGTGTGATTGACACACCAGTCTGCCTAGCAAACTACTAATTTTACCCTATGGACAACAAGTAGAAGGGAACATGGATTTACCAAATACATGTTTCTTCTCCTAACTAAAAGAAGTGCATGAGCCATTACATGTTTTCTGTTTTATTAGATGGTTGATATATGTATCGACCATGTGTGACTCATGATGTAATCTTTTATAAGACTTAAACTCTCAATAAATTAATAAAGGGCTGCATGCATCAAACGATGAAGAGGCTGGAGCTATGTCTCCATTTAAAAAAACGAAAGAAGTGCATGCTGATGATCACGCAGATACAGCAGAAATGGCTGGCTCTTACAGGCGCTGCGAGAAGACATGTAAGTTTAGGAAACTAAAACACAACAGCTAAATGCTCAGGCACCAGTTTACAATTAGACACATGCTGCAACTTGATTACTCACAGGCATTTTTTTTGAACATATGACATGCACATGAAAGAGTGACACATAAGGAAAAGGAGGAACATCGCCAAGAGAAGTCCTAACAGTAGTAATGAATAATTAATCATTTCAAATAAGAAATTTAGCACAAAATAGCACATATATAAGACCTTGGGATAGTACTAACAATAATCACACTCTAAAGTTAGTATTTCCTGATATCATTAATACCCTGTAACAATAGCTTACCATGTAATGTCTGATTAAAAAACCTTTATCCCACCATCTGATGATAAATTTGTTTAGTTCATAGTAGAGAAGAGATAAGCATGTGGAGTAGGCTGAGGATAGTCCAGGGCATGCTCACTTTGACTTTGTGTTTGCGAGGATTGCTTTAGCTTCATCAGCCTGCATAGTAACAGAGAAATAATTGGGATATGAATCCAATCAAAAGTGTGAAAGACAAGGCTGAAAGCACAAGGATATTTGCATAGTATTGCACTGTTTATTTCCTAAGCACGCTTGATTTGAAATATTAAGAAGGTAAGTTCCAACAGAATTCAAAGGGGGATTGTAAACCCATAAGTGTAGCCTGCACACTCCAAGTCCAAGGGAAGATTGGAAGAGGGCTAATCAAAATCCATGCCTCCACATGTGTATATATAGTCCTGAATTCATCTAATTATTTTTTATTAGTTCAAATTTCTACCATCCAAAATAAAATTTATCCATTCTAAATTAACCGAGGGGCATCCTTAAGAAGGTACAACCGCAGGAGTAAAGTTAACATGTATATATCAATATAGCCAGGATAACACGACAGGATAGTTCAAAATAAGATCAGCATGATTTAGTGTGATGTAAAGGCCAGAATAATTTGGTGGCTAACACCTAAATATATTGCATAAATTGCACATGTTTGTAAACCTTTATCAGTTATCAGTGGTAAACAATCAAAAATACTAAATTGAACGTGCTTGCCGAATTTTATCCACCCGAAAGAAAGCCCAACAGGCATGCGTTGAATCCAAAATAACAGCCAAAACAGATGCAAAACAACTCGGCAGAGAGAAAACTGCTTAAGGTTTCCACTTTCAGAAAGAACAACACCGGTGGTGGTCTTGGTGTGATTTTCGCTTATCCCACCAACAAGATTGGTGTTCAGTGGTCTAGCATCAAATGGGATTCAAGCAAAAGAGAACAAAAAGACGTTATACCTGCTTGACCTCGTCGTAAGTTGCCATTTTTTATGCCGTTAGGATTCCCACTGTCACCATAGCTGGGTCAGTTTCTTTCCAAAGCACTCTGAGGCCTTCCTCTGCTACAATCTTCCTCATCACTGTGTTTGCAGAAACCTGTGAACTCCTCTATAGGATGTGCCTGATCTAAACCTAGTAATAATTAGAATTAAGTAAATATCACTATAGTGTACCATTTAAACCTCCATTAGATTTGTCAATGCAGTTTCTATGGCGCCAGCAACTACTCAAGATGCAAATTTAAAAGAAAGGTTTGTTAAACCAAATGAATAGCTGTAGACATGTTTGCATAGATCGTATAATCCTAATAGAAGGCCGACATAGATGAGGATCTAAATACTGCTGGTGCAGATCCCAAATAGAGTTGTCTAGGCCCTTCCTTTCCAACCACTTTCGTAAATATTGAGCCCTGATAGGTTTCATTTAACAGTATACTTAGCAATAAATTAGTAAAACTGCATAAAAAGAAATGATACATAGAAGATGTGGAACTGTGCTTACCATTCCAACTAAGCTTCCATTCTAACCAGCAAGCTGCATCTGGAGCCTAATTTGTATAACATCTGCGGACGAAAATGAAGGTATCTATATAAAATTATCTTCTTTTCTGAAGAAATAAATGTACATATGCGACCATCCTTTTGCTAAAGTTACAAGTGTTGTAATAAACAATTCATTCTTATCAAGTTAATCAGAGGGTTTGCCTCAATTTTCAGTCCACCTAGAATTGATAGATACCTCCAAAAAAATCAACGCATTCCCATAACACAGCTTATCATCATGTGTAGTGATTCATGAGCACTATTCTGAGAGACCATGTTGCGCTGGAATAATTTTACCTGAACTAACTGAATGACAACTTTTGTGTTTCCTGACACTTTTATCTTTTGCAGGGAAAATATCCTAAGTTTACCAGTAACATTGGAAAATCCCCTCGTGTTTGATCTTCCCCTCTTCACAACAAGGACATTTCAATTATACAGTCACCTAACAAAATACATTTTTTTCAAAACATTCAAGTCTCGCAAATCATAGGTGTCATTTAAAAATAAAAAACTATCTGAGCCCATTAGAAATAGCAGAGAGTGAAAGCACAAGGTAGCTACATGAACAACCATAGACCAAATGAAGGAAACTGATTTAAGCCATGCAAACCTTAATGGTTAATAATAGATCAATACACAGAAGTATGTTGTGGAGGTAAGCCCCCAGAATTAAAACAGGAGGAAGATATGAATAATGAACTTACATTTTGCCAATTCATGGACACAACGGTGGCTGTCATAGACGTGAAGACCTTGGGGCATTTCAGCAAACAGTTGGTGGGCATCGGGCATGGCGTTTCTGGCATCCAACTCCGGGAGGCACCATCTACACCCCGACAGTGACGCTGCCGCTGCTCTCATCTAGCCGAGACAGAGAGAGGATATGGAGGCTAGGGCATTCTGCCCCGTGGACGACCCCGAAGCTAGGGAGCGGTGAGGCGGGGAGGGAGCCGAGGGGCGAGCAGGGAGAATCAGGAGAGCACCATATTCTCGACCACCGGAGTACGCCGGCAACTTACGCCATCACCGGCGGCGAGGTGGGGAGGGAGGCGAATGGGGAGAATCGGGAGGGTGCCATATTTCTCGACCACCGGAGGACACCGGCCACCAACGCTGTCGCCAGCGGCGAGGAGGGGAGGAAGGAGATGGGGGCCATGGGGATTGGATCGGGAAGCGGCAGCAGGTTGGCTTTCCCTCAGGAGGAGATGGGGAGGAGGCGATGTGGGAGAGAGGAGTCAAGTCCACACACGACACCTGGCCACGCACGAGAGGCCCACAAGCAGCCACAGCCGGAGCGGCAAGTGCCTCAGAGCACAGACTCACGACTACGCTTACAGCTTGTAGTAATAGGCTCCAGCACCCTTAACTGTTTCGTCTACAATACTGACTCCCTCCCGACGAAATCGAGCAAGATTACCCTATTTATTTCTAGTATCTCCGCTACCTGAGTCCTTCAGGACAGTCAGCATGCAAATCGTGATCGCAGAGATAAATTTCCTGTGTTCAAAAACGAAATTCCTGCTATTATTAGGGGGCGAACCCTAATACGGTCCTCCCCAGCACCACCCCCAACCCCCTCTTACCTGAACCGCCGGCAAAGTCCACGCACACGGGGGGGGGGGGGGGGGGGGGGGGGCTCGCAGCGCGGTCGCGCCTAGTGGTGGTGTAGACATGGCGCAAGTGATTTCAACCATCGGTGCAACGACGACTTTTGGGCGTGGTGATCCCCGGGCGCGCCTAGTGGCAGAAGGCTCGATATAGGTGATCATTGAAAACTCTAAAGAGGCCTAAGGTGATGGAGGACAAATCCGAAGATCACATGCCATCTATGTCAGACAAAACTATACCTTGCACTGTTCTCCAACTGTATAGACATCTCCATAAAGAGGTTGACATTCTCCACAAGTTGTAGAAATAGCCATAAAGGGAGCAAAGTCATGCACCGGTAGATAACATGCATGAGAGAAGGATTTTATTATTAAATACCTTGTCATTTCTACATAGCCATAACGACCAAATAACAGAAAACACTCCCACCTTGATAAGTATTTTAAACCTACGATCCTCACCGAGCCAGTTGCCAAAAATATTAGCAACAATAGTTGGTGGGTATAATATTGAATATACCTGAATGATTGATAATATAGATCTACAAATTTGCATTAGAAGAATATATGTTTGATAGTCTTGTCAGGATGACAGAATACACACTTCGGACTTCTGTGCCAATTGTGTTTCTCAAGGTTGCCTTTTGTAGGGATCACTCCTCTTTAAAGATACCACGCAATATTTTTTATCTTAAGCAGGATTTTCATTTTCCAATATAATATGGAGTCAACACAGAAATTACCACTCTCGTAGACTCCATCAAAATTCATCTGTCCCTTGCGCCAAATGGACCAAAACCAAATGCTAAAGCAAAGCATGTCATGATTCCAGCCTAGGACTGACTAAATCTCTTTTGAACGTCCCGTTTGGTGGGGAAGACGGCAACACCTTAGCGATAGTATCGCCTTATAACAAGCAATATTGTATTTCCGCCTAGAACCTAATTTTTTAGCCATCTTTTATAAGGAACAAACCAAATGGAAAGAATTACTTGTCGCCCAGGTTTCCAATAAACCTGAGATAAAAACCGGTGCCGATGTATTTTCCTTTTAGGAGAGTTTGCCATACCCATCTTCAATTATTATTTTTGGCTTGGCCTCAATAAAAAGCTTCAGAACAAATCCTTACGGCCTGTTTGTTTTGGGGGATTTGAAGGTAGGGAATGAGAGTTCAACGAGTGGAGACTTAACATCCATCGTTTGATTGGGAGATTTGGGAATTCATGAGAGATGTGGTAATTGCCGGTGAGTGGGAATTGGTGTTCAAAATTTGACCAAACACGCCGAGATATGTTTGTTAGGCACATCCAGCACTTGTGGCTGTAAAATATCCCACGATCCAAACAAGGGCATGCAAGTCCCTCGTAAATTTTGATCGGCAACTCCTAGCACACACCAAACAGAGGTGTGGGACTAAAAATCAATTTACCCTGTCCAATACCCTAACAAACTCCCGTAACTTAACTCCCATTCCCTCTCGCTGTTACGGTTTTCCATAGCAGTGGATTAGGGGTCATTCAGGAAAGAAATGCGTTCAGCTCTGTCAGTCTGCCAGCAAAACAAGCTAAGAAATGACAGTTATTTCGACATTGTGGTGTCTCAGCTAGCATAGGTGTAGTGTGTTGCGTCTGTAGCGATCCGTGTGATGATAGTTGATGGTGATGGCAGAGTGGTGATCACAAGGCACTGAGTGATGATGAACTGTAGACGGCTTCTGTTCATGGATCTTTTCAATTTTCATTCAGTATGTATCGAATTTGCTTTGTTGTGACCATGTTTGCTGGCTTGGCCTTTTGCTTGACTCAATCATTCCTCAAGACCTCTGAATAACCGGTCAAATACAAGAAGGAAGAACATGATAATCACACACTGAGATGCAGAACTGCACTGCTGTGCACACACGAATGCTGATGAACAAGCGCTCAGATAGACTAGTGTACTAGAGGCGTTCAAACGAGAAATAAAATGCGGGGTTGGACTGAAATTACATATTTATGAACAACGCAAGCAACAACAGGTTTAGAAACCATTCATCTCCAAAAGATAGGTGCGTCTCTTCATCAGTGCTTTCGCCGCGAATCTGAACGGTCCATCGAACGCGCCTGAAACAAAAGCTTCAGTCTCCTTCCGACTAGTGTGACAGCCACTGGCTCCATCGGCAGAAGGCTTGATCACAACAAGAGTCGCACCTTGCAATGCCAAGCCACCGGGCAGCTCGAGGTACGGAGCATACTTCAGTTTCATGCTGCAGGACGGAACCTGCGTCCTGTTGGAGCATGCCGAGGCTGGCAGCTGGTTCTCCCTGAACTCCTCGAGCTGCTCCATGCCCATGGACAGTATCCCCTGTCCGTCGGCGTCCGCCAACACCAAGCTTCTCAATGTCGGATGGTCGTCGATGATTGACCGGAGAAGGTAATGCCTGGTCGACGCCGCAACCAGGGAGCTGATGGTCCATACCACACGGAGTTTCAGCCCGCCATTGGTGTAGAAGGACTCCGGCATGCATCCACTGTCGTCAGCTGACGGCTCCTGCCCATCAGCGCCTGTAGCCTTGCGATCAACCAGGGTGCCACCAAGAATCACACAGCTCTGAAGCGTGCTCCCGTACTTGGCCCTCCACTTCAGCAGCACCCCCTCCTCGGTCCCCACATCTCCAGAGGGAAGCTCCACCCGGAGATTCCGGACATGGGAGAAGCTCCTCAGCACCTGCACGGGCGAATGCTGGGCGAGATGCGGGAACAGCGGCCTGCCGGCGCCGCCCGGGCTGCGCATGTGGTGAAATGGCTTGACGATCGTGAACAGCATCAGCTTCAGGAAATGGGAGAAGATGTGCCGGGGCTTCGGAGAAGCCAGGTTCAGAGCGTCGTCGGCATCGCCGTCCACGGCCACGACACGGTCGATCTTGACGTTGACGTCGTGGACGAGTGGAACCAGCCCGTTGAACCGCTTCGACACGGCAGAGCACCGGCCGAGGGAGCGCACGTCCTCCAGCTTGTTCAAGATGAGCAGGACGAGCGAGTCCGGCAAGCAGTCGATTTGGTCCAGCTCCAGAGCCGGGTCGGCGTGGATTCGAGCCTTGGGATGCATTCTCCAGCTCCTAATTGATATGAACTAGCAATTGCTTCAGATCTTCTATAACTGCTCCAGCGGCCTGTCAAGTTGTGTACCGATTTTCTGAAACAGAACAGCAGCAACAGTTATAAACACGAATGACAGGGCAGGAGCTGAACTGAACAGACTAGCATTCGGCACACAGACTTGATGAGTAAACGACTTGGGCAGGGCAAAGCGATACACATCAAACGCCCAACGGAGTCTCTCTAAACAAAGAAGCCAGACGAACAAAAAAGAACCAGCAGATACTGCTATCCAGCAGAGACTAGAGGACTGCACTGAAGCAGATGAATCAAGCTAATCCAAAAAGGATATACCTGAAGGTTAGGAAACTCGGCAGCAAAACAATGGTCCGAGATGGACTCAAATCCGACCGTCCGCCGGATCCCAACTCCGGCGAGCCAAGTTTCTCACGAACTCGAGCGCAAATTCAACAGTCACAGCAGCCCAAACTAGCAACCTGGAGCTTTGATTTGGGAGAGATGCGGGCAGCGAATTCGCGCGAGAATGGGGGTGGGGGCTCACTGTCAAGAACTCGATATGCTTTGGGGAATTTTTGCTCTTCGGGAGGATTTGTTTAGTGCGAGGAGAAGTGTGCCGCTCGCTCGCCACTCGGCGTGCTGCTTTATGTATTGCCTCGTGGCCCTTGCACTTGCAGAGTTGCAGTTACGAGACTTTTAACGGCGTTTAAATGGATAGACTCAGATTGACCGCCACGTTGACCGGGTCAGTCGCGCACACGCGCCTTTTGCCCTGGCCGGCACGCTAATTTTCACTTTCCTAGCGGCATTGCAATCAATCAAAAAGCAAAAGTTATTTGACGGCTCTAAATCACCGAGACGATACATAGTATCCTCCATACCGGATTATTAGGCAAATATTTATTTTAAGACACACTTTAACCATTAATTTTAGTCAAAAAAATAGGAGATATTTGACATAAAAATTATACCATTAGAAAGTTCTTTTGAATATGAATCCAACGGTATAATTTTTATATAATATATCTCATATTTTCTTGACTAAAATTAAAGATCAAAGTTTGTCTCGAAGTGCGTATTTGCCCTGTAATCCGGCATGGAGGGAGTACTACAATATCTTGGTAAAAGACTAATAGTGAGGGAGACCAGACGAAAATGTAGCCAATGTGCTGCCACTTGATTCAGGGCAAAATGTGACCAACCAGGACATGCCATTTGATTCAACAATATCTTTGTAAAAGAAGAGTTCCTCAATGAGAACTTCCGAAATTCCCTCGAGACGAAATTCAAAAAATCTAGTCGTTAGGCACCCACTTGAATCCAAGTCTTTTAAAGAGCTTTTCATGAAAAAATTACTAGTCTTCATTAGAGGTAGATATATTTTGGAGAGTGTGGTTACTGCTCATGAAATTATTCATGAGGTCCATAGGAAAAAGGAGCAAGGTTTAGTTTTTAAGATTGATTATGAGAAAGCTTATGACAAAGTCAATCTAGATTTTTTTTTGAAGTCTTACAGCTTAGGGGTTTTAGCCTAATTTTCATCAGAATATGATCAAACATGTCACTTTAGGTGGTTCTGTGGGTGTCAAAGTTAATGATAAAGAGAGTTATTTTTTTCTTACTGGAAAAGGCCTTAGACAGGGGGATCCCATTGCTCCACTGTTGTTTAACTGTGTAGTTGATGTGTTCTCCAGGATGTTAGTTAAAGGAACAAGCTGTGGGCTGATTAGAGTGCTCTGCCCCAACTTTATTCCAGGTGGGGTTGTTAGTTTGCAATATGCAGATGACACTCTGTTGTTCTTAGAAAATGATCCACAAGTTGCCTTGAATTTGAAATGGATTTTGACTTGCTTTGAACAAATCTCAGGGATGAGGATCAATTTTCACAAAAGTGAGTTAATCCCTATCAACATAGAACCAGAAGAGCTTCTTCCTTTCATTGAAATCTTTCAATGTAAGGAAGGATCTTTCCATGTCAAATATTTAGGTATTCCTTTGCATTTTGAAAGGCTTAAGAGAGAGGATTTGCAGCCTCTTATTGAAAGTATTTTGAGAAGAATTACTGGATGGAGAGGTAGATTACTTTCCTTAGCAGCTAAGAGGGTTTTAATTCAAGCTTGTTTGTCTAGTATCCCTATATATCTGTTATCCTTTTTTTCAATTCCCTAAGTGGGCCCTTAGTTTGTTAGATACCCAATTAGCTAATTTCTTGTGGAATGATGAAGAAGGGAACCACAAGATTCATTTGGCTAACTGGCCTTCTGTGTGTTTGAAAAAAGAGTTTGGAGGAATGGGAATTCCAAACCTCCAAGACTTAAACCTTTGTTTAATAGGATCTTGGATCAAAAGATATATCCAAGGAGAAGGGGCTCTCTGGAGGAGAGTAATAGATGCTAAGTATAATACTAAAAACCCTAACATTCTTTCATGTCATGACATCCAGCCCTCCACTTTTTGGAAAGGTGTGATGTGGGCATCTAGAGCTGTCTCTGTAGGTTATAAGTGGAAAGTAGGAGATGGTAGAAGTATCAAATTTTGGGAAGACATTTAATTTGGTAATTCCCCTTTAGCTACCCAATTTTGGGACATTTATATAGTTTCTAACCAGCAGACTCAGACCATTAGGGATTTGTGGGATGGGAAGCAGATTAGAGGTACTTTTAGGAGGATTTTTTTCTCATGAAATGATGGTCAGTCGGCTAGAGCTCATAGAAATTGCCAAAACAATTTCATATTCTGAGGAAAATGATCAACTCATCTGGCAATATGAAATAAATGGGATTTACTCTTCTAGTTCCATGTATGCCATAGTTAACTTTAGGGGGATTCAACCCATTTATCTGCCCTCTGTGTGGAAACTAAAAATTCCACCCAGAATCAAGGTATTTATGTGGTTGTTTTCCCAGAACAAAATCATGAATAGGGACAATCTTAGGACCAGAGGCATGGTGAAGCCTCTTGAATGTGAAATGTGCAAGGAACTTGAAACTGTCAAGCATCTTATGTTTGATTGTATAGTAGCTAGACTACTTTGGACAATTGTGGAAAAAGTTTTTGATTGCAGCATTAATAACTTTGAATCAATTGCTTCTAAGTGGTAGTGTAATAAAAAGTTTCTACATTTCAACTTAGTCACTTCTGCAACTCTTTGGGGGCTGTGGATTAATAGAAATAATCTTGTCTTTAACAAGACCTCTTGGATTAATATTAAACAGGTCTGGCGCCTGGTGCTGTCATTCGTAAAAGAATAGAAAGTGCCATTCAAGGAGCTAGAAGGGGGAAAAAGCGGTCAGTTCTCAGACTGCCTGCTTGTGATGTTAAGAAACCCGCTACCACTACCCAGCCCCTGATGTGTGGTGACTTCGGCTGGACGGCGACCTGGAGAACCATCGCTTCTTCGATGGTGCATGGCGGCCGAGCCTTGCTGGAGTTCCTCAAAGCCCATCTGGAGGAAGGAGACACAATCCATGTGGTCATCTGATGCTGAAGTGGAATCCGATGTCAAACAGGATGGATATGTGATGTTGGGAGCGAGTTTAGGGAGAATAGCTCTGTAGTTCTAGCGTCTGCTTTGGTTTCAGTAATCTGGCCAGCAGATAAAAATTTGTCGCATATTTACTTTTGCTAAACTCTTTTACTGCTTTAAGTACTCATTGTAATGAACTAGTGGTTTCTCTTCGTATGAAATGGAACCGGGGCATGAGCCCTTTTAGTCTTAAAAAAATTTACTAGTCTTTCTCTCGAAAACAGGATTTCGTCCCGCTTTATAAGTAATAGACTAGGATTTCTTTTCCAAACTCCAGTGCTTCTCCTTTTCTATCTCCGACCGGCTACTCCGGCAGGGAGGACATCGGATCTAGCTTCACGAAGCTAGGATGTTTGGCATAGCTTCGCGCGTGGAGTTTGGGAAGCTAGAAGCTGGATAGAACCCGAACACGCCCTAAGAGGCCACATTATATACATATACGATGTTATAGGGAGTGCATCATTGGAGGTCGGGCTCCATGGAACCCTTTTTTAGAATTTTATTGAAATCGATATTTCAAAAGTTCAAAATCTTGACAAAAAAAATGTAGGTTATGATGACTTCACTACCTTTTTTCATTAAACTTTATATGTGTATAGAATGTGCAAATGTACATCAGGGATTCTTTTCATTTTTTATTTGACATTTTGAAGTACATATACTTCCTCCGTCCTAAATTACTCTGTATTCTAGGTTTAGTCAAAGTCAAATTTATAAACTTTAACATTTACAATATAAAATAGATATTATTAGAATCATTAGAAAATATATTTAAAGATTATACATATTTGATATTATAGAACTTCATATTTTTACTAAACCCAAAATACAGAGCAAGTCAAAAGCGGATTTCTAAGTTTTTGCATGTTTTGAATAAGCTATGTTTCCGTCGACAGCGAGGCATCTATGGTGACTTTGTCAATCTCAAGACCTGATCCATCGGCTCAGTAATTCAAAGATGTTCATAGGGGTAGAATGTACGTGCATGCATTCATAAAAATGTGTATATGCGCGCTTACGTTTGTACTGTGTTTCTAAAAAAACAAATCGTGCTCGACACTTTTAACGCTCACTCGATTCTGCCATCATACTTTGGAAACCGAAATGGACGTGGGCACAGGACAAAGGATGTCTCCGCCGCGTACATCTTCATCAAGTACGCCACTTGACTCGATCGATCGCCCGCAGTCGACGGTCGTAGTGGCTGGAGCTTGTCCGCACACGTAACGGCGTCGGCTGCCACCACACTGAACGACGGAAACTAGGCCAATCTATCTGATATTCTGAATTTCTGATAGAGGTAGCCTTCCGACGGCAACAGGCGACGCAGCGCGGCGAAAGAGAAGACGAGGGGGTAATCGGGAACAGGTCCTGTGGCTCCGGTGCTCCCCCGGCGGGCGAGGTCACGTGAATTGCGCACAACTCCAGGAGCCGAGGCCACAGCGGTTGATCTTCGTCGTTTCCGAGCCTCGTTTTCGTTCCCGGGACCCGGACTTCCGCCCACTAGGCGCGGGCCGCTCATAGCACACCGACGACGTCTCAACTGACAACATAGCGCGGTAGCCATCAAGCTGGATGTGTCCGGTCATTTTGTCTCGCGGTTAATTTTTATAACTGTAACATATATATATGTCCTGCAACGCGCGAGTTGGGAGCTAAGCTAGCTAGGTTGAGTTAATTTCAAAAGAAATCACCACACTACCGTGCAAAGTCTAGAAAACCACTATTTTTTGAAATCGTAAAAATCCACCAATATTGCGTTGGGTGTTTGCAATGTCCACTGCTTATCGGCAGTTCTGACAATAGGACCCAATTGTAAGTGATGATATGGCAGAGCAAACATATCTATGTTGAATTCTTGGGATCTACTTGTCAGTCCTCTCACCCTCACTACTCTCTCCTCTCTTTTTTATTTTTTATTTCTCTCTCCCCCAAATCACCCCCACTGTCGCCCTCCCTACTATCGTTACCAGACACCGGCGCCTCTCAGGCCTCACCACCCACACCTCGGCTAGGCACCCTGTCTCTCCCTTCACCCAAATTGGGTCCCCGAAGCCGTTCCAGACGAGGCCAGTGAGCTACCCCTAGATGTTGTTCACCGCGGCCTGGAAGCACAACGGCGCAGACTTCTTGCAGTGGCCCCTGACGGCACTCGGCGGGAGGCACATAAGAGAGCAAGAAGGTGACCGTGGAGAGAGCATGATGGTCGGGAGCTCACATTGGAGACGCTCACTTGCTCATCTGAGGCGGGAAGGGACGGGGAAGCTCACATGGACGAGACGAGCAGTGTCCGGAACGGGAGAAGACATAGTCGATTGGCGGTGGCAACACCGCTCACCGAGCTTGTCGGTCGCGCCGCCTCCGTGCTCAAGCGAAACAAGAAGTTGGGGATCCAGCGGCGTCGGTCGAGGCGAAGGTGGCGGTGGGGAGAGGCGGCACAGGCGATGGTCCAGGAAAAGTGCCAGTGGGGATTGGCTTTGGACAACGCTCGGGAGAAAAAAATAGAAGAAAAGAATCGAAAGAAATACAAAAACAATATGGAAAATTGGAAATTTACAAAAACCACAATCAGTGGACATTTCAAACAACCGACGCAATATCAGTGGATTTTTGTGATTTTAGAAATAAAAAGTGGTGGTTTTCCAATCTTCGCGCGGAATTGTGGTGTTTCTTTGCGAATTTTCGTACAAGCAAGTAGATAAAGATTAGCAAAGCCGCCGCACAGGAAACGCCAGGCGCATTGTTTATACCAGCCAGAGTAAATAGCATTGCGGGTCACTGAATTTGTCTCGTATGTGCACTTAAGTCACACATCTTGCAAAACAAACAAACCCATCACACAACTAGTAAATCGTGTGCACTGGAGGTCACAAAATAGTCTAATGTCCGGTTTTTGAAAAAAAAGTCACGCGAGTCACTATACGCGGGTTCAGCTACCGCGTGGTACCCAGCCTTCATGGCGAGGCATGACTGGAGTTTGCTATGATCATCAGCTGCCCAGTGATTAATTTAGCGTGAAGTTTGTGTGTGCTGCGATCTGTTTTAATTCAGTCTGTAATGTCCGGTTTGATTCTGAAATCTAGCAGCTAAGTCTGCTATCTTGTTTGATTAATTTTGTCTTATATTTTAGAATCAATTGATTTACTGGGAATAATTCAAAATTGATTCCTTGGAACAATTCAAAATTGATTCCTAGGAACAATGGCTGCCTGGGAACTATGGTTGATTGGTTGTCTGATTGTATTTTAATTTGTCGATCATGTAAGCCTGGGAACCACTCAAAAAAAAAAAGCAATAGCACCCTCCGAGCCATTCTGTTTGAGTTCAATATTGGACAACATATAAGCAGAACTCCACGTATCTTAATGAATCGGGCCTTCTAATTTTGAGGAAGGGGGGTAACTGCAAAAAAACAGTCCCATTAACTTCACGGTATCTTGGTGTGGCGGTTTTTTTTGCTAGAAATCGGACATCAAACCATTTTGTGACCTCAGGTGCACATAATTCGCAAGTTGTTTGATGGGTTAGTTTTTTTGAAAATCAATACCACATATATTTATTGCAACAAATAGTACATGGTAGAGTTACACGAGCTGTTTTTAACGATTACAAAATAAAGTCTAAAAGAAACTAGCAAATCTTCGAGATCTTCAAATTATTTCTTCTTCCATGACACAATCTTGTATTTTTCTGAAGGCAGCCTAAGATAGATATCAAACCATAAACCTGTAAATACCAATGGAGGTTCTCCCATAATTTTAATTTGAGCCGCAATGCCAAGGCTACGTGCATGCGCGCAACCATTGAAGTAGTCAATCCACATCGGCAAGAGTACCAACACCAGTATGTCAGGCCAAAATAACCGGATAACTTGATCGACGTCGCTGGGGAGTCGAGGGTACGTATCACCATTGTCGAGGATGTAGCCGCCGGGACAAATACTGCGAGGATAATCCTCCTCGCCGCAACCAAAAGAAAAGATCCAAAATCGATCTGGCGAAGCAAGATCTGAAGGGCCATACCTAAAGGAGTTTAATCTTCCAACACCACCATTGACGCCGGGAGGAAGATCTCGTCGTCGATTGAAGGGTCGGAGATCAATTATTGTCGATAATGACATCTCTATTGACAGAGGCCACAAGAAGATGGCTACTAAACCCTAATCTAATCTTGTAAAAAGACTACTTTTATCAAAACCTCCACTCATAGATCAGGTTCCCCACCCCTCCTGACACCGGCGAAGCCGGCCGGAGGAGGGAGAATCAATCTATGGTGGAGTAGGAGGAGAGATGGAGGCTAGGTCAAGAGAGGTGGCCGAGTACGGGAGACTCACGGGCAGAAAGCTTTTTTTTTCTTGAGGGATTGCAAAATATGTGATTTAATTGCACATATCGAACAAGTTTAGTAACCCACAGTGCCATTTACTCTACCAGCCGAATTTCGCAGGTCCCCAGTCGGTCGGAGTAGTCGGCACGTTAAGAATTTCGAAAGATTAAACAACGAAAATGGTCTAGTCGGAGTAGTGTCACTCAAGAGTGAAGACTGAAGAGCAACCCCAGCACGCCGGGGAACGGCCGAGAGCGACCTCCGCCCCGACGTAGCAGCAGCACACGCTTGTCCGTGTCGCCGCGCGCCGCACACGGAGAGAGGCGGCCCCGCGCGCGCGCCTAACAAAACCCCATGGCTGATTGGTCCATTGGTTGGTGCACGATGCCTCTCTCCTCTCCCTCGAATGATTTGGAATCTCCGGCCGCAGCGGATTACATGGATTGTTAATCAAGACTCTTCGTTCGTCTCCTGCGCACGCAACGCGCAGCTGCAGATGCTTATCCAGATATGTATGATCAGCTGTTGTGTCAAGAATAATGCACGTCCACTCCCTGTCATGCATCCGATCAGCTTAATTTGTCCTTGCACAACTATCTTGGCAGCGTCCGTTCAGAACATGAGTGATTGGAGGCATGTCGCTATCAGGATTCGGAATGAGAATGAAGCACACTGCACATGTACTATCCGAGTCACCATATTTGGATAACCTGAAAGTGGAATGCGTCGATTCGCGCCGATAGTTATGACAAGTGGGTTGTTTTACATCGCGACATGAACTTGTTTACTACTCCCCTCTGATCGGAAGTAGATGTCGATGACTTCGTATAAACTTTATACTTAGTTAATACAAAATCAATGATACTTATTTTCGACCGGAGGTACTATGCCTTTGTCCAGTGGATGGTGATTTGATACCTTGTTGTGCTAGTCCTGCTGATTTGGGTACAACTTGTTTTACAATGTTAGCTCTACTAGTTGAGTGTCTGTCTGTGTGTTGCCACGGCCTAAAGTTCATATCCTCGCCAGATTCACTTCCTCCATAACCCGCGATCACTCAACAACTGGTAGGCTTTGACTGGAACACTTCCTGTAGACATTAGCTCTCAAAATATGACTTAAGCATTATTTTATTTAAAAATTTCATATAAACGTTAAATGACATGAAAATGTCTCATCTAAGCAGTGCATAATTCTTGCTTCATCGTGACCATCCTTTGAGATTTAGTCTCCTGTAAAGTCTCCGTCCCCTTCAGCATCATGATCATCCTTTGAGATTTAGTCTCCTGTAAAGCCTTCATCCCCTTCAGCAGGCTCCTCATGCCTGCAGGTAGTGGCTTCAATCTCTGGCAGCATGTTGTTCTAAGAATGTGGAAGCATACTGCAGAGAGGCTTACATTTCCTTCATTGAATAAAAGTATAACTGTATCCACGGTCCAACCGTCTAACAATGACAAGATGTCATGTGTCCATCTCCAATCTTCATTTTTCTCTCCTAAATTGCTACTTTGACTATTCCCCTCCCTCCTAGTTTTCTCTGTAATTCATGGATCTTAATGTCTTTGAAGTTAAACATAGACCCAACCACCCATCTACACTACAATTCTAATCCCAAAAGGAATATAGAACCCAGATATTTTGAGCAAATTCGATGGCAATTCACACAGGGTTTTTCTTGGTTTTACATTAGTAAGCTGACGTAGCGAAACAAAACTTTTTTAGCGCATCCATCAGACCAATATATCATAGTGCAGTTAATAACTTGTAAACATAAATAAACGATAATCAATAATTTTCAGTACCGGAGCTTGTCCTAGAGAAGCCTAACTTCGCACTTTAGAAAACTACAGATTGCTATGATAGGTTCACTGTTAGCTTAAGCAAAACACCCTGAAGTTAAACTGTTAAAGTGAAAAAGGTGATACTGGCTCGAACCTATGAAATCTTGAGATCTCTCTGATATAGTGGCTACTAAATAAAACAATGGTGTATTCCAGGAAGGAGCTCACTCATGTCAATTCATCACCGTGTCTGCAAGAAAGAGAAACAATTCATATTTAATAGAAAATTCCATGGAGAAAAAGGGTAAGCAGCAAAAAATCTTGTGAACGGAAGTGCTGAATGATCAACTAATGTTTCGGTAATTTTCCCCAACATGAGAAGATGGTCTCCTTCTCCACATGGACCAGCAAAATGAGAATAACGTCGGGTTGATGCTTTGGTTTACAACAATAACACAACTTCTTGTAACCCCGCTTACAGTGTTCTTCTACACTCTTTGTATCAGCCCTTAGAAGTACCTCAATACTTGCACAACCATGGATATCTGCAACTTGGCGGGCACTGACTCTGAACACAAACAGATCTACAACAAAGTCTGTACAAGGAAGCTAAACAGTGAGCAGACATATGTGATCCACATAGTCAGACCGTTATTCAGGTAGGAACTCAAAATTTTCAAACAGATAGATGTGATTTCTTCAGTTCTTTTGTGCATCACTCATCTCCAATTTTCTTCAAGGGTGACAACAGGGTATCTAGTCCATTTTTGAATGGTAAAGGCAAGGGAACCGATACAACACAAGAAGGAATCAAACCAACTGCGACAAAGAAACCAGGATGCTCATCTTGCACAAGGCCAACGTACCATGAGTTCATGATTCTTGCAGATGTTGCCGCCGTTAGTTGACCTCTCTGTAGATGTTGCCCGCTTTTTCATCTGCTTTATCTGGACACACTGCTTATTTACCTCTGAAGACCAACGATCAGCAAAGTGACGTTCATCTCTCTTCTAGGTCTTTGTTGATGGCGGTGTGGTGCGTCATGACCCTCTTGAGGGCGTCGGCATGGAGCTCTTTTCCTGTCGGTTCTGTCCCGGTATCGCCGGTGGCAAGTCGCGATTTTTCTTGGTCTTTGTTGTTTATCTTTGATCTGTTGTAAGAGGGTTTCCTCATCACTTTGTATCGGTTCGGCCGTTTGTGGCTTTATTTATAAAGCGGGGCGAAAGCTTGTTTCGAGGAGCATGGTGCAAAGGCATCTTTCTCCAGAGGAAATAAACATTCATGCTAGGCTCAAGCGACGAGTCATAGTTTGGCGGCCCTCGATAGATCTCGGAAAAAACAATGTGCGTGTATCAATAATTTAAAGGATGGTGACGCCAATACAAAATTCTTCCATAAGCGGGAAAACTCGAGGAGAAGGAAAAAAAACTTCATTCTAAAGCTTTGGCATAATCATGGTTCGGTAACTTCACATGACGAGAAACAATTGGTTGCCCAACAACACTTTAGTGAGGCTATTGGAAGAGGGGAACCTCGCTCCATATCTTTAAATTGGGGACATCTGAATCTCATAAGACCCTACAAGGGTTGGATGGAACCTTCTTGGAGGAGGACGTAAAAGAGGCTATCATGGGCATGCCTTCCGACAAAGCCCCGGGACCGGACAGTTTCAATGGAAGATTCTTCAGGCATGTGTGCCCGAACAATGAAATCTCGATGACAAAGGCAACATCATTGAATGATATAAATTTTCCACTGATCTTACCATGCCATTTTGTGGCTATTGTAACCAACATGCCTGACACCGGGAAATGTTTGATGCCATGTGTGGTGACAGAACGTCGAGAAATAGTGGTTCAACATCCTTGCAATGAGTGTGTCCTGGGTCATTATGCATTACAATCTTGATTTCTTACCTTTCAAGGTGTGTGACTCATGTGTTTGTCAAAACCTTGTTTATCTCAACTTTTGTAGTTTGGTCTTTTGCAGTTGTTTTCTGAGATTCGTGAAAAACATCGAGACGCTAAATGTGGACCGAGGACAACATGAAAAGTGTCTTTGTAACTTTTAGTTGAGGTTTTTTTGTTTGTTTGTGGCGTTTCTGTTTTTCTTTGATCTTATGTAATGTGTTTTATTTGTCAATAAAATTGTATCATTTCCTAATAAAAAGAGAAGAGAATGTTGATGGCCCAAACCTTCTTTGGGTACATTCTTCGGGCCTGATCCCAAAGTCAGGTCCAACATTGTGTGGCCCAAACCTTCTTTTACCAGCAAGAGGAATTAATTATTTTCAGGGCAAATATATCATGTACTATCTTAACTAGTTGAATGCCCGTGCGTTGCTACGAGTAATCAAATTTATTTTGCCGCCATACGATTTAAACATATCTATATACTTGCATTGTTACAGAAATACAAATTAGTTCAATTTCTGACAAATGATCATTAGAATTCATGTAGACGTGCAATAAACATTTGTTCAATGATATGCAGATGATGTATTTTTGCAATTACATCATTAGACACAAATAAATATGCTTAGTAGGGCTTCATTACAGCACAATCGTTGTGTCAATCCTGGCCACCTGTTAAAGGATCCGAAACTATTATTTCCCCATTATTCAACATGGGCACAAGTTTTTCAACTTGTACATCTACATATAGGCAATATTATAATTATTAACTGCAAATCCAATCTATACTGCAAAAGATTTTTTCTTATTAGTGAAGTATCACCAAGTAGAAATGATGAATACCATCTACATATCAGCACACCAACCGCCACATGGAAACACTTCCGTACCTGGGCAATAAATCATATTGCTAATTAAGCCATCATAAATTTTAAATAATATTGAACATCAAGACATCAGAAATCGAAGTAAACTACACACATAAATCAAAGGAGAACAAAGAATATATCACCAGCACACCTATCACATCAAATGCAGGAACAGAGAAATAAAGCTAACCTCCACAAACTATCCCTGCACTCGTCGTTCTTGAAAGACCCGTGCCGCCTGGGAAGCTCCGTCCTCCATCCCGCTCTGACCACTTGGGATCCGGCCGCCACACGAGGCTCACCTCCCTCCTGGACTGGACACACTCTGGCCGCCGCCCCGGACTGTGTGCACCGCCTTCGTGCTCAAGACCGACGAGGGCAGGAGCTATGCGGAGGTCGGAGGTCGGAGCTCGAGTTCTTCCTGCAGAGGCGACGGCCATCTCGCCCGCGCATCCGACGAGGCCGCCAACTGGGCCGCTCCATCCTCCCTCCCACTTCGACCAAGCTGCGACCGCCACATGAGGCCAACCCGCCGCGGTCTGGCCGCCGCCTTGGCTGTGCGCACCGCGTCTCTGCTCAAGGCGAGCTGAATCTGATGACGTCGGCGCTGTCGAGTTGGGAAAGGGCAGTAGCGCTCACACGGTCCCGGGCGGCTGGCAACATGGCCGATTTGAGGGCGACCAGCCGGAGCTTCCGTCCCCGTGCGACGGCGACTCCAATTGCGCTGCATAAATCTTTACTATTAAAGCGAAAAAGTGATGTCCGGTATCACACTTTTAGATTCTAATTTTGCCCTCGAATAGGACACCAAATTACCCACCACAGCCACTAATAAGTCAAAAACGATTCACCTCACCGAACCTTATCCCCTCGCCTTATCTGTTCGCTTGCTCCGTCCGCAGTCACCAGCCACACATTCGTGCACCGATCTTGCTTCGATTCTCACTCCAATCTCTGGCAATGGACGCGCGGCGCGCCGGATTCTCTGCCCCCAGATGGCTTCCCCCCTGCGTGCTCCTCCTCCTGGCCGTCCTCTTCACGGACTCGCCGGCGGCGCGCGCGCACCGGTTCGACCTCGAGTCCGGCCACACCAAGTGCATCTCCGACGAGATCAAGGTCAACTCCATGGCCGTCGGCAAGTACCAGGTCGTCGGCCCCGAAAACAGCTCCCCCGATGCCGCGCTCCCCGAGTCCCACCACATCTCCCTCAGGGTGACGTCGCCGTACAGGAACAACATGCACTACTCCAAGAACGTGTAGTCGGGGAACTTCGCCTTCACAGCGACGGAGGCGGGCGACTACCTGGCCATGAACAAGCAAACCAACTCAAGGATGGGCTGGCTCAATTTCCTCTCACTCGGCATCTGCTTGTCCATGGCAGGGGTTGCAGCTGTGGCATCTGAAGACCTTTTTCGAGCGAAAGAAGCTGCTGTAGTTCTCCCATGATGACAAATCATTCCAAAATTAGGGTGTGTTTTTTCTGTGAGCTGTTAACTCATGTTTTGAGCATATACTCGAATCTTCAGTAAGAAACATGTTCATTATACTTGAAAATTTCTACCTGTGCCCTAGATTTTGTCCAGTCGAAACAGTTCCTTTGGTCGTCATGTCCCTGCTCTGCGGCGCTGACCGGCTCGCCCTCCGCGTTGCTCGTAAGAAGATTCTGGACGTGCTCCTCTCTGAGGGCCTCGTCATCGTCGGTGTGCCGCGCCGGCAACTTCACTCTTGCTGATAGCTCCTGCGGCTGGCTGGCTAGCTTTAGCTATACCCTTCTGCGTGTGCACAAGCAGCAACTGCACCAGCACGCTTCTTGCTAGCTAGGTGTGCCAAAGTCCTATCCATCTAGCTCGAGCGCGGTGTAAGTGGAGGTCGGCATGAGCTAGGATGGATCAGTTGTAATATCATCTAATAATCACAATCCATGTTATCGGATTACTATAGTATGACTGATTAATCTAGAAATTTCTATTTCTACTAGGATTAACATGGTATTTTTGCTACATATATAATCTGATGACTATGGCCGATTAATCCGGTAATTGCTTTTTACAAAATTGCTACTTAAATAATATGGTAAGTACTTTTACAGACAAAAGTAAATACTGAAACGCATAGCAATAAAATAATGAGAACATCTTACAAAGAAGTTATCCACAAACAGAGTATAAATTCTCAGACAAGCAAATGGGGATTAATTATCATGCAAATAGCACTCCACAATAATAGAATCAAATCATACCGCACGTCACCACTTCAGCCCAGAACTGAACATTGGGGAGGAAAGATAAATCAAGACAACACATATTTGTATAATCATTTTATTAAAAGTATCGATGCATATCACTAAGCATATCATTTTAGAAGACTTGATGTACTAAATGATCTGTGGCAACACATGGGCATGATGACAACACAGTTCAAAACTTCTGATCACTATACGAGGCTGCCTCACACAACCCCGGCTAGCCATCATGCACAAGAACACAATGGCTACCCACACGATGATGAAATCACCCCTCACGACACTGACATTGTCAGTGTTGGGGAGAGGTCACTGACCTTTTGGGGGTAAGACTGTCGTGTTTAATGAGGACTTCATGCAGGTGATTCTGGTAGTCAGATAAGAGTCATGCGGTCAGATAATCGATGTGTGCCTACAAAGTTTGTTCCTCTAGAAGGAAATGCTCCATCTAGGACTCGTTAGAAACATATGAGAGAGCATAACGACCGATGGTTTGTAGACTAGCTGTTGAGGGTAGGTAATGGCACCGAGAAAACTAACGATGAAGGAAACATTCGGCTCCCTCAAGATATATGTGTTCCTTCGACGGGAGAGTCCCCGACATTCATAAGCTTATATACCATGACTCCTACATGGTAGTCTTTCCCATCCAAGTGGAATTCTCTAGATAGAGATAGATGACTTGCACACCATGCGTAGCAGCCACAAACACCAACGCTTGTTTATAGGAACACCAATAGAGAGAGATAAATATGAATGTGGGAGGGATGGACATGCATAAAATATGCAACATACAAATGTTGCAACCTATTTCACCCTTAGATCAGTAAGGAGTGGTTTTATACTGGGGGACAATGCGGGTGAAAGGAACTATGGGGAGAGGTAGCGATATAGAGAAAGAGAGTGAATGAGAGAGAGGGGGTGAGGAGAGAGTGAGAGGGGGGAGGGAGAGGGAGGGAGGGGATAGATATGACTTCCGGGTATCCCTTTATGATAAAAGCGGTACTGGTCAAGTTGTCGCACTAGACAATTTTACATGGGTGGTCAGGGCTTGCTTACCCAATATATACCAAGTCCTAAGGGAACTGAAGTCAAAGGCAAGAATTAAATACGAGAGTGAAGGATAAAAGGCAAAAAAAGAAACGGGGATCCGCTGCAACGCGTGGGCATTTATCTAGTCGACGCAAATGCGAAGGGGAATTGGGTCGCTGCGCGTGTTTGGGAGCAGTCAATGTGAAGGAAAAATACATGTTTCCGGTTAAATTCCTTAATTTACTCGGAATTATTATTAGGGGCAAGTTTGGAAGTATTTTCCTAGATGAATTCTCCTTAATAACCGCGTCACTAAATTAGTAACGCCTTAGGCTGAGGGAGTAGCTATTTTTACCAGGGGTAGATTAGGAATTCAAATAATGTATCTGCAAAGTGTCTTCACCAACTCCAAACCAATAGTAAAGATCATATTCTTACGAAGACTCAAATGGATCTATTCTCCCAGGATCGTTGAAGTGATGACAATACTCAAATGAGGGTCTTAAATAAACAACTTTGTACAAAGGTCCTGTCAGGTCAACTAAGTTTTTTGAGGATTTAGATCAACCAAGTTATGGTCTGTATCCTAACAGGTAACAACCATCATATCTCAATACGATGATATGATACTGATCGAACTACATTGGATTCTGGACAAACGAAAAGGCTTGTTGACAACCGTTTTTGACTTACAAAGAAGATACCTTAAGATGGCCTTAAATGAAAAAGTTATGAACACGAAAGTTGTGCGTCTCGTCGAAACAAACAACTTTGCTTTTTGGATCATTGCGATCCGAAGTAATATGCAACCTCCAGGTCAAACACACTCAATCAGACATATATACTAAGATGTCTGGTTAGGTGCGTAAGATAGTTATTCAAAACTGCTTCCGCGAATTGGACGAACTTTTTACGGTTCGGCCTAATTTAAGTGATTAAGATGAGCTCGGATGGGAAAGTGCTAAACATGAAAGTTCTTTGTTTTTTTGAGACGAACAACTTTGCTCATTACGAAATTTTGATCTGAGATTGTTTATTGCCTCAAAACAGACCCGCAAGATATAGGCAAGTTTTTGACCGAACAGTTTTGGAAAGTTTGGACCCACCCATCCGAGTTCGACCCAAAATAGGGTTTTGGACGTGAATCCAAGCCTTCTTCTTGCACGGGAAGTCTAGCCGCCTCTTATATACATGAGGGGTGACGGCCGATTGAACAACAACACACAATCGCAAAAACCAATCTACAAACCTCTATTTTTTCTCTCTCGCCCTTGTTTTCTGCTCATCGTTCGTCGGTGTTCTTCGTGTTGGAGAGCTTCGATCTGCAAAGTCCTAGGGGCGGGCGAACCGACCTAGGGCAGCCCATCACCGCCGTGCGCCCAGGCGGGGTCTCTCCCGGGCGTGTGGGGTTTCGGGTCTTCAAAAGAGCCCGCCGGATTATCCTGCGTATCGCGCTTCCGGCTAGCCTCCTCCGGCGACGTGTCCTGCGTATCGCGCTCGACGTCGGAGGTACACGGTGATGTGTTCGTGTGTGAACACACTTTTTGGCGACTCCGCTGGGGACGATCATCATGTCGAGCGGTATACCCCAGCCTGCTAAAGTTAGCACTGAAATATCATCAAGCCTAGTTTTGATGATCTTTTGGCGGATCAACGCGAATCCTACGAGGTGCTGAAGAAGCAGCGTCTAGAGCAACTCGAGGCGTTGGAGCTGAAGCGCAAGGAGGAGTTCGAGGCTTTGAAGAAGAGGCAAGAGGAGGAAGATAGGGAGATGTTCCTTGCAAGCTTCAAGAAGGACCGCCATGGGGCTGTCACCTCGCTTGGAGACATCCAACTTCCACCAATGCTCGGCGATCCAGCCGAGCCCTCTGTAAGTACTAGCGTATTTTCTAGTGATCAATTGGCTGCAATTAATCATTATGCTACTAAATCAAGTCGTCAAGCCTATGATGCTATGATAGAGTACATAAAAGCTAGTAATAATAAGCCTCATGATACTTTTGGTAATGTTAGTGCTAATGCTGTTGTTGAAAACCCTAGCCATACATTACCTAGCACATCGGTGTTTCCTCAGGGCATGCCGATGAATCCTTACGTTAGCCAAGATGGTCAGATTGTAACCGCGCCGGCATACCATACTCCTATTAGAAGTGTGCCTTATTCGGCAATTCCGCCGAACCAGGCCACACGTCCTGCAGCCACAGTCACGGCGCCGAATTTTAATTCGGTACCAGCAGCGCGAGTAAACTCCACGGCTAATAATTATGTTGTTCCTGCACAAGTACCACAAACAAATTTGTCTGTCATAGACGAAAACATGGCCACACTTAGGTCAGAATTGCAGAAGATATTCTATGATAACTTCGGAATTGAGCCGAAGCCTGTAAGCCGGATGTATCAAAAGCCTTATCCGGAATATTTTGATTCTTTACCATACCCTCAGGGTTACAAAGTGCCTGATTTTGCTAAATTTAATGGGGTAGATAGTAAAACGACTTGGGAACATGTTAGTCAATATTTAGCACAGTTAGGAGAAGCTGGCAATAGTGATCCTTTAAAAGTGCGTTTGTTTCCCTTGTCTTTAACTGGTACTGCTTTTTCATGGTTTTCTGCTTTACCTTATGGTTCTATTAATACTTGGTATCACCTAGAAAAGAAATTCCATGAGCATTTCTATAGCGGTGATAATGAGCTTAAGTTGTCACATCTTACATCGGTTAAACAAAAGCATGATGAGTCAGTTACTGATTATGTCAAAAAATTTAGAGATACTAAGAACCGATGTTACAATTTAGTAATTACTGAAAGAGACATGGCAGACTTAGTGCTCAATGGTTTAAGAACTTACATTAAAGAAAAAATTGAAGGTTATGAGTTCTTAAATGTTAGTCAAGTTTTGCAAAGGGCTCTGGCCCAAGAAAGCCAAGGCAAAGAAACAAAAGATATGCATAGGTCAAAGTCTGATCGTCCTCGCATAAATACTGTTGGATATAATAGTGAAAATTCGGACGATGAGGCTGATATTTATGCTGCAGAATTTGTTTGGCCCTCAAAGGCCAAACCTTATATTTGTGATGCTCTTAAGCCGATTCGCAAGAATCGTGAAGATGAGATGACATTCAGTTTTGATGTAGCCAAATGTGATAGGATATTTGATGCTATGTTAAAAGATAAATACATTCGTTTGTCTCACACTATACCGCCGTTTGAGGAGTTAAAACGGTGCGCTTATTGCAAATATCATAATTCATTTTCTCATGCTACTAATGATTGCAATGTTTTTCGGCGACAGATACAATCGGCTATCAATGATGGACGATTGAGCTTTGCTGATATGCAAATTGACAAGCAGCCATTCCCAATGAATACTTTGGAGCTGCATGGAAAGAAGGTCTTAATTCGGCCAGAGACGGCCGGATCTGCTAATAAAGATAATGTTGTTGTTGGTGAACCCAGGAACAACAAGGAAAATAACAAGGTCTTGGGAAGGGAGATTGTTCTTGGAAAGCAACCTGATGGCAAGGAGACGTTGAAGATCTCTATAAAAAATCCTGCACCTGGGGGGCAACCAAAAGAACAAGGTGATGTGCGTGCCAAGTTCATCAAGCCCAAGAATCCAGAAGTTGGCAAGTGGAAGACCAATGAGGTCAAGGCGCAACGCAAGCAGATCAAGCCAACTTTTGATATGTTATTGTCTAAGTATGCAAACCAAGCGACCGGTTCTAACTCAAACCGGTCATCTCATGTGAAACGTCCGTGGTCACCTCCAAGAGAGAGATATCCAAGACACTCAAGGTCGTATGGTCAGTGGGCGCCAGGGCCATGGATGGCGCCGCCACCATATGCACCGTATTACTACAATGGAGGATGGATGCAGCCCCCAATGGCGCCATATGCTTTTCATCCAGGATGGGCAGCACCCAGGAAATATGTGCATGACAGGATCACTCGACCTGTTCGAGACCGTTTGAGTTATAATACTAATCGGTCACATCCAAAATCTTCAGAGGGTGCTGAGAAGGAGCGACGTCCTATGTCGCCATGTGCTGAAACTTTAGAGTCGGGCAAGCAATAAGGGAAAAATCCTAATGTCAGCTCAATCATAGTGGGTACACAAGCGTTGAAACTTAAAGAGCCGGTTGATATTGATAAACCGGCTAGTTCTGATAAGGCTATACTGACTATTCAGCCAAGATCCTCGGCTAATGATCACAAAGCTAGCACAAGCAAAGCCAAGCCGAGGGATCCTAAATATACTCAGCCTAAGTGGTGTCCTCTTGGATTGACAAAAACCAAGAAAAGGAGGCTGCAACGCATGAGGAATCAAGAGAAGGTGGAGAATGAAGCTGAAAAGAGGAGGGATGCAGTTTTTGATGAAACTCACCCAGTGCCTTCTAAGAAGTGGGTACATAAGCAAGTGGAAGATACCACAGTTCCCATGATAATCACAACAGTTCTGACACCATCTCAGGAGGGGAGCACGAGCATTGTTACTACACCACCTCCTACACCTCCTTCAACTGATGAAATTCTAGAGCAAACTCCCGCACTGGAAGATGATGAGGAATTGGTGGACTATGAAAGCTCGCCAACTAGGGAAGGTATGGATATGAATATGGTTTATTATTTACCCTCTGAATTCCGTGCCGTAGATGAAGAAGGGAAGGTAGCACAGCTAGACTTTGGGCCCAAGAATGCCATCTTTGAGAAGCCAAAAGAACCGGTGAAACACTTGAAACCACTATATGTCAAGGGACACATTAATGGGTCGCCGGTTGCTAGAATGCTTGTTGATGGTGGCGCTGTGGTGAATCTTATGCCATATTCGGTTTTCAATAAGTTGGGGCTTGATGAGAATGATTTAATGAAGACCAACATGGTGCTTAATGGGTTTGAAGGTAAAGAAAAAACTGAGGCCAAAGGTGTCATGAGTGTAGAGCTTACCGTGGGAAGCAAATCTTTGGCCACCGCCTTCTTTATTGCTGAGGTGCAAGGTAATTACAATGTCATATTAGGCCACGATTGGCTCCATGCAAACCGATGTGTGCCATCTACTTTGCATCAGTTCTTGATACAGTGGGTTGATGATGAAGTTGAGGTAGTCCATGCTGATAATTCATCGTGCATTGCTTTGGCTGATTCACCGGTGGATTGGCAACATCCTAATGCTACTTGTTTGACGGGGCGTGATCTTTCAGATTTTGATTTTCTTAGTGCCACAAAGAATGGCTTTGTGCCCGTATCTTTAAAGCCGATTTATAGTAATCGGCTCCCAAACATGTGATTTAAATGGATCCCAACGAAGAGTGGTTGCAGAAGAGGCTTGTGGAATATCGGTCCAGTGGGAACGATATGTATGAGTCAATTGAAGAATTAGATGATATGGATAAGTTGGGACAAGGTTTTACATCGGCTGATTGATACGTCTCCAACGTATCTATAATTTTTGATGCTCCATGCTTGTTTTTACACCATTTGCCTAATGTTTCATTACACTTCGTGGCACTTTTATGCATTTTCCGGAACTAACCTATTAACGAGTCGCCACAGTGCCAGTTCCCTGTTTTCTGCTGTTTTTGTGTTTCAGAAGTGATACACAGGAAATATTCTCGGAATTGGACGAAACAAGTTTCTGAAGTCTTATTTTGTCCGAGAGCTTCCAGTCATCCGAAGGAGAGTAGGAGGGGGGCCACAGGGGCCCTACACACCAGGCTGGCGCGGCCCAGGCCCTGGCCGCGCCGCCATGGTGTGAGGCCACCTGGCTCCACCTCTGACATCGCCCCTTCGCCTATAAAGACCCCCCGACGGGAAAAACCTAAGTACCTGATCACTTTTCCAGAACACATTGCGATCCGCCACCGCTGTCGACCCGAAGATCGGGAGGGTCCAGAAGCTCTTTCCGGCACCCTGCCGGAGAGGGGAATCGCTACCGGAGGTCTTCTTCATCGCCATGCTTGCCTCCGGAGCGATGAGTGAGTAGTCTACCTTGGACTATGGGTCCATAGCAGTAGCTAGATGGTTGTCTTCTCCACCATGTGCTCCATGTTTAGATCTCATGAGCTACCCTACATGATTGAGATCACCGTTATGTAATTCTACATGTTTGGTTTGTTGGGATCCGATGAATATTGGTGTTTATGATTAAGTTGTTGTACTGAATTATATCTTTTGTTATCTCTATGTTGTTTATGATCTTGCATGCTCTCCGTTGTTAGTAGCTATCTTGGCCGAGTAGTTGCTAGTGACTCCAAGAGGGGGTATTTATGCTCGATAGTGGGTTCATGCCTCTATTTAACCTGGGGGAGTGACAGAAACCTTTAAGGTTATAGATGTGTTGTTGCTACTAGGGAGAAAACAACATTCATATGCTCAAGGGCATATGCTTTGTTTACATTACACACTTTGCTTAATGCAATTATCTGTTGTTCGCAACTTAATACTTGTGGAGTTCTCGGATTGATTCGCCACAAGTGGATTATTAGTCATAGATGTAGTTGGATGGCGGTCTATGTATTTTGTTGTAATGCCCAGAGTAAATCTCGTAGTGATCTTCTTGACATATCACGTTTATCTTTATTCTATCAATTGCCCAACTGTAATTTGTTTACCCAGCATGTGTTATTTATCTTATGGAGAGACACCACTAGTGAACTGTGGACCCCGGTCCTATTTTCATCATATTGCTATCACCTATTTACTTTACTCGCACTGTTTACTTTACTCGCATATTCTACTGTTTTCCACTCGATACGCTCATAACCTTTGTTTCAAGCAAACCGGTGAGATTGACAACCTCATCGCAAGTTGGGAACAAAGTACTTGGTTGTGTTGTGTGCAGGTTCCACGTTGCTGCTCGCAAAGCAAAGCTTGGACGAGGCGCCATATATAAATTGTCCGGAGCTGTCGCGAAGCTTGCAAGCATCACCTTTAGTCGTTATTGTCCCTTCTCTCCAAGATCGACATACCTTGGTTTCTTAACTGAGGGAAAACTAGCTGCTATACTCATCACACCTTCCTCTTGGGGTTCCCAACGGGCTGGTTGTTCACCACGCACACGGACCATCAAGCTATTTTCTAGCGCCGTTGTCTGGGAGATTGGAAGACTTCTGTGAGGAGAGTTTTTTGCACGCACATCCTTTACTTTGTTATTGTTTTGCTTTACTTTATTTATTTTACATGCATCATTTTTTATCAAAAACCCAAAAAAATTAGAATCCTTGGTAGCTGTTTTTATTTGTTTGCTTTTAGTTTTGTTAAAATGAGTAATCCTGAAGTAGAAGTTCGTAGTTTTAAGCAACAAGGGGGAGAAAGTTTAAAGGATGCTTGGTATCGTATTAACAATGCTCATCATAGGTGTACCAAAAAGCACTCTACCACGATCCTCCTTAGAAATTTTTATGTTGGTATATCTAGTTGGAATAGGTATGTTCTCGATACTCTTACAGGAGGTAATTTTCTGGGTACTCCCGCTGGAGAAGCATGCACTATAATTGAAAGTTTAGTGGGAATACCACCTATTCATGTTGCTAAAACCGAGACCACCTTGGAGGAGGTGGTAGAAAA
Organism: Dactylis glomerata; assembly: GCA_007115705.1. Taxonomy (NCBI): domain Eukaryota; kingdom Viridiplantae; phylum Streptophyta; class Magnoliopsida; order Poales; family Poaceae; genus Dactylis; species Dactylis glomerata. The sequence continues at coordinate 631,740 of QXEO01001223.1, forward strand.
GCTCAGCTCTTTAGAGAAAAGTTTGCCAAGTATCCTAGAAAATGCTAGCCGAGTTAGTGAATTAATAGAAAACATTGGTAAGAGAATTACCGTTTTAGAGGCTAGCACTACTCTTGATAATCAAAACTTAAGGATTGGTAAACTAGAGGAGTCTATGGAAACTCTTAGCTTAATCTTCTCTTCTCTTAAATTTAAGAAAGAGAAAGTGTTTGTTGGAAAAGAGCAAAAATTTATGTATGTCCCCAAGGTTTCTGCGCTTAAATCTCAACATGTTCTTAAAATTGGTAAGACTCTTAGTTCCACTAAGGGTGACTTGCAGGTTGAATCATCTTCGAGAACTTCCAAAGTGCTTACTGAGGTAAGTGATGCTTCATCACTTTTCATCACTTGATATTACTTCATTCGCAATTTTCTGCGCCTAGCTCAAAGGCGTTAAAGAAAAGCACTCTTGGGAGATAACCCAATGTTTTATTTTCAGTACTTTTTCTTTTATTTGAGTCTTGCAAGTCATTACTACTGTAATGACCGCTCCTTATCTTGTTTATTTCGTTTTTGTGCCAAGAGAAGCCTCTAATTCGAGTGAGGTAAAGATTTGGGGATGTTGCTGTCCTGAAACTGTTTTCGGTGCTACACCGTAAAAATTCGTATGAATTCTCTGTATATCTTTTGGACCTGCGATTTCTTGTGCATATGCCCCAGGTTATATCCAAACTTTCGTTAGTTGAACACTTTTTGATTTGAGCAACAGAAAACCCCTAAAAAATTCGGCCTTTCTCAGCTGTTCTGTTTTAACAGATTTCTGCCAATATTTGTGTTTGCCACTTTATCGCTTTCTTTTGAGTTCTTTTGATCACGGAACTTTTGGGGAAGTTGCTACAGTAGTATTTGCTATATATGTGGTGGTTTCGAGTTGAAACCTAAAGCAAAAGAGGTTGATTATATGTTATGCTACACTAATGTTGCTAATAGATTTGTGTTTAGTTTTGTATGAAGGAAGTTTTCAAGTGTAGGGATTGGAGAATGATGAGATGAGTTGAAGAATGGATAAAAGCTCAAGCTTAGGGATGCCCATACATCACCCCAAGAAATATCCAAGAAGTACAAGCGTCAAAGCTTGGGGATGCCCCCGAGGCACCCCTTCTTCATCGGCAAAAATCAGGTCACCTTTCAAGACACTATATTTTTATTGCTTCATGCACTATGTGTTTTTCTTGGAGCGTCAGTTGTTTTAGTTTTGTTTGCTGCAATAAATGGTTGGACCCCAACAAATTTCCTTTGGAGGAGATGTACTCGTTTTCATTTGCCAAGAACACTCCGTTTTTCATTCTTACAATTTCACCGGGTGTTCTTCTTTTTCCACTACTGCTTTTGGTTTTTGTTTTCGCCTTGATTTGCATTTAGATCTTCTTATATTTATTTATCAAGGTGTATTTTTGCCTCTGATCTTTATTGGTTTTCATCAAAAGAGGTGTTTATAAAAATTTCAAATGGTGTTGGAGAAGAGATAAAGCTTTATGCAAAATAGTGGTACAAGAAGGAGCTTGTGTAGACTGTGGCTTAGGCTTTTTCATGTCATGCTTGATGTCTTTTTGATAGTATGCTTAGTGGTTTTGCTGTAGCATGACTTGTCTCAAATAACTGAGATTGCTTAATGAGCCTTTGAAAAAATTATGCGTTGTTTTTATTGTATGGAAGCATTATTTTGGTTTTCTCCTTGATGCTTTATTTGGGTTGACTTGGCGCATGCTCACACATGTTAGACTCTTACAAAGTCGCCAATAGCCTCTATGATCATTTAGTTTTTGACTTTTGATGGCATCTTATGCTTCTTTTAATGTCGCTTTGTCGCTTTGCATGATTATGGCCATTATTGCTCTCTTAGTTGGTCGCTCCCAGTCTTTTGCTAGCCCTCGCCTTGTACTGAGTATGAGCTCTACTCGTGCATCCAACTCCTAAAAACCAAGTTTGCCATAGTGTCCACCATACATACCTACTAGCAATTTGCTATTCCAAGTAAATTTGACTTGCTTTTATTTTCTCTTCAAATTAAACTCTTACCAGTGTTATGCGAAATTCGGTCAGTAAAGCTCTCACGAACCGGAAGGCACACTTTACTTTTTCCTGTTCTTAAAAATTTGACATTGTGGTCTCTTATGTTGAGTTGTTATGCTTGCAAGTTGTAAGTTGGAGACTAGCCCAGCCATGCAGTCATGGGCAAGCTTTCAACATTGCACTTCTTATTTGAGTTAATATTGTGATCTTTTGTTTATGGATGCCCGCGGTGTGAAATGAATTGGGAATCTTGTGGGGATCATGGAGTTTGTATATGTGTTAGGGAAACGCCGGGCCGCTAATCTAAGCCATGCATAATTCATGGTGGAAATTTGCAGCATACCCATGGTGAACATTCGACGACGCATCTCACAATAATAAGCTAAACAAATGGCAAATAAAAGAGATGTCGAGGTGTTCATTGTCTGCTTGTCCTGTCATTTTGATGTGGGCTTGTTCCATGTCATCGGGCACGGAGGTACCCCATTGGCGGTTCTCAATGATATACATATATTTACAATGACAAGAGCCTTGCTTGGGACTCTAAGTAAAGTAGCATGAGGTTTGGGTACTCGTATTCACGGGACACGAGGTTTTCAACTTATGATTTTTCAAGCATATGCATCATAATTGTTCTCGCATTAACTTTAACCATTCAAGATGCTTATGATGGGGGCAATGAGAGCTCAAAGCCGGTAAGTACCATAATTTTTGAAGGTTATAAAACTTGCAATCACTGCTTCCCTCTGTGAAGGGCCTTTCTTTTACTTTTATGTTGAGTCACCACCTTCTATCTTTATACACCATTAAGAGAGCATAGTTGTCATTCTTAGTATAATGTGCATTGTCCCAAAGTTTTCATTGATTGATTCATATTGTTGGTTTCACTTGTTCTCAAATTATTTGTATCTAGTCGCCCTCTTAAAACTTGAAGGTGTCCTATGCATTTATGTTTTGCTCTCTTTGAAGGACAAGCTGAAAACCATTTGTATGTTTTTCCTTATGATTTGAACACATGTTTGACTTTCATTGTTTCATTTTCATGATCTTTTGTTTGTGTTCATTTTCATGTTTACAACATGGTTGCTAAGTTCTTATTGTCAAGATTAAATCTTCATGCCCATGTTTTAAGTTCTTATGATCCCAGCTCACAAATGCTTACATACATGATCAAGATTGTGTAGGTGCATGTCACCTCAAAAATTATTCTTTTGTTATCACTTACCTACTCGAGGACGAGCAGGAGTTAAGCTTGGGGATGCTTGATACGTCTCCAACGTATCTATAATTTTTGATGCTCCATGCTTGTTTTTACACCATTTGCCTAATGTTTCGTTACACTTCGTGGCACTTTTATGCATTTTCCGGAACTAACCTATTAACGAGTCGCCACAGTGCGTGTTCCCTGTTTTCTGCTATTTTTGTGTTTCAGAAGTGATACACAGGAAATATTCTCGGAATTGGACGAAACAGGTTCCTGAAGTCTTATTTTGTCCGGGAGCTTCCAGTCATCCAAAGGAGAGTAGGAGGGGGGCCACAGGGGCCCCACACACCAGGCTGGCGCGGCCTAGGCCCTGGCCGCGCCGCCATGGTGTGAGGCCACCTGGCTCCACCTCTGACATCGCCCCTTCGCCTATAAAGACCCCCCGACGGGAAAAACCTAAGTACCCGATCACTTTTCCAGAACACATCGCGATCCGCTGCCGCCGTCGACCCGAAGATCGGAAGGGTCCAGAAGCTCTTCCCGGTACCCTGCCGGAGAGGGGAATCGCCACCGGAGGTCTTCTTCATCGCCATGTGATACGTCTCAAACGTATCTATAATTTTTGATGCTCCATGCTTGTTTTTACACCATTTGCCTATTGTTTCGTTACACTTAGTGGCACTTTTATGCATTTTCCGGAACTAACCTATTAACGAGTTGCCACAGTGCCAGTTCCCTGTTTTCTGCTGTTTTTGTGTTTCAGAGTGATACACAGGAAATATTCTCGGAATTGGACGAAACCACATCCTGAAGTCTTATTTTACCCGGAAGCTTCCAGAGATCCGAAGGAGAGCCGGAGGGGGGGCCACCAGGGCCCCACACGCAGGGGCGGCGCGGCCAGCCCCCTGGCCGCGCGGGGCCCGCGTGAGGGAGCCTGGCTCCCCCTCTGACATCGCCCCTTCGCCTATAAAGACCCCCCGACGGAAAAAACCTAAGTACCCGATCAGTTTTCCAGAACACATCGCGATCCGCCGCCGCCGTCGACCCGAAGATCGGGAGGGTCCAGAAGCTCTTCCCGGCACCCTGCCGGAGAGGGGAATCGCCACCGGAGGTCTTCTTCATCGCCATGCTTGCCTCCGGAGCGATGAGTGAGTAGTCTACCTTGGACTATGGGTCCATAGCAGTAGCTAGATGGTTGTCTTCTCCACCATGTGCTTCATGTTTAGATCTCATGAGCTGCCCTACATGATTGAGATCACCGTTATGTAATTCTACATGTTTGGTTTGTTGGGATCCGATGAATATTGGTGTTTATGATTAAGTTGCTGTACTGAATTATATCTTTTGTTATCTCTATGTTGTTTATGATCTTGCATGCTCTCCGTTGTTAGTAGCTATCTTGGCCGAGTAGTTACTAGTGACTCCAAGAGGGGGTATTTATGCTCGATAGTGGGTTCATGCCTCTATTTCACCTGGGGGAGTGACAGAAACCTCTAAGGTGGTAGATGTGCTGTTGCTACTAGGGAGAAAACAACATTCATATGCTCAAGGGCATATGCTTTGTTTACATTACACACTTTGCTTAATGCAATTATCTGTTGTTCGCAACTTAATACTTCTAGGGTGTTCAGATTGATATCCCCGGGAGTGGATTATTAGTCATAGATGCAGTTGGATGGCAGTCTATGTATTTTGTTGTAATGCCCAGAGTAAATCTCATAGTGATCTTCTTGACATATCACGTTATCTTTATTCTCTCAATTGCCCAACTGTAATTTGTTTACCCAGCATGTGTTATTTTATCTATGGAGAGACACCACTAGTGAACTGTGGATCCCGGTCCTATTTCCATCATATTGCTATCACCTGTTTACTTTACTCGTACTGTTTATTTTACTCGCATACTATATTGTTTTCCACTCGATACGCTCATAACCTTTGTTTCAAGCAAACCGATGAGATTGACAACCTCATCGCAAGTTGGGGACAAAGTATTTGTTTGTGTTGTGTGCAGGTTCCGCGTTGCCACTGGCCGAAGACGAGTCAACAAGTATCGTTAAACGGCGCCCTTGTTGGAGTGTTACTAAGCCAGTCCGCATCACCTTCAGTCGTCATTGTCTCTCCTCTCCTGACCGATATTAAACCTTGGTTTCTTAACTGAGGGAAGACTAGCCGCTACACTCATCATACCTTCCTCTTGGGGTTCCCAACGGGCTGGTTATCCACCACGCACAAGGACAGTCTGCTCCCACATCAACTTGGCACCATCAGTAATTTCCTGGCGCCATCAACAAGTAGCAGCTAATTTTCTGGCGCCGTTGCCGGGGAGGAAGAGAAGACTTCTGCGAGGGGAGTTTTTCGCACACACATCCTTTACTTTGTTTTATTGTTTTGCTTTACTTTATTATTTTACTTGCATTGCTTTTTATCAAAAACCCAAAAAAAATTAGAATCCTTGGTAGTTGTTTTTACTTGTTTACTTTCGTTTTGCTGAAATGGCCAATCCTGAAAACACCAAGTTGTGTGACTTTACTAGCACGAACAATAGTGATTTTATCTGCACTCCTATTGCACCACCTGCTACTGCTGCAAACTTTTATGAGATTAAGCCTGCTTTGTTGAATCTTGTTATGAAAGAGCAATTTTCAGGTGCTAGTACTGAAGATGCTGCAGCTCATCTCAACAATTTTGTTGAGCTATGTGAGATGCAGAAATATAAGGATGTTGATAGTGATATTATTAAGCTCAAGTTGTTTCCTTTTTCTTTGAGAGGAAAAGCTAAAGATTGGTTGCTGTCTTTGACTAAGAATAGTATTGATTCATGGGCTAAGTGTAAGGATGCTTTTATTGGTAGATATTATCCTCCTGCTAAGATTATAGCTTTGCGTAGCAATATTATGAAGTTTACTCAGTTTGATAATGAACATGTTGCTCAAGCTTGGGAAAAAATGAAATCTATGATAAAGAATTGCCCCACTCATGGACTGACTACTTGGATGATTATCCAAACTTTTTATGCAGGACTGAATTTTTCTTCAAGGAACCTACTTGATTCAGCTGCTGGAGGTACTTTTATGTCCCTTACCTTGGGCGCCGCATCAAAGCTGCTGGACAACATGATGGTAAATTATTCTGAATGGCATACCGAGAGAGCTCCACAAGGTAAGAAGGTAAATTCTGTTGAGGAAACCTCTTCCTTGAATGATAAGATTGATACCATTATGGCTATGCTTGCTAATGATAGGACTTATGTTGATCCTAATAATGTTCCTTTGGCCTCTCTGGTTGCTCAAGAAGAGCAAGTTGATGTGAATTTCATTAGAAACAATAATTTTAACAACAATGCTTATAAGAACAATTTTGCTAGTAACAATTATAGGCCGTATCCTTCTACTAATGGTAATGGTTATGGTAACTCTTATGGTAATTCCTACAACAACACTAGGGCCGCGCCCTCCGAGCTTGAGGTAATGCTCAAGGACTTCATCGGTAAGCAAACTGCTTTTAACAAGTCTGTTGAGGAAAAGTTAGGCAAAATTGATATTCTTGCTTCTAAAGTTGATAGCCTTGCTCATGATGTTGAACTTCTGAAATTAAAAGTGTTTCCTAATGATGTGAAAGTGAGCAATGTTCTTGCTGCCGCTAATGCTATCCAAGTTGGAATTGATGAAAATATTAGATTGTTAGCGGAATTGCATGCCAGGTGGGAAAGAGAAGATGAGATGGCTAGAAAGATGAAGGTATGTACTATTACTACCTCTAATGATGTTGCTCCTACTGGTAGCAATCCTCTTACTTTGATTGGTGTAGAGAAAACTCCCACTCCTTGTGTTAAAAAGCCTAAAACTGCCAAAACTTTTTCTCAAAAGGGTGCTAAAATTTTTCAGAGTGTGGGAGATGATAGCTCTATTTCTTTTAATGATTTTGATGTTGATGGCTGCAACATATCTGAAGTAATTTTGTTCTTGCAAAAGCTTGCTTTGACTCCCAATGCTAGTTCTTTAAATATTGCTTTTACTAAGCATATTACTAATGCTCTTATAAAAATTAGGGATGAAAAGTTGAAGCAAAAAGCCTCTGTTCCCAAGAAGTTAGAAGATGGTTGGGAACCCATCATTGATATGCATGTTAATGGTTATGATTGCCATGCTTTATGTGATCTAGGTGCTAGTATTTCTATCATGCCTAGAAAGATTTATGACATGCTTGATTTACCACCGCTTGAAAAATGTTATTTTGATGTTCCTATTGCTGATGTTGCTAAGAAGAAACCTTTGGGAAGAATTAATGATGTTCTTATTGTGGTTAACAATAACCTTGTTCCCGTTGATTTTCTTGTTATGGACGTTGAATGCCATGCTTCATGTCCTATTATTTTGGGAAGACCCTTTCTTCGAACTGTAGGTGCCATCATTGATATGAGGGAAGGCACTATCAAATATCAATTCCCGCTCAAGAAAGGTATGGAACACTTCCCTAGGAAAAGAAAGAAATTACTTTTTGACTCTATTCTTAGAGCAAATTATGAGCTTGATGCTTCATCACTTGATATTACTTGATTCACAATTTTCTGCGCCTAGCTCAAAGGCGTTAAAGAAAAGCACTCTTGGGAGATAACCCAATGTTTTCTTTTCAGTACTTTTTCTTTTAGTTGAGTCTTGGAAGTCATTACTACTATAATGACTGCTCCTTATCTTGTTTATTTCGTTTTTGTGCCAAGAGAAGCCTCTAATTTGAGTGAGGTAAAGATTTGGGGATGTTGCTGTCCTGAAACTGTTTTCGGTCCTGCACCGTAAAAATTCGTGAACATTCTATGTTTATCTTTTGGACCTGCGATTTCTTGTGCATATGCCCCAGGTTATATCCAAACTTTTGTTAGTTGAACACTTTTTGATTTGGGCAACAGAAAATCCCTCAAAAATTCGACCTTTGTCAGCTGTTCAGTTTTGACAGATTTCTGCCAATATTTGTGTTTGCCACTTTATCGCTTTCTTTTGAGTTCTTTTGATCACGGAACTTTTGGGGAGGTTGATACAGTAGTATTTACTATATATGTGGTGGTTTTGAGTTGAAAAAAGCAAATAGAGGATTGATTATATGTTATGCTTGCACTAATGTTGCTAATAGAATTGTGTTTAGTTTTGTATGAAGAAAGTTTTCAAGTGTAGGGATTGGAGAATGATGAGATGAGTTGAAGAATGGACAAAAGCTCAAGCTTAGGGATGCCCACGCATCACCCCAAGAAATATCTAAGAAGTACAAGCGTCAAAGCTTGGGGATGCCCCCGAGGCACCCCTTCTTCATCGGCAAAAATCAGGTCACCTTTCAAAACACTATATTTTTATTGCTTCATGCACTATGTGTTTTTCTTGGAGCGTCAATTGTTTTAGTTTTCTTAGTTGGTTTAGTTTGTTTGTTTTCTGCAATAAATGGTTGGACCCCAACAAATTTCCTTTGGAGGAGATGTACTCGTTTTCATTTGCCAAGAACACTCAGTTTTCACTCTTATCGGTTATCATGTGTTCTTCTTTTTCTGCTACTGCTTTTGGTTTTCGTTTTCGCCTTGATTTGCGTTCAGACCTTGTCATATCTTTTCATCAAGGTGTATTTTTGCCTCTGATCTTTATTGGTTTTCATCAAAAGAGGTGTCTTTAAAAATTTCAAATGGTGTTGGAAAAGAGAAAAAGCTTTGTGCAAAATAGTGGTACAAGAAGGAGCTTGTGTAGACTGTCGCTTAGGCTTTTTCATGACATGCTTGATGTCTTTTTGATAGTATGCTTAGTGGTTTTTCTGTAGCATGACTTGTCTCAAATAACTGAGATTGCTTAATGAGCCTTTGAAAAAAATCATGCGTTGTTTTTATTGTATGGAAGCATTATTTTGGTTTTCTCCTTGATGCTTTATTTGGGTTGACTTGGCGCATGCTCACACATGTTAGACTCTTACAAAGTCGCCAATAGCCTTCATGATCATTTAGTTTTTGACTTTTGATGGCATCTTATGCTTCTTTTAATGTCGCTTTGTCGCTTTGCATGATTATGGCCATTATTGCTCTCTTAGTTGGTCGCTCCCAGTCTTTTGCTAGCCCTCGCCTTGTACTGAGTATGAGCTCTACTCGTGCATCCAACTCCTAAAAGCCAAAGTTTTCCAAAGTGTCCACCATACATACCTACTAGCAATTTGCTATTCCAAGTAAATTTGACTTGCTTTTATTTTCTCTTCAAATTAAACTCTTACCAGTGTTATGCGAAATTCGGTCAGTAAAGCTCTCACGAACCGGAAGGCACACTTTACTTTTTCCTGTTCTTAAAAATTTGACGTTGTGGTCTCTTATGTTGAGTTGTTATGCTTGCAAGTTGTAAGTTGGATTCTAGCCCAGCCATGCTGTCATGGGGCAAGCTTTCAACATTGCACTTCTTATTTGAGTTGATATCGTGATCTTTTGTTTATGGATGCCCGCGGTGTGAAATGAATTGGGAATCTTGTAGGGATCATGGAGTTTGTATATGTGTTAGGGAAACGCCGGGCCGCCAATCTAATCCATGCATAATTCATGGTGGAAATTTGCAGCATACCCATGGTGAACATTCGACGATGCATCTCACAATAAAAAGTTAAACGGCAAATAAAAGAGATGTCGAGGTGTTCATTGTCTGCTTGTCCTATCATTTTGGTGTGGGCTTGTTCCATGTCATCGGGCACGGAGGTACCCCATTGGCGGTTCTCAATGATATACATATACTTACAATGACAAGAGCCTTGCTTGGGACTCTAAGTAAAGTAGCATGAGGTTTGGGTACTCGTATTCACGGGGCACGAGGTTTTCAACTTATGATTTGTCAAGCATATGCATCATAATTGTTCTCGCATTAACTTTAACCATTCAAGATGCTTATGATGGGGGCAATGAGAGCTCAAAGCCGGTAAGTACCATAATTTTTGAAGGTTATAAAACTTGCAATCACTGCTTCCCTCTGCGAAGGGCCTTTCTTTTACTTTTATGTTGAGTCACCACCTTCTTTCTTTATGCACCATTAAGAGAGCATAGTTGTCATTCTTAGTGTGATATGCATTGTCCCAAAGTTCATTGATTGATTCATATTGTTGGTTTCACTTGTTCTTAAATTATTTGTATCTAGTCGCCCTCTTAAACTTGAAGGTGTCCTATGCATTTATGTTTTGCTCTCTTTGAAGGACAAGCTGAAAACCATTTGTATGTTTTTCCTTATGATTTGAACACACGTTTGACTTTCATTGTTTCATTTTCATGATCTTTTGCTTGTGTTCATTTCATGTTTACAACATGGTTGCTAAGTTCTTATTGTCATGATTATATCTTCATGCCCATGTTTTAAGTTCTTATGATCCCAGCTCACCAATGCTTACATATATGATCAAGATTGTATAGGTGCATGTCACCTCAAAAATTATTCTTTTGTTATCACTTACCTACTCGAGGACGAGCAGGAGTTAAGCTTGGGGATGCTTGATACGTCTCAAACGTATCTATAATTTTTGATGCTCCATGCTTGTTTTTACACCATTTGCCTATTGTTTCGTTACACTTAGTGGCACTTTTATGCATTTTCCGGAACTAACCTATTAACGAGTTGCCACAGTGCGAGTTCCCTATTTTCTGCTATTTTTGTGTTTCAGAGTGATACACAGGAAATATTCTCGGAATTGGACGAAACCACATCCTGAAGTCTTATTTTACCCGGAAGCTTCCAAAGATCCGAAGGAGAGCCGGAGGGGGGCCACCAGGGCCCCACACGCAGGGGCGGCGCGGCCAGCCCCCTGGCCGCGCGGGGCCCGCGTGAGGGAGCCTGGCTCCCCCTCTGACATCGCCCCTTCGCCTATAAAGACCCCCCGACGGAAAAAACCTAAGTCCCCGATCAGTTTTCCAGAACACATCGCGATCCGCCGCCGCCGTCGACCCGAAGTTCGGGAGGGTCCAGAAGCTCTTCCTGGCACCCTGTCGGAGAGGGGAATCGCCACCGGAGGTCTTCTTCATCGCCATGCTTGCCTCTGGAGCGATGAGTGAGTAGTCTACCTTGGACTATGGGTCCATAGCAGTAGCTAGATGGTTGTCTTCTCCACCATGTGCTTCATGTTTAGATCTCATGAGCTGCCCTACATGATTGAGATCACCGTTATGTAATTCTACATGTTTGGTTTGTTGGGATCCGATGAATATTGGTGTTTATGATTAAGTTGTTGTACTGAATTATATCTTTTGTTATCTCTATGTTGTTTATGATCTTGCATGCTCTCCGTTGTTAGTAGCTATCTTGGCCGAGTAGTTGCTAGTGACTCCAAGAGGGGGTATTTATGCTCGATAGTGGGTTCATGCCTCTATTTCACATGGGGGAGTGACAGAAACCTCTAAGGTGGTAGATGTGCTGTTGCTACTAGGGAGAAAACAACATTCATATGCTCAATGGCATATGCTTTGTTTACATTACACACTTTGCTTAATGCAATTATCTGTTGTTCGCAACTTAATACTTCTAGGGTGTTCGGATTGATATCCCCGGGAGTGGATTATTAGTCATAGATGCAGTTGGATGGCGGTCTATGTATTTTGTTGTAATGCCCAGAGTAAATCTCATAGTGATCTTCTTGACATATCACGTTATCTTTATTCTATCAATTGCCCAACTGTAATTTGTTTACCCAGCATGTGTTATTTTATCTATGGTGAGACAACACTAGTGAACTGTGGATCCCGGTCCTATTTCCATCATATTGCTATCACCTGTTTACTTTACTCGTACTGTTTATTTTACTCGCATACTATATTGTTTTCCACTCGATACGCTCATAACCTTTGTTTCAAGCAAACCGATGAGATTGACAACCTCATCGCAAGTTGGGGACAAAGTATTTGTTTGTGTTGTGTGCAGGTTCCGCGTTGCCACTGGCCGAAGACGAGTCAACAAGTATCGTTAAACGGTGCCCTTGTTGGAGTGTTACTAAGCCAGTCCGCATCACCTTCAGTCGTCATTGTCTCTCCTCTCCTGACCGATATTAAACCTTGGTTTCTTAACTGAGGGAAGACTAGCCGCTACACTCATCATACCTTCCTCTTGGGGTTCCCAACGGGCTGGTTATCCACCACGCACAAGGACAGTCTGCTCCCACGTCAACTTGGCACCATCAGTAATTTCCTGGCGCCATCAACAAGTAGCACCATGCTTGCCTCCGGAGCGATGAGTGAGTAGTCTACCTTGGACTATGGGTCCATAGCAGTAGCTAGATGGTTGTCTTCTCCACCATGTGCTTCATGTTTAGATCTCATGAGCTGCCCTACATGATTGAGATCACCGTTATGTAATTCTACATGTTTGGTTTGTTGGGATCCGATGAATATTGGTGTTATGATTAAGTTGCTGTACTGAATTATATCTTTTGTTATCTCTATGTTGTTTATGATCTTGCATGCTCTCCGTTGTTAGTAGCTATCTTGGCCGAGTAGTTGCTAGTGACTCCAAGAGGGGGTATTTATGCTCGATAGTGGGTTCATGCCTCTATTTAACCTGGGGGAGTGACAGAAACCTTTAAGGTTATAGATGTGTTGTTGCTACTAGGGAGAAAACAACATTCATATGCTCAAGGGCATATGCTTTGTTTACATTACACACTTTGCTTAATGCAATTATCTGTTGTTCGCAACTTAATACTTGTGGAGTTCTCGGATTGATTCGCCACAAGTGGATTATTAGTCATAGATGTAGTTGGATGGCGGTCTATGTATTTTGTTGTAATGCCCAGAGTAAATCTCGTAGTGATCTTCTTGACATATCACGTTTATCTTTATTCTATCAATTGCCCAACTATAATTTGTTTACCCAGCATGTGTTATTTATCTTATGGAGAGACACCACTAGTGAACTGTGGACCCCGGTCCTATTTCCATCATATTGCTATCACCTGTTTACTTTACTCGCACTGTTTACTTTACTCGCATATTGTACTGTTTTCCACTCGATACGCTCATAACCTTTGTTTCAAGCAAACCGGTGAAATTGACAACCTCATCGCAAGTTGGGAACAAAGTACTTGGTTGTGTTGTGTGCAGGTTCCACGTTGCTGCTCGCAAAGCAAAGCTTGGACGAGGCGCCATATATAAATTGTCCGGAGCTGTCACGAAGCTTGCAAGCATCACCTTCAGTCGTTGACGAAGGAATTACAAATGGGTCATCGATATTTGCCTACCCGGTTCCCGCCAAGGAAGAAGCCCGCTCGAAGGATACAAGAAGCCCGCAAGGCCCAACACTTCGACTTGGAGTAGAAGGCAAGAAACACTTTTGTAAACCCTAACTGGCTGCATATATAAAGCCATCAAGGGGTACCCCCTAGAGAGAACACACAATAGATCTCATACAGACTAGACAAACAACCTCCGCCTACGGCGACTCCCTGTACACAACTATGTCATATACTAGATTGCTAGCAGGATGTAGCGATCCTCCACCGAGGGGACGTGAACCTGGGTAAAATTCGTGTGCCCCTCGTCGTTCATCGACCGCCGTCGAGTTCGCCGGATCCCAAATACGCTTCCTAGATCGAAAGCCCTTCGACATGGGCATTGCCGGGGTAGAACCTCGTCAATTGGCGCCGACCGTGGGGACGACGGGATCTGGATCTACGGACTCGCCGGCTCCCTCAACTTATTTCGTCAACGATCTACAAGCTTCGCAATTCGGCGCGATCAACAACATCCAGATTGCATCTGCTCGGTTATTAATTCGGCGCGACCAAATTGGTTTCCGTCGCAGCTGTTTTGGATCTCCGTCAAGGCCGAGTCAAGGCAACTTCCAGGGCCATCTTCAAATACCAAATCTAAGGCGTGGTGCAGCCGCCGTATTCGCCGCCATGACCCGTGCGACAAGGCGGCGCGACAAGACACATACACGGGGCCAGCGCACTACTCGCATGCGATCGGCGATCATGAATATGCGCGGATTGGGCGAAGTCTCCTCCGAGGCTCCAATGAATGAATCATATGAAGCACTAGATCGGATCAGTCAAGGATTGCCAAAAGGAAAAAAGCGATCGGCAACCTCCAGTCGCAGCGATGTACAGATTGCATCGGGCGGGCAATGCGCTCCGGCCTGGCATAACAACCACGACGATGGATCAAGAAAATCAACTCGCATGAATCAAAGCCGCCGCATCAAGCCCAAGAAATCAGGCGGCAGCATCAAGAAAAAAAGAAACCAGCAAAAAGGTACCACATCGGATCAATTTTTGGCAGCAGCTAGCGTTCTGTGTCGCGGCCGAAGCAGTGCCCGATTGTTTTTCGAGGAAAAACGGATACTTGCTGCTGTGCACATATGTCAGCCTTGCAGTCATAATTACTGTGAAGGACAAGAATCATAGAAAAGCTCAAGCGCATGGATCAAGAAATAAAAGGAGCAAAGAGCTACTAGGCTGGATCACGTGTTCGGAAAAATAAAATCGGCCGATCCGCGCATACATGTCACAGTCTGACGGCAGCTTCCGCGTCGTGCACCAGGTCGATCAGCAAGTCTCCAGGAAAATCAGTTTAGCCCAAGTGCTACTCCACGTGAATAAACAAAGACACTATCAAGCTACTGGATGATAGTTTATACATACATATTTTCTCGGATGAAAACCGACTACATCCGTGTCGACTTCGCTGTGTTTTGGTCCGCGTCAACTGCGGCTTGCCACGTTCGGGGGCTCGCCGTCGCGTACTCTGCCTCGCTCGGGGGCTCGTCGTCGCGCACTATGCCTCGCTCGGGGGCTCGTCGTCGCGCACTCTGCCTCGCTCGGGGGCTCGTCGTCGCGCACTCTGCACCGCTCGGGGGCTCGGCACCACCTCGCCTCTGTATGCGGAAGCTCAAGCATCAAGATCTTCGACTCCATCGCCATGAACTTCGAGTCCGTCATCAAGACGTTCGACTCTATCGCCAAGATCTTCGACACCATCGTCATGACCTCCGAATCAAGCATCAAAGATCTTCGGCGCTGCCATCACCAAGATCTTCGAGTTCGCCATCATGGTCTTTGACTCCGCCGACATGGTCTTCGATGCCACCGTCGCCAAGATCTTTGACTCCACCGACATGGTCTTCGATGCCACCGTCGCCAAGATCTTCGAAGCCGCCGCCGACATGGTCTTCGACTCCATCTTCGACATGAAATTCGACCCCAGCATCATAAAGAAATTCGACCCTGCATTATAAAGAAATTCGACACTGCAAGAAATTCGACTCCTTCATCGCCACGATTTTCGACCTCATCGTCGCCGTGATCTTCGACCCTTCATCGCCACAATCTTCGACCCCGCCATCGTCATGATCTTCGACCACGTCTGCATCAACCTCGACCACGTCGCACCCGATAAAGCTAAGTTTTCCTCTACCAAGAGTCAATTAATATTTACTTTTGCCACACCCGATACTCGGGGGCTTCGCCTTAAAGATATGCATTTACTCATACTCTGGAGTTTTGACAAAGGGCTATGGCAATCGACAACAAATAGCTGAAATTTTGAGGGCAAGCCCAAGTGCAAGCACTTCGACTCACCCTCGGGGGCTACTGGGGGAGATAACATCAGTCAATCGATAACATCATTTGCATATTCTTCGAGTATGGGCTATTTTGCCTCTCGAAGCGTACTACTTATATTATTCGAGTGTGGGCGTTCTTGTCCCTCGAATCATTTTCTTCGGGCCAACAGCGCCTCCATATTATTCGAGTGCGGATTTCGGTCCCTCGAATCATTTCTTTTCGGCCAGCAGCGCCGCCATATTATTCGAGTGTGGGCGTTCTTGTCCCTCGAATCATTTCTTTTCGGCCAGCAGCGCCGCCATATTATTCGAGTGCGGATTTCGGTCCCTCTAATCATTTCTTTTCGGCCAGCAGCGCCGCCATATTATTCGAGTGTGGGCGTTCTTGTCCCTCGAATCATTTCTTTTCGGCCAGCAGCGCCGCCATATTATTCGAGTGCGGATTTCGGTCCCTCTAATCATTTCTTTTCGGCCAGCAGCGCCGCCATGTTATTTCGAGTGCGGATTTCGGTCCCTCGAATCATTTCTTTTCGGCCAGCAGCGCCGCCATGTTATTTCGAGTGTGGGCTTCGGTCCCTCGAATCGCTCTTTCGGGCCAGCAGCGCCTCTGCATTATTCGAGTGCGGGCGTTCTTGTCCCTCGAATCGCTCTCTCTAGGCCAGCAGTGCCTCTACGTTATTCGACTGCGGGCTTCGGTCCCTCGAATTATTCTCTCTAGGCCAGCAGTGCCTCTACGTTATTCGACTGCGGGCTTCGGTCCCTCGAGTTATTTTCTGTGGGCCAGCAGTGCCTCTGAACTACTTGAGCATGGGCTTCGGTCCCTTAAAACCCTTTCTTCGAGCCGGCAGTGCTTTCGAAAGATTCAGGTGCAATTTTCCAGGCCAGCAGTGCCTTCGAAACATTCGAGTTCAGGCTTCAGTCCCTCGAATCTCCTTCTTCGAGCCGGCAGCATCTCTACACTATTCGGGTTGGGATGTCCGAACCCTCGAAACGCATCTCCACGCCGCTGGTGCCCTCATTTTGTTCGAATACGGGTTGATGCCCTTTCGAACCTCTCTTTCGGGCTATCAACGCACCTCATTCAACATGCCCGAATCTTGGTGGCAATATACCAGTTCGGATGCCGTATGTCAAATACGAAGGTAAGTCCACGGTTTGCAACACCCGATGGCCCGGTATTCGTATCAAACGCGCTCTGCCGGAAATTTTCCATACCTACGGTATGAAGTTTGCACCGATGGACGCATCGGGTGCCTCACAATGAACTGGGCTTCGACCTGGTAAGTCCAACGCGGCTCAGGTCGGGGTAGCGCCAGCCCACGCGGATTCGAGTCGGGGGACTCGAATCTGAGTAAGCTAACCGAATGTTTTTGCGGCTATGCAATTAACTGAGACCCGGCGTGAGTCTCAGGCCGGTTATGCGTATCCCTCTGCAAACTCGACTTAGCATTTTCGAGGCTCGGAATAAGCACTACTCGAATTGGCATTTATTCGCCCGACGTTGGCAGCACGCTCGGGGGCTGCGCCTTACAACCCGATGCTAGCAACGCTCGGGGGCTACGCTTACATGCTAACCTTAGCATTCACTCCTTTAGCACTTGACGTTGACAACACGCTCGGGGCTTCGCCTCGCATTGGCTTTTCATTCGCCTCGAATTCCGGTGTTGGCAACACGTTCGGGGGCTGCGCCCCGCATTGGCGTCCATCCGTCTTGGCGTTGGCGACACGCTCGGGGGCTGCGCCTCGCATTGCCTTCTACATCATCGACGGTGCTCCGTCTGCTGCGTCGACTTCGGTTTGACATATTCAGGCTCGACAGCAACATCACCTACAGCAAGTATTCGACAACGACATCGCCTACAACAAGAATTCGACAACATCATCATGATGATTCAACTACCATGCGACTTCACCGACCCCGACATGCAAGAACTTCATTTGGTGCCCTCACACGCGACATGCAAGACTACGACGTCAAGGCAAGATTAGAGTCTCTACCCGATTCTACGAATCGACTAGACACTCGGGGGCTACTGACGAAGGAATTACAAATGGGTCATCGATATTTGCCTACCCGGTTCCCGCCAAGGAAGAAGCCCGCTCGAAGGATACAAGAAGCCCGCAAGGCCCAGCACTTCGATTTGGAGTAGAAGGCAAGAAACACTTTTGTAAACCCTAACTGGCTGCATATATAAAGCCATCAAGGGGTACCCCCTAGAGAGAACACACAATAGATCTCATACAGACTAGACAAACAACCTCCGCCTACGGCGACTCCCTGTACACAACTATGTCATATACTAGATTGCTAGCAGGATGTAGCGATCCTCCACCGAGGGGACGTGAACCTGGGTAAAATTCATGTGCCCCTCGTCGTTCATCGACCGCCGTCGAGTTCGCCGGATCCCAAATACGCTTCCTAGATCGAAAGCCCTTCGACATGGGCATTGCCGGGGTAGAACCTCGTCAGTCGTTATTGTCCCTTCTCTCCAAGATCGACATACCTTGGTTTCTTAACTGAGGGAAAACTAGCTGCTATACTCATCACACCTTCCTCTTGGGGTTCCCAACGGGCTGGTTGTTCACCACGCACAAGGACCATCACTGATCCATTGGAAGAGGTAGATATAGGAGATGGTTTAATTCCTAGGCCGACGTTTGTAAACAAAAATCTGAAAGCCAATTATAAGGATATGTTAATCGGGCTGTTAAAAGAATATGTCGATTGCTTTGCATGGGAGTATCATGAGATGCCTGGTTTGAGCTGGGATTTAGTTGAGCATCGATTGCCTATCAAGGCCGGTTTTAGACCTTATAAACAACCGGCCTAGAAATTTAATCCTAAAATGTATGACCGGATCAAGGAGGAGATCGGTCGTTTGCTTAAAGCTAATTTTATTAAACCTTGCAGGTATGCAGATTGGATTTCTAATATTGTACCTGTGGAAAAAAAGGATCAAGCAAGTTGAGGGTGTGTATTGATTTCATGGATCTAAATAGAGCTACACCCAAAGATGAGTATCCTATGCCAATAGCCGATATGCTTATTAATGATGCCTCTGGTAATAAAGTTATTAGTTTTCTTGATGGCAATGCGGGGTATAACCAAATTTTTATGGCCGAAGAGGATGCATTCAAAACAGCCTTTCGGTGTCCTGGCTTTGTTGGTTTATTTGAGTGGACGGTAATGACCTTTGGGTTGAAAAACGCCGGTGCCACATATCAGCGGGCTATGAATTTAATATTTCATGATTTGCTTGGGGTCATACTTGAAGTCTATATTGATGATATTGTTGTCAAATTGGATGCTAATAAATCTCATTTAGCCGATTTGCGCTTAGCTTTTGAGAGGATGAGGAAGTATGGGCTCAAGATGAATCCTTTGAAGTGTGCTTTTGGTGTATCGGCTGTGAAATTCTTGGGTTTTATTATACATCAACATGGCATAGAGATTGATCCACAGAAGATAGAGGCTATCCAGAAAATAGAAGCACCAAAATGCAAGAAAGATATGCAAAAATTCCTTGGCAAGGTTAATTATTTGAGGCGATTCATAGTGAATTTGTCAGGGAAGGTTGATGCATTTACTCCTATTCTTTGGTTAAAGAATGATGATGATTTTACCTGGGGGGCAAAACAGCAAGAGGCATTCGAAAATATCAAGCTTTGTTTGTCTACTCCGCCGGTATTGAAGGCGCCCAAACATGGAGAGATTTTTAGGCTCTATATCACTGCGGAGGAAGGCGTTATTGGTGCTGTTTTGACTCAAGAAACCGAAGGAAAGTAACATGTCATAACTTATTTGAGTCGGCGTTTACTGGATGCCGAGACAAGGTATACTTTTATTGAGAAATTATGCTTGTGCTTGTATTTTGCTTGTACTAAATTAAGGCATTATTTATTGTCTAGCATGTGCGTTGTTGCTTGTCAAACCGATGTCATTAAATATATGTTGCATAGACCAATTATTAGTGGTAGGATTGGTAAATGGGCTTATGCTTTAATTGAATATGATTTGGCTTATGAATCTTTGAAATCTATGAAAGGCCAAATCGTTGCTAATTTTATTGTTGAACATCGGATTGACAGTGAGCATGATATTGATATTAGCCTTGTCTCTTTAATACCGTGGAGATTATATTTTGATGGTTCAGTCTGTAACAATGGCCAAGGTGTTGGTGTTGTTTATATATCTCCTCATGGTGCTGTGTTTGAAGCCTTATGCCGCTTAGAATATTCTTGCACAAACAATCAAGCCGAATATGAAGCTTTACTATTCGGACTAGAACTTTTAACTGCTGTAGGTGCTACACATATTGAGGCTTATGGTGATTCATTGTTAGTAGTTCAGCAAATATCCAAGGTTTGCCAATGTTTAGACGAATCACTTAATATGTATCTTGATAAATGTCTAGACATAATTTCTACCTTGGATTATTTTAGCATTGCTCATATATCTAGACAGGATAATTGGAATGCAAATGAGTTAGCACAACAAGCATCTGGCTACCATGTTGATCATGGTGTTTTTCATATATCTTATAAGCCGATGTTTGCTCTTGCTGACGTAGGTAAGACCGAATTAAAGCCCATTGATTCGGTCACTAATGAAGGATCTAGTGCAGGTGAAAACAAAGATTGGAGAAGGCCTATTGTTGAATATTTGCAAGATCCTAGCAGGAGGACGGATAGGGCTGTTCGGCGGATCGCTTTCAAATATGTTTTGATAGATGATAATCTTTATCGCCGAACAGTTGATGGTATTCTCTTGAAGTGTTTGGATGAAGACCAAGCAAGGGTCGCTATGGGGGAGGTACATGAAGGTATCTGTGGTACTCATCAGTCGGCGCACAAGATGAAGTGGTTACTACGACGTGCAGGTTTTTATTGGCCGACGATGATAAATGATTGATTTAGATATTATAAAGGATGCGAAGCTTGTCAAAAGTTTGGTGATATTCAGTTGGCTCCTGCTGCTATGTTGAATCCTGTTATCAAGCCGTGGCCATTTAGAGGTTGGGGATTGGATTTCATTGGCATGATTCATCCTTCTTCTTCGAAAGGGCATCGGTTCGTGTTGGTAGCCACTGATTATTTTACCAAATGGTCTGAAGCAATACCTCTCAGGAATATGACCCATAAGGAGGTGATCCAATTCATAATTGAGCACATTATACATAGATTCAGCGTTCCTCAAACTTTGACCACAGATCAGGGTTCATCATTTATGGCAAAGGAAGTAAAAGAATTCGCCGAATCATATAAGATAAAGATGCGCAATTCATCCCCATATTATGCTCAAGCTAATGGACAAGCTGAATCTAGCAATAAAACTTTGATCAAGCTCATCAAGAAGAAGATTGAAGATCATCCAAGGAGATGGCATGAAGTGTTGTCTGAAGCTTTGTGGGCGCATAGGATTTCAAGGCATGGTGCAAAAAAAGTAACTCCATATGAGCTCGTGTATGGGCAAGAAGCCGTTTTACCAGTAGAGGTGAATCTGGCTACTTTGAGGTTCGCTAAGCAAAATGATTTATCGGCGGTGGATTTTCATAACTTAATGATGGATAAAATTGATGAAGTCGCTGATAAACGTCTAATTGCTCTAAGAGACATAGAGAAGGAGAAATTGCGGGTAGCAAGAGCATATAACAAAAAGGTAAAGTTGAAGAGCTTCCAGGTTGGTGACCTAGTGTGGAAGGTAATCCTGCCAGTTAGTTCAAAAGACAGAAAACTTGGCAAATGGTCTCCGAGCTGGGAGGGTCATTTCAAGGTCATGAGAGTAGTTCCTGGAAATTCATATTTGGTTGAATCTATGGAGGGAAATTTATTACCTCGAGCTCTCAATGGAAGATATCTAAAGAAGTTTTACCCGAGCGTGTGGCAAGAAGCTTAAACACACATATGGCCGATATACAATTATCGCCCTTAGCATACACGACCGATCAGAGTTATCGTCCTAAGAACAGATGGCCGATGGAGTGTTGACATCGTCCTTAGACAAAATGTGGTGCAAGTTATTTTTCGGCACGCAAGAATTGCCGAAAAACAGGGGGGCATGTGTTGACAACCGTTTTTGGCTTACAAAGAAGATACCTTAAGATGGCCTCAAATGAAAAAGTTGTGAGCACGAAAGCTGTGCGTCTCGTCGAAACAAACAACTTTGCTTTTTGGATCATTGCGATCCGAAGTAATATGCAACCTCCAGGTCGAACGCACTCAATCAGACATATATATACTAAGATGTCTGGTTAGGTGCGTAAGATAGTTATTCAAAACTGCTTCCGCGAATTGGACGAACTTTTTACGGTTCGGCCTAATTTAAGTGATTAAGATGAGCTCGGATGGGAAAGTGCTAAACATGAAAGTTCTTCATTTTTTCGAGACGAACAACTTTGCTCATTACGAAATTTTGATCTGAGATTGTTTACTGCCTCAAAACAGACCCGCAAGATACAGGCAAATTTTTAACCGAACAGTTTTGGAAAGTTCGGACCCACCCATCCGAGTTTGACCCAAAATAGGGTTTTGGACGTGAATCCAAGCCTTCTTCTTGCACGGAAAGTCCAGCCGCCTCTTATATACATGAGGGGTGACGGCCGATTGAACAACAACACACAATCGCAAAAACCAATCTACAAACCTCTATTTTTTCTCTCTCGCCCTTGTTTCTGCTCATCGTTCGTCGGTGTTCTTTGTGTTGGAGAGCTTCGATCTGCAAAGTCCTATGGACGGGCGAACCGACCTAGGGCAGCCCATCACCACCGTGCGCCCAGACGGGGTCTCTCCCGGGCGTGTGGGGTTTCGGGTCTTCAAAAGAGCCCGCCGAATTGTCCTGCGTATCGTGCTTCCGGCTAGCCTCCTCCGGCGACGTGTCCTGCGTATCGCGCTCGACGTCGGAGGTACACGCCTACACGGTGACGTGTTCGTGTGCGAACAAGGCTTAAAAATTAGTTCAAGTTCATGGAGCCGCACTAGACGTCTGAGGATAGAAGCTAGTATACAACCAGAAGAGAGAAGTAACAAATCTACAGACAGATTCTGACAGTTTCTCTGGTTTGATTTTGGATGCTCAGCCGGCAAGACGTGGAAGACACTACAGTTAAGTCGTTGGGAGCTCACTGCAAATTTTTTTCGTGAGGGGATATCGCACCGGTTTGTTGACCAGAACACATGAGAATAGGCTCTGAATCCTACTTTCCGCTAATTCTTCTCCCCACAGAACAGCGCTGTCGAGCTATTTATTGTCAAAGAGGGCCGGGCTGAATTTCTGATATAATCGGCATTACAGACTAATATATGTTGGAATACATTTTTATATGGTTCTACATGATTCTTCAGGACTGCTTTTAGAAACTAGTTAAAAGTTCCTGTAAGCCTGATTGTGATGACATGCTCAGGGCATTCTGAACTGATACGTTGGATTAGAACCCTCTGACAGTGCAATTCATACTTCAGACAACGCTGTGCCTAAGCTGATCCCTTCAGTCAGCGTTACTCTGAACTTTTAGCATGTTCTTGTCAACCACAGAACGTTCTGAAAGTAGCATTCGGGCTGCCATAGCCCATAGTACCGAATGTTCAATATTGTCATACGACCTCTGTGGAAACCTTCATAGTTCCATGTGAATGCAGAAGCATAAATATGCCATTGCAAAGTGGAGTACATCCAGGTTTCATGTGACATTCTGGTTTGTGTCAGGCAGTATTCAAGAAAGTTCACGGATCTGAAGTTTCTGTGTTCCATAAACAGGTGCTCAAATGGTAACAGAACATATGTACCAGTGTACCAACACCATTTTCTTCAGTCTTCTGGAGAAGAGAGGTGCAACACGTGAACATCTTAACTGCAGCACAATTTGGCAGCAGAACATGATGAACACTTCTCGACAGACAAAAATGACATTGCTCGATCAAACCAACGAATAAAACTAACGAGAAAAAGAAACATCAGGGAGCTAGGCACGAATCCTTCGCTACCAACAACTGTTCTCCTAATAATCAACCAATGGTAGCAACAACTTCTTTTGCTTCCTCCGTCAGTTCCTCCAGAACAGGAAGGGCACCTTCACGTCGCACGATCTGGACACCACCTTGGCGTTGGCGGCGAGGCTGTCCACGGCAATGGCGCACCGCACCGTCACAGACACGGCCCACGTCTTCACCCCGCCGAGCTGCAGCCGCACGGGCACCTTGATGTCGAGGTCGAACGGCACCGACCGGAGCCGCTCCGCCGCGGCCATCTGCCCGCGCACGCTCTCCGAGAACCGCATCCCCGTGCCCTTCGCCTTCGCCACGAACACCGTCACGTTCCCGGGCGCCTGGTAGAACGCCGGCCACGCGCCCTGGGCCAGGCTCACGCCGTCGTACGACACGCCGACGCGGCTCCCGGCGCCGTCGTAGTGCACCCCGATCTTGCCGTTGGCGCTGTTGTCGGCGCGGACGGTCACCTCGAACCCCGGCGTGAACGCGCCGGGCGCGGAGGCGTTGCCGACGCCGGAGAGGCCGGACACGGCGAGGGACGCGACCGTGTACGCCGGCTGCCTGGGCTTGTACGCCAGGTACACGACGCCGACGGCGACGGCGAGGAGGACGGCGAGGCAGAGGATGGCGAGGAGGAGGTAGAGGCAGCCGCGGAGGCAGGAGCAGCCGCGGCGGCCACGCTTGGCGCGGCGGGTGTAGTGCTCGAGGAGGCGCGCGTTCTCCGGCGGCGGCACGCGGAAGACCTTGTCCTTGGGCACCTGGATCACGTACTCTCCGGGCTGCGGCCCCGCCGGCTTCTGCGTCTGTGTCTGCTGCTGCGTCGGCTGCTTGGGCTGCCCGTGCGGAAGCGCCGGCGGGAGGGGCTTCTCGAAGTGGAAGCTGTAGAGGGGGCTGGAGGAGGGGTCGGAGGAGGAGTAGGCGGACTGGTTCATCTCGCCGGAGAAGTCCGAGCTGGTCGCCGCTGCCGGGTGCACGCGGCCGTCGTTCATCATCGGCGCCTTCTCCTCAAGGCGCGTCTCGTGCGAATCAATCTGCGAAATTTATGCAATGTCAGCTCCAAATCTGCAGAGAAGAACGACCAATCCAACATAGACGGCGTACTTAAGTGCGAATCAACGGTACAAATACAAGCACTGCAGAGTCACAAACTGAACTTGGAAGAAAATGCCAGTTAAATCAGCGATTGTAATCTGCGCAAGGTTAATTTTGTTCATATTGGCACACTCCAAAATAGGTAGAAGCATCGACGGCGTCACCAAAAATAAGCTAATTAAAAAAGAAAAACATGGTGAACACGGAGCCGATCGAACAAAAGCCGATCTTGCATTTGGGCATTCTGCTAATACCGGAATGGACGATCAAGAACAAGCGCGTCGACGACCTGGAGCGAAAAGTCCCAAACTACGGGCAAGAAAAACTCCGCTACCTCAGGCAAAAACCCACAGAAACAAAACACCGCGACGGATCGGAAGATCGATCGAGACGCACCTTGTATGACCGGCCGGAGACGATCGTGGTCGGCGCTGTTGATTCTCCCTTGTGGAATTGCTTTGGGGGTTTCAGCCTTCTAGCTAGATTGGGTGGAGGCGACGGACGGACGTGCGAGGAGGTAATGTGGGACTGCGGTGGAGACTGGGGAGATCGGAGACGACGACGCTGGGGGCGGAGTGGATTATATAGAGCGCGGCGGCGGTGCCCGGCCCGCGTGTAACGGGAAAGAGGTGTCGAAACCGTGTTGGGCGGCCGCGGGTTTATGGCAAGGTTTAAATGTTTAATTAATTGACGGTATAGTATGTGAAATCGATGAAGATCTTTGGCAAAAATGGAATGCGTGTACACCAACGCGGATCGCCTCGTAAGACACAGCTGGACTGGCGGCGTCCGGCTTGAGTAGTCCGAGGAGACACGCATCGTGAATGGCCCCCAAAAAACACGAAAGAGGAAGTAAAAAATGTTTTTTTAGACGACAAAGGTAAAAAAAATGTTCTAAGGTGGATTTTTGGTTCCAAGGTGAATAGAAACCTATTATTAAAATAATGCATGAAAACAATTTTAAGAATGTAAAGACATGTATTAGTGGTCGGAGGGAGTAACAAATTTTCATGTATATCCGGACATTCTATATTGGCACACAAGTTTTTAGGAAGAAGGAACATTTATGTGGCATGCTGGAGCATCGAAATTTATCTTTTTATCCGGGACACAAATATGTTTATTTTTCCAAAAAAAAATGTTTGCAAATAGATGTGTATGTAATTTTTTTTCTGAATTTTTTTTGCATTTCCAAACATGTTCACTAACAACGGTGCCGCTATCATGTTATGCACACCAAAAATTCTTGTACAGTATTGAACTACTTAGAGTTAGAGGGTTGTCTAACCCTTAAGTCGCATTTTTTTCTATGCACCGTAAGACGAATTGGATTTCCGATAATGTTCACACTTTTTCACTCCACTCTTGATGCAGACGTGCCATGTTTCTGTCGTAAGCGAGCAGTCGGAGCTTGCGGCGGCAGCTGTCTTGCAGCTCAGAACGCGTCTCCACATCTGGGTGAGCCAGCGCCCAGCGGCGGCTGGAGCACACAGTAGGCAGCACGACCTTTCTCATGGTCTCGGCCGTCGCGATGCTACGGTTAGCGACCAGATCGGTCAGACACGTCACATTCAGATAAGCTCCAGCATTCACGCAGCGGTCAGAGTAGCCCGGCAGGCGGCAGCTGGTCGAAGGAAAGCTCGTACACGGATGGTCCATGGCCAAGTCATGCGCGCCCACGCTCGCCCTGCCGGCGGGGGGTCGTGCCTGGTACTACTCCACTAACGCTAATTCAGTGTTAGACTATGTATAGCTTCTGTATACGTGTACGTGTATTGTACCAATTGTAACACACCCATTATATATATGTGATAGGCCACCCCTAGAGGGTTATGCTGGTTCCCCCCAAATCATTGTCTTACATGGTATCAGACTTGGTTACGACTACCGCTTCCGCCGCCTAACCCTAGCCACCGCCACCAAACCCTAGCCGCGCCGCCGCCGGTTGCCGCCGCCACCGCCATGTCGAGCGCCGCCGCTTCCGGCTCCTCCAACGCTGGCTACCTCCCGGTCTCACTCGCGGCTCTTCTCTCACGACCGATTGACTTGGCTTCCGTGCAGTCGCCTCCGGTCGGGACGAGGAGCGTCGGCTCCTTCTTCTCCAACCAGCCCTCGGCCTCTTCGTCGCCGAGGCACGCGCTGACGTCCAGCGCCTCTTCGCCCGCCTCCTCGGCCGCCGCCATCTCGCTCCTGGCCTTTGCGCCCGCGGCGGCCTCGTTGGCCGGTACGGCAGGGTTCTCTGCATCGCAGTTTGCGCTGATGCACCCTGCCCTCCTGTCGTCCGCACCTCCGGCAGGGTCTACCCCCGCCACGGACGCTCCCGCCTACGGATCGTACGTGTCGCCCGCGGAGTTTACCGCGGCATCCCCGCCAGCACCGCCCGTCTCTGCTCCTATGGCGTACGCGCCTCCGGCAGTCTTCACGACGGGCTCGCTGCCGCCACCGTTCCACTTCGGCAATCTCATCACCGTCAAGCTCTCGCCGGACAACTACATCTTCTGGCGCGGTCTATAACCCGGCGCACCGTGTCTGGATGGGGCAGGACCAGGCGAACCTCTCCTCTATCCAGGGGTCGCTCACTCCGGCTGTTGCCGGACTCATCGTCTTTGCTAAGACATCTCATGAAGCATGGACAATCCTCGAGCGCTCCTTCGCGTCGCAGTCGCAGGCCCGTGCCAGTGCCCTCCGTCGCGAGCTCGGCGATTGTGAGAAGCTCGACTCCACGGCCACGGAGTTCTACAACAAGGTCAAGGCCCTTGCTGACACACTGGCGTCCATTGGACAGCCGCTCACCGAGTCCGAGTTCAACTCCTTCGTTGTCAACGGCCTCGACGAGGAGTACGATGGTCTGGTCGAGATCATTAATGAGAGGGGCAACTCAACTCCCATGATGGCGCACGAGGTCTACTCTCGTCTTCTTCTCACTGAGCAGCGCATCGAGGCGCGCCGTGCCAACCGGAGTCGCGGGTCGCACTCCGCGCATGCTGCATACAAGGGCAGTCGCCCTTCCTCTGGCGCCCCATCGTCCTCCTCGGGCAAGGCGCCCACCACACCGCCACCGTCCTCATCCACCCCCCTTCGACACTGCCTTCAGGTGGGGGTCGGCGTGTGTGCCAGCTGTGTGGACTGGAGGGACATTGGGCCTCCAAGTGCCACCGCCGCTTCTAGAAGAGCTTCCTCGGCCTCGGCAATGATGGCAAGGATACGCGCAATAATGCGCGTCAGGCTGCCATGGCTGACCGCCCGGCGCCGCAGAAGCCCCAGGGGCATACTCAGTCCTACCCCGTCGACCCATACTGGTACGTTGATACTGCCGCCACGGATCATCTGACCAGCGAGCTCGGCAAGCTTCACTCTCGTGAGACCTATCATGGGTCCGACAAGGTCAACACTGCTAATGGAGCAGGTATGCCCATCTCTCATATTGGTCAAGCATCTCTTCTCACTAGTCATGCCAATAGGAGTCTTCAACTTTGCAATATTCTTTGAGTTCCCACTGTGACACGTAGTCTTCTTTCAGTTCCTAAACTCACTCGTGATAATGATGTGTTCTGTGAATTTCACCCTTTTGATCTTTTTATTAAGGATCGGGCCATGAGGGACGTACTTCTTAGCGGGCGCCTTTGCCATGGCCTTTATCGCTTGGAGGATCCTGGCGTCTCTCGGGTTTTCAGTGGAGTTCGTGTTTCATCATCACAGTGGCATGCTCGTCTTGGTCATCCAGCTACTCCTATCGTTCGCCATGTTTTGCGTCGTCATGAGCTTCCTAGCATGCCTAGTAATAAAGATGTAGCAGTGTGTGATGCTTGTCAGCAGGGGAAGAGTCATCAACTTCCTTTCTCAGAGTCTAGTCGTGAAGTTAAACATCCTCTTAAACTTGTGTTTTCAGATGTCTGGGGTCCTGCTCAGACCTCTGTTAGTGGTCATAATTACTATGTCAGTTTCATTGATGCTTACAGTCGTTTTACTTGGCTTTATCTCATTAAGCGCAAATCTGATGTGTTTGATATATTTGTTCAGTTCCAAAAACATGTTGAACGCCTTCTCAAGCATAAAATTGTTCATGTTCAGTCAGATTGGGGTGGTGAGTATCGCAACCTCAATTCCTTTTTCCAGTCGCTTGGGATCGCACATCGTTTAGCATGTCCACACACACATCAGCAGAATGGTTCCGTTGAACGTAAGCATCGTCATATTGTTGAGACTGGACTCACTCTTTTGGCCCATGCATCTGTTCCTTTTCGTTTTTGGAGTGATGCCTTCACGACTGCCTGTTTTCTCATCAACCGTACTCAAACTCGTGTTCTCAATATGAAGACTCCTATTGAACTTCTGCTCAATGAACAACCTGATTATACCTTCTTTAAGGTGTTTGGGTGTGCGTGCTGGCCCCATACACGCCCATACAACAAACGGAAATTGGAATTTAGGTCCAAAAAGTGTGTCTTTCTTGGCTATAGTTCCCTTCATAAAGGTTATCGTTGTCTTCATGTTCCCACTAATCGTCTATATATATCTCGGGATGTCGTGTTTGATGAGCATGTTTTTCCTTTTTCCCAACTACTTGTGTCCAACACTGAGTCTCCACATATGCATTCATCCTCCATTGCCGCTGACCAATTTGAAGATGTTGCATATTCTCCTGTGTTGTTACCTAACCATGGTGCAGGGATTGGACGCGGTGCACGATTAGAACTGCTTGACGCAGCTCCTCCTTCATCACCGCCCTCCGAGCACGTTGCTCCTGGTGCTCCTCTGCATGACCTTGGTTTGCGTGCTGATCATGCAGCCTCGGCCTCGCCTGTGCTGGCCTTGCCGACGTCTAGTGCGCGGCCTTCCACGCCTGCCTCGCCAACGTCGCCTGCCTCTCCTGGGCTGTCTCCCTCGCCGAGCAGCCCACTGCCCAGTGCGTCGCCCAGCCCCTCGCCGGCTGGGTTGTCGCCATCGCCCAGCCCCTCGCCGGCTGGGCCCTCGCCATCGCCCAGCCCCTCGCCGGCTGGGCCCTCGCCGTCTCCGCCGTCCAGCCCCTCGCTGGCTGCACCCTCGACCTCGCCGGCTCCTATTCTGCGTCCACATACGCGCAGTCGCAGTGGCATTTTTCGCCCAAAGGAGCGCACCGACGGTACTGTTGCTTGGTATGCTGCATGTATGACTGCAGCTCTTGCGGATCCGTCCTCCGAGCCCCGCACGTATCAGGCTGCTATGAGCATTCCCCATTGGAGAGAGGCTATGGAACAGGAGTATCACGCTCTCCTTCGCAATGAGACGTGGACCCTTGTTCCTCCATCACCACGAGTCAATGTTATTGATTCTAAATGGGTATTCAAAGTGAAGAAGCATTCTGATGGGTCTATTGAGCGCTACAAAGCGCGTCTTGTTGCCAGAGGATTTCGGCAGCGCTATGGTCTTGACTATGAAGACACCTTCAGTCCAGTGGTCAAGCCTACCACCATCAGGCTTCTTCTCTCCATTGCAGTCACTCGAGGTTGGTCTCTTCGTCAGCTTGATGTGCAGAATGCTTTCCTTCATGGCCTATTGGAGGAGGAGGTTTATATGCGACAGCCGCCTGGTTTTTCTGATCCTGACCGTCCTGATCATATATGTCGTCTTACCAAAGCACTCTATGGTTTGAAGCAAGCTCCTCGTGCCTGGCATGCTCGTCTTGCAACAGCCATTCGTGCTCATGGTTTTGCGCCGTCTACTGCTAATTCATCATTATTTCTTCTACAGAAGCCCAAGGTCACTATGTACCTGTTGGTCTATGTGGATGATATTATTCTAGTCAGCTCCTCCCAGTCAGCTGATGATGCTCTTGTTCGGTCCCTTGGTGCTGATTTTGCTGTCAAAGATCTTGGGAAGTTTCACTACTTTCTTGGTGTGGAGGTTGCTTCCCGTGCTAATGGACTTGTTATGACGCAGAAGAAGTATTCCTTGGATTTGTTGCAACGGGCTGGGATGCTTAAGTGCGCGACGACCACTACACCTATGTCGACCACTGACAAGATCACCGTTGTTGATGGTGAGCTTCTGTCTTCTGCGGATGCGACGGAGTACAGGAGTATTGTTGGTGGTCTCCAGTACTTGACGATCACGAGACCAGATATTTCTTATGCTGTCAACAGAGTTTGTCAGTATCTACATGCGCCCCGTGACACTCACTGGTCTACTGTTAAGCGCATATTGCGCTATATAAGACTCACAGTGTCCTATGGGCTGCATATTCGGCCGAACCCCTCTGGGGTCCTCTCGGCATATTCTGATGCGGACTGGGCTGGCAGTCCGGATGACAGGCGATCCACGGGGGGCTATGCTGTGTTCTTTGGCTCTAACTTGATCGCCTGGAGTGCTCGGAAACAGGCTAATGTATCACGTAGCAGTACTGAAGCTGAGTATAAGGCTGTTGGTGATGCTACTGCAGAGATTATCTGGGTACAGTCTTTGCTTCATGAATTGGGTATACCCCAACCGCAGTCTCCTATTCTTTGGTGTGATAACATCGGTGCTACATACCTTTCTGCAAATCTGGTATTCCATGCCCGAACGAAACACATTGAAGTTGACTATCACTTTGTCCGGGAACGTGTGTCACAGAAGCGACTACAGATCAAGTTCATTTCCTCTAAGGATCAACTTGCAGACATCTTCACCAAGCCTTTGCCTCTACCACAGTTTGAGTTCTGTAGGCGCAATCTTACTCTTCTAGATTCTTTATTATTATTTTTTGCGGGGAATTCAGAGAGCTTTTATTCAACTAAAGCAGCTCCTGAAGAATCAGCAATAATACTGATCTTAAGGAAGTCTGGGATACAATCTAGCCAACTACTAGTCACCGTCAATGTGCAAGCTAGCTTGGCACAGAGATGGGCAGAATTATTTGCTGATCTAGGTACAAACTGAATCGAAAAGGAACTAAAGTAATCTACTAGCTCTCCAACTTCTTGTAAAATGGGTGCCACGACAGAACAATTGTCACGGCGAGTGTTCCAGAGGGAAACAACCTCCAGGCAGTCGGTCTCCATCACCACCTTCGGATAACCACGTAACCGTGCAAAAATTACACCGTCACGGAGCGCCAAAGCCTCTGCGATGAGTGGATCAGTAATGCCCTCATAGGGCTTACTCCAGGCACCAAGGTAACTCGCGCGAGATCTTGCAATCCCACCCGCTCCACCTTTGCGAACAGCAGTCGACAGCCCTCCATCCGTGTTGATTTTCACTAGATCATCATCAGGAGGTCGCCATCCATGGCCCGGCAAGGTTGCAGCAATCTTCCTCGGAACCTCCAAGACTGCAAGAGCTTCCTTAGCCATTTTCAGAGACTGGACAGGGTCATAGCTACCCTTATCATGTGTCCAACTGTTTCGAGAACTCCAGATCGCCCACATAGTAGTAATCATCTTGGCACGGTCTGTATCCGAAAACATAGAATCACAGGTAATGTCCCGTGACCAAGTGAGAGGATGAAGTCTAGGGAGAGCAAAATCAAGCCATCCTTGTGCTTCAACCCAAAACCGTTGTGCATGATCACATGTGATCAGCGCATGCATAAGATCTTCATCTTTGGCGAGGCAAATTTTACATCTGCTCAACTGAGATATATGTCGATGCTTCAGAGTAGCCTCAACGGGAAGGATGCCACAAAGAACCCTCCACCAGAAGACTCGTACCTTCGGCATCACATTTAGTTTCCAGAGAATAGTCCACATCTATTTTTCTGTCGATGACGTCTCGGTTATCGTCCCTTCATCTAGAGCAGCTTGCTCGTTGCGACTCATCAAAGCACGATACGCAGTTTTTACAGAATACACACCCGATTTCTCCAGAGACCAAGCACAGGAATCCTCCCCACCAGCACGCCTAAGAGGGATATTCAGAATGGCATCAGCCTCAGGTGCAATGAAGTTGTTCCTGACCATATCAATTTTCCAGGAGCCAATGTCATGATCAATCAGATCAGTGACTAAGTTGATTTCCTCTACATCATTTCCATTGCTCAGTTGGATCGATGGCTTCATCGTCCGGGTTCCAGGGATCCACCTGTCATTCCAGACCGAAGTAAGGGAGCCATCCCCAATTCGACTAATAAGCCCTTGTTCCAAGGCTTCGCGACCAGCAACAACCGCTCTCCAAGTAGCAGATGACCGTTGGGGAACTGTTGCCTGCATAAAATCACAATCTGGATAGTATCTAGCTTTTAGCACACGAGAGCACAAGGAATTGGGGTTGGTGATCAACCGCCATCCATGTTTTCCCAGCATTGCCACATTGAATAGCTCAAGCTCTCTAAAACCCATTCCTCCCTTAATCTTTGGTTTTGTAAGAACATTCCAGGCAACCCAGTGAAGAGAGTTTCGATCAAGTGAGCTGCTCCACCAGTATTTACCAATGATAGCCCTCAAATTATTGCAAACCTTCTTTGTCAGCTTAAAGCAACTCATGCTATGTGTAGGGATGGATTGGATAACTGTTTTGAGAAAAACCTCTCTCCCCGCACAGGCAAGCATTCTTTCACATCCTTGGATTCTGCTACGGATCCTTTCCGCAATATGATCAAATGAGCCACTAGTAATACGACCAACCGCTGTTGGTAAACCTAGGTACCTTTCACTGAACGCTTCCACAGGAATACCCAGGCAGATCTTCAGACTTTGTCTAACATGTTGAGGAGTGTTCGGACTGAAGAATATGGAACTTTTATCTCTATTTACACACTGTCCAGAGCAGTCTCCATAAACACGCAGAATGTCATTCAGACGCTCAGCACTCTGCAAATTCGCCCCCATGAATATCATGCTATCATCTGCAAACAATAAGTGGTTAATCCACGGGGCTGTAGCACTAACTCTGATTCCTCTATCCACAACACCAAAGAGGTTTAGCAGAGCAGTAAATCCTTGAGCACATAAGAGAAACAAATACGGGGAAATATGATCCCCTTGTCGGAGCCCTCTAGAAGGAGTGAAATATGGCAGTAACTCCCCATTTACTCGGACAGTAAAACGGACAGAAGACACACACTTCAGAATCAATCTCACTGTGGTGTCACTGAAACCAAGCTTGTACATGATCGCCTCAAGAAAATGCCATTCAACCCGATCATACGCTTTCATCATATCAAGCTTAACAGCACACATATAATTTTTACCTTTCTTCTTCCTTCTCATTGCATGGACACTCTCGTAAGCAATCAACACATTATCCGTGAGGAGACGTCCAGGAACGAAGGCACTCTGCTCTTGCCCAATAATTTCATCTAGGAAGACACGAAGTCTATTTGCAATGCACTTGGCTCCAGTTTTGTATAACACGGAACACAAGGAGATCGGTCTGTATTGGGAAATTTTCTGCGGATGAGGGACTTTGGGAATCAGTGTAATAGAAGTGTCATTTAGCCCAACTGGTAACGTCCCACCATTCAAGAAATCCAAAACTGCCATCACCACATCATCTTTAATAAGAGACCAATGTCTCTGGAAGAAACCGGCAGTGAAGCCATCTACACCGGGAGCCTTTGAAGGAGCCATCTGAAACAAGGCCTTTTTGATCTCCTCCTCCGTGTACGGTGCATCCATGCCATCATTCATTTGTTGAGAAACTATAGGTTGAACAACATCAAGAAGCTCATCCATAGCTCTAAAGCCCTGCGACTGATATAGGCCAGAATAAAAGCCTTGAATCTCCTCATGTGTATCCTCCATACTCTCACACACAGAACCATCCGCTCGTTGCAAAAACTCAACTTTATTCATTCTTCGCCTTTGAGCAGCTTGTTTATGAAAATATGAGGTATTCCTGTCACCCTCTCGTAACCACTGGACACGGGAGCGCTGCTTCATCCAAATTTCCTCCTGATGGAGGGCTCGTTTCAGTTTCTTTACTACAGCCTTTTCCTCCTCCGATGGGCCTCGACCCAATGAACCGACTCGCAAACGATCCAACTTCTTACGCAAGTTTCTGACCGTACGCGCCAAACACCCGAACTCTTCAGCTCCCCATGCACTCAGCTTCCCTTGGAGCCTTTGAAGTGCGTCGGTAATACCCAATAGTCCCTGCTGTCCTGATCCTCGAGACCAGTGCTGCAGAACAATCTCATCATAGTCCAAATGCGTTTGCCAAACATTCTCATACCGAAACTGTCTAGCATTACGTGTGCCATTCGACAATCGTTCACGAAGCTCAGCCAAAACAAAACAATGATCTGACTCCATCGAAGCAATATGCCTAACCCGCGTATGCTCAAACCGAGCCAGGAACGCCGAGTTTGCAAAAGCACGATCCAATCTTGCCTTGACATTCTGATCACCGGATTGTTGATTATCCCAAGTATAGGCTGTGCCAGACCACCCCAGATCCTGGAGCTGACAGTCCTCAATCACTTCCCTAAAATTCTGCATCTGCCACTCCGGTCTATCGGTCTTGGAGAAATGCTCATGATTGTACAAAGTTTCATTAAAATCTCCCATACATAACCAGGCCGAGTGTGGCAATGCAAACAGAGTTCTCAAAAAGCGCCAGCTATGTTTTCTATTTTCCACCCTTGGTGCTCCATAAAAACCAGTAAACCGCCACTCCAGGGAGTTTTGGTCTTTATTCTGCACCATAGCATCGATATGGCCAGAACTGACATTTTTCACCGAGACTATGACCTCAGTCGACCAGAATAAACCGATTCCGCCACTAAGGCCATCACTCCCAACATCGAAGCAACCTGCAAAGCCCAATCTACTCCGCAGGTCCTCCAAACGATCTTTGCTCAACTTTGTTTCCATAACAAAGAGCAACATGGGTGCTTCCTGCTTCAGTACACTACGAAGCTCTCGAACGGTCTCATGGTTCCCAAGCCCTCGACCGTTCCATCCTAGACAACTCATTGGGGTGGGCAGGGCTGCATCGCAGCCTCTGCCGAGTTTTGAGAGTTGGTAGGAGTCTTCCTTTTCTTGGCACTAGTCCCATTACTGTCTTGCTCATGAGCACCCAATTTTTTATCATAGACCACCAATTGTTTGCCATTAGCATCCTCCTGTTCAGGTGGTTTAACGACCTTCCTGTACTCTTTAAGTACACCACCTCCCTTACGTTTCCGCCCATCATTCCCCTTCAGCGGAGATGTTGCCTCAGGACCCGACTCAGCAGCAGCAGAACTGGAGAACCTAGTATCCCTCCTGCCGCTCTGACTAGCAAACTGCTCCCTTGTCGAATTTTCAGTAGAGTTAGATTTCTTTTTATCGTCTGGAGCCCTCAAACCTGGACCAAACGGCCAATTTCCATCAGCATCTCTAGTCCCAGGCTTCTGGCAGAACATATCCGAATGACCTAACCGGCCACAAGAGAAACAAAAGTGAGGAAGATTTTCATACTGAATTTCATACCAGTCCTGACTTTTCCTTGCAGCTGAGTTAATCAAGATTCCACGTCTCAGCGGCTTCGTCACATCAACTGTAACCCTCGCACGCAAAAAAACCCCAACAGGATCAAACGCAACCTGGGATGCCTCCTTATCAAGCTGCTTAGCAATGGCCGTCCCCCATTTTGCGTTCCTCAGATTGAATGGCAAGTTTAAGATCCTTGCCCAGACTTGCAGTTTATCAAACGTCAATTCAGAGGGTTGCATACAATCGACAAACACCTCCAAAATCACAGCATTCTTGCTAACATGCCACGGCGCCCCCTCTTTGACACGATCACGATCTCTCTGAGATTCGAAATCCGCCAAGAACATGTTCTCGCCAACAGAACTGAATTCCAAGCCTCGGGGATTACCCCATGCAGGTCGCAAAGCACTAGCTATGGTATTGATATGGAATATATTGCGGTACAGTACCTTCCCTGCTAGCCTCCACTTATGTTTCACACCCTCTTCAACATCATCAATCTCAAACGGAGTCACTTCCTCCTCCGTAAGATCCAATCTACCCAGAGCTTCCTCCATCTGCGCTCGGGCTGAACGCGGGGACAATTCCCCTTGCTTCTCCTTGCCCCGATCTGCACCAGACGCCATCGGGAAGGAGCCTCCAATCACGATCGCCAACGTCGGAGATCGACGTGCGCCGCCAACGTCCACTGGAACCCTAATCGCCTAACGAGAGGCTCCAGTTTTCCGGGAAAAACTGGAACCCTAATTTTGTCCTCTTCTAGATTCTTTAGGAAGTGGCTAAGATTGAGGGAGGGTGTTAGACTATGTATAGCTTCTGTATACGTGTACGTGTATTGTACCAATTGTAACACACCCATTATATATATGTGATAGACCACCCCTAGAGGGTTGTGCTGGTTCCCCCCAAATCATTGTCTTACATTCAGGCACAAACCAAACCAGGTTTACTCTTGCTCCAACATACAAAAAGATCCTAGACGAACTTGCGAGGATAATATACAAAGATCATCTTCAAATGAAAACAAATTTGGCTGCCTCTGTATACATATTTTGTGGGCTCGGTATCGAACAAGACAAACTCAAACGGCAGTACAGTACAAAATATTCGGTAACATCATGCGGTCTTGCGTTAGGCGAAAGACTGGAAATACCAGCTAAACAGCACGCATGGTAAACTGTTGAAGCACCAGCAGGCTGTTTTGGCCTGATACCAGGCTTAATTGACTAATTGAGTGACCAACAAGGGTGTTCTGTCTGATAAACTCTGCCAAGTTTGCAGTTCACCTCATGAGGTAAACAAGAACTTCGCAGGCAAAATAAGCAGATTAAAAACCTGCCAGTGACCAAATCACCATATTCACTGCCTTCCAGAAAGAAAGGAAAAGATCTCGTATTCACACATACAAGTGAAAGAATCAACGGCAAGCAACGCGCTTAGCCTTATGTACTTCATCTAATTCCAACTGCACAAGCTTTCTTACATAAAACTCTTCTCAGTTCCATCAAGTAGCGTATCAAATCTACATTACATGATAGAATCCACTGTGACCTCTCTCCCTGGTACCACACCGCCCTGCCCGAGCAGACAAATTACGGACAGGGGAGGGGAGAATAAAAAAGGACAAAACAAATCAAATTTGAATACAAACGGTCAAAAACCTCAAACGGAGAAAAAAGATCATCCACAAAAATCTATAGCAAAACTTCATGATTTGAGTATTGGCACCTATATGTAGAACAGAAGTACCATGGAGTTGAAAGGAGTGATTCATCAGGTAACCAAGAATACGCTCCTTCAACCAAAGAGGGTATGTACCAACTTGCTTAACATTTTCACCATAGCGTTCCTCCTTTAGCGATCCAGTGACAGTAAATTCATTGTTGTTCCGTTTCCTCCCTATCATCGCAAGAATCCTTGGACTCCATCGCCTTTACAGTGCTCTCCTCATGGCCGTCGGAGAGATTCTTAAACACTGCATTCACGTCGTCGAGGAGGGTGTTTGCCTCAGTACAACTCATGTTGCTTGCAGTCTTCATTAGTTCAGGCTGCCTATCATCTGTAGACAAATGCAGACTTTGAACATGTGTATCTTCGGGAAGATCATCTTGTGTTGCAAATTCTGCAGTCTCTCCACAACCATCTTTATCTTCGGCCTGTTCCAAGGAGCTATTCACCTCAAGGCCAGAGTGTTCCTTCAAAGCAGCACAAATATCATTGACTGATTTTGCTTCAATGACAAGTAACTGCCCAGAACCCTCTACGGGCTCTGAATCAACATCAACATCTGAGACATGTGAGGTTTCAGCGTCCAGGTTGGGTTCATCAACGCCATCATTCGCTTGTTTAAAAGCCGTCTCTATGTCCTCCAGAGACTTGGCATCGACAGCCATCATCTCAGCTTCAATTCTACTTGTCACGGGCTCTGAATCAACATCAACATCTGAGACATGTGAGGTTTCAGCGTCCAGGTTGGGCTCATCAACGCCATCATTCGCTTGTTTAAAAGTCGTCTCTATGTCCTCCAGAGACTCGGCATCGACAGCCATCATCTCAGCTTCAATTCTACTTGTCACGGGCTCTGAATCAACATCAACATCTGAGACATGTGAGGTTTCAGCGTCCAGGTTGGGCTCATCAATACCATCATCCGCTTGTTTAAAAGCCGTCTCCATGTCCTCCAGAGACTTGGCATCGACAGCCATCATCTCAGTATCAATTCTACTTGTCACGGGCTCATTTTCAGTAACCCCCAGTTCACCTGCTACAACTTCCATGTATGCTTCTGACGGTGTATTGACTAAAGAAACTCCTGTGACTTCTGTCACATTGCCTGGTAGTTTCAACTCTGTGTTCATTGCTTCAAAAGAACTTCCTTCAAGAATCCTTCGCCGAGGATTGTAAACAGTCTGCTCAGGGTCATCATGAGATGTTCGTAATGACCAACTAAATTCAGGATCAGAGCCACTTAGGTAATCAACCGGTAGGGATCGCTCGCCAGAGTCTAATGCACTGTCATTTGACATGGTATTGTCATCAGATATATGAGGGCTAATCAAGGAGTCTCCTGTAACACCGCCAGCAGGGTTGTCAGTATGGAAGCTAAGATCAGGCACACGCTGATCCAGTCTCACTGGTTCTACCCGGAAATCCCCTACCGCGTCCAATTCCGACAGGAAAATTTCATCAATACCATTGTCCTCTAAAGGCTCAGGGTAGATTTTATCAGCATCATCATCAGAATCAAGTAGATAAGCTGAAGTTAATTCTTCCTTCATATCAACCATATCTACCCTGTCAGGTTCAGAAGTCACTGAGAAAAATGGGTTTAAGATATCTTTCGGCTCAACCGGAGATTGGATGGCATCACTAACTTCAGGAGGACACAAGGAAACGACCGCAGAGCTCGGCCTTGCTTCGGATGCAACATCAAAGTGTTCTTCAATTACATGCAAGTCAGTAAAGGCAGTACCAGAACCAGTAAATATTGCAGTTTCATGCTTTTCTTGTATATTAAAGTTCTCGACAACCCTCTCCTCAGGGATAGGATGAAGGTCCATAGATATTGCAGGCAGTGTTTCCTTCTCAAAATCAGTTAGCAAGTCCATCGACCCATGAATCAGGATTTCTGGTGGGATTTCATTGTTCGAATAGGACCTGGAAATAATATTTCCATCTTCGTCTGGTATATCGGTCGCACCGAGAGAAAGTTCCCCTGATCTTAACTCATTCTCATCAGCTGGCCTGGGAGAGGAAAGCCATTCTGATAATTCAGCTGTTGTGTTTGAGGCCATAGAAGATTTAGCACCAAGGAAGCTTTCACCTGCATAATAGGATAATGTTCAAAAAAAAGGTGTCGAGGGCGAATTTCTGTTTTTTACACAAAGATGTCAGATGAAACTTGCTTACCATCTCCATCTTCCCAGCTAAGCAGGTCAGCGACTGGATTAAGTGGCATCGCGGAGTCTTCATCATGGGCCTTCCCTTTTGTTGAGGCAAGATATGCTTCTCTTTCTTCTGATCTTTCGAAGACAAAATGATGTAGAGAAATCTCACGCTCATCAATGTCGCTATGGTCTAGTTCAACATCCACAGAGTTGATACCATCTGAGCATTCACTTCCAGCATCTGCAAGGTCACTGTCCTGTCTCAGGAGAGCTGGTGACACATCCTCCTCGTGCACGTCCTTTTCATTGAGGTCCTTGTGATCCTCTTGATCAGCAACCGAAGAAGCCATATCCGATTCAGTAACAGAACTCAATTTAGATTCACTCTTGTCACTGAACTGCCTTTCAAAATGACTTGTGCTCCCTTCCACTGTCTCAGGGACAAAATATGGCTTCAATCTAGACACACGCCTCGCCTGGGTAGCATCTGTAGTTCCAAAGTTGAAGCTCTCGTGCCTTCTGAAGATGTCACGATGAGAATTTGCTGGTGATTCCCCAGGGCTTTTATTATCATGTGCAGACATGCCACTTTCACCGAAATGATCAAGAAAATCAAATGGGTTCTTTCTAGCGTGCAGGATTGAAGGAGCTGATCCAGGAATCGCTGCTTCTTCAGAATCATAAGGAAGGTCAAAAGGGTTCCTCCTTGTCACTGAGATATGTGATACTTGTGCAGTGAAGCGTGACAAGTCATCTACGCTTTTCCCTGCGTCGTTGCTACTGACATCTGTCAGGTTATTGTCAAGGTCAAATATTATGTTCTTCCTGGATCTTCGCCTAACCATCAAAATCTCCAACCTACGGTTCCTTTCCATCTCAGAATATCCAAGATCCATCAGATTTTTTGCATCATCTGCTGTCCAGATAAATGCAGCTTCCTGACCTTCATCTTTCTTGGTACCCTCACCACTGTCTTTAGCACCATTTTTGTTCTCCTCATCATTACTATCATCATCACTTTGATGATCCTGTGAGGAGACCTCGGAATCCGTGTCCAAATCATCATTAGGAATGGGATCAGGGCGAGTGAAACCAGCACCCAGAAGAGGGTCAATCTCATCAAGGACTGGTGCGATGTCAGTCATGGAAGCATCAGGTGAAGAACTCTCAGCCCCATCAGAGTCAAAACCAGATGAACCATCATCACTGCCAACAGCTGCCCATGGTGAACCAAGTGAGGAATCAAGGATGTTGTCCTCAACGGCCTTGCTAGTATTAACCTTCAGCTCATCAGGCTTTTCATCCTGGTGCATTGAAACGGCATAAGTTGGTCTGCTAGTTCCAGCTACCTCATCAGTTGACCTCTCTTCCAATATATTGCTTAGTTTGCTAGCTGCTTGATTCAGATTCTCCATCATTTCAGCATGTTCATTAACACTCTCATTAGATGAAGATATGTCAAATGATGCACCCTTCTCATTCATACCTTCAAATAAGCTAGTGTGCCTTTCAGCCTTTTCTGTCACAAAGAATGAATCTTTGTATTCCCTTTCCTGGTTAAAGAGCCAGCCGTCCCCTACTCCAACCTGTTGACGAAAATTAACCATGGAAGGAAATGGAGTTAACGTTTTAGGTATGTCACGGTGTTCAAATTTCTCATCTTCTTCTTCAACTCTTCTCAGAAGAGGAACATCATCCTCATGCTCACCAGACCTCTCTCTGATAGACACCGCCCTCTTAGTTTCCCTTTCATTGAGGCTTTCTGCAGTATTCGCAAAACTAGGAACTGAAATTATCTGGTTTGACTCAAACTGAACATCACTTGAAAAATTCCGATCCTTAAAAGCTGAAATCTCTGGAGCAGTCTTGGCATCCTCACTCGCTTCAGGTAGGTTCGTGTCCCCATAGCTCAGTAGGATTCCCAGGAGAAGAGTAGTGCATATAATTACAGGTGAAGCAGAAAGGAGGCATGAAAAGAATCCGGGTAAAGATCTGTACAGTAAGTAGAGCAAAGCACCCAAACTGAAAAGGACTGGATGTTCAGAGACACATCTGTAGCTTTTTCTAATGGAGAACCTCAATACTTTCTTCATACATAGACCAACTTGTTTTGTGTCAAGAGCCATGGCATGTACCCTCTCAGCCTCCAACACAAACCTAGCATTATGAAAATTACAGACAACGTCAGTTGGTTAGTTCAGTAAAACATACTAGTATTTTGTATTGATTCATACTCCCTCCTTTCCATAATTCTTGTCGTGATTGTAGTTCAAATTTGAACTAAAATCACAACAATAATTATGGAGCTGAGGGAGTATATATATAAAAATGACTTCAGAAAATATAGCTTATGCTATCTTAACAATTCCATGTTCAGCCACACTATTACTCGACCCAAATCAATGGAAGTTCTGTTTTACTCCTATTTAAAGGTAACCAGGCTAGTGCAACTAGTGCAGTTGTACCAGATACCGAGCTCGCAAAGAGATCGTGCGATCCAGATGAGAACTAGTAAAAACAAGTCACGAGTAACTCATGTTCAGCAATTAGCAAGAACTTGTAAAATCTCACTAGGCTGATTATCATCGGTGGGATACTATATTAGCATCAAACGAGCATCAGAAGCTAAATCCATAAGCTAAACCCCAACCATAGGAGGTGAATCGTAGCACGAACAGCTAGGACACCATCACCCTTTACTATGTAGTACTGTACGAAGCAAGGGGACACACAGATCTTCCTATCGAGAACTCAATCCACATGGTAAGAAAGCTACAAACTCTAGACAGATAAGAATCAAGGCAGGATCGGGCCCATCGGTCGCAGATCCCCACAATTCAGTTTGACAGCATCAGAAACAGCATACCTCTGACTGAGGAAGCTCGGCGGGCGGCCAAGTGGGGAAAGCTCCAAGAAGCGGAAGAAACAAAACAGCCGAAACCCCGTGTGACCCGGCCAGCAAGAGGAAGACCAGAGCGAGAAGCGATCGGTCGGTCGATCGCCGGGGTCAAATCACGGAGGCGTCAGCGCGGAAGAAATGTACTGTTGCTGCTGGGCGTACGCGTCCGTGTCTCCGCGCGGTGGGGGTGGTAGACGTATTCTGAGCTTGGTCCGCCACTTTCGGCGTGGACTCCGCGGTGGAAGGAAGCGGATTTGGTGGTGGTGGTGGGCGGCGATGGCGATGGCGATCGCCCGTGG
Organism: Dactylis glomerata; assembly: GCA_007115705.1. NCBI lineage: Eukaryota > Viridiplantae > Streptophyta > Magnoliopsida > Poales > Poaceae > Dactylis > Dactylis glomerata. Next base: position 675,070 of record QXEO01001223.1, read on the forward strand.
GGCGGAGCAGAGGGAGAAGGGAAAGAAAAGAAAGGGAAAAAAAGGAGAAGAATGGGAGAAAGTAGGGCGGCAGTGGCAGAAAAAGCGGAAGGGAGTGGGCGGGCCCGGCCTCTCTGTCTCTCCGTCGGTACAGCTGTGGTGCTTCGTGCGACTGGCTAGTGGGGGCCACGGTGGTCGGGCCCAGACGGCAGCGGGCGAGGGTGGGGTCACGGTGTGCGCGGAGGGAAGGCGACGGCGGCGAGGAATTTTCCTCGCCATGAGCAGCCTGGCAGGGACTCTCGTGTCGGACCGGCGGCGCCGGCCAACGGCGGGGACGAATGAACGACCGTCGCCTTTTATCTGCTGCCGTCGTTCCGTCTAGACGGCTGACATAGTTTGTTGTTTACTTTTTCTAGCGTACGCTTGCAGAAGAAGAATTAACAACAACAAAAGACTTTTGAAGTTTGCTGAAGTGAAACTGAACCTTTTGCTGATTGCTGTGTCACTGTGACAAGCGAACATCCGGATCTAGCCGAGTACTACGTGCAAGGGGCATCCACGCACTCCCTGTTCGTCGCAAAAGAAACAAGTCCCCTATACAGCTCTACTACCACGCAATCAGAGGCAGCTGAGTTTATGGGACACGACGGCGTCGTGCGTTCGGTCTAGGAAGATCCACACCTCCAGATCGAGAGGCGACCATGCAGGCGACTCGAGACGTGCAGCCAAGTGACCTAGGAACCTCTGTACTGCTTAAAAAAAACACTACAAACTGTTGCCAAATCCGTGGCAACATACATCTCAATGTGTAGATAGACTCGTATCTACAAGAAGTCGAGTCACTTATTTTGATACGGAGGGAGTACCACATCTAGCCCTGATCGAAACAATTTCGAAATCCGACCCCTTGAACCTGGGTTCGATGCTAACGAAGATGGACGGAACACATCTCAATGGGTTCGGCACAAATACCATTGGCACGGAGCTGAGTTCGGCGCCAATGCCACTGGCATCGATCTCACTTCGGCGCCATGTGGTTTGGTGTCGTCCCTACTTCGGCGTCTACTTGGCTTGGCGCCAAACCGCACAACTTCGACGTCATGTGGTTAAGCTCCGACTTCACTTCGGTGTGCCAATACCACTGGAATCGACCTCACTCCGGCACCAAGCATGTGGTTTGGCGCCGACCCTGCTTCGGCGTCTGCTTGGCTTTGGCACCAAATTGACAACTTCGACTCCATGTGGTGGGAGTCGACCCCACTTTAGTATTTGGTTGGCTTGGCGCCGAATTGCATAACTTCGGCACATGTGGTTAAGATTCGGCCTCACTTTGGCAACATGTGGTCTGACATTGTCCCTGTTCGGCACACATGCCTAGCTTGGTGTCGACCTACACAACTTCGACTCTACCTTCGCTACCTCCAGGGGCGGATCTAGGCCCGGGCGACCCGGTCCATTGCCCCAGGCGGAGCAACGTTGCACATGCTTAATTTGGCAATTGTAGCACATTGTAGCTACTATAGCGTTAAGGATGGCCGGGAACACGTTGTGATCCTACGTCTGCCACTGGCTAGCGCCGACCTCACTTCAGCGCCTAGTGGTTTCGCACCGACCCTATTTCATGTTTGCTGACTTAGCGCCGACCTGCATAACTTTGGCTGCATTTTTGCTGGCACCAAACCATTGGGTCAGATTCGGCAGGTGTGGTTTTAGTTTTGCTAAAGTGCCAGATTTGGCAAAAAATAAATAAACTTTAATTTCAAGTGTAATTGTCGAAATTTTTATAGGGAGGGAGAGAAATGATCAAAAGCCGTTCTAGTGTTTCGAGGGGGGAACAAGGCACATGAGTGCAGTGGCGGAGCTAGGGGGGACCAACAGGGGCCTTGCCCCCCCCCCCTAATCCATGCTACACCAAGCTAATTTTTACACACAAGCTAGGTTTAGAAGCCATTTTTAGAAGAAATTGCCATGGTTGGCCCCCTCTAATGGATGATTATCATGTTTGGTCCCCCTTAAACATTATTCCTGCCTCCGCCCCTGCATGAGTGCATTGACTGAACCAAAAAAAGTTTCAGAACAGCAGCATAGCATTTCCTAACATCGTCGTTGTAGTACTGGCGAGCAACTCACAAAGTCACAAATCCCTGACGGCGTCGTCGTAGTACATGCGCTCATGCGCATAACTGTGCTCCATCGCGTCTCCATCTCCACGCAGAATTTCAGAGAAGGGGCGGCGAACTACGACGCGTCCGTCCGGAACATGGGCAGCGATCGTGCGTCGTGTCGTGGCAGCGGCCGCCTCGCGGAAACGAGTCATGCCTCGCACATCGCCCCGTTCGATCCGGGCCGGCGCATGCATCCACGGCACGACGTCTCTGACAATATATGAAAACTCTGTTTTATGTTACACGATTAAAAGCGGCGCCTTCTTCAGATAAGCATTCAGCAAGCTCTACAAGCACGTTTTAGCGCGGTAAATGGCTCTATTTGGGCATCCATAATGTTTAGCTAAATCTAGTTTTAAATTGAACTTTTGGCTTTTGAAACTAGTTCCTACATTGTGAGGGTGGTTCTAAAACTAGGAAAAGCGGGAACCGGAACAAGAATTTGCTCCGATGCCAAATTCCCTCTCCCTAATAAAATATTATTTCTCTCTTAACATGTTGTGCTATTTGCATAGTTATATGATGTGTGGAGAGAGAGAATGTCTATACTTCATACTCTTGTGGGATCTCATAGTATAGAAATTTGGAACCACTATATTGTGGATCTTTAGCTATTTCACTTTATAGCCATATTCAACTTTTTGATAGATTTGACTATGTCAACGCTGTGGATGCCCTTATGAGGTTTTGGAAGATCCATGGCTTCATAACTGTGCTTTATATGAATCTTTTCCTGAGTTATAACATATGTCAGGAACATGACTTAAGTATCAAGATGGTGTGTCAGAGAAATGTCAATGTTATCTTCACGAGAAGATTACAGCTTGGGCTGCTGGACCTAAAATGGTTGGAATGCATTGAAAAACCAGCAAGAAACTTGACCTTGTCTCAGATTCCCGATGGTATTATTATGTGGTCTTTGTCTCCTAAGATTTTTTTTCACAACTACTCCCTCCGTTCCAAGTTATAAGATGTTCCAGTCTTTTCTAGAATAACATATATCTAATCTATATTAAAATAACTAAAACATCTTACATTTAGAAATAGAGGGAGTAAATCACTGTATATGCTAAAAAGAGATGTTGCTGGGGCAAATTTGAAGTGGATCTACAAGTCCAAAATTACTTGTTTAAAAGTTCTGGCAGATGATGCAGAATGTTGTGTAAAACCAGAGATAGTATGAAAGAGCGGAATTTGCCATGCTCCCTTGTGTGGTATTTCTGTGGGCGAGATGAGTCTTTGAATCATCTGTTTCTCACTTGTTCTTTTGCTAGGGTTGTCTTGGGGGTGGTGGGTTTCTTTTTTTTTAAAGGGAAGGCTTAAAGAGCCTAGTTTTGAATTAAAAAAGCCAAATACGGCCAGAGTATAGGTGCTAAAGATCAGCTTATAAAACCTCGGAATTACAAGCAAAAAAAACATAGGCGAGAAGCATAGCTTGAACAACGAAGCCCTCGTCCGTGATCAGCACACCAGAGCCCGAGAAGCTAAACAAAGGCGGAAGCGTGGAAGGATTAACAAGACTTAGATTGCACCCGGCGGGATACATGTCAGAAGCTACTTGGATGATTGACCATATAGACCTGGCAAAGCGGCATTGGAAGAAAGGTGTTTAATCGTCTCATTCTGATGACAAAATACACACTGATTACTCTCATGCCAGTTCCTCTTAGCAAGATTATCTTTGGTTAGGATTAGAGCATCTCCACCCAGCGCCCCCAAAATGGTGGCCGGCAGGTAGCCGGATGGGCCATTTTGGGGGCACCGGCAGGCCCTCCCAAAATTTTGAGGCCTAGCTCCCACACCGGCAGCCCCAAAACGCCGCCCCCAAAAATAGTTGTAATTTTAAATTTGCTATTTTTTCATTAAACTTGCTAGATTTCATCGGAATTAGACATATTTTACATATTCGAGCTCGGAGCTGAAGTACCCCCAAACTGGTTTTCAAGCTGAGTATAGAACGCTTGAAATTCTAGTTATACTACCTACTACTACTGGGCACCGGAGCCGCCATGGTTGCCTGTCTCTAGGCTACGGCGGAGGTGTGCTTCCCGCGGCTATTGCCGGTGGTGTTGGGCATCTTCTGTGATGCGGGCATCGGCATAGTAGGAGGGCATGGGGTACTGGTGTTCGCACACCCTCGCCAACTCTGCCGCCCTCGCACGCTCTGCCTGCAGCCGTCGTTCCGCCTCAACCCTCGCGCGATCCTCCTGGGGCCGCTGTCCCGCCGCTACCGCCCTCGCCTTGTCCACCGCCCCCAAGTTACAGAGATATGCCGATTGGCGCGCGCTTTGGTGCGGCGCCACCAGGTCGTCGTCCGCCGCCCTTCTCTCGGCCGCCATGAGACGCCGGACAGCCTCGTCGTGGCGCTGCATCTCGAACGACACCATCAGCACCCTCTGCTTGGCAGCGGACTCCACGGCTTCCTTGTCGATGGGGAGCTTGAGGTAGGCGAGGTCGTCGTTGTCGAGGTGCACGTACTCCTCCTCGGTGCCGCTGGCGCCGGAGCCCTCCGCCCGCAGTTCCTCTCGGAGCTCGCCCCTGAGGCATGTGGCGGCACGCGCCGAGTCGAGGATGCCCTGCTCCTCCGCTCGCGCGTCCAGGTCGACGGCATATGAGGCCTCCTCGGGATCGAAGAGCGCCCTCGCCGCGGCCTCGGCCGCCCAGTCGTCGTCAGGGGAGCGCTGCCATGCCACCTCCCTCAGCCTCGCCCAAGTCGCCCGATGGTCTGCCACTGTTTTTTTGTATCTCCCCTCCACCGACGGCACCTCTATTTATAGCTTTCGCCCGGCGGGAAGCCGGCTCCTCGGTGGGAAACAGCGGCGGGAAATGAAGCGGCGGGAAAGGAAGCGGCGGGAAGTTTCTGGCGGGATAATCCGGCGGGAAAGCGGTGGTGTCGCTAGAAAGGGGGCCCCGAGCGTCGGATTGGCGCTGTCGTGAGGTGCCGGCGCTCCTAATAGGATCCTGCCGCATAGGGGCCAGCACGGGAGCACCGGCTCATTTATTGGGCTCGCCCACGCGCCAGCGCGATTTTGTGGGCGCCGGTGCGGGCCGGTTTTTGGCTTCGAGCCCAATTTCCACGCCAGCCGCGTTTTGGGAAGCGTTTTGGGGCTGTCGGTGGAGATGCTCTTACTCCTCGATGAAGATACCAACCAAAAATCTTGGTTTTAAAAGGTATTTTCATCTTCCAAATCTTCTTGTTATTATCAACTGGTATATCTGATTGAAGGATTGCTTTGTAGAGAGAATTTACCAAAAAGGTGACGTTGGCGTATAGATTCCAAACTGTGGAGTAAGGTATTCTAAGCAGCTAATCTATGACCAATTAAATCTCGCCTGAACGTCACATTCGGAGGTGAGGTAGCCATTATAGTAGCAATGGTATCACTTTTGTGACGAACAATATTATACAGAACAGGATACTGTTCTCGGAGCGGTGCATTATCTGTCCTCCCAAAACCGTATCTGTGATCCATCATTAATAGAGAGAGTACCTGATGCGGCACGGTGTTGATGTAAATCACCGTCCAGTTGGGAACCCCAAGAGGAAGGTATGATGAGTACAGTAGCAAATTTTCCCTCAGTATGAAACCAAGTTTTATCGAATCCAGGAAAAACCAAACTACAGAAGGTGATGCTTGCTAGCCTAGTGACACTCCAGCAAGGGCGCCGTTTACGACACTTGTTGGTGCGTCTTCAACTAGTAGCAACACGGAACCTGCACACAACACAACCAAGTACTTTGCTCCCAACTTACGATGAGGTTGTCAATCTCACCGGTTCGCTGTAAACAAAGGAATGAGCGTATCGAGTGGAAAGCAATAGTAATATGCAAGAAAGTAAACAGTGCGAGTAAAGTAAACAGGTGATAGCAATATAAAGGAAATTGGACCGGGGTCCACAGTTCACTAGTGGTGTCTCTCCAAAAAATAAATAACAACATGATGGGTAAACAAATTACAGTTGGGCAATTGATAGAATAAAGATAACATGCATATGTCGAGAGGATCACTATGAGATTTACTCTGGGCATTACAACAAGATACATAGACCGCCATCCAACTGCATCTATGACTAATAATCCACCCACGGGGAATTATCCGAGGACCCCGTGAATATTAAGTTGCGAACAACAGATAACTGCATTAAGCAAAGTGTGTAATATAAACAAAGCATATTCCCTTGGACATAAGAATGTTGTTTTCTCCCTAGTGGCAATAGCACATCTATAACCTTAGAGGTTTCTGTTACTCCCCCAGATTAAATAGTGGCATGAACCCAACTATCGAGCATAAATACCCCCTCTTGGAGTCACTAGTATCTACTTGGCCAAGATAGATACTAACAACGGAGAGCATGCAAGATCATAAACAACATAGAGATAACATAAGATAATATTCAGCACATCAACTCAATCATAACACCAATATTCATCGGATCCCAATAAACACAACATGTAGAATTACATAACGGTGATCTCGATCATATAAGGCAGCTCACGAGATCTAAACATGAAGTACATGGTGGAGAAGACAATCATCTAGCTACTGCTATGGACCCATAGTCCAAGGTAGACTACTCACTCATCGCGTCGGAGGCAAGCATGGCGATGAAGAAGACCTCCGGTGGCGATTCCCCTCTCCGGCAGGGTGCCGGGAAGAGCTTCTAGACCCTCCCGATCTCTGGTCGATGACGATGATGGATCGCGATGTGTTTCTGGAAAATTGATCGGGGTGCTTAGGTTTTTCCCGTTGGGGGGTCTTTATACGCGAAGGGGCGGCGTCAGAAGTGGACCAGGGCGGTCACACACATAGGGGGCGCGGCCAGGGGCTGGGCCGCGCCGCCCTACTGTGTGGCCGGCCCGTGGCCCCTCTCCGTCTCCTCTTCGGACTTCTGGAAGCTTCAGTAAAAAAATTGGATGTTCGGCTTTTGTTTCGTCAAATTCTGAGAATATTTCCTGTATAACTTTTCTGAAACACAAAAATAGCAGAAAATAGGAAACTGGCATTGTGGCATCTTGTTAATAGGTTAGTTCTGGAAAATGCATAAAAACGCCACGAAGTGTAATGAAACACTAAGCAAATGGTGTAAAAATAAGCATGGAGCATCAAAAATTATAGATACGTTTGAGACGTATCAGCATCCCCAAGCTTAACTCCTGCTCGTCCTCGAGTAGGTAAGTGATAACAAAAGAAATAATTTTTGAGGTGACATGCACCTTCACAATCTTGATCATCTATGTAAAGCATTGAGTGCTGGGATCAAAAGAACTTAAAACATGGGCATGAAAGATATAATCTTGATAGAAGAAACTTAGCAACCATGTTATAACATGAAAATGAAAACAAATGAAAGATCGTGAAAATGAAACAATGAAAGTCAAACGTGTGTTCAAATCATATAGAAAAACATAGCAAATGGTTTTCAGCTTGTCCTTTATGAGAGAGCAAAACATAAATGCATATGAGACCTTCAAGTTTAAGAGGGCGACTAGATACAAGTAATTTAAGAATAAGTGAAACCAAAATCATGAATCAATCAATGAAAACTTTAGGACAATGCATATTAAACTCAGAATGACAACTATGCTCTCTTAGACGGTGCATAAAGGTAGAATGTGGTGACTAAACATAAAAGTAAAAAAAGGCCCTTCGCAGAGAGAAGCAGTGATTGCGAGTTTTATAAACCTTCAAAAATTATGGTACTTACTAGCTTTGAGCTCTCATTGCCCCCATCATAGGTATCTTGAATGGTTAAAGTTAATGCGAATACAATTATGAAGCATATGCTTGACAAATCATAAGTTGAAAACCTCGTGTCCCGTGAAGTATGAATACCCAAACCTCATGCTACTCGACTTAGAGTCCCAAACAAGCTCTTGTCATTGTAAGTATATACGTATCATTGAGAACCGCCAATGGGGTACCTCCTGCCCGATGATATGGAACAAGCCCACATAAAAATGACAAGACAAATAGACAATGAACACCTCGACATCTCTTTTATTTACCATTGGTATAGCTTTTTATTTTGAGATGCGTCGTCGAATGTTCACTATGGGCATGTTGTAAATTTCCACCATGAATTATGCATGGCTTAGATTAGCGGCCCAGGCGTTTCTCTAACACGTATACAAACTCCATGATCCCACAATATTCCCAAATTATTTCACATCGCGGGTATCCATAAACAAAAGATCACGATATCAACTCAAATAAGAAGTGCAATGTTGAAAGCTTACCCCATGACGGCATGGTTTGGCTAATTTCCAACTTACAACTTGCAAGCATAACAACTCAACATAAGAGAGCCACAATATCAAATTTTTAAGAACAAGAAAAGTAAAGTGTGCCATCAGGTTCGTGAGAGCTTTACTGACCAATTTTCGCATAACACCAAAAAGAGTTTAATTTGAAGGATAGACAAAAGCAAGTCAAATGTACTTTGGAATAGCAAATTGCTAATAGGTATGTATGGTGAACACATTGGAATAACTTGGTTTTTAAGAGTTAGATGCATGAGTAGACCTCATACTCAGTACAAAATAAGGGCTAGCAAAAGACTGGGAGCGACCAACTAAGAGAGCAATAATAGCCATAATCATGCAAAGCGACAAAGCAACATTAAAAGAAGCATAAGATGGCATCAAAAGTCAAAAACTAAATGATCATAGAGGCTTATGGAGACTTTGTATGAGTCTAACATGTGTGAGCATGCGCCAAGTCAACCCAAATAAAGCATCAAAGAGAAAACCAAATTAATGCTTCCAAATAATAAAAACAACGCATGATTTTTTTCAAAGGCTCATTAAGCAATCTCAGTCATTTGAGACAAGTCATGCTACAGCAAAACCACTAAGCATACTATCAAAACGACATCAAGCACGACATGAAAAAGTCTAAGCCGCAGTCTAAACAAGCTCCTTTTTGTAGCACTTTTTTGCGTAATTTTTTTTCACTTTTCCAACACCATTCAAACCTTTTTGAAACAACTCTTTTGATGAATACCAACATGGACCAGAGGTCAAAAAACACCTTGATGCAAAGATATAGCAAGATCTGAACAAAAACCAAGGCAAAAAAAGAAAACTAAACGCAGTAGCAGAAAAAGAAAACACTCGTTGAACGATAAGAGTGAAAAACAGAGTGTTCTTGGCAAATGAAAAGCGAGGCAACTTCTCCAAAAGAAATTTGTTGGGGTCCAACCATTTATTGCAGCAAACAAAACTAAACAAAACTGAAAACTAAAGACAACTGACGCTCCAAGAAAAACGCATAGTGCATGAAGCAATAAAAATATAGTGTGTTGAAAGGTGACCTAATTTTTGCCGATGAAGAAGAGGTGCCTCGGGGGCATTCCCAAGCTTTGACGCTTGTACCTCTTGGATATTTCTTGGGGTGCGTGGGCATCCCCAAGCTTGAGCTTTTGTCTATTCTTCAACTCATCTCATCATTCTCCAATCCCTACACTTCAAAACTTCCTTCATACAAAACTAAACACAATTCTATTAGCAACATTAGTGTAAGCATAGCAATGAATCAACTCTTTTTGCTTCAGGTTTCAACTCAAAACCACCACATATAAAGCATATACTACTGTAGCAACTTCCCCAAAAGTTCTGTGATCAAAAGAACTCAAAAAGAAAGCGATAAAGAGGCAAACACAAATAGTGGCAGAAATTTGTCAAAACAGAACAGCTGACAAAGGTCGAATTTTTAGAGGGTTTTATGTTGGTCAAATCAAAACGTGTATAAATAATGAAAGTTTGGATATAACCTGGGGCATATGCACAAGAAATCACAGGTCAAAACGATATTTTGAGAATTTTCACGAATTTTTACGGTGCAGCACCGAAATCTGTTTCAGGACAGCAATATCCCCAAATCTTACCTCACTCAAATTAGAGGCTTCTCTTGGCACAATAACGAAATAAAAAAGATAAGGAGCGGTTATTACAGTAGTAATAACTTCCAAGACTCAAATAAAAGAAAAAGAACTGAAAATAAAACAATGGGTTATCTCCCAAGAGTGCTTTTCTTTAACGCCTTTGAGCTAGGCGCAAAAAGTGCGAATCAAGTAATATCAAGTGATGAAGCATCAAGCTCATAATTTGCTCTAATAATAGAGTCAAAAAGTAATTTCTTCCTTTTCCTAGGGAAGTGTTCCATACCTTTCTTGAGTGGGAATTGATATTTGATAGTGTCTTCCCTCATATCAATGATGGCACCTACAGTTCGAAAAAAGGGTCTTCCCAAAATAATAGGACATGAAGCATTGCATTCAACATCCATAACAAGAAAATCAACGGGAACAAGGTTATTGTTAACCATAATAAGAAAATCATTAATCCTTCCCAAAGGTTTCTTCTTAGCAACATCAGCAATAGGAACATCATAATAGCACTTTTCAAGCGGTGGTAAATCAAGCATATCATAAATTTTTCTAGGCATAATAGAAATACTAGCACCTAGATCGTATAAAGTATGGCAATCAAAACTATTAACATTCATATCAATGATGGGTTCCCAACCATCTTCTAACTTCTTGGGAATAGAAGTTTTTTGCTTCAACTTTTCATCCCTAATTTCCATGAGAGCATTGGTAATATGCTTAGTAAAAGCAACATTTATAGAACTAGCATTAGGAGTCAAAGCAAGCTTTTGCAAGAACAAAATAACTTCAGATATATTGCTGTCATCAACATCAAAATCATTGAAAGAAATAGAGCTATCATCTCCTACACTCCGAAAAATTTCAGCACTCTTTTGAGAAAAATTTTAGCAGTTTTAGGCTTTTTAACACAAGGAGTGAGAGTTTTCTCTACACCAATCAAAGTAAGAGGATTGCTAGCATTTGGAACAACATCATTAGAGGTAGTAATGGTACATACCTTCATCTTTCTAGCCATCTCATCTTCTCTTTCCCACCTGGTATGCAATTCTGCTAACATCCTAACATTTTTATCAATTCTAACTTGGATAGCGTTAGCAGTGGCAAAAGTATTGTTCTCCTTCACATCATTAGGCAACACTTTTAGTTTCAGAAGTTCAACATCAAGAGCAAGGCTATCAACTTTAGAAGCAAGAATATCAATTTTGCCTAACTTTTCCTCAACAGACTTGTTAAAAGCAGTTTGCTTACTGATTAAGTCCTTGAGCATGACTTCAAGCTCAGAGGGCACGGCCCTAGTGTTGTTGGAGGAATTACCATAAGAGTTACCATAACCATTACCATTGGTAGAAGGATACGACCTATAATTGTGACTAGCAAAATTGTTCCTATAAGCATTGTTGTTAAAATTATTATTTCTAATGAAGTTTACATCAACATGTTCTTCTTGAGCAACCAAAGAGGCTAAAGGAACATTATTAGGATCAACATGAGTCCTATCATTAGAAAGCATAAGCATAATATCATCAATCTTATCACTCAAGGAAGAGGTTTCCTCAACAAAATTTACCTTCTTACCTTGTGGAGCTCTCTCGGTGTGCCATTCAGAATAATTTACCATCATATTGTCGAGAAGCTTTGTTGCGGCGCCCAAGGTAAGGGATATAAAAGTGCCTCCAGCAGCTGAATCCAATAGGTTCCTTGAAGAAAAATTCAGTCCTGCATAAAAAGTTTGGACAATCATCCAAGTAGTCAGTCCATGAGTAGGGCAATTCTTTATCATAGATTTCATTTTTTCCCAAGCCTGAGCAACATGTTCATTATCAAACTGGCTAAACTTCATAATATTGCTACGCAAATCTATAATCTTAGCAGGAGGATAGTATCTTCCAATAAAAGCATCCTTACACTTAGCCCATGAATCAATACTATTTTTAGGCAAAGACAGCAACCAATCTTTAGCTTTTCCTCTCAAAGAAAAAGGAAACAACTTAAGCTTAATAATATCACTCTCTACATCTTTATATTTCTGCATCTCACATAGCTCAACAAAATTGTTGAGATGAGCTACAACATCATCACCACTAGCACTAGAAAATTGCTTTTTCATAACAAGGTTCAATAAAGCAGGTTTAATCTCATAAAAATCGGCAGCAGGAGCAGGTGGCGCAATAGGAGTGCAGATAAAATCACTATTATTAGTGCTAGTAAAATCACACAACTTGGTGTTCTCATGAGTACCCATTCTAGCAAAACTAAAAGCAGACAAGTAAAAATAACTACTATAAGGAAACTATTTTTTGTGTGTTTTTGATAAAATGATGCAAGCAAAAATAAAATAAAGCAAAACAATAAACAAAGTAAAGGATGTGCGTGCGAAACTCCCCTTGCAGAAGTCTTCTTTTTCCTCGGCAACATCGCCAGAAAATTAGCTTGATGCGGCACGGTGTTGATGTAAATCACCGTCCAGTTGGGAACCCCAAGAGAAAGGTATGATGAGTATAACAGCAAATTTTCCCTCAGTAAGAAACCAAGGTTTATCGAATCCAGAAAAAAGCCAAACTCCAGAAGGTGATGCTTGCTAGCCTAGTGACACTCCAGCAAGGGCGCCGTTTACGACACTTGTTGGTGCGTCTTCAACTAGTAGCAACGTGGAACCTCCACACAACACCACCAAGTATTTTGCTCCCAACTTACGATGAGGTTGTCAATCTCACCGGTTTGCTGTAAGCAAAGGAATGAGCATATCGAGTGGAAAGCAATAGTAGTATGCAAAAAAGTAAACAGTACGAGTAAAGTAAACAGGTGATAGCAATATAAAGGAAATTGGACCGGGGTTCACAGTTCACTAGTGGTGTCTCTCCATAAAATAAATAATAACATGCTGGGTAAACAAATTACAGTTGGGCAATTGATAGAATAAAGATAACGTGTATATGTCGAGAGGATCACTATGAGATTTACTCTGGGCATTACAACAAGATACATAGACCGCCATCCAACTGCATCTATGACTAATAATCCACCCACGGGGAATCATCCGAGGACCCCGTGAATATTAAGTTGCGAACAATAGATAACTGCATTAAGCAAAGTGTGTAATGTAAACAAAGCATATGCCCTTGGACATAAGAATGTTGTTTTCTCCCTAGTGGCAACAGCACATCTACAACCTTAGAGGGTTCTGTCACTCCCCCAGATTAAATAGAGACATGAACCCAACTATCGAGCATAAATACCCCCTCTTGGAGTCACTGGTATCTACTTGGCCAAGATAGCTATTAACAACGGAGAGCATGCAAGATCATAAACAACATAGAGATAACATAAGATAATATTCAGCACATAACTCAATCATAACACCAATATTCATCGGATCCCAACAAACACAACATGTAGAATTACATAACGGTGATCTCGATCATGTAAGGCAGCTCACGAGATCTAAACATGAAGCACATGGTGGAGAAGACAACCATCTAGCTACTGCTATGGACCCATAGTCCAAGGTAGACTACTCACTCATCGCGCCGGAGGCAAGCATGTCGATGAAGAAGACCTCCGGTGGCGATTCCCCTCTCCGGCAGGGTGCCGGAAAGAGCTTCTGGACCCTCCCGATCTCGGGACGACGACGACGGCGGATTGCAATGTGTTTCTAAAAAATTGATCGGGGTGCTTAGGTTTTTCCCGTCGGGGGGTCTTTATAGGCGAAGGGGCGGCGTCAAAAGTGGACCAGGGCGGTCACACACGTAGGGGCGTGGCCAGGGGCTGGGCCGCGCCGCCCTACTGTGTGGCCGGCCCGTGGCCCCTCTCCATCTCCTCTTCGGACTTCTGGAAGCTTCGGTAAATTTCTGAATGCTCGGCTTTTGTTTCGTCCAATTCCGAGAATATTTCCTGTGTAACTTTTTTGAAACACAAAAACAACAGAAAACAGGGAACTGGCACTGAGGCATCTTGTTAATAGGTTAGTTCCGGAAAATGCATAAAAACACCACGAAGTGTAACGAAACACTAAGCAAATGGTGTAAAAACAAGCATGGAGCGTCAAAAATTATAGTTACGTTTGAGACGTATCAGTACCATAGCGGAAGAAAAACTTCTTTGACGCCATCAAACTGGCCCAAAAATGTGAGTCACCCGGTTTCCAAACAACCTGGGACAACGCCTTTGAGCCAATATACTTTCGCCTAAGGAGAGTTTGCCATACCCCTTCTTCGGTAAGGAGCTTAAACAACTATTTACCTAGCAAAGCTGAATTCTTAACCCCAAGGTCATGAACTCCAAGCCCTCTCTAATCTTTAGGTCCACAAACCATACTCCATTTAACCAGTCGATATTTCTTTTTCTCGTTGTCTCCTCGCCAGAAGAATCTAGATCGATAGTAATCGAGCTTGTGCAAAACTTCTTTTGGCAAGATAAAAAATGATATCATATACAGTACCATGTTAGTTAGTACTGAATTTATGAGAACCAATCTCCCTTCTAGGAACAACAATTTTCCTTTCCAACTACTAAGACGCTTCTGTAGTCTTTCCTCGACTGATTTCCATTCAGCAATTGTGAGTCTCCGGTAATGAATCAGAATCCCCAAATACCGAATAGGAAACTGGTCTTGTCCATATCCGAACAACTCAGCATAAAGACTGGCTTCTTCCTAGGCTTCGCCAAAACAAAACAATAAACTTTTATGAAAGTTAATCTTAAGACCCGAGAGCTGCTCGAATGCTGCCAAAATTAATACTAGGTTTCTGCCTTGTAGGAGTGTTTCGACTACTACTCCTCTAATTCACTACTCTTTCTTTTTGTCTTTTTAAATTGCTGAGTAAGAACCTTGTATTTCCTTTTTTTATCAACCAAACAATTTTCAGGTTTTCCACTGTTATCTCTCAAACATATTTTTCACACAGCAGAATTTCCAGGCTAAACCAAACACACCGGAAGTCACAAGCATAAGTACATTTAAACCATGCCTTGTTCAATCTCCTCCCTGTCGAATATAGCCTTCCGCAGTTTATGGAGAAGAACACCCGCAGCCGCAGCTCCGCTCCAAAGTATTAGCACGTCCGTGAATCGCTGTGGTCTAGGGCTTCGTTCAAGCAAGCTGGTCAGCTCTTCTCTATGTTTCCTCCTCTCAGCATCCAACAGACGGCGCAGATGTTCTACCTCGGCTGTCTTCTCTTCCAGCTGCCTGGCAACTTCTGCGTCGGCGACAGATTTTGGCAGGTGTTGCTGCCTGTTATTGCCAAGAGGATTAGGGTTTTGTGATTCGGAGGAGCTGAAACGGCGAAGCGAGCTGCCGCCATGGCTAATCCTTGGATACAGCCGCCGTTGTTCCTCCTTGACGACAAGACCGCAGAGCTTCTTCGTAGCAGATCGAAGCGCCGCCATCTTCGACTATATAGCACCTCTTATTCCGCTCGCGCAGATACAGCTTGTTTTAGTCTTGCCTTCTGCCGTCCGCTCTGGTTCTCTAATCCACTCCTGAAGCGAGAAAAAATACACATATAGGAGGTAGGGTTTCCCGGATCCGTCTCGAAGACGGCCGCTGGGACGCCCGGCCCGCTCAATAAGTAACAAACCGTGTCGTCCTATGCCTTTCTTTTTTTAAAAAAAAAACTTGTATTTCCGTTATGAAATATCAATGGAAAAGGAGAAGCCTGATTGGAAAAAAAAGCGTGGCAAAATGGCTGGACAAGATCAGGAAAAACTACAGCGCATGCTTCACATCCTGGATAAATAGGAGTTGAATTGGCAGGGAAGGGAAATCAAGTTAATGGAGCAAGGTAATGAAGAACAGTCAACCTGAATACCTGATGAATCACCAAGTTAATGAAACAAGCTGAATAGCTTACAAGTATTCTAGGAAGCCGGCACACAAACAACATGTTTCTGCGAAACAAAATGCTATCCATTGACAATTGGGCTGGAATTAATGTTCAACAAAGGCAGTACACCAGAAAAGCAGTAACTGATCTTACATCGTTCAAATAAACACAGCTCGACGAATTTCCAACAGAGTACTGAGGTCATAGAGATGACAAAAAGGAGTTCTCTAATACGCACAACAACAAAAATAGATAACCGGCTTATCTCCATGAACTTTATTGGGGGAAAAGGGGCTAGTTGCATGAAGAGCACATACTTCTGGTAGCAGCTGCATACGCCATCAAGGACCTGTCATCAGCGGCTACGCAGCGTTGCAATCAATGGGGTTTCCCTGAAATTATCCTCAAAACAATCAGATGAGATATCAAGAATCCCCTTCCACGCCAACAGGATTGATTGGCGAGGAACTCATTTGAATTCTTCCGACATCTGACAAGCATGTGGCATGTTGCTCCACGAGGAAGGGTCGAAGAGAACAGGCTTGCACTCCGTGTTCATGTCGTTGCCGAGAAGCATTGCTATGGCATTGTTGAAGAGGGACGAATCAGCTGTATTCCCGGAGAAGAATGCATCTGGCCTCAAGTTTTCAGGATGAGGTGAAGCATCCCCTGCCCCAGGCACATATGTTGGCTCCATGGCCTGCTCTCCGGATCCCAGCGAAGGGCTTTGTGCTGCAAATAAACACTGATGTAAGTAACAGGATAAATATCACTGTAAAGAAAGGATGATGAAGTTAAATACACATACCAGGGGAAATTTTGGAGTGCTGGAAAACATCCGGTGACACGGCGCTCACAGGAGCAGTTGATTCAGTGAGTGAATTACCACTGAAAGGAGCATACTCATGCAGCATAGTATTGGGATGTTCTTCCCAATATTCCTGACAGAGATTAAACTCAGGGCTAACTACCGTAATATCACACGGTGTACTGACAGAGGAACTTGAACTTCTCACAGACGGCTGCTGGTTCTTCCCAGACCTTAGTGCATCAGCTTCATGGAGCAGCTCTTCCAAAAGACCACTGTTCCTAGGTGACGCACACTCGGATTTCACCGATGGGGTTGCTGCTGGAGAATGCAGGTAGGGATCAACTAACTCCGTAGCCTGCATAGTAGGAGCCACGGTATACTTGAGCCAGCTATTTGGGTCAGATTCGGTATCTTGGAGTGAAGGGAGCTCCATCTTCGAAGGACCATTTGTGGACCTAGAAGCAGAGAAGGTGCCATTTAAATAGGCATGGCTGCCAGTAAGTGCACCCCCAAAGGGTGCAATAATCTTGCTGCAAGAGTTGGCTTCATGGAGATAGTCAAAACCCAGAGCCTGCTTTAGCTTCTCAGAGTCATTTGAGAATTGATCAACTGAGGAGAGCGCACCATTGATGGTGTCGCTCAATCCAGGGAGCAAACTGTCAGACTGTTTTAGCATCCTTGTTTGATCCATGAAACCACAGCTTTTTGATGCAAAGCTCTGGCCAAGAAAATTGCCTATTGAAACAGCTGAAAGCTGTGGTGCATAAGATAAAGCCTCTGAATTAGCAATGAAGTTGTCACATGTGAAATCTGGTAGATAGAGACCATTTCCATTTAGAAGGTTGCTCGAAAGATTCTCGCCACAGTTGAAATCACTGGAACCCTGTTGATCTTCATTTGCAGACTGACTGAGTACACTAGAAGGATAGATTGCCAAGCCAGCTCGCTGGCATCTCTTTATTCGAGTATTCCAGTAATTCTTTATTTCATTATCAGTACGCCCTGGCAACTGAGAGGAGGTCTCAAAGTCAATATTAACAACAACAATATAAAATAAGAAAAGAGAATTTTGAGACTCATATTACACAGGATAAGGAATACAGCGGAATTGATTTTAGGGTTTATGTTCAAATTCAAGCATAGTACACATTAACAATGATATAACAGTAAGATACAGTGTGTGAGTTATGATATTAAATAGTATATACAAGACTATTAGCCTTAGATGATTAACAAAAACAGCTACTTAAGTACTTAGTCAGGCTAAATAGATCCATACTATGGAAAAAATAGTCAACTGCTATTCGGAACACAGGTGTGAGAGACTACGCACAATCTGGGTAGACTAGGAGGCAACCCCCTTGAACGCAGTCAAAGTCAAAAATGGACTACCTATTTAAAGCATACATATATAGCTGTCAATTTTCAACCTTTTAAGTGTTATATGCAAAATTGCCTTCAGTAACAACGAAGTTCAGCTGAAACATAGTATCCACCAATTTAAAATCAAATATTGGTAACTTTATGAATTGCACTAGAAAATCATCATGTTTCAGAGATTTAACAGTAGTAACACGAGGGGTGACAAATTAAGATTACTACCGATCATGTATATTCGAAATTGTCTACAAACTTCACTAGATAAAACTTCAAAAACAATCATCATATAAAAATTCGCTTTCTTTTAACCCCATGTGACCATGACGTAAGAACAATCACGCAAGGCTCAAGAACAGCACACACAAACAGCATGCTACTAGTACTAACATCTACAGTACATGTAAAGCAGTGAAATCAACGTCGCATCGCACTTACATGAGCAGCCATCCGAGCCCACTTGTTGCCCATCTTGGAGTGGAGCTGGATGATGAGCCTCTCCTCCTCGGGGGTGAAGGCCCCCTTCTTGAGGTTGGGCCTGAGGTGGTTCGCCCACCGGAGGCGGCAGCTCTTGCCGCACCGGAACAGCCCGGTGTTCTTCTGCACAGCGTTCCAGTTCCCCTCGCCGTGCTTCTTGACGTAGTCCACCAGGATGGCGTCCTCCGCCGATGTCCAGGGGCCTTTCTTCAGAGGGGGCCCGCCGCCCCTCTGAGGCGACCCCCCGCTGCTGTCGCCGCCGTCCTCGGCCGCCGGCGAATCCATCTGATCCTGATGCATCATCTCGCAGTCGCTCTCGCTCTTGACCCGGTACATCTCTCCGTGTCCTGGAATTATGGCAAGAAATAAAATTGAGATTGCGGATAGAATATGTTACTACTTCTACTTGAATTATGCAGAATTGTTTGAATTATGGAATCATAGCACCAGCAGCCGATCAGGATAAACTTATTTAAGTGATGAAATTAAGAAGGTATTAATTGTGCATCGCCTGAAAAAAGACCTGGTGATGCCACTTGACAAAAACTACTTCCCCAATTCAGCAGAGCAGAGCAGGCATTTATTACTACTGATACTTAACTAGAGATTCAATTGAACATGTTCAGCTCAAGAACTCCCGGCAGCGGTAGCATGCCACAATTGAAGTAGAAAGGGAGGATAAAGTGAGATATTTCCCCCACAATTGACAGATCAAACCACTAGACAAGCAGACAAAAAGGCGTAGACACTACTCCTCGTGTCCCCAGAGTGGAAAGCTCCCACAGGGCAAAAACTGGCCGAAGAAGCACAAAAAAAGGCGACAGATAATTCCAACGCTCCACGCCTCAGATCACCACTTCCGTCGCCGGAAACAAACCAGAATTGTGCAAGAACAGGGGCTACCTGGATGAATCTCTCCGCCGGGGTCGATCGAGCTCCGACTGCGGTACTGAATTGAGCTGCCAATTCTTTCTCCCCTGCTCCTCCTCCAGGCTCGGCAGTGGGATGGACTTGGAGAGAAAATAGGCGAGTAGGGGAGTGGAAACAGGGGAGGATCTCACTCTCTCTCCCCCTTACCGAGATGCCGGCACCACTTGGGCACCCAGTCTACGCAGAATTTTCAGGGACGGGGAGAGAGAGTTTTGAGGGGAAGAAGAGGAGAGGAGAGAGGGTGGGCGAGGCTGCGGGAGTGGGGAGATTTTGGGGGAGATTATAAAGCTGAAAGGTACAGCAGCAATGCTATTGGGGCATGCCCGCATGGGCACCTATTTTCTCTCTCTAGAGCCCTATATTTTTGGCTCTTCTCCCTTTAAAATTGCATGACTGCGTCTTTTATCTATTCACACGCATTTGGTGCTTTTTCAAAACCAGGTGCTGAGTGATTTAAAAGAACGATCCAAATGAATTCACAGCACTTGCTACAGATTATGGGTACTGACAAAAAACCATTAGCACTTGTCATATTTAAAATTTTGGTCTTTCCACATAGTTTGATAAAATCCGGCTATAGTGCAATTTGCTAATGTAGTGAAAAAGTACTCTCTGTTTCATAATTCTTGACATGAGTTTAGAAACTACAGGAGTAGTTGATAAAGTAGAATCTATTCTTTTTAAAATTTACAAAATTACTATAAAGCCTACAAAATCCACTCTGTCGTAATGACTTATTTATCTTGTGTAAAAATACATTGAAGTATAATTTATTGGAATCTTAATGGATTTTTAATTTGAACAATCGATTCTTTGGGTAAATGTGGAATTCTCACATGGTCAAAAAAAAGTTAATTTGTTAATATTATATTTGGTGCTTTTTCAAAACCAGGCGATGCGTCATTTAAAAGAACGATCCAAATGAATTTACAGCACTTGCTATAGATTTATGAGTGCTGACAGAAAAATCATTTGCACTTGTGATATTTAAATTTTAGGTCTTTCCAAATCGATTGAGAAAATTTTAGTGTTTCTTAGTCAATTGTACTGCAATTTGGTTATGTATTGGAAAGAGTACTCATCGGTTCCATAATTCTAGACGTTGTTGTAGTTCAAATTCATAACTACACTCATGTCATGAATTATGGAACGGAGGGAGTAGTCGATGGAGTAGAATTTATTCTCAGTAAAATTTACAAAATTATCATAAAAGATCTACAAAGTTCACTATGTTGTAATGGTTTATTTATCTAGTGTAACATTTTATTGAAGTATGAATTATTGGAATCTGAACGCATTTTGAATTTGAACAAGTGATTCTTCAGGGAAATGAGAAATTCTCAAACGACTAACATTTAGTAAAATTTCTTAATCTTGATCCACACATATGTAAATTTTTGTCAGTATTTGTAAAGAATTAGTTGTGCTAGAAAAGGAAAAGATGAGAATACAGACAACACCATTTTGAGCTGGCGTGCCTGTCTATGGCAAATTGATCACACGAAATTCACACACTTTCCCAAAGATGTCGTACTTAATAATTTTCAGGTGCGTGTAATCTGCAAAAGATATATCTTGCAACAGGATTTTTCACACTAACTAACGTAAACTCACCCGTAGTGACCCATATACTATTTCTTACTGTAATTGTCTAGGTAAGACTAGTTGATGTGTCAGTTCGTACCTACGCAGTCTTTGTTTTTGTATGCGCCCAAGACAGATGAGATGATCATGATTACACTTTTTTTTAATACATCAGGCGTGAAGAACAAAGGTTCCTGCAAGGCTGTAACTACTACTATGTAGAGTACACAAAATTACTTCCAACTTGGCTAAAGCAAAGAGACCTCGATCACCAGTTCTAAAATTCAAGCAGATTTCCATCTTTGGTATCCTCGTGCATCTCTCGCTTACTGTTTATGTCTCGGACCCGATTCGGCAATTTCTTTCGTCTTATTTGCCACCCTTTACCCCCAAGCTCCGATTAAACTAACTCTCCACTCACTCAAACCCCTATTGGCATATTCTTGCGATTTGTCCCTATTCTCCTGTGATATCGTGGTAGTATGTTAGAAAATTATGAGGAAAGGCGGAGAGGTCGCCGTCGCGGATTGATTAATTACTAAACCAGCGTACCATGATCTTGGGCTAAGCTTTGTGGGTAGAATATGCAGTTCTCAGTGGATGACAAGTCAAGAATCAAGCTATGCCTGCATGAATGTATTAAACAAATACTCTCCTTTACGTTAATTTAATTTTACCATCGGTTATTACCAAATTTTGCAGTCCCTCTATTTTAACTTATTAATGTTTAGGTTTATTATTCTAACTTCAACTTCTCAAAGTTTGATCAAATTTATAGCGTGTCAGTATCTACAAAATAAAATCTAAATATCACGATAATGTATTGTTTTATGAATAGAACTAAATTGGTGTCATATTTGTTTACTTTTTCCTTAGACATAATCAATTTAAATCCTGGATCATATCGTGTGCACGTCCCCATAGTTGCTCATCGGTGCGTCACCCCTTCCTCCTTTAGACTCATAAGTCAGTATTACTTGTCGTTAATTGGATGTATCTAGATATATTGTAATTCTAGATACACATACATCTATATTGATGATAAATAATATGGATTCAAGGTAGGGGTGAAAATGGAACAGATTATTTCCGATCGATCGACCGATTGAAGGCTTACGAAAAGCAAAAAGGGATTCGGTCAGATAGTTGACGGATACGGTCACAAATATGGCTAGTGATTAACATATACGGAAAAAAAAATTATTTTACTAATAGCCAACCATATCTGAAGATATACAATCTTTCACGATTATATTCGGACAATATTCGACAATGAGTTGTTGAGTACGTGACTGGGGAGAGAAGATAAAATAGAGTTCTACATTTTGTCTTATGGTACACAAATTAAACACCACCATGCTAAGATAAAATAGAGCTCTCCAAATATGGTTTCACTAATATCCGTGTGTATCCGCTCTGTTTTCACCCCTATTTTAAGGGAGTAGTCTAATTTAGGATAAATCGGAGTATAACTTTAGTCATGTGTAACGGAGGGGGTACGAAGCTAAGCTGCATAGGCTAAACAAACGCATGTTTATTTCATTTCACGGAAGGATAATGAGAAGAAGAAATTTCCAGGCGCTTCGAGACCGCGATTACGCCCACGTACGTCGACGACTTCGGATCTTCTTTGGAGAGTTGCTTGTTAGACGATCACACAGTACCGTACGTACGCAGTCCGGTTCAGTGTCATGCGTCTAATCCTGGGCGAGGCGTTTGGTAGGGCTTGCTAATTCTGGGGTGCGCGCACGCGTATGTACGGAGTGATCGACACGGCCGTCCGGTCCAGCAGATGCTCGTCGGGTCGTCCCCGCGCGCCAGCCCTTGGTCGGGAAACCGCACATGCCGCTATGCGATATGACTCTCGTACGTGGAACGTGGCGTTCTGTGTAATTTGCACGAGGAATAACAACGTGGCAGGTTCAGATGAATTGCCATCGGTATATATATGGATGTTGTGTGGTTTAACTGAAGCGAGTTTGTTACTTGTTCATTCACCTGAAATATCAAAATCTGGACATGGTTTTGCACATGATCGTGGTGGAGAGAGAAAATCGTGTGTAGTGTGTTGGTACATGCGGTCTCACATCGAGATTTCCTCGATTGCAAGTTGCAAGCGCTCTAAATACGGAAGGAGGACCTAGTAGGGTATATTTGAACGAGGGGATAACGTACGTTGACGGCGACCCCAAAAATGGTGGGAATGAAATTGGGAATTTCAAGGCAAGACCGCCATCTATGTATACTCGATTGCTCTAGTCGTATACTAGCTGGTTGTGGTTGGGCGTGTCCTTCCTTGCTAGGGAAGCATGCCGGATGATATATTGATAGTGTTACGGGATGCCATGGCGAATCTCTTCTGCACAGTGAAAGAATTTGTGTGCTGCATGCGGAGTGGAGAAAATAGCAGATAACATTACTTATTTGGAGAATATATTTTGTGCAGAACCACAACTATTAATTTTTATTGCATAAAACATCAATATGTTCCGTAATTGTTGCGCAAGACACAAAAAATAAAGAAAGGAAAGAAAACCGAAAAAGGGGTTGAGGAAGCTGTTAGCCATGCATGCTTAATTCAGGGTTAAACTGATTAACGACGATACTTATATTTTGCACAACAATTACGAGGAACGTTGTATTTTATGCAACAAAAATCGATAGTTGTGGTTCTGTTTCCAAATACTCCACGCTAACAAGTGGTTTGATCTGCTATATATTTTCCTCACCGCATCGTGCCCGATTGGCCGGTAATAGTATCGCCAAGCCTTCAATGAAGGGGTAAACTCTGCTCGTTGTGGAATGTGGAAAGGGAGGACGGCAGCGTAGGTCGACACTGCTCACCGCTGTGCTCACTTCGAGGGAGGACATTAATCGTCCTGCCTGCCTGCTGTCTGCACGCAGATGCCCGGCCGGCTGCAGATGAGATTGGTCTGCCCACCGGTGGGGACAACATCGTGTCGTAATTCCGAGCTTTACCATCACGATAGCGCAGCTGTGTACGCATACATACATACGGAGGTACAGTACGTGCACTGGCAGGCTGCAACGCATCGTAGTACGTGCAATCTACTCCACTGTACATTCGTCTGTTCGGAGAGTAGACTCACCGGTTCGAGTCGATCGGTGGAGCTCGAGCCTGAAAACCTGGGCAATGCATGCACGAAGGCCCGAGTTTTTGCACCCACGGAAACGTGCCACGCGGGGCTTGCGACGTGATGATGCTGACCCCTTCCCTCTTTTCGTGGTGATCCTATGTGGGCGCCTACCACGAAACCCGGGCCCACGTACGCCGGGTGGGGTGGGGACATGCAACGCAAGCGCGGCAAGCAATCGGGCGAACATGCAAGCCCCGTGGGTGGCGCGTGCGGGGCCCGCTGACTCGGTGGTCCCACCAGAGGGCATCCATACCAACCATTGCCAAAATAAAAATTCGCGTCTCCGTCTCGGCCTGGCCCGATGTAAGCAGCAAAATGTGTCCCTGCCTTTCGCGGCGCCCCTAAATGCCGCTCTCGCCACCACGGGAAAGCTCCAGCTACGATCTGCAGCGCGGCGAGTGAAGATGGATGGCTAGGGTTGGATTAGGGCATCTCCAGCTCCAGCGATTGGGAACGAGAGGTGGAGATAATTTGGGTGACGCGTCAGTTCATGCATGTCCGAGCGAGCGTGTTCTTCCCGCGGCCATTTGAACGCGCGCAGGAGGAGTATGTATGCGTTCCTGCAAAATTCTTGCTCTGCTCTGCCCGGTCAAGGCTCCGCGTGCACGTCGGGCTAGGTAAGGTGGGCTACCCCTCTGGAACACAAAACTTGTACCGTGGACCAGGTTCGGTCACGACTGGGGGTGTTAGTTAATCTGCTGACTACCGACCGATATGCATGGCTAATTTGGCTACGTCTACCTACGTACGTGCAGATTCTCTCCGCGATTCTCCAACGGTTAAACGGGATGGACGAAATTCAAACGTTGACGTGCATGCATGCATGCAAGCTAGGTCAACCGAAAAACACGATGAGGACCATTGTCTTCACCGCCGGTCATCGGAGACCTCAGAGCCCGGGAACAGCGCCACCATTGGGGACAAAACCACTCGGGAGGAAGAAAATGCTCGGAATGAACTGAGCGTGGAGTGGCATATCAAGCCATGGATAGCTTCATCGCCTTTGCCTTTGCCTCGATTCTCCACAAAGAGCAGCTTCCAGAGGACGCGCATCATCCTGGCAATACCACAGAACAACCCGAAGAATCGCAGGGACACAAACTCCCTCCCACCTCGCAGCGCCACCATGCCGCTTGGCGGAAGGAAGAGACATCGAACATGCATATCCCGGAGCTCTGCTCCGACAGCCCCAACCAACAGGGGCCAAACCTAGCTTCTAGCCGATGCAGAGGACCATGCTCTGCTTCTCCGCTCTCCCTCACCACCATGGCCAGTCGGGAGCAGCCTTACAGCAACACAACGCTCATGACCTTTCCCCTCTCCCTCGCCACCATGGCAGTCCAGGAAGGGCTCGATAGCTTGCATCGCCCAGACGCTAACAAATACAACTTTATTTGGGGAGACGGTGGTTCTCCTCACCATTCCAAGCTCCAACCATAGGAGCACCGAGGCGAGGAGGAGCAACCCTAAAGCTCCATGATCTGGCTACTTAGATCCGGAGCTCCTCTCCAACTACTAGGCAGAGATTCTACTACCGGCATACAGTCGCTACTCCGGCGCCACCCCTCTGCAATCTCCAGCCGGCGGGGCGGCCCGGTCTCTTAGGGAAACCTCTTAAGGGCGAAGGAAATGAGAGGGGGAGTGGGGGAAAGGGAGAGCGGTCCCCGATATAATTGTAAGTTATCTCATGTCTATCAAGCAGGTACACTTGAATGTATACACCCTAAAAAAATTATATGTTTGCAATCTTCAGCTTTTCAAATTATTAGCTTCTCAATCATAGCATAGATATTCATATTGGGCATTGCATTCCCACCCGAATCTAGAGATAGGATCATGTCGATTGGATGATCCAGGTTGCATTGATGTACCATAAAATATCCGCAATTTTCTCTTTGCCATCAGGTAGAAGAAGGCAGGTCAAATCATCAACGTTCTCACTATGAAGAAGACTACTTTTTGAGAAAATTCAATTTTTTTGCTCCTATTGGAATTTGAACCATGCATGGTTGGGACACGGATCCTCTGACGTTGGAACCCTGCCATGCCCCTGACTTTTGGTCACTGACATATATGAGCTCCATCTATCAGCATCTCAAATGCAGAGTTGGCATGTCAGGGGATGCCCGTCTACATGGTTGTTGATTGAGCCAATGACCCTCCTGAACCACTAGATCTCTACCCGGTCATGGTATCCCCAAATTACCCTACAATTACGTCAAAAATCATGAAACGGAGGAAGTAGGTGTGTGAGACCGCGAAATGAGATCTCATTCGCCATATAGAAGTCGATCGAGATGGAGAAGCCTTTGTTGGTAGCTTGTGCGTGAAGCGCGTGCATTATCTTCCAAGCTGATCTACGGGTCGTTGCCTGCTACGTCTGCGAGAGGCTGATCTGGGGAAAAGAATGCGGGCGCCGGGAGCGCGAGCGCGTGCCGGCCGGTCGGTCGTCCGTTTGCTTGCGCGCCTTGATGACGGGTGACCTCACGGTGAGCGCGCGCGCGCCGCCGGCCTTTGGTCGATAGGGCGAGCGGGCAATGTACCCATTCGTATGGCCAGTGGCCGGCCGTGACCTGATGAGCAGGATAGTGGATATGCAGGACAAGAGGGGATTGGTTGCGTGCATCAGCGTCACGCAGACTCGAGTTCTCGATTTCTTGCAAGGATGGCTGGATCATCGATACATCATACACACCTTTGGGAGAAGAAATCGATGCATCATCGAGGCGTGCATGCATCCAATATCCAACATGCGTACGTAATAATCATCTAACGCTCGTATGGAAATTTGGAAGAAAAATAATCGGGGAGGAAGAGAAGGGACGCACGGCACACGCACGCTGGACAATTTTTTTTTCAAGCGTGTGACCAAGTTAATTCTCAGTCGACTTAGAATTAAGTTCATTCTCTTTCAAGTGACATCTCACCAAATATAAGTTGAAAATCTCGGCACCTTTTTTTTTCTCAGCTCCAACATGACTAGCACGAATCACGTAACGATACAATAATGCAAGTAGTAAAATTTTATTGCAACCCATAAACAACTGAGAATTTTGCGAATTGATTGTTTTTGCAAATTACGGAGAGGCTTAATATAACATTCAGCCAATCTACAATCCTTTGATAAATTAAAATGTAACGAACAAATTTGTAGAAGCGGAATCAAACTCTACCAATTAAATCGAGTGAGAAACAATCAAGTGGGCGCCCTAACCGATACTGCCTACTGTGTCAACCCGCAACATTTTCTCGATGAGGATCAGAACACGTTTGTAACTGTAGGAGCTCGTACTCGTTCGAGTGTCTTGAAATTGCAAATGGAAAACGTACCTAGCTAGCTCATCATAGATAGATCGAAATGAGACATACCCGAAGTAGAAACCGGATCCTCAAAGTAGCGAGGCACACATTTGTCGTGAGCTTGGATAGCAGTATAACTAGCAGGACAGATGGAATCATGACCCTGATTTGTTCGGGTACACTTATAGCTCCAAATATACGGGGCCAATTCGCCTAGTACTTCATACAAGCATGCAAGATCCTATTCAGTCCATATTTAAATCTTATACTCCCTCTGTTCATTAATATAAAATGTTTTAGCATAGTTGTCTTATATGAGTGAACAGACGAAGTATTATACAGGGCCCTTTGACTCCGCGGAAATTTTGTAGGATTTGTAGGTTTGTACTGCGGAAGAATTTTCCCTACAATGTTTGCTTGGTTTGTAGGATTGGTAATCACGGAAAAAGAACTATGTGTTACTTTGCATCAATTCCATAGGAAAAAACTCATTTGATCTAACCTCATCTAATGTCGGTCTCACTGAAATGGATAAATTATGTAATACTGGAAGTACATTATTTTTCTTTGAGAGAGCCTTGCAGGAGAGCTGTGCATGAAATTTTATACCAAGGTAGAAAGAAACAGGCACATTACTGACGCTTCATGTACAACGTTCGTTGTTAGGGGATTTGCGCTGCTCGTCCACTGGCCTTCGGCAGACAAAAGAAGGTGACCTCTCAGATGAGGTATGCTGCCATCAACTTTTGGGTACGCACGGCCATGCATGCATGCTGCGGCTGCTTTGCGGTGATGAGACGCTTTGCTGCTATCTTTTGCATGCAGTGCACACACCATGCACCAATAATTTCCTCCGACGGCGACCTGGCCGTGTCGTCATCGGTCGTTTATTTCCATCGTGTCGAGCTGCGAGTTTCCTCACATATTCATCACATCACACTACTATCTACGCACGCAACCATTACAACAGCTAGCACACTGCAAGACGAGTCGATATCGTAACATGCTGAGCTAGCTGGATATGATGAACAGCTATGCAAGTGCTGAATCTTCCGGCAATGGTAAAGGCAAGAACCTCCGGAGGATACTGAAACTTCTAGCTCGTTCTTTCCTTTTGGTGTGACCGTGTGAGGCAACCAAGACGCAGTAGATAACTTTTGCAATGGACACATGTTTAGTTCGGCTGACTTTGCCATAGCCTATGTAAATTTTGAGTCGTCAGAAAAGGGTGGCGAGGCAAACTTACAAAAATTTAGGAAGTACCCCGCATATCATACTATATTTTTTTCTGTAAAGTTTGATCCAAACATGAACAACACCAAATGTGGATGTTGGCACTTTTTCACATACTAGATAGAACTTCCGAAAAAAATTAATTCGACCAGAACTTATACTTAGTAGGATCAGATTTTATCTAAAGTGTACGCTGTCCCACTAAAACCGGCACATGGGCCTTGTTAGTATCCAAGATTTGTTTAACCAAGTGTACGTTGTCCCACTAATTAATTTAGCTGAATCAATTTCTATTTGGTTTTGGAAGCAAGCTTATAAAAATGAATAAATCACTCCTTGTGGGTTTTGGACGATGAATGGAAATTAATTATAGATAATGGTGCTTGTCGAGTATACAGAGGCGATTAGTCCCGAAAAATGGTTTAACCATAAGAAGTTTGATTGAAAGTGCATTTAATTAGTGCCCGCCTAGTCGATTTTGGATGCTAAACCACAATCGATTAATGGACTAATATGTTTGTTGAGTTTTCACATGAATTTAGTAACATGAGGATGTTTAACTATAAGGAATTCGACCCCTCAAAATAGAAGTAAGATACGTAGGGACATAGTTAGTTTTACTATAATAGGTATGTTTTACCTCCACATTAATTAACCTATTTGGCCCCTCTAAGTTGCATAAAGTTCCACTGGCCTCCCTTGAATGCAATTCCAAGCTTCGACCCTAAAGATACGAGCTAAACATGAGGACGCATGCCCTCTTGACGAATTAGGAGTTGTACCGGTATACACGATTGTAATGGTAACATAGATGGTGGTAAATTCATGTATGTATATCGTGTGTCTATGAGTGGAAACCTTGTAAATAGGAGGAGTAAGAAATGAACCCTAGAAAAATTTCACAATTCATCTCCTCTTATCAAGTGTTGCTAATTTCATGTTTTCTTCATGTTGCCCAACACATTCCTTATTCAGCAGTAACGAAGGGCTGAAGAGAGCACTTTGAGGCGAATCGCTAAGGTGCCAACAATCAACACACACTTAGGCGGTTATTTTGGCGGAAATACTTGTATTTATACATATTGAAGATTATATAACTGGAACAAGAAGGAGCTCTCCCGAACTATCACGATTTGCACCGTTGGATCAATATTGCACATCGTTTGTAGCCTTCAGATTCCCACGTGGGCCACTCCTAGGCCGAATCTCCCTAGTTGGCCCTTAAATGGTGCCGCACACCCAAGCGTGGTGTTGGGCCGACCCAGTTACCTTTATCCATTTCGCCTTTTTGTTTTTCCTTATTCTTTTCTATTTTTGGCATTTTTAAAATTCAAAAAATTTAGAAACTATATTTTTTTTAAATTAAATTTTTATTTTTCAAAAAATAAGGATTTTTTTAAAAAATGAACATTGTTAAAGTCTAAACATTTTCAAAATTTTGAACAATTTTCGAAATTTAAGCATTTTTCGAATTTTAAACATTTTTTTAATCTGATTTTTTTAATATTCATGCTTTCAAATATAAAATATTTTTTCGAATTTAAACAATTTTTTTGATCCGAACATTTTCTAATTTTCAATATTTTTCGAATTATAAAATAGTGAAAAGAAGAAGAAAAAGCAGAAAAGAGAAAAAGAAACAAAAAAAATCTACCTGGGCCGGCCCACACCCGCTTGGGGTGTGCGGCGCCCAGTCCACGCCGACCTGGTCGGCCTATAGAATTTACCATCAGCTGTCCAGATAAAGGCGAAGAACATCCCGAAACAAACAGAATTAACACATGTGCTTTTTTACAACAAGGTGTTGTAATGGAACTCTAACATTATTTTCATCGGCTTATAAGACAGCTTGCTCGGCACCCCAAAACTTATCCTCCAATATAAACACGTGCAGATTGATACAGAAAAGGACGTAATTAAGTCGGCTGCGGCAGATCCCTAACAACGTCCTGAGCTCCGATCACCATTAGCGCCGGCCGCAACAACCTGCATCAACGGCAATGTCGGAGTCATCGTCGCCGCAGCGGCATCCCGGCGCTGAAGCAAGGGCAGAGTACGTGGGCATCCCCGGCGTCCGGTTCATGCCGACGGAGGAGGAGCTCATCCTCGACTACCTTAATGCCAAGCTTGCCGGCAGCGAGCTCCCGACCGACCTCATGAAGGAGGCGGACGTGTACCGGGAGCATCCCAAGGAACTGAGTGAGTTCGAGATCTGACGCATCTTCTGAATATACTCATTACCCATCGTTCTAAGATCGCGATCCTACCAATTGACGTCTTTTGAACGAGATTGGAATCTTGTTGATCGTCAAGTTTTCGTACACTAAACCTCAAGAAAAGTTTTCGTACCCGAAGCTATGCAATGTTTATCCAAAGTACGAGACTGAATCTTGTTGATCCTAGCTAACGGTTGATTTGGTTTTGGCAGCCGAGAGGCTGGGCAGGAGCGTGGAGGGCTTCTGGTACGTGTTCTCGAAGAGGCATCGCAAGTACCCCAATGGGATGCGGCCGAGCCGGAGCACGGGCACCGCCGGCCGCTGGAAGACGGTGGGCCAGAACAAGGAGGTCCATGACGCGACCGAGCAGTTCGTCATCGGGCACAAGTGCGAGCTCTCGTACGAGGTGTTCGTGCACGAGCAACTCGGCGACCGACCCCAGGGGTCCAAGCCGCCCAGGCGGCGGCTGGAGAAGACGGAGTGGAAGATGTGCGAGTTCGTCGCCATAGACACCGACAGGCCCATCTCCTCGGCGCCCGACCGAATGCTGGTCTGTCTTCATCTCTGAAAACAATGCTATTGTCTACTCCGTCTTCTCCAGCCGTGGCTGACTTTTTCTGTGTATTTTGTTCTGCAGCTGAACGAGTGGGTGCTGTGCAGGATAACGCTCAAGGGCGACACACCGTCGTCGGATCACGAAGACGATGAGCAAGCAGCAGATTTCGTGGACGAGCCGTACGACTACGAGGACGAGGAGCTGCAGGATACTACTCCCCCTGACCCGTCCCAGGAAGCGCAAGTGCAAGGCCTTGTAGGCGACGGCGCGGACGGTTCGGCTGGCACTACCGAGGTCGGAGCTGAAGGATTTGACGCTGATGTCGAGCCGCCGACTGATGGTGACGGCCTCATCAAGGAAGTCCCGTTCGTCGGCTGCTATCATCTAGAGCTAGAGGTCTGGGATAATGAGAACGAGTGTGGTGGCAATTTTGATCACGAGGCATGGAACGTCCACGGGAACCAGGTTGGAGCGGCTGCCGATCCTGATGAGCCGAAGTCGTACCAGTTCAATGTGCCATCTGATGCTTACCTGGATCTGAGCCCATTGGAAGAACTTGCTGAGCCCCAGCCTTGGGATGATATGGCATTTGTCTTTCTTGATGAGACCGTCAAGGCGACGGATGACGGTGGGAAAGGCAATATAGCACCGGCACCAGCACCAGCGGCATCGGCACCACCAGCACCACCGGCATCGGCACCATCGGCACCACCGGCACAGGCACCGGCACCACCGGCACAGGCACCACCAGCAGCAGCAGCAAACAAGACACCATCAGCAGAAAACAAGACCTCCACGAAATAGAATTTCCGATTTTGCTGCTAGTACTTTGAATATTTTATAGAGAAAAAAAGACCCTCAGGTCCAGCTTTATATTATATCGAAAGCACAAACCAAAGTTTGAATTTAACTCATCTGGATAATCATTTGTTGCGATGTGCTTATGTTGGATGATTGTTGTTTATATGTTGGAATTTATTTAGTTCTGGCAAGTTTGAATTAGGAAGAATTTTATCAGAACCATCCTCTGTGTGCACCGACGGAACCTTGCTTCTCTCTTTGCCTCGCGTTGACAGAACTTTCAGGCTTGCAGCCACTCCGCCAGTCTCCAGTCTCCGGACTCCAGCCATGGCGGGGAAGCAGTTCCCCTCGCTGGCACACGCGCGC
Source organism: Dactylis glomerata (assembly GCA_007115705.1). Classification (NCBI taxonomy): domain Eukaryota; kingdom Viridiplantae; phylum Streptophyta; class Magnoliopsida; order Poales; family Poaceae; genus Dactylis; species Dactylis glomerata. Next base: position 707,735 of record QXEO01001223.1, read on the forward strand.
CACGCCCCGTCCCGCTGCCTCCTCGCCGTCGGCGCCCTCCTCCTCCTCTCAGCCGTCTACTTCCTCCTCCTCTCCCCCTCCCCGCCGCGCCCCGTCCCCGGCCCACTCTCCAACCCTAGCACCACCGCCACCACCTCCTTCGTCGCCTCCCTCGACCGCTTCCTCGACTCCCCGCACCCACCCGGCGCATCCTCCGGTCCCCCGGAGGACCTCGACGGCGCGATCCGGAGGGGCGAGGAGGCCCGGCTGTACGGGGACCCCGGGGGCGCGTGGCCGGCGGCGCAGGCGCCGCTCAGGGTCTACGTGTACGAGATGCCGCGCAAGTTCACCTACGATCTGCTCAGGCTCTTCAGGGACCCGTACCGCCAGACCACCAACCTCACCTCCAACGGGAGCCCCGTGCACAGGCTCATCGAGCAGGTGGGCGAGCGGTGAGATCGAATCGTATCTCTGTGGCGTTTAAATCGATGATGATTTCAGATCTCCGTGTTTCTAGATTTGGTGGCAGAGAGCGCGCTTATTTTGCATTTTTAGCCGTTTAGGGGTCCAAGTTTGAGTACGTTGATGCAGATTTGGTTGCTGGCTGAGAGTGGGAGAGTGACTAATTAACTAGTGCCATGGCCGCGCATTGCTGTATTACAATTGAAATACACTTTGTAAAAACTGTACTCCGTATCAAAATTCGTAAGTGTATCGATCAGAGGCTATCATAGTACTCCGTCCGATCGGAAATAAGTGTCGGTGACTTAGTACAAACTTTGTACTATGTTAGTACAAAATCACCGGCACTTATTTCTGATCGGAGGACTACTATTTTTTTACTATGTAATGTTAGAAAATCCATTTCGTAAAAATTTAGGGTCTAACTTTAAAAGAACAATTTAATTGCTCAAGTAGGCATGTCTGGTTCTCGTCGTTAATTTCTGAGATCCATTGGATTGCAGATGTTAGTTCATGGCGGTGAGATCAAATTGTATTTCATGTGATGTTGTTTGAATTCGATGTGACGAGATCTCTGTGTTTCTAGATTTGATCGTAGAGAGCACTTAATTTTGCAGACTGCACAATTTTAGTCGTTTATAGGGTAAAATTTGAGTACATTGATGCAAATTGTTTGCTGGTTGAGACTGGTAGCATAACTATATTTATTTGTGATGCATCGTTCTCTGGTACTATCAAAGGTTTTCAAATGTTGCTGAAATGAACTAGTGATTGTATATAACTCGGTGGAATGCTTTGCCCTGATGATCCGCTGTAGGAGTTCTGGCTGGGTGTCATAATTTTTTATCTTATCAGATGCTACTAAGTTTTTCTTGTGAGTTGCAAATGCTTCTAGACTGGATCTTATATAAAGTAGTTCTTGTGACGTAGCAATTCAATGTGGAGTTCGAATAGAGCAATGAAACATTTTTGGCTCTGCTTGTTATATGAAATACTATTTTGGTTGCTAGAGCTTCAACCGTTATATTGACTATCGATACTAGTTTTCTGATGCATGTACGATATATCAGGGCAGATGAATAAACAATTTAGTTATATAGCATGCATAATTTTTATTTTTTATGCTACGGGGATGTCAAAACAGGTACTTGTATTTGTGTCCAGATTTCGAAAGTAGAAACTTCCCTATTTTTGTTACAAGTTTCAAACACAAGGACGTGCATCATTTGCTGATGGACCTTTGAATCTCTTCTAGATCTTGAAATACTTGAGTGGATTAGTAAAATTATGCTCAGTTTTCTTCGCCATAATTTTCATATATCAGGAATCAGAAGGTGGAAGAGTTTGAACTAAACCACTAATATTGGCTCGGAAAGGGAGAGTTTGCGCCTAGAGAACTACTATACTCTAATTTCGGAGGCATAGTCCTGATTATAAGATGATTTCTGATGTGTGCCACTTGTTCAAACTTGTTATCTCTTGCATGTCACAGATTAATACATCAGTTTTACGACGTAGTTTTGTTTAATATCTGCATGCTTGCAGTATTGCAGCATTATGAATTTGGAACTTCCATTTGTTTTTTATACCATCTGAGTTGATTTCCATTTTGTTATGCAGCATTCTATTGACTACTGGCTGTGGGCTGATCTCATTGCTCCTGAATCACAAAGACTTCTAAAGAATGTTGTCAGGGTTGAGCGGCAAGAAGAAGCTGACATTTTCTATGTCCCGTTCTTCACAACAATCAGTTACTTCTTGCTGGAGAAACAAGAATGCAAGGCACTTTATAGGGTGTGGGAGCATTTCTCAAGGTTTAATGTTTAGCTAGTGTTTCTCGTAGGATATGCATATGGCCAAGCTAATGTTGTGTAGGCAAAAAATTCCAAGTAATGAAAGCTTTAATCCTTCCTACTAGAAGCTTGGCATTCAGTAGTAAAGAATATCGAATGTGTTGCCCCAGTCAAACCAAAAATAGTAATACAGAACATGACCTTAACTTTCCATTGCTATCTATAATGGGCTAGTTTTGGTTCAGCTGGCTTTAGGAAATCATCTGAAGTATCTTTATTTAGAGCACAATTACTCACCTCTGTTTTTTCCAAGAGGATCTTACTAGTGTTACTTTTCTGGTGTTAGGAAGCGTTGAAGTGGATCACTGATCAACCTGCCTGGAAACGTTCAGAAGGCAGAGACCATATTGTTCCTGTCCATCATCCATGGTCTTTTAAGTCAGTCAGGAAATTCGTGAAGAAAGCAATATGGCTTCTGCCTGATATGGATTCTACTGGGAACTGGTATGACATTTCGTTGTTCGCCACTTGGTCCCAGAGCTGCTTGTGTACATCAGTTGAGCAATACAACTCACATTTCTCACCTTATATCAGGTATAAACCTGGGCAAGTATATCTGGAAAAGGATGTTATCCTTCCATATGTCCCAAATGTTGATTTTTGTGATTATAAGTGTGTGTCAGAAACTCAATCTAAAAGAAACACATTGCTGTTCTTTCGAGGAAGACTGAAAAGAAATGCTGTAAGTTTCTTGGTACTATTACCAGCTTTTGATAACATCAGGGTTATCTATGTGTGTGATAGTTCCACTTGTCGTCGTATTTTCTTTTTAATCTTCTTATTTTGTTAACCTTGCTTAGGGTGGGAAGATTCGGAGTAATCTTGTGGCAGAGTTGAAAAATGTAAAAGATGTAGTCATAGAAGAAGGAACTGCTGGAGTTGAGGGAAAAGTTGCAGCTCAGAATGGCATGCGCAAGTCTCTCTTTTGCTTGAATCCAGCTGGGGATACTCCATCTTCTGCTCGCTTGTTTGATGCAATTGTTAGTGGATGTATCCCAGTTATAGTAAGTGATGAAGTAGAGCTTCCTTTTGAAGGAATACTTGACTACAGAAAGGTAAAGTTGACCCTTCTAACTCCCTCAGTTTTAGATTAATGGACTCAACTTTGTCTAGATTCGTATGCATCTTGCCTTCAGCATTGTTCAGTTTTTTCAAGTATCAATGTTTGTGAAGGCCGTATCTTATTGGAGCTCCAAAACTTAACCTGTTACCCAGGAAAACAGATGTGGGGTATCTCGCTTGTTGAATCCACAAAAATAACCAACAAATGTATTCATATCATTAAGCTATTAACTGGTAACTGCAGAACTATTGTTGCATATTTGTTGGCAATGGACATGTGTGGATTCAAATATTCAAGGACATGATAGCTGTGTAGTGGTACCTATATTTTGACATATATACTAACCTTGTTTTTCAGCACCAACAAGTTTCTGAAATTTGTGTAAACATATGGTGTCTATAGAATCTCTCTGTACCTAAGGATTGTTTACTTTGCTTTGTACCTTCATTGTGAGAGAAACTGAAAAATCTACAAACAAAAGAGAAGCAAACTGTAAACTGTAGTGAAGATTAAGCCCTTGTGTGGGAATGCACAGAAAAAGAGTACACATGCATCTGTTGCAGCCACCGATATTGCAATCCATCCAGATTTAATTTAATAGTTTCATTGTAGCATGATAAATATGTCTTTATGTCTCACCATTGGTATCAGCATTTGTCTGCTGCATTTGGAAAACACAACTTTTCTGTAGTTTGAAATATGAAGTCTGCAATAATGGTGCTATTATTTTGTTGTGCAGATAGCATTGTTTGTTTCATCAAGTGATGCTGTGCAGCCTGGCTGGTTGGTGAAGTACCTAAGAGGCATTGATGCCAAAATAATTAGGAAAATGCAATCTGATCTTGTGAAGGTTTGTTTTTTTACCTAGAAGTTGTCTCACATTAGGTTTTCTCGGTAGACCCAATATTTTTTACTCTTTCTTACTCATGCATTTACAGTACTCAAGACATTTTATCTATTCAAGTCCTGCTCAGCCCCTTGGACCAGAAGACCTTACATGGAGAATGGTAATGCCCTGTCATTCTTGTAGGCTTAATGCACTTGCATTATAAAAAATTGCCGCTATGTTGGTTCAGTTTTTGCAAGCTTAAGACCCTGCAGTCGTTAGGCCAAAGGAGTTATATTACGTGAATTTCATTCATAATTGTAGGCTTCAGAATTCTTAGTTAGAAATACATAGTTTTGTTTCGAGATTGCAATGTGTAGTCTTCACTATAACAGTTAATCCGTTCCATGCCTGAATTGCAGATTGCTGGTAAAATGGTAAACATCAAGCTGCATATTCAGCGTTCGCGGCGCGTGGTCAGAGAATCAAGGAGCTTGTGTACATGTGAGTGTAGAGTTGGGAACAACACGAGGCTGCTCTGAAATCTGAACCATTTTTCCTTGTACCCAGTTTACAAAACAGTCACTCTTTAGTCATCGTTAGCATCATGTCGTACATTTTTTCGTGAGATTGACGGTAGTTTTGACCCGCCCTCTCCTCCCTTGTGTGTAGTTAATGTAATTGATACTAAGTCGAGATATACAATGTGCGACATCCCATTATAGCTGACGGCATGATGCCTTTGCTTGGTTGCACTAGCTAACAATGCGACAAACTGGAGGAACTTTATTCTAACGGCATGTTTCATCTATGCACAAGGATCATCGTGATGTGATGCAAGATCATCTGAGCAATTGATCCGTTTTGATTTAGACAGTTTGATGGCTACCATAGTCTGGATCCGCCACAACTCTTGCTTTTTATATTAGTAGTTGGTACTCCCTTCATTCCCAATTTAATTGAGGCATATTTGCTACCGTTGCTGCTGTCTGTTGCGTTGATTAAAACGGAACAGAGGGAGTAGATGCAATGGAAATACTTTTTACATATAACATAGAAAAGCAATTTCTGAGGAAGTTTGCCAATCCATTGTGTAGATTCCAACCAATTTAAACAGATAACAATCATGGCAGAAACTTCTGAACAGTAAGCCAACCTAGTCATCTAGACATACTCAATATGTCTACGCGCTTGAATTCGCAGTTGCCTGCAAAGAGTTTTGTTCAACTTAAGCTACCAAAATTGACCTCGGAAGGCCTACGGCCACAACTCACAGCAAAGTACTTGCCCCTGTATTGCAATGGGCATTGCAGTTTGCAGAGTTTGACACTAATTTACTACTTCCACTACGTCCAAGTCATGAGGCGAACCACTTGAAACGCTCCTACCTCTGTCAGGCTTGAGCACACTTCCCTTCTTCCAGGTACCACCAGAACGGCCAAAAAATGATCTGCGACAAGACCATAACCAAGGTAAGTTCACCGAAAATAAAAAGGTGGGCCAGTTTAAATCATCATAAACTAAATCTCCTTTCTTGTCTATAACACGAGTAAATCAACAATCAGAAGTTGACGGTGGGGAATTTATTAACATTTAACAGCAAAACCATATGCACGATCTATGTACATTGATAGATAACCAAAATGGTAAATAAACAAGAGATCCAAGATAATCTATAGCAAGAACTAAACCATACAATGTCTCTGAGTTCTCAACGTCACTAGACAGGAATAACAATGTTATTGCATGCATTCCTACATGAAACACAGTTTTTATTACAGAGACAACGAAGCTAAAGTACAAATATGGCAACTAGTATCTATCAGCACAAATTGGTTGCTTATGGAATACCAATAAGACGACTGTAAATATGCATGGCAAAAAGGGGCAAAGGAATTACATGTATGCATGATGCTCAATACTGACAATACAGTTTTTATTCAGGAGAAGACTGTGCTTACCTAGCAAATAGATTGGCAGGTTAAGGAACAGAATGCACATCTTCCATAATCAGCAAAAGTAGCCCCGACAATTTGAGGATCCACAAAGGCAGCTCTTAGCTCTAGGAGAACCAATACCACTAGAATCAACTCCAATCTCACCATAGTCAAAAGTCAGCTCTGTCATGGGAGGGATGTGCTTCAGTGCAAAGAACATGATATGCGGGTGACCATCATCTCCATGGTCAAACTGAACTGGCTGCCAAAAGGCGTTAGGGGCACAGCTATGGTTCATGAAACGCGAGATGTTTCCCATCTTCTTTGCACTTATCTTAATGGGCAGTGGCTCAAAAGTATCAGGTGAAACATTTGTGCTTTGCTCCCCAATCAATTCAGGGCCATAATTCCATTTCAATGTCTTCCGACCAGGACACACAGTTTGAAAAAGGTAATCATCTTCACTATCATCCAAATTAAACTTAGCATCGTCAATAACCTCACCAGCATACTCACAAATGAATGAGCCAGCCCGTATAGGATCCCATGAACGAAGACCCCAGCCTCGGTTCCCTGTCCTGAAGACCTCAAAGTGAATCTTAACCCCCTTCTGGGTCACCCTGTTACGGCAGCTAACTGAACACAGGCAAGATTCACCACATTCATATATCATAGGTTTGCGGCATACAAGCAATCCTGTTGAACTATATGGTAAGTTACCTCCATTACACTGTGCACAGCCACAACTGGAATCACTAGCTCGGCAAGCACTAACGCATGTACAATTCTGTAACGGTTTCAGAGAACTTAGTGGCTTCAGGTATTTGACCTCACTAGTATAGGTGAAAAGGCCTGGTCCTTTCTCACTGTCAACATCATTGACAAGACACACTGGGAGATTCTCAGCACCAGATGATAGATCAGGGTGCAGAACTTGGCCTCTAGTTTCTGGATTCGCTACCCATTTCCGCGACATTTTCCAGATTGCCACTCCCTCCGGCTGTCCTGGCTCCCGCAGCAGCTTGTACTTGAAGCAATTGATCCCAGCCTTTGTTCTCTCCTTCCAGGACTCATGAATCTTATAGAGGCCATCATATATGTAAACCTTCCCGGCCACGCAGCCTGGATCTTTATATCCGCGTACAACCCGGATCACATTTTTTCTTGACAGGCTCCTCTCAAGAGCAAGGTTACCCCTCTCAAGCTTCTGGTCATGCATGTCCTCATTGTTCTTGTTATTACCTCCTGAACCGCTGTAGACTAGCGTGTCTGTAGCATCATCATCATTCTCATAAACACCAGCAGAGACAATACATATTGCCACAGAATCATCATCCTTATCACCAAACTTGGCAGTCATATAATCAATTCCAGCCATGCTAGCAGCATGCAACCCAATAACGCAAAGCTCCATCCTGAAGTAGAAAATATCACCTATCTCAATTCCAGGGATAACTCCGATCCTCCTCCCGATGTTAGCCCTAAGATTTTTGGCCATCATGATGGCAGAAGCCTTAAGGTCTGCACGTTTGCCAGTTTCATCCAGCTGAAGATGTCTACGCCGCAGTGCGTCAAAGGTCATGAGAACCTCTTCGACAACCTCCCTGGGATCGCTGGACGAATTGGGCTCCAAGGTAAACTCATGGTCAGCACCAGCCTTCCTGTAAGAGGTCTTGTGGCGTTTGATCTTCACGCCAATATTGCTGTCACTGCCCAAACCATCACTTATCTTATATCCACTTAGGCGGGATGGCCTCTTGATTTTTCGCCCAGATGCTGATGTCTGGTTGACATCGTAATCATCATCGTCGTCGTCGTCATCCAGTGATATAACAGTTGGTGTTCTCGGCTTGTAAGCTGCGAGGGGGGTGGCGTCAATTGGCATGTCAGCACTGCTGCCTGCATTTGAACTCCCATTTGCAGCAGAATGGCCTCCATTATCAACAGACTGACGACCAAAGGCAGTAGCTGGCGGTGTAGACTTGTAAACTGAGATAGGGATGGCGTCAATTGGCATGTCAGCACTGCCGCCTGCATTTGAACTCCCATTTGCAGCAGTATGGCCTCCATTACCAGCAGACTGACGACCAAAAGCAGTAGGTGGCGGTGTAGCCCTGTAAGCTGCGAGAGGGGTGGCGTCAATTGGCATGTCAGCACTGGTGCCTGCATTTGATGTCCCATTGGCAGCAGGCTGACCACCAAAAGCAGTAGCCTGGCCTCCATTACCAGCAGACTGACGACCAGAAGCAGTACCCTGGCATCCGCCGCCATTCTGGCCACCAGAAGAGGCAGGCCGCCCTCCAGAAGCATCCTGAGCCCCGAAACCATAGAATGACCTGAGCCCAGGGTGGTTCTGACCACCGAATGCCCCAGGAAACTGGCCAGCTGAAGTGACAAACACCAACGGCGGGGTGGACGGCTGGTTGAAGGTATTGACCCCCAGCGGCGCCGGGAACATCGGAGCCAAGGTCCTCAGGGGCTTGATGTCCAGGACATCCTGGTCAGGCGTAGGCATGAAATTCGATGTCCGATTCATCGTAGCAGCTGGGTTCCTGCATCGAGCAAAGCAGAGTCAGTGTCCGTGACTTACCCTAGCCGTGCAGAAATGTAAAGTTTCGATTTTTACGCGGCATTAGAAGCCACAGTGGCTCGAAATGGAAGATTCAAGCCAATCCAACAGGAAAAACCCCAAAGCCAAGTAGATAGACATCGATTGTGCAGTCATAAAGATGGTAATAGCTGACTAAAACAAGCATCAATCGAGCTACCCGAGACCAGGAAACCCTAGGATGCGCCCAATCCGCCCCCCAAACAGGTTCAACAAGAAGATGGGGTTTTTCGAGGCGGGGCGTAGAGATCCCCGCCCCCAAGAACCAGCGCCGAGACTCCAAAAAAAACCCCAAACTATGTGGAGCTTCGCCCCTGGCGTGGAAGAAGCCTCACCTTGGCAAGTATCGGGGGCTTGGCCGTGCAGATTCTACGATGCGGGGGCATCCATGGGCGGCGCGGCGGGGGTGATCTCAGGGGGATGTTCGAACTTCGCAGGAGGGGAAATTGGGTGGGGATGTCTATGACTGTGCTCTGAAGACTGAAGCTGTGGGTGGCTAGTTTCTCTGGGCCTGTGCCCTTTGGGGGTACTAGTACAGTGACCGAGAGGCACGGTGGGTCGCCGATAGATCGCTCTCAGCCGTCGGATCGAAGAACCGACGTGCTAGATGTGATGTTGTACAAGACGAAACGTTGCTAGGAGACAGGTCTATCCACTTCCGGGGGAATTGAGTAAAATCCATTTTAGTAATTGAACCGATCTTGGAAATTCAAGTCAACCACTGTACATAGAGAATACGAATTTACGGTCATTGAAGACGCGTTGGTGTGTTGGAGACGGTCACCGCCTGCAATGGTATGTTGTATTTTGCTGATCTGGCGTTATGAAATAACAAGACCGAGGGGAATTCCACCCGGCATTGTTATTAAGGAGGAGTGAGAACTCGAACTTGGGACCTGGCCCTTATGCGCTGTGCACGGCTACCACTAGGGAGGCATTTGAAAAATTGTCATCGACTACATTACCACGACACGTGGGACTGGACGGGGAACTGAAATTTCCCCTCCCATCCTCTGCCCTAACACTAAATCGACAACGCGGGTGCCGAAACGCAATCGGAGTTTGTGAACGGCCGCCTTAGCACCGTCGTCTGTCGCTATGTTGAGCGCAATTCCTTCCGTTGTGCGCTCCGTCGCAGGGCCCCTCTGTTTTCGATAATCCACCCTGATTGTAGACGGGTGGTGACGAGGTGGGTGTCGGGGACTAAGGATCACGATGGATGGATCTTCTACAAGTGTGACAAGCACACGGTATGTAGTGCATCATGCTGATTTCTCTGTGTATTTGTTAGAAAGTTCCAAATTTGAGCTCATTTTTTTTTGCATTTCTCGTAGTTTGGTTGCAATTTTTGGCGTTGGGAAGTCGAATACGTTGGCTATTTGATCGTGTGCGTACATATCTAAGGAGAAGATGCTGTTGAAGCCCTAGGCTGGACGGAGGACAGGAGGGAAGAGCTGCCGCTAAGAAGGGAGGAGCAGCGTCTAGCATAAGCAACCAGTGCAAGGGCGCATGAAGATTAGCAGAGGATGGGAGATGCACTGAAGGAAATGCTGGTTCTTCTGAAGATCATTGTGCTTCTCCTTTGCATGTTATGCTAATTTTGAAGAAGTGAAGTGATGATGGTGTAGGCAGAGTGTGCTGGTAATGTAGTTGATTGGCCTTGTGATGATTGATAGGAATAGACAAGTTGTATTCCCTGAGGGCCAAAGGCCACAACATATAGTTACACGTACAGGTGAGAATATGCAGGAAACCCCCTAACAAGTGGGAAAAATACACATGTACAAATATACATCTAACACCCCCCCCTCAAACTCATGGTGGATCAACAACACTGAGTTTGGAGAGTAAGAAGTCATGCTGCGCTCTAGTTTGTGCCTTTGTAAAGAAATCCGCCAACTGTAAATCTGAAGGCACATAGTGAAGCGCAACAACCTGAGCCTGCACCTGAGCACGTGTATAGAAAGCATCAACACCAATATGCTTGGTAAGCTCATGCTTGACCGGATCACGTGCAATACTGATAGCACCTGTAATGTCAGACAAAAGTGGAGTGGGTGTCGTAACAGAGACCCCAAAATTTGCAAGCAACCACCGTAACCATGTCACCTCAGCAATCAACAAGGCCATAGCTCGCAACTCAGCCTCTACACTCGAACGGGAAACTGCAACCTGTTTCTTCGTCTTCCAAGCAACAAGCGAACCACCAAGAAACACACAGTAAGCAGAAAGTGAACGATGATCCGAAGGATCACTCGCCCACGTAGCATCCGAGTAGCACTGGAGCTGGAGAGAGCTGGAACGAGGAAAGAAAAGGCGACGAGTAATCGTGCCACAAAGATAACGAAGAACACGAAGGAGATGACTATAGTGGACAGTGGTAGGAGCTGAGACAAACTGACTCAGAATATGAACAGGATAAGATATATCAAGACGAGTGACGAGGGGTTAACTCGACAAATGTCCTAGATGAAGGACTTAGGATCGGGGAGATAGGGCACTGGATGAACTCGAAGGTAAAGTTAGTCGAAATAGGTGTGTGTCGAAAGTGAACTTGGGTGTTCAACCTGGCTTGCTTTCAATCTCGCCTACACCGTCCCCTCCTGGCCCCTATATATAGGTGGCCAGGTCTCGAGGATCGGGTAGGGTCCGATACAGATTACAAATATCGACATACGGTAAAGACTCGTATTCGACTATCATTACAATTGGGCCTAGCTTAACGGGCCTCAGGGGTACTCAACATATGGGTTCTATTAACTATACCCTTGTCAGTAGCCCCTGAGATTCTACCAGAATTGCAGATTCAGGTTGAATCTCTAATCTTTATATCTTCAACTTGATCATTTCTTCGACTTCTTCTTATCTTCAAATCTTCGACTTGGTCTTTCGACTTATGTTCATGATAATTTGCTCGCAAGGAGTCTTGATGAACAAGCCTGACAACTCTGACGGATCAAGAGGTCAGTTAACTGCCGGAACAGACACTTGTCACCTACTTCAAATTCAATCCCCTTGGACTTGAATTTGGGATACCGGTCAAACCCACTCTTTTGCCGCATTTAGGACTTACAAAGAATGAATCCCAGTGATTCTCAGGGTACCCAGTGCGTCCACCAGGATTTTCTTCGCGTCGTAGACACGGATACATACCAGCAGAGCGCATCCATGTGCGTATACCAGGCCACACAGGATGGATCCCGGGGTCTTACCTTCGTGACAAGTCACGACATTCGAGTTGCATTGCGATAACGTAGCTCGAGAATCTCATATCGCAGTCAAATTTTGACTGAAAATATTCGGGTTTAACAACCATAAAACTCGCTCCCGATGGGAGTAATCTTTTTGTATTTCGTCGACTATATAGTCGAAATTTGTTTGATATACTTCCCTCATCCTTGAAATTGATTATCTCATCCTCTATCGGGTGCGCGCTCAGCGCTCCCGATGGGAGTAGGCCCCGAGGCTATGTTTGAGTACTTGTAGACAAGCATAGGCTCAAAGTTCAGTTCTTCTTCCTCCTGTTAACTTCTATTGTTTGCAAGCCCCCGAGTCCAAGTCGAAGTTTTCATATCTTGCGACCACAGTCTCCTCATCTTGTTTTTTCTCTTTGATATTATTGAAAGGATCGTATGAGCGACTAGAGGGGGGGTGAATAGGAGCTACCCAAATTTTTACTTCTTTTCAAGTTAAGGCTAGACAAGAAGGTAAATTCTCTAGATGTGCTACTAAGTGAATTTACCTAGAGTGACAAGCAAGCTAGCAATAACAATATAAGTAAAGGTACGTGTAAAGGATAGAGGTAACCGCAATGGAGACACGAAGACACAAGGATGTATTCCCGTAGTTCCTTCCTTGTTACGGGAAGTACGTCTACGTTGGAGAGGTGTGGTGCCACAAAGGCCACCAACGCCACAAAGGCTCACCCTATTCTCCGGTGAGCAAGCCACAAAGGCGAGTTCACGCTCCACTAAGCGATGCCCTTGAAGGCGGCACGACACCTTTACACAAAGTATTGGGGCAAGCTCCACAACTCAATTGGAGGCTCCCAATAGGCCCACCAAGCTCTTACACACAAAGTTAAGCTTGGAGGACGGCTTCTTCCGGCTAGGAATCCGATGAACACACAAGTTACAAGCCCCTCAACAAAGAGAGGGGGGAAATCAAATCGCCTTGGTGGAGGTGTAGATCTAGGTCTTCTCCCTCAAATCCCAAAAGGGCTTTGAGTTCTATTGGCTAGGGAGAGAGATCTAGTGCTTTGAAGCTTTGGAACAATGGAGGAGAGAGAGTGGAAGCCGCAACCTCTTCTTGAGGTAGAAGAAGGCTTTATATAGTCCTCCACGAAATGTAGCCGTTGCTGGACGACTAGGGCCGGAGTCTCCGGCCAGGAGGGCCGGAGTCTCCGCCCTAAGTGACTCCAGGGCCGGAGTCTCCGGCCAGAGACAAAAGTCTCCGGCCCAACTCCGGCCTAGTCTCTGAATAGTCCAAGCCTTTAGCAACCCAGAACACAACCAGACAGACCGGAGTCTCCGGCCCCTGGGGACCGGAGTCTCCGGCCTCAGCATGCCAGCCCGGAGTCTCCGGCCAGAGACAGAAAGTCTCCGGCCCAACTCCGGACGGGCATCTGAAGCGTCCGACTTTGGGGATTGCCTGAGCGAGTCCCCTAGGCCGGAGTCTCCGGCCACCAGGGCCGGAGTCTCCGCCCTAGAAGAGGCAACAGCAGCACTTCGTGGATCCCCTCTCCACCATTTCCACCTTCGCGAAGCACCCTACAAGACAACCAAGCCCTAACTCCACTACTGGACTACGGGCTCCGATCTTTTCTTCCTTTTTGGGGTGAACCTCCGCGAGATCCTGAATCATCCTAGAAAATCTGCAGAACTTTAATAGCATGGTTAATTCACCAAATGTTGTTAACAAACACCAAAATACATTTACTAGGGAAATGCTCTTTCAATCTCCCCCTTTTTGGTGTTTGATGACAACATACGGATTTGCAAAATATAAGCACAATAAAATAAAATATATAGCCAAAGCTCCCCCTACTTGTGTGCACAACACCATTTTCATTTGAACATGAGTCCACAAGTAAGGATCATCACTCCCCCTATATATTTCACAGTTATACCAAGAGCAAGTAATAATATATGAGACTAACCACAAGCATATAAGTAAGACTAACAAGATAGCACACATTAATAATAGTCTTACTAGCAATAGGAACTTAAGTCTCACAATAATACCGTACCACAACCACGATAGTTCAACACTAAGATAGATGAGACAAAACATGAAAGTCCATGAAGTTGTGTCTCGACCAAAGCAAATGAACGGCAAATCCAAATCCAAATAAACCAACCCAAGGCAAATCCCAATGAAGACATCCTAATAGAGCTACTTCTCCCTCTTTGGCATCGAGACACCAAAAAGGGAAAAGAGCGATGCTACATGCCCATGAGATCACTCATCGTCTTCATCCTCGGGCTCGTCCTCGGAACCGGCATCGAAGTCCTCATCCCCTTCTTCAATGTCATCAGAAGCCATGGGCTTCTTGCCATGACGCACAATGGAGGTGCCAGAGGTGACCTCCTCAAAGGCTTGCCAGTCAGTCAGACCCTTGCTCCACTTGCCATAGGAGTGAGTGCCGGATGATGAAGAGGAAGGAGGAGATTCCACATAGCCCGGTTGAGACTTCCGAAAAGCCTTGTGAAGAACTTGTTGATTGTCATTTATGTGCTTTTGAGCAATGTAGCTCTCATATTGCTTGTGACGGATGTCCACATTCATGCAAAGCACATTCCTTTGGAACCAATTGAGCTTCTTATATTCTTGATCAAACTCATTGTTGGAGCTAGAGCCGGCATTGCTAGCATTCTTCATCCTTGGGCCCCTTCTAGTTGAAACTCCTTCGGCAAAGGCATCATCATCTTCACCTCTCACCAGAGCAAATGGTTCCTTGGAGTGACCGGTGGGTTCTTTGCGTTGAAGCTTCACAACCTTGTGATTCACAAGGTTTGCATTGAGAAGAGGAAGGTTGAGTCCTTGAGCACGGATGAGCCTCATGACAAACGGGGCATAAAGAGGAGTCTTCTTGTTGAGAATGCAATCATTGATCTCCTTGTGAATGAAATCCATCACATCAAGTAGCTCAACATGGGCGGTCTCCCCTTTGCAATAGACTTCATGTGAGTAGGCCAAGAGATTCACCAAGGCCCCACGAATAGCATCAAAGTTACCGGCTTGAGGGGCAATGGAGGCCCAGAATATGTGGAGCAAGATGTTGGACCGTTTGGATAGCCCAAGGGTGCCCCCAATGACAATCTTCTTATCATCCCCGGTGTAGAGAGGAGCAAGCTTCTTCTTCTCATAGTACTCACCATCCACATGCATCCTCATGCCACTAGGAGTAGTAGCACCACGAAACTCATACCCAAGGAGAGCGGCAAAGTCCATGAAGTTGGAGTGACAAACCTCTTCTCCGATCATCCAAGTCATGGGGATCTCCTCACCATCCCCAAGTACCAAGGTAGCAAAGAACTGATGGACCAATGTGATGTTATAGGGCTCTTGAATCTTCATGAGTGGATGGAGCCCAAGCTTGCGAGTGATCCACACGGCCTCTCTGAAATAAGCACTGTGCTTGGCAAAATGAGAGAAGTCCATGACCGTCTGAGGGCAAACCGGATACTTCTTGAGAGAAGCATAGAATTCTTTCATGATCAGCTCTTGCTCTTTGCGGACAAAGCAACGGTCACGAGAGTTGCGCGGGAGAGTGTACATATCCCTCTTCCTCATCTCAACATATTCAGATGATGACAGCCCTTCCAAGGTCACAAGGCTATCGAACTTGACCTTCTTAGCAGCCTCGGCTCTTTCCTCCTCAGCCATCCTTGTCTTGAGCCTCTTAGCATCCCTAGCTTGCTGAGCAATGACTGACCTCTGAGCAAGAGCCCCTGTGGCGGGATTGACAACCAACTTGTCCTTGCTATGAGCGGCCGGTTTCCGAGAACCACCTGCACCTGTGAATGAGTGAGGAAGATAGCAAGGTTGAGGTGACATGTCCTAGAATAAAAAAAAGTAAGCAACTATGCTGTGACTAGTGCACTCAGGCCTGATCTAGCCGGAGTCTCCGGGGACTCGGGCCGAAGTCTCCGGTTAAAGCCGGAGACTTTGCGTCCAGGCCGGAGTCTCCGGCCACAGGGGCCGGAGTCTCCGGTTGGATGCAGGAGCCCGAGCCTAGGAGACCACATTGAACAAATCGAGTGCAAAATCCACAATAGAGTTGCTAAGAAGATGATTGATAGCCACTAGAAGGTAGTACACTATATCAAACTAAGGGAAACATGCACATCTCATAGATCTAGAGAAAACTAGATGGAGAAGATGAAAGGCAAGTTTACCGGAGTCCATGGCACAAAATCGATCGGTGGGATTGATCCCACACCTCCACGGAGTTGATTTGCCGGTGGCACGGCGGATCCCGAAGCTTGGAGAGGCTCCGGGGGTCGATCTGAGGGCAAGAGGGCGGCAGGGGTGGAGTAGAGGCACGGGGGTGGATGGGGAAGAATGAACCGTTCTTCCCCACCCCGTGCCCTAAGTATGATTTCGAAACTGCCCCGGCCGGAGTCTTCGGTACTTACCCCGGAGTCTCCGGCCCACCGGAGTCTCCGGGCTGTAAGCCCCGGAGTCTCCGGCCCCTCTTGACAAGATCAACATTTATGGTGTAAAAAGGACATGTCATTGAGAGATTAAGTATGTTTTAGGATGAGATAGGCTTGGGATGGACACATTGTCACTGTGTGGTACAAAATGCTCATGTTTGCAAACATGCAAATAAAATCAAATAAGACCAAACATGAGCATGTTTCCATAAAAAATAAGACAATAAAATCAAATGGGAAACTCCTCCACTAGGGAGGTTGGTGACCAAAAGGCCACCATGTATGAGTATATAGGTATGGCACCGCGAAGATATATCTTGGGCCCAAAACCTAGACTCATCGATTAAGCTCAAAAATGTCACAAATGACAAGATAGAACAATACACTTACTATTGGCATTATGGGGGGAGGGATAGTCCAATCAATTAGGACCGCACTCCCCCTATTTCCATGCCCACATCTAGAACAACACACAAATTAGAGTATGGGAATAAATGCACCTAGCTCAAGCCACATTGCTTGAATCAATGATATTTAGTTCATGCCTCAATTCCCGGAATCTTGCTTCATCAAGAGGCTTTGTGAATATATCTGCAAGTTGCTCATGAGTGCCAACATAAGATAGATCAATATCTCCACGGTTGATATGATCCCGAATGAAATGATGACGAATCTCAATATGCTTCGTCTTGTTGTGTTGCACCGGGTTGTGAGCGATCTTGATTGCACTTTCATTATCACATAAAAGAGGCACTTTGTCAAAAATGACACCGTAATCCTTCAAAGTTTGCCTCATCCATAAGAGTTGTGCACAACAACTAGCCGCGGCTACATATTCGGCTTCGGTGGTAGAGAGAGACACACAATTTTATTTCTTAGATGACCAACACACCAAAGACCTACCAAGAAATTGGCAAGCCCCGGAGGTTGATTTCCGTTCCACTTTGTCTCCCGCCCAATCCGAATCCGAGTAACCTACAAGATCAAAACTTGCTCCCTTTGGATACCAAAGACCAAAGTTAGGGGTATTCACTAAATATCGAAAGATTCTCTTGACCGCCACCAAGTGGCTTTCTTTTGGTGCGGCTTGAAAACGTGCACAAACTCCCACACTTAACATAATGTCCGGTCTAGATGCACAAAGGTAAAGCAAGGAACCAATCATAGATCTATAAAGTTTTTGATCCACTTCTTTACCATTAGGATCGAGATCAAGATTAACCTTTGTCGGCATGGGAGTCTTTGCACCTTTGACTCCTATCATCTCGAACCTCTTGAGCATATCTTGGGTATATTTGGCTTGGTTCACAAAAGTCCCTCCCTTCAATTGTTTGACTTCAAATCCAAGGAAGAACTCTAACTCCCCCATCATAGACATCTCAAACTTGTCGGTCATGAGCTTAGCAAACTCATTATTGAAAGCTTTGTTAGTAGAACCAAATATAATATCATCAACATATAATTGGCAAATGAAAAGCTCCCCATTGACCTTCTTAGTAAAAAGAGTGGGATCGATCATCCCAATTTCAAAACCACGATCAACCAACAACTCTTTAAGGTGCTCATACCACGCACGTGGGGCTTGTTTGAGGCCATAGAGCGCCTTATCAAGTTTGTAAACGTGGTTAGGAAACTTAGGGTTTTCGAAGCCCGGGGGTTGCTTCACAAAAACCAATTCATTTAAGGGACCATTGAGAAATGCACTTTTAACATCCATTTGTTGAAGTTTAAAGTTATGATGTGATGCATATGCAAGTAAGATGTGAATGGATTCAAGACAGGCAACGGGAGCGAAAGTTTCACCAAAGTCAATACCCTCAACTTGGGAGAAACCTTGAGCCACCAATCTTGCCTTGTTACGAATGACAATGCCATTTGCATCTTGCTTGTTCTTGAAGATCCACTTGGTCCCAATGACATTACGGCAATCTTTAGGCCTTTCTACTAGAGTCCAAACTTTGTTGCGCTCGAAGTTGTTGAGTTCATCATGCATGGCATCAAGCCAATCCGGATCCTCAAGCGCCTCATATACTTTCTTGGGTTCTACACAAGAGACAAAAGCATGATGGGAGCTAAAGTTAGAAAGTTGCCTCCTTGTGGAGACACCTTTACGAACACTCCCAACAACATTTTCCAAGGATATGCTTCTTCGTCGAAGAATGGTCTCAAGCTTCTTCTCATGGCGAGTGCGAGCCTCAAGAGGAGATTCTTGAGAGACTACTTGATCATCTTCATGATCACTGTTCTGGTCCTCGCCTTGACCAGGTGGATTGCCTTGATCATCAAGTGGCCCATACCCACGGAATTCCGAAGGATCTTCATCAAGGCCTTGATCACCCCCGGAGACTCCGGTATCCATACCCGGAGACTCCGGTATAGGCCGGAGAGTCCGGACCACAGGGGCCGGAGACTCCGGGCAAGATTGCTCGATGGGATGATCTTGAGGTTGAGGGTGCGCAGCTTGTCTTTGGTCAATGTCCTGTGGGTGTTCAGCCGGTGAAGGCTCCACTTGTGTAGAGCATTGTCCTTCTCCTTCGGCCAAAAGGTGTCCCTCAATGGGCCGGAAGAATCCGACACCCATTCTTCTTATGGCTTGGGGAGGAATTTCGTCACCTACATCATGAACACCACTTTGTCCCACAAAGGAATCATTATCTTCATCGAACCTCACATTACAAGTCTCTATAACATGCCCGGTGGACTTGCTATAGATCCTATAGGAATGTGAGTCCGTAGAGTAACCAACAAAGATACCCTCTATAGCTTTAGAATCAAATTTTGACAAATGAACACCTTTCTTGAGATAGAAACACTTACAACCAAATACCCGGAAGTACATGATGTTGGGCTTTTGCCCGGTAAGAATTTCATATGGAGTCTTGTTCAAGTTCTTGCGGAGATAAAGCCGGTTGGTGGCATGGCATGCGGTATTAATAGCTTCGGCCCAAAAGTTGTATGGAGACTTGAACTCCGCCAACATAGTTCTTGCCGCATCCATAAGAGTCCGGTTCTTCCTCTCGGCAACTCCATTTTGCTGCGGGGTATATGCAGCGGAATATTGATGTTTGATACCCGCATCACTAAGAAACTCATTTAGGGAGTAGTTCTTGAACTCGGTGCCATTGTCACTTCTTATAGTCAATATGGTGATATTGAATTGACGCTCAACTTCGGTGGCAAAGTCTTTGACGGTTTGTTGGGTCTCACTCTTGAACTCAAAGAAATAAACCCAAGTATATCTTGAATAGTCATCGACAATCACCAAGCAATACTTCTTGCCACCAAGACTTGCATAAGTGGGAGGTCCAAAGAGATCCATGTGAAGGAGCTCCAAGCACCTTTTGGAAGAGATAATAGTCTTGCTCGGATGACTTGTTTCATGCATCTTCCCTTCAATACATGCCCTACAAACACGATCTTTGGCAAAAGACACATCCTTTAGTCCGAGTATGTGGCATAGCCCATTGTAGCAAGTTGATGAACGGAAAGTAAATTACAACCAATGGTTTCGACAAGCATGACATTCACTAAGGACACGTCCGGAGTGATCACCACCTTACCGAAACCAAGTACCTTAGAGGATGACTTATCACCATATGAGACCGTGACATTTGAAGTATTTGGCTTTAGATCTTCCACAATATTTTTGCTTCCGGTCATGTGGTTTGTGGCACCACTATCAATAATCCATTTTCCTCCTCCGGAAGCAATGTCCTACAAGAGATCAATTCTTGGTTTTAGGTGCCCATTTTTGGATGGGTCCTCTTTTGTTAGTCACAAGAATCTTAGGTACCCAAATAGCATATTCAAAGTAGCCATCAGAGGGACCAACATATTTAGCATAGACATCACCATAATAATCCCTAAGAAGAACATAATGAGGGTTATATTTTCCTGCAAAGTTATTGTGAGTAGGGCCGGAGACTCCGGCCTTTGGGAGCGGAGACTCCGGGCTAGATGAACTAGCCGGAGACTCCGGACCCTTTGACCCGGAGACTCCGGTCACTTCGACCTTCTCCTCCTTCTCCTTTCCCTTGAGCTCCTCCCACTCCTCCTCTGTGTAACAAATGTCGAAAGGGACATGAGGAGTAGGAGCAGCAGCAGGCTTTGACTTCTTCTTGTTCTTCTTCTTATTCTTCTTCTTCTTTGAGGACTTGGCCACCAAACCAAGATCCCCTTTCTTTGAGGACTCGGCAACAAATCCGAGGCCCTCCTTACCCTTGAACATTCTTTGATTGTTCAAGAGATCATTGAGATTCTTCTCTCCTTGAATGCAAGTGGCAAGGCCCTTAGCAAGATCGGCCTTCAACCTATTGTTCTCCTCAATGATATCATTATGATCACAAATAGAGTTGGAAGAACAAGGAACTTCAATAACTTGCATTGGTGGGACTTTAGATTGTTCAATAGTTAGTTGAATTTGAAGTTGTTCACGAATCTTGGTGAGATGAGAGAATTTGCCTTCCAAAGCCTTGTGGGCTTCTTCAAGCTTCTCAAACTTCTCACGAAGATCATTATGACCAACGTCAAATTCAACTTTCTCCTTTTTAAGCAATTTGACCATAGCAAGAGCATGGTCACGTTCTTTAGTGAGTTTTGACAAGATTAGATTATGAGACTCTACTAGTCCCAACAATTTCTCCTCTAAAGAGACTCTCAAGTTTTGCTCTTCTTCAAGATCAATTGATAGAGAGCCAATATCATCGGCGGTTAATCTTTCCAACTCCTCCTTCTCCTTGATAGTATCATGGGCATCACCAATTTCACACATTAGTGTCTCAAAGTATATCTTGGTTGGCCCCTTCATGTTAGCAATAAATTCATCACAAGAAACTAGTTCTTTCTTAATCTTAAGACTACTCACATCATCCATAGAAGTAGAATCGGAATGAGATGATGAAGGAGTAGGTGATGAGGTTACCTCCGAGGCCTTGGCCATAAGACACTTGTGGGTGGTGATGATGGCGTTCTCATTTTGTGAGTTGAAGAGGGATGTAGGTGGAGTGGAGACAATGGCAATGGCGGCCACTTCTCCATTCTCTTCATCAACGGAGTCATCATCATCGGACCCGGAGTCATACTCTTCATGAACCACCAACACCCTTTCTCCTTTCTTCTTGTTGTCCTTGTTCCCATGCTTCTTGGATGGATAGAACTTTGATGACCGGCGCTTAGGGATGAGCCGGCCTTCATTGTCCTCCTTGTTCTCATAAGGACATTCGGCGATGAAGTGCTTGATTCCTCCACAATTATAGCAATGCCTCACTTTAGAGTCACCACCCTTCCTTGGAAAGGATTTGAACTTGGATCCCTTTGTCTTGTGCTTGTTGGCATCCCAAAAAGCATTTGCATTGAGAGCCAAGTGTTCATGGAGTGCAAACTTGAGATCTTCCGGAGACCAACACTCTTCTTCATACATTTCTTCTTCTCCTTCATCTTGCTTGGACACCACCTTGGCCTTGAGAGCAAGATTGTGAACTCCTTGTCCGGCAAGAACACGAGCTCTAGTCTCTTCCGCATTCTTCTTCAAGATAGACAAGGCGGTGAACTCGCAAAGAACTTCATTTGAGGTCATACTCCCAAAATCCGGTCTTGAACGGATTATCTCGGACCGCATGGGTTCTCTTTGGTTGATGGAGGTAATGAACATACACTTGATATAGTCATCACCATTGTCTTTGCACCCAAACCCGGTCAAGGCCGTTGCAAGAGCCAAGATCCTTTGGTACATCTCATCGGGAGTCTCATTGTCACGCATAATGAAATCCCTCTCTTCACTCTTGAGCTCATCAAACTTGGAGGACCGAATACTCTCATTCCGAATGAAGAGCATAGTGAGATAGTCCCATACTTCCTTGGCGGTGCTCAAGTTGTTGATGTGTACCGCATGAGTATCCGGTACGGCTTGTTGAAGGAGATGCTTGGCGGTGGCATTGAGTTGCTCATCAACTTCTTCCCTTCCGGTCAAATTGAGAGGATCATGAGGTGCAAAGCCATTTTGTATGACCCTCCACAAGTGAGTAGAAGAGCTAGAAATATGAGATTTCATTAGACCTTGCCATTTAATAAAATTGCGAGAATCAAGCTTAGGTGGAGATCCCATGTTGTTAATGTGTGGCATAGGATAATAGACCGGCGGAGGGGAGTAAGTGTTAGGGGGTGGAATGTAAGCACCCTTTGCCGGACCATCATTTTCCTTAGGAGGGTCACCTTTATTCTCGGCGGAGGTGGAGCCATTGTTAGGTGGCTTCACCTTAGCCAAGGAGAGTTCCACAATAGGTGTGGTGTTTGGGTCGGTGGGCCCGGAAGGTTTTCTTCCAAAATATTCCTCAAACATAGCCTTCATCTCCAATCTCATGGTTGTTTGCATTGTGTCCAAGGACGCCAAATGCTCCTCGCGTGATATTGAAGAGGAAGAGATAGATGGAGGAGTATCTTCGGGAGGAGTTTCTTTACTCTTATCCCCTTCCATAGTCGCTCAAACTCTTATGCAGTTAAGCCCGAATAAGAGACCACGCTCTGATACCAATTGAAAGGATCGTATGAGCGACTAGAGGGGGGGTGAATAGGAGCTACCCAAAATTTTACTTCTTTTCAAGTTAAGGCTAGACAAGAAGGTAAATTCTCTAGATGTGCTACTAAGTGAATTTACCTAGAGTGACAAGCAAGCTAGCAATAACAATATAAGTAAAGGTACGTGTAAAGGATAGAGGTAACCGCAATGGAGACACGAAGACACAAGGATGTATTCCCGTAGTTCCTTCCTTGTTACAGGAAGTACGTCTACGTTGGAGAGGTGTGGTGCCACAAAGGCCACCAACGCCACAAAGGCTCACCCTATTCTCCGGTGAGCAAGCCACAAAGGCGAGTTCACGCTCCACTAAGCGATGCCCTTTGAGGCGGCACGACACCTTTACACAAAGTATTGGGGCAAGCTCCACAACTCAATTGGAGGCTCCCAATAGGCCCACCAAGCTCTTACACACAAAGTTAAGCTTGGAGGACGGCTTCTTCCGGCTAGGAATCCGATGAACACACAAGTTACAAGCCCCTCAACAAAGAGAGGGGGGAAATCAAATCGCCTTGGTGGAGGTGTAGATCTAGGTCTTCTCCCTCAAATCCCAAAAGGGCTTTGAGTTCTATTGGCTAGGGAGAGAGATCTAGTGCTTTGAAGCTTTGGAACAATGGAGGAGAGAGAGTAGAAGCCGCAGCCTCTTCTTGAGGTAGAAGAAGGCTTTATATAGTCCTCCACGAAATGTAGCCGTTGCTGGACGACTAGGGCCGGAGTCTCCGGCCAGGAGGGCCGGAGTCTCCGCCCTAAGTGACTCCAGGGCCGGAGTCTCCGGCCAGAGACAAAAGTCTCCGGCCCAACTCCGGCCTAGTCTCTGAATAGTCCAAGCCTTTAGCAACCCAGAACACAACCAGACAGACCGGAGTCTCCGGCCCCTGGGGACCGGAGTCTCCGGCCTCAGCATGCCAGCCCGGAGTCTCCGGCCAGAGACAGAAAGTCTCCGGCCCAACTCCGGACGGGCATCTGAAGCGTCCGACTTTGGGGATTGCCTGAGCGAGTCCCCTAGGCCGGAGTCTCCGGCCACCAGGGCCGGAGTCTCCGCCCTAGAAGAGGCAACAGCAGCACTTCGTGGATCCCCTCTCCACCATTTCCACCTTCGCGAAGCACCCTACAAGACAACCAAGCCCTAACTCCACTACTGGACTACGGGCTCCGATCTTTTCTTCCTTTTTGGGGTGAACCTCCGCGAGATCCTGAATCATCCTAGAAAATCTGCAGAACTTTAATAGCACGGTTAATTCACCAAATGTTGTTAACAAACACCAAAATACATTTACTAGGGAAATGCTCTTTCAATTATCGTCTGTTGTGTGCAGAATTTAACTCCTATTGTAAAATATGTTTACGGGCCTTGCTTTAACATGGGGGCCCGATAATACGTGCTTATAAATAAAGCACCCTCTGGCAAGGGTAAAAACCCTAATCAGATTCCTCCTCCGCCGCATCACCTTCTGCCTCCATCTAGGGTTTTCCTAGCCTTTCCCTTTGTCCACATGGCTGATGCAGATGGTTCCCGTCTGCACCTTGGCTCTCCGGTGGCGCCACGAGGTCGAGGTCGCCCTCGTGGAAGCAAGAACAAGAACTACGCAACTCCGGCCACCGCAGGGTCGTCACTGGCCGTTCCAGCCAAGCGCCGTCCCGGTCGCCCACCTGGGAGCAAAAATAAGCCCAAAGTGACTGGCGCTGCCCCAGGTTCAAGCGTTCCTCCCCCTGCTGCTTCCGCTGCTCCTGCTGCTCCTCCCCGAATCTTTTCTTTCTTCTGCATTGCTATGGCACAGTGCCGCGAGATTCAGTGTCTGCCGCTGAATTTCACCAAGTTCATGGATGGGCGGGAGCTGCGGGAAGCGGTTCTCCATGAACAGTCTGGCAGTGGGACTCCATACGAGGTGGAAGTTTGGTATGACGGCGATGGCGAGCAGTACTTGAGGGGTGGCTGGTCACAATTTGCAGAAGACCACGACATCCACCAAGGCTTCTTCATGGTCTTCGACTTTCACATCGGCACGTCGAAGTTTGACGTGAAGATCTATGACGGCACCCAGTGCCAGAAGAAGTACGAAGCTGAAGTCCACTTTCATTAGGATCTTCTTTTTATGTAATTTCGCTTGACAATGTCCTTGCCACCATGTTATCTGTAATGAATATTCGTACTCTACTTTGATGGTTTTGCTAGTACCATGAAAACAAGTTACTGTTCTGAGGTATGCTTGAGATATATCGGGTTCTTTGCGAACCAATTAGTATGAAGAATATCGGGTTCTTTTGTGAACCAAATTGTTTGAGTATTTATCGGGTTGTCTGTACAACCTTATAGTGAAAAAGATCTCCAAGTCGCGATAAAAATTCCTTTCGTACGACCCGAGGGTTGAAGCCCCCGAGCGGAGAAGTAAAGATACTTGTACAAGTTTGTCGAGTTCAACCCAAAGAACCCGACCTATGGCCTCATGTTCTGGGTTCAGAAAGTGAACTCGAGTTTAATTATACCACTAGATGTAGTCTACGCGTAGAAACGTCGTAGCTGCTCTGCGTTCCACGGATTGCTCTCGTCTTTTCCTGTCTTCTTGTCTTGTAGCCGATATGCTCCTCCTGGTATTACTTCTGTGACGATGTAGGGTCCTACCCAAGGGGGCTCCAATTTGCCATGGATGTCTTGCCTGAGTCGCAAAACTAGGTCTCCCACCACGAAGGATCGTGGACGAACTAGACTACTGTGGTAGTTTCGTAGGCTCTGTTGATACTGCGTGGCTCTTTCTAATGCCTTATCCCTTGCTTCATCTAGTGCATCGACATCGTTTTGCAGTGCTTCTGTTGATGTTGTCTCGTCGTATGCCGTCACTCTTGGGGCCTCATGTGTAACTTCGACTGGAAGTACGGCTTCTGCACCATGGACCAGGAAAAAAGGAGTTTCTTGAGTTGCTGCGTTAGGCGTAGTTCTTAGACTCCAAAGAACGGAGGGCAATTCTTCTACCCAAGCGCTCTTGGCCTTCTCGAGAGGTGCTAAAAGCCTCTTTTTTATCCCACTACATATCAGGCCGTTGGCTTTTTCGACTTGCCCATTTGTCTTCGGGTGCGCCACAGATGCGAATTTGAGCTTGATCCCTAGTCCTTCGCAATAACTCTTGAATTCCTTTGAAGTGAAGTTTGTTCCGTTGTCTGTGATTATGCTATATGGTACACCAAAATGGAATACTATCGACTTGATGAAGCTGATTGCTGCTGTCGAATCCTGAGTTGTTACCGGGGCCGCTTCTACCCACTTGGTAAATTTATCGACTGCCACTAGCATGTAAACATGCCCTCCTGGCCAAGATTTGTGCAACTTTCCCACCATATCGAGGCCCCATTGCGCAAAGGGCCAAGACAATGGTATTGTTTATAGCTCTGCTGCTGGTGCATGCGGTCCAGATGCAAATCTTTGACACGCTTCACACTTTCGAACTATATCTTTTGCGTCTTCGATGGCTGTTAGCCAATAAAATCCTGCTCGGAAAGCCTTTGCTGCTATTGCTCTGCTGCTAGCATGATGGCCGTACACTCCACCGTGTATGTCTTGTAATATTGTTTGTCCTTCCTGGGGTGTTACACAACGCTGCAAAACACCGGTAATACTCTTCTTGTATAATTTCCCCTGCAACACGACAAACGCCTTCGATCTTCGAGTTATCCTCTTGGCCTCCACTGCATCTTCTGGTAATTGTTTATTTAGCATGTATGCAAGGTATGGCTGCATCCATGTTTCTTCTATCATCATGACCTCCTCTGGCTCCGACGGAGCCCCCAAGTCTGCTGCAGTAGTCGAGCTTTTCCCGCTTTTTATTGATCTTTCTACTATTTCTTCCCAAAATACTCCGGACGGCACGGGTAAACACTGTGACCCGATATTTGCTAAATTATCGGCTTCTTCATTACTATTTCTGCTTATGTGTGAGACTTCGCATCCGTCGAATGTTCCTTCGAGATAATGATATAAATTCTTGTAGGCCATCATGTTGTCATTGATTGTGTCACATCTGTTCATAACTTGCTGTACCACAAGGTTTGAATCTCCAAATATTTTTAGGCGAGTTGCTCCACATGCTTTGGCCATCTTCATTCCGTGCAGCAAAGCCTCGTATTCTGCTTCGTTATTAGAAGCCCGTGGAAAGCTCATCCTTAAGATATACTTCAATTTGTCGCCGTGAGGCGATATCAAGACTACTCCCGCGCCTGCGCCTTGAACTCTCTTAGAACCGTCAAAGTACATTGTCCAAACACTGGATAAGTCTGGTGGTCCCGTGCTTTGGAGCTCCAGCCACTCTGCCGTAAAATCTGGCAAGACTTGCGACTTGATCGCCTTCCTTTTTTCGTACGTGATGTCCATGGGAGATAACTCAAGTCCCCACAAAGAGACACGTCCTGTTGCTCAAGGGTTGTTCAATATGTTTGATAGTGGTGCTTCATTGACCACTATAATTGGATGCACCGCAAAGTACTGTCGCAGTTTTCGTGCAGTTGTGAAAACACTATATGCAAGTTTCTGATTATGCGGGTACCTCTGTTTTGTCGGAGACAACACTTCACTGATGAAATACACCGGCCTTTGGACGCCGTGGGCTTTTCCTTCTTCGCTTCTTTCGACTACTAATACTGTGCTCACCACCTGATGGGTTGCGTCGATGTAGAGTAGCAGTGGTTCTTTTTCTTTTGGTGCGACCAGCACTGGCGGCGTGGAAAGCACTTTTTTCAGCTGTGCAAAAGCTGCGTCTGCTTCTTCCGTCCATTCAAATTTATCATCTGACTTCTTCATAAGTGCATAGAAAGGAAGCGCCTTTTCTCCCAATCGAGCAACGAAACGACTTAAAGCCGCGACGTGCCCTGCAAGTTTCTGTACGTCGTGTAGTTTCGTGGGTTTCCCCATTGTTAAAATCGCTTAAATCTTCTCTGGGTTCGCCTCTATCCCTCGTGCTAATACCAGGAACCCTAAAAGTTGTCCTGCTGATACGCCGAAGGAACACTTTGTCGGGTTAAGCTTAAGCTTGTACCTGCTCAAGTTGTCGAAGGTTTCTGCCAAGTCGCTGATTAGAGATTTCTCCTCTCTTGTGGTGATGACTACATCATCAATGTAGACTTGGATATTGCGCCCTATTTGGCTTCCGAGGCAATTTTGCATCATCCGCTGAAAAGTTGCTCCTGCATTTTTTAGACCGAACGACATCACTTGGTAGCAAAACACTCCATATGGTGTGATGAAGGCCATTTTTTCTTCGTCTTCTTTCCTCAATTTAATCTGATTGTAACCAGAATATGCGTCCAAAAATGAAAGCCTTGCGCATCCTGCTGTTGAATCGATTATCTGATTGATGCGGGGTAGAGGGAAGGGATCCTTTGGACAATGCTTATTGAGAGATGTGTAGTCGACACATACTCTTTGTACATCTGTGTTCTTCTTGGGTACTATGACTGGGTTCGACACCCAACTCGAAGTTTTGATTTCTCTGATAAATCCGGCATTTTCTAGCCTGTGCAACTCTGATGCTATCGCCTTCCTCTTAGGTTCATCAAATCGTCGTAATGGCTGCTTAACTGGCTTTGCCTTGGGATCTACATTTAATGCGTGCTCGACGAGTTCCCTGGGAACCCCTGGCATGTCTGATGGACACCAGGCGAAGATTTCCCAGCGCTCACGGAGGAACTCGACGAGCGCGCTTTCCTATGCGGGATCCAAGTTTACCGCAATTGATGTTGTCTTGTTTGCATCCGAAGGGTGGACCTGGATTTTCTTCGAGTCCTGAGACGTGTCGAAAGCGTGATCTGGCAGGGATCGTCCAACATCGGGTAGTACATTGTGATCCGTTTCCCCTTTTAACCTCTCGTATTCCACTGTCATGCCGAAGGTTTGCGCCATCCTGTTGAATTCTCTGTCGCATGTGTTGGCTACTTCAAAGCTCCCTTGTACTGTGATTGTTCCTTTGGGTCCTGGAATTTTTAGCATAAGATACGCGTAGTGTGGTACTGCCATGAATTTTGCAAATGCAGGGCGCCCCAGGATTGCATGATATTGTGACGGCCAGTCCATAACTTCGAATTCCAGCTTCTCTCTTCGGTAATTGCTGCTACTGCCAAAGCAGACATCGAGTTCTATTCTTCCCAAAGGGTAATTTGCGGCTCCTGGTACTATTCCGTGGAAGGAGCAATCTGTTGGCTTCAGACTTGACAGTGAGATGCACATTGCCTTTAGGGTTCTAGCATATATTAAGTTTATGCCACTCCCTGCATCCATGAACACTCTTCCGATGTCGTACCCTCCTATTTGCGCCTTTAGAACCATAGGCGAGTGGCCTGGCCTGGGAACTTTCTTCGGGTGGTCTTCTCTACTAAACTTGACTGATTGGTCTGACCACCGTAGGTACTCTGTGGTAGCTGGTGGTGATGATATTGCTAGGTTTACTTGCCTGGATATGCTTTTTCGCTCCTTCTTTGACCTGGGCACCGGTTGAATCATGGCTGATATGTAAACTTTTGACTCTAGGTGCCTTGCTAGCCTTTGCATTTGATATCCTTGACTTCTGTGTTGTTCTCCTTGCCTTCCTCCTTGGCTTGAGCCCATGGCATTTTGCAGCCTTAGGAATGTTCTACAATCTTTCATCTGATGATTCGAAACTCTTTTCCTGTCGAGATATGCGTAGTGGATTCGACAAGGTCCGTATAGCATGTCCTCGGCCGAAGGACCAGAGTATCTCGACTTTTCTATTCCTTTTGCTTGAAACCTCCCACTGTCATATCCTTCCTCTTCTTCTACTACGTAACCCGCGGCTACCTGACTTCGCCTTTCTTGGTTACCCCTGCTGCGGTATCGTCTCCTCTGTCTGTTTATTCTGTCGACTTCAGGTGAACGTCCTCTTTTATTATTGTATGCGTCTTCTCCGTCAGCGAATTTGTTGACTTGTTCCATTAACTCGGCTACTGTCGTAGGTCTTGTTCTTCCTATTTCTTCCACGAGATCTGAACGACGGAGTCCGGCCGTAAAGGCGTCTATTGCTCGTTCGTCGGAGACGTCCTCTGCTGCATTTTTGATTATAGTCCAGCGCTGTATGTACGAACGTAGAGTTTCGCCTTTCTTCTGCACGCATGCCTTGACTTACTCCAGTGATGCTGGACGCTTATATGTTGAACAAAAATTTTGTGCGAATTGACTTTCGAGTTCCCCCCAACTTCCGATGGATTCGTTGGGTAGGGTATTCAACCAGGACCGTGCTGCGCCGGTGAGGTGTAGCTGCAAACTTTGCATTGCAGTCGCCTTTGTTCCCCCTAATATCTGTACTGCCTGCAGATAGTCTGATAACCATAGGGTAGGTTCTTGCGACCCGTCATACTTATGCTGGTCGTGTGGCAGTTTGAATCCTTTGGGTACCCGCGTTTTGCGAACCCTGCGGGTAAAGCATAACGCACCCATCTCTTTATCATCGTCTTCATAATTCTCTTCCCTCCAAGCATGACGCGACTTGTTTACTCGAGCTTGCGCTATTGTATTTCTTGCGTCTTCTTTCCTCTTCTGTCGCCTTTCCTCTTCTGATGACTCGCTGTACTCGTTGTCTGCGAAGTTGTATCTGTATTTCTCCTTTTGATTTTCCTTGCAGCTTGTCGACTTTGTCTTTGGGCCTTTTTCCCTGATCTTGCTTTCCACTATTCCAAGGCTTCGTATCGTGGCTCGGTGCATATCTTCTCGCGGGTCCCCAGGTTCTGGCCTTGTAGTTAGTAAATACGCTTGTGCTGCTACCAATGCTGCTTCTGGCGTTTCTTGTATGAAGTCGTCTTCCTCCTCTTCTAGCTGTGGGGTAGGGCTCCTTGAGTATCTTTCTTCTCTGCTACGCACCGTCACCCCTCTATTGTGCTTTGGGTCTCCGTGCCTTTCTCTGCTGTACTCTGAATCTTCACTGTAGTCTTCCCAGTACTCCTCCCTTGATATACTGTTATTGTCTTGAAAAACCATGTCTCTTTCCTCCCTTAGTTTCTTCCTGTGTTGGTATAATGCATACTGATAGCCCATTAGGACTTCTCTTCTCGATCCTTCGGGTACTTCTGTACCATGATTGATAGCTGATTTGATCATTCTCCAATAGCCAGCCGAAACGTGGACTTTCTCCTTTTCCTTTTTGTTGTGCTCTTTCACTTTGTCGACTTGCTTGTCGACCTTTTTACTTCCTTCGTTGCTGTTTTCTTCTTCTGCTTCAGTGATAATAACGCATAACTGATGCACTTTGGAAACGCCGCTGCTTCCCCCGGCGGAGTCCTTTGCTTTGTTGTGCGTCTGGTACGCTCTTTCTTCTGAGTCGAAATTTTACCGAATTTTGTCGCCTTCTGCGATTGTTGCTTTGTCGAAGCTGACCGGCGAGTTTACCTCGCTAGAAGAGTCTTCTGATGATTCCAATGTTTCCTCTATTTCGGGCTTGTTTGCCGACGGATCTGATTTCGTCGAATCCGAAAGGCGGGATGAACCCGATGGCCCTATAATGATGCTCAGACTTCCAATGGTTAACTCTATCTCTTGATTTCCGTCGAGTTCTGAACTGCTGTTGGCTAAAAGCGAAAAAGCTGTCGAATTCATGATCCCAACGCCCAGTTCCCCACGGTCGGCGCCAATTGACGAGGGGTTAACTCGACAAATGTCCTAGATGAAGGACTTAGGATCGGGGAGATAGGGCGCTAGATGAACTCGAATGTAAAGTTAGTCGAAATAGGTGTGTGTCGAAAGTGAACTTGGGTGTTCAACCTGGCTTGCTTTCAATCTCGCCTACACCGTCCCCTCCTGGCCCCTATATATAGGTGGCCAGGTCTCGAGGATCGGGTAGGGTCCGATACAGATTACAAATATCGACATACGGTAAAGACTCGTATTCGACTATCATTACAATTGGGCCTAGCTTAACGGGCCTCAGGGGTACTCAACATACGGGTTCTATTAACTATACCCTTGTCAACGAGTGACAGCAAGATAAACAAGACTCCCAACAAGATGGCAATATCGCTTCGGATCAGGAAGAGGATCACCATCAGTAGGACGAAGCTTAACATTAAGCTCCATAGGAGTCTCAACAGTGCGCTCATCCCCAAGAGCAGCACGAGCAAGAAGATCCTGAATATACTTTTCCTGAGAGATAGAAAAGCCATCAGAGGTGGAAGAGACCTCGATCCCAAGAAAATAGCGGAGAGGACCAAGATCGGTCATAAGAAACTGCTCACGAAGACGAGCCTTAACAAAGGCAATATACTCAGGATCATCACCAGTAATGATCATATCATCAACATAGAGAAGGAGAAGAGTGCGGCCACGAGGAGAAGTGTGAACGAACAGCGCTGGATCATGAGCGCTGGGAGAGAAACCAGCAGCAGTCACCACAGAGGCAAAGCGCTCAAACCAGGCACGAGGGGCCTGTTTCAAGCCATAAAGAGAACGCCGAAGGCGACAGACCATCCCATCAGGGACAGAATACCCGGGAGGAGGCTGCATGTAAACCTCCTCACTCAACTCGCCATTAAGAAAAGCGTTCTGAACATCAAGCTGAGACACAGACCAGTGTCGAACAGAAGCGACAGCAAGAAGAGTACGCACAGTGGTCATATGAGCCACAGGGGCAAAAGTCTCATCATAGTCACGGCCGTGCTCCTGCTGAAAGCCACGAGCCACAAGACGCGCTTTGTAGCGCTCAAGAGATCCATCAGAGCGGGTCTTAATTTTATAGACCCACTTACACGTGATAGGACGAACACCGGGAGGGGGAGAGACAAGATCCCAGGTGCCAGTGCGCTCAAGCGCAGCAATCTCCTCAGCCATAGCAAGCTGCCATTCAGGATGACGCTCAGCATCCCGATAAGAAGTCGGCTTGGAGGCAACAGAAAGACCGTACTGACTAGGAGAGTAACGGTCTGGAGCACGATGCGGACGAGTCGCCGGAAGAGGAGAGGGAAGCTCGTCAGAAGAAGAAGACATATCAGAAGAAGAAGAAGAAGAAGGGACATCAGGAGGTGTATCTGGAACATGAGTGCGACGAGAATAATGAAAGGGAAAAGGAGACAACGGTGAGGTGGGCGGAGGATCAGAAGAAGAAAGAGGAGAAATAGGTGGAGAGGAGGACAACGGAGTCGAAGAGGATGGCGCCGGGGACGAAGAGGGCGCATCAGAATGAGGTCCAGGAGGAGGGACAATAGGGACAGAAGGAGGTGCATCAGGAAACAGAAGAAAAGAGATATCATCCACCGGGTAGGTACCAGAGGTGGGGCGAGGGTAGAAGGGACGCGTCTCATCAAACGTGACGTCACGAGAGATGCGCATCCGACGACCAACAGGATCCCAACAGCGATAGCCCTTATGCTCATCACTGTAGCCGAGAAAAACACACTCAACAGACTGAGCGGTCAGTTTGGTGCGTTCCCGAGGAGGGAGAAGAACATAGCAAACGCAACCAAACAAACGAAGAGTCGAGTAGTCTGGAGAACCACCAGAGAGACGCTCGAGAGGGATGCCACCTTGGAGGGCAGCAGAAGGCTGGATGTTAATGAGGTAAGTCGACGTAGCAACAGTCTCAGCCCAGAAATGCGGCGGAAGAGAAGAAGCAATCATCATAGCACGGGTGGTCTCAAGAATATGACGATGCTTACGCTCGGCGGCACCATTTTGAGCATGCGCACCGGGAAAAGAAAACTGAGCAAGGGTGCCCTGCTCAGCAAGAACACCACGCAGGTGCTGAGAGATATACTCACCAGCAGAATCAGCACGGAACACACGAATGGGCGAGGAATACTGAGTGTGGACCATGGCCGCAAAGCGCTGATAAATAGAGAGCACCTCACTGCGAGAGCGCATAAAAAACAACCAGGTGTACCGTGAAAAATCATCAATGAATAAAATATAGTAGCGATGGCCCCCTTTTGAACCAAAGGGAGCCGGACCCCAAACATCTGAATGAACTAAATCAAAAGGTCGCTGAGATACAGACACACTGGTAGGATAGGGAAGCTGAATCTGTTTGCCTAACCTACAACCCTGATAGTTCAAAGACACATCTCCTGAGACAGACCCCAGAAGACCACGACGGACTAAAGACGATAAACGGGAGCCACAAAGGTGACCCAGCTGATGATGCCACTGCTGGAAAGAGCCAGTGACGGAAGCAGCAACCGCAGGAGAACTGGCCGATGTAGAGGCAGCGGAAGGAACACGAAGCCAGTCTAACTCCCAGAGCCCTGGAGACTCACGGCTGCGAGGGCCAGCTCCAACCAGGGCCTGTGTGCGGCGGTCCTGAACAGCACAAGAATCAGCGTCAAGAATGACGCGACAACCAGAATCAGTAAGCTGACTAGCAGAAAAAAGATTCATCTTAAGGCTAGGAACATGAGAAACATCAGGAACAGAGAAAGAGGAAGTAGAGAGGGTGCCTCGACTGGAAACAGGAAGACATGTACCATCAGCCGTGATAACACGGACATGAGAAACAAGAGAACGAAGAGCAGAAAGAATAGAAGACGCAGAGGTCATATGAAAAGAAGCTCCAGAATCCAGATACCACGGGGACATACCTGACTGTGCAGAAGGTGGTGGTCGCGCGGTGCCAGAAGAGGTAGACACAGGACCAGCAGTGCCTGACGAGGAAGAGCCTGGAGTAGCGAGCAGACTACGAATACCCCGAAGAATGTCCTGCTCCGAGAGAGCAACTGCAGAAGATCCTGAAGAACCAGCCTGCTGACGAGCGTGGAACTGCTGACGTAAACTGGGATCCCTCCTCCAGCAGCTAGAGAAATCATGGCCAGTCTTGCCACAGTAGGAGCAGGGAGGACGAGGATTGCGGTTCTGACCGCGAGGCTGCTGAGACTGACTCTGGCCCTGGACCGGAGGAGTAGAGAGTATCGGCGGCACTGGAGACCGCAATGGAGCCGACGGCATAGGAGGACCACGAGCAGCAAGTACAGAGGGAACCTCAAGAAGACCAGCACCACGAAGACGAGTCTCCTTAGCACGAAGCTCAGACAACACCTCAGAGAGCGGGACACGACCACGAGCAAGTAGCTGGGCGCGACGAGGCTCAAACTCCTTGCGGAGCCGAGACAAGAACTCATATACACGCTGAAACTCCAGATCAGCGCGCACAGTCAAACAGCAGGCACAAGTGGCACACACAGCTGTACGAAGAGAATCGAGCTGGCGCCAGATAGCAACACTCTGAGTGTAGAACTCATCAATGGTAGAATCACCCTGCTGAAGAGCATGCTCCTGGCGAACAACAGACAGGTAAAGAGCATCCCCAGACGGCTGATAGCGCTGACGAAGAAAGGCCCACTGAGCAGCAATAGTGGGAAGACCCATGAACTCAGCAGCATACTGAGGCAGAACACTGGAAGTAAGAACAGCAGCAGCACGAGCATCCTCATCTATCCACTGAGTGTAGTCAGTCAGATCCAGCCGGTAGGTCGCCAGAGCGTCAGAATACTCCTGGACCTGCCGGTCATACTCAGCCAGAGCAGTAGCATCAGTACTCTTGGCTGCATCCTTGGCCTCCTGAGTAGCATCGGGGGCAAGGGCAACAGGCGTCGGTGGAATAGGCGCCGTAGGAGCAGTGGGGCGCGGCGGACAGGGGACCTCGCCGGAAAGCACACCCCACAGACGGAGACCGCGCATGTGAACGCGCATAAAGGCAGCGAAATCAGGATAATTCGCGCCATCAAAAGTCACCGGGCAGCGAGGAATCGCAACATAGCCCGATGAGGAAGACATCTCTCTCTCTTTTTTTTTCTTTTTTTTTTGGAATCTGAATCAACTCACAAGCCTGCAATCTCCGGCCAATTCCGCCTAGAGCAGAGCACCGCCGACAATTTGAGCACTGGGATAAGCTAGATCGGGGCAATACGAACCTATTTCGGAGAACGAAATTCGGTCAACAGCAACGGAGGCCACGTGCAGGAGCGGAGGCCACGAGCAGGAACGGAGGCCACGAGCAGCAACGGAGACCACGAGCAATCCGGCGGATCGACCTCGAGGCGGATCGATCTGGAGACGAGAACGGAGGCCACGAGCAGCAACGGAGACCATGAGCAATCCGGCGGATCGATCTGGAGACGAGCGGAATCGGGGGCGGACGTCCAGGAGCGAGGATCGGGGCAGGCGCCCGAGGCGGGATCGAGCGATTCCCAGGGGCGGCGGACGGGCTCCCGAGGCGACAGAGGCGATCGATCCGATCCGATCCGGGGCGCGGCCGAACTGGTCAACGAGCGATTCCCAGGGGCGGCGGACGGGACTGATTCGACGAGGCAGCAGATCGACAAAGTCCAGCGGCGGTCACAGCGGATCGACTAAGAAGATCAGAGGGCAAGTGCGGCCAGGACGGGAACCGGCTAAAAAGAGACCGGGGCGAACTGGCGGCGGTGACGGTCACGGAAAACCAAGCTCTGATACCATGTTAGGAATAGACAAGTTGTATTCCCTGAGGGCCAAAGGCCACAACATATAGTTACACGTACAGGTGAGAATATGCAGGAAACCCCCTAACAGGTGGGGAAAATACACATGTACAAATATACATCTAACAATGATGTAGTGCCATGCTTTTGTAATGTACTGTTGAATGTGCTTGTGAAATGGCAGTTTGTGGTGTTGGTTGTGAAATGCATCTGTAATGGCTGGTTGGGCTAAATGTTTCTAAAATGCATGTGACTTGTATGTTGAAATCATCTAATAAATTCACAGAATGGAAATGAAGCAATTTGGACAGCACATTATCACATTATATTACAAAGATATGGATATCACATAGTAAGGCAATAGTGGGCAAATGGACAAGCGAAATCTGGCAACATTTTAAGATGGAAATTATCATCACATAACATCAACACCCTAAAGGACATAGTCTGGTAGATGATAAAAGGCAGCGCTGGGCAACATAGTGTACCATATAGCTGCTATTACAAAAATTTAAAACAGATACCTAGTTGTTTTTCCTGGGAGCTCTAAACTCATTGAACATATTAACTTTCTTGGACAGCTGTGGGGCAACTAAACCTTCATCATCTGGAACATCAACATGAGTTCTTTTAGCAGCTTTGTGGGCTTCAATTTGAGCAGCCCTCTGTGCTTGTCTCTGAGCCTCCTTTGCCTCAGCTGCAAGCTTCTTCTCCTCCATTTTCTTCAAAGTAGCTTCATTTATTTTTTCTCAGCACACGACTTCCTCACCTCGGCTATGATCTTCTTAGTATCTTCCCTAGCCTTCTTGTTTAGATCAACTTCTTGCCTTCTCTTCTCTCTTTTCTCTGCACCTTCTCTAGCTTTGGCTTGGGCAAGTTCAGCCTTCCTCTTTTCTTGCTACAGTCTATTTTTAGCATGCTCCTCTGCCTTCTTCACCCGAGCTTTATATTTAGCTTCAAGTATAGCAATCTTCCTGTCTTCATTGGCCTTGTTCTTAATTTCTGAGCTAGTGAACCCTGCCTGATGGTCTACTACTTGTCTGAGAAGAGCTACTTGTGTTCAGCATTTCTTGTGCAACAGTGATGAAAGAAGATTCTGGAACAGGCCTTGCCTCCATATTTCTTGACACTCGCCTATGCAAAGTTACAATTTTTGTATAGCTCGGTAAAACAATTAAGTGTGGGGCAAATAAGCAATCAGAGTAGTGATTGTACCTGGGAAATCAAGTTGTTGACAACTAGAGATCTGAAGCTATGAAGGCAACTGTAAGCCTTGATTGCTCTCCTTAACAAGTCCACTGATCCAAATGATAGGCCTACACTGAACTTGGGATCACTAAAATCCTCTTCTATGAATGTTTTAAACTCAGGTTTACTTGTTGATCATCAGAGTCAGCTGCTCACAGGTCCTCTTCCTCTGAAACCTCATCTTTGATTTCTGATTTTCCTTTGCCTTTATCATCTGAGCTCTGCCCTTTTAGGCACAATTCATTCACCAAAACTTGACAGCATGTTTTCAATAATTCACTCTGAAAACCAGCGCCCTGAAGCTAGGTTCGTTGTGTTGTGTTGCCTATGCAACTAGTTATAATGTTATTAAACGGAAATTATGTTGGTTTCTGCAATGGTCATATCTCATGATTTTACCATAATACCACTGCGAGCAACAATAGCCACATCACATTTACCTGAAGACATTGGAAAACGTGTCCAGAAGATGGCACATAATATGTTATCGGATGTGAATGAGGAATCACTGCTTGCACCAGAAGTAGTTTCTCAGTCCTTCATGTCCACATTTATATTATCAATAGCTCTGACAACAACAACTCCAATGTCAAGTAAAAGCTATATATGTGAAGAGCATGAAAGGATCTTAACATATAGCCCAAGTAAAAGCAAGAAACAAAAGTTAAATCCTCTGAGCATAATATATGTGTCAAACTTACAGGTTTTCTATGTCTGCTGTTAGTTATTCTTTCATGTAAATCCTCAATTTCGAATCTACTGAATCCATCTATTAAAGAGGCCTTCTTTGACATTGATAAATATGATATTTGTTGGATAAGATTGAAGCATATCACCAAATTTCTCAGGAGTTAGGAAACAATGGCAAAACTGAAGGCAATGCAACTCACCAGACAAAACAGGCGACACAAGAACCTCGATATTGCCTTCCTGGCGAAGCAGGAGGTAGCTGTCCTTAATAAGGTGCAGGAGTACAGTTCAACACCAACAGAAGCATCCACATCCGAGTCAATAAGAAATTAAGCATACCCTCCTCTGTACTCAAGGCAGCGGACGCCATTGAAGAACATTGTAGAATGCACTGCCTATCCATGAGCAGACTTTAGTTCAGGTACGCAACTTCTGGTGCAAATATGCATCCCTGCATCATTCCATGCTCATATGCTAGCGCTTAATAAATGCAAATTATAGCTGCTCTGCTATTTTAAAATTCGTATATTCCAAAGAAATGATGGCGGGTTGGCTCCATCGCAAACTGTATGATAAGGAAGTAATTTCAATGTAAAGCCATTTGGTCAAGTGCCTAACGTATGTCAACCATGAAGCTCAATTTATAGACAAACACACAAAGGATGAAACTGAAATTTATAGACAACAAAAAACAGATCACTCCAAAATGTTAGCCGAAATTTATATGACTGTTTACACGTTTTCAACCTAAATTTGACTTGCTCATTTATATGGAACTATCTCTGCTAGCCAATTTTAGCATTTGTTGTAGCTGCAAGATACATTCGATTTAACAACAAGCTACATTTGATTTACTCTGAGTTAAAGCTGGACTGCATAGATTTGTCTCAGGTCTTAGAAAGAGCCAGAATAAGTTAATATCCATTAGCTTGCTTTAAATGTGAACACAAACTAAGCTAATGTCTGCTTTATTTTCTTCAGGAAACAGAAAAACAAGTTGAAAATGTTAACCATGCACTGGAATGATTAGTCATAGCTACGATGTTCATTTTAATATCGAATTTCTAATGCACATATGTTCCCCTCAACAATTCACTGCTGAAGTTTAAGCATATTTCCATAAATTCATAATGAAATAGATGAATGACGAGAACTAATAAATTGTCAGTTTGAAAACATGTAAAAAACTATGACATGACACAGGTTTAATACAATAAGATGCTAATCAAACAGAAAGTACCACCACTTTGAGGTTCTGTGTCGTATTTAGCAGGATAACTGTAATGCATTCTACCACCAAAAGAGACTTGTTAGAGAAAAAGGAGAACAAAGCTTGCCCTTAGGCAACATCTAAAAAGGATGTAGGCAAGTGTTCTATGACACAGCCACACAGGTGAACATCGAAACATATGTGTAGACCTTACACCATGGACAAAACATCACGTCAAAACAATCTTTTGGTTTCAAAGGTGCTGTTTAAATCTTTAGGCACAATTCAATCCCCCCAAAAAAAAATCAAGTAAATCAGAAAAACAGTGCTCTGAAGCTAGGTCCGTTGTGTTGTGTTGCCTGTGTAACTAGTTCTAGTGTTAAAAAGTAATATCAAGATGGTTTGTTCAAATGGATATATCTCAAAATTTACCATGTAACCATGATACCATTGCGAGCAACAACACGTTTGGATGACTTTTATGGAAGATGGCACACAAGATGCTGTCAACTGTGAATTGATAATTGTGCTTCCAACACAAATTGTTTTCAGTATTTTATGTCTAAATTTATGTTATCAACAACTCTGACAACAACAGTTCCAATGACAGTGTACGTCTCTTAATTACAAAGCTTCATACAGGAAGATCGGCATCAAAGGATCCAAAACATAAGCCTAAGTAAAAGCAATGAACACAAAATAAACCCTCTAAGCAATACTAACAGGTATGCTATGTCTGCTGTTACTGTTGGTTATTCTTTCAGCTCAATCATGTATGTGATCATTTGATTTGAAAACCATCTATAAGGGAGGCATGCTTCCATTTTGTAAAGTATGATATTTATTGGATAAGAATGAAGCATATCACAAATTTCTCCGAGTTAAGGAAACAACGGCAAAAAAGAAGGGCCGGCCGTGCAACTCACCAGCGTAAACAGGCGACACAAGGAACCTGATATTGCTTTCCTGGCGAAACAAGAGGTAGCTGTCCGCCATAAGGTGCAGGGTTATTGAGATAGTGCGGTTCAACACCAACAGAAGCATCCACATCTGAGTCAATAACAATCAAAGCATACTCTCCCTTTGTACTCAAGGCAGCAGATACCATTAAAGAACATTGAAGGATGCACTGCCATTCGTTGAGCACATTGCAGTTCATGCAAGCACATTCTATTTCACCACTCCTCGGACAGCGTTCTCTCATGTACATAAAATGAGAAGGTCCCCTAATATAGATCACAGAGAGAGTAATACATGTTATTGACAATAGAGTTATAGCTGCATTACAATGCTCACAAGGCACAGCCTCTGATGACATCCATTATGTAGTGGTTCTGGTGCAAATATGCATGACAGCATCCGTCCATGCTCATAGTCTAGCACTTAATTGCAAACCGTAGCTGCCCTTCATGTAAGATTTACAATTTCCCAAAGAAAAAATGGCTGAGATTGCGAACCGTATGACAGGAAGTAAATTCAATGTAAAGCCATTTGATCAAGTGCCTCTCACATGCCAACAATGAAGCCCAAAATCATAGACAACCACACAAGCCGCAAATGATAAACAAGGAACATGAAATTTATAGACAGGAACGAACAGATGACTGCAAAATGTTAGCCGAAATTTACAAGCTGTTTACACGATCTCATCCTAAATTCGACAGCCGATCCGCGGCACAGATCGGCTCCCAAAAATCTAAATCACCAGGCCAATGGAACACTCATCTACGAAAGAATCGCGTGACATCTCTCAACCAAATCATTTGCGACGAAACCATCCTCAGCTCTCAATAAAGAATTCCGAAATGCGTAATTGTACAGATGTGGCGACAGGTCAGATCACGGGGAAGAAGCGGCGTTCAGAGGAAGCCGAGGAGGAGGGCTGCGCCGAGGACGAAGAGCCAGACGATGTGGACGAGCAGGAGCGCCTGGCCGGAGACGGGCGCGGATCCTGCCCCGACCTCGCAGTAGCCGCGGCGCGCGACCGTGGCGCCGGCGCACGCGGCCTCGGGGCAGCCGCACCAGTAGGTGGTCCCGTCGGCGCCGCAGACCGGGTCCGGGCGGAAGCAGCGCACCGGGCAGAGCGCGACCTCGTCGGAGGCGGCGGCGGCGGCGTCGACGGGCGCCGCGCAGGGCTCGGCGGCGTCGGAGGCGGCGGCTAGGGTTGGGGAGGACTGCAGGAGGAGCGCGAGGGCCGCGAGGATGAGGAGGAAGCGGGCGTGCGGGGCGGCAGGCGACATGGCGGCGTCGCCGGCGTCCACCCGGCGGCCGGCCTAGCGTTTTTGGGGGAGGGAGGAGGGATGCGGCGGTGGAGGTTGGGTCCGGTGCGCCGACCAGCTCTTGTGTTGGGTTGGGTTGGCGTGGCGACGCGTTTGGTTGGGTGCGTTTTGGTTGGACGGCTGCTCCAGCTGGTTCGCGTTGGCACCGTTTGATTCCTTCCTCCTTTGGAGAGAACAAACCAGCCTTGGGGTTGGCCGCCTGCCCTTGTCTTGCTTTTTACCAGGTCCAAGAATAGTCGTTCCACGCGTTTCGGTGGCGTCCAGTCCAGGAATAGCGTATTCGTCATGTTTTGGTTCGTTCTACATAATCGGGCCATGTTTCGAAAGCACCTCGCTCATGTAAATTCTGGCCACTGTTTGAAGTTCAAAATTAGGCCATGGTTTGTACTCCATTCGATTACAAAATATAAGATGTTTTAGACTTTTTCTGACACACATGTATTTAAATGCTTTTTAGTGGATAGATTTATCCATTTTGCATCCAACCTACACACTAAAAAATGTCTACATATATGATATCAACATAAAAACTAAAATATCTTATATTTTAGAACACAAAGTGTAGAACGCACGATTGTTTCACAGGAAACGGCCAGGTTCTCACGTCTAGACTGAACAAGTCTACGCGTAGTCATGGTGGTTGTTGGTGCCCTTTGGTGTTTTTTTTTGGAGTAGTTGAAGCCTGTACTCGTGCTCGTGGTGGTCTGAGGTTTGTTTCCACCCAGGCGTCGCTTCCGGTTGACTCCGCCGACCCGAAACCTTCTGTTGTTGAGGAAGAACAACTCTACGATTGTTTCTCTTCCTATGGTCGCCGCAGCCTTTTGTGTCGGCTGCCTCCGTGGAGTGAGGGCATGGATGATATCTTGGCTCCGGTGCTGCAGATCGTACCATAGCCGCATGAGTTGTGTGGGGGAATCTTATGGTGTGCTTCCGTTAGAGCCGGGCTCATTTGAGACCTTGGCAGTGGCCACGACGCCAGAGCTTCACGAGTTGTGTGGGAAATATTCTGCGGTGCTTGTGACATTCTGGCTCAATGCTTAATAGGATTGATAGGATACTCATATTAACAAGGTATACCTTTTTTTCTGGAAGCTTATCTTAAAAGAACTATAGGTTAAGCGTGTTTGACCTGAAGCGATTTAAAAATGGGTGACCGACTGGGAAGTTGTTCCGGATGCGCACGAGTCAATCTATGCTCTTTGAGTAATTAGCTTGACCACAACCAAATATGGCCATGTCCACAATAGTATATATGCTTTTTTTTAGTTTTCAAAGGAATACCGTGCACTATAGGAAATCATGATTTTACCGTGTGCTTAGAGATTTGCCGTGAGCATTTCATCGAGGCACATGCTAAATATGAATTTTTCCTATGCTATCATAAAAACTCACGGCAAATTAAAAACTCACTGTAAATCTAAGAAAATACACACGGCAAAACAAGACTCACATTAAATATGGGAAAAAGCTTTCGGTAAAATATCGCTCTAGGCAAATTGGTGGACATGTGTCGCCCGCCTTTTGGTTTTTGTATGGCGAGAAAACAATACTACCAATTTACCGTGAACGCTTTTAAAATGCTCACGCTCACGGCAAATCAACCGGCATAAAAAAATACTGGGTTGTCTAGACGCCACATTCGGCCATGTTGGGCCGCAGCCCATCTAAGAGGTTTGTGAGTTTTGTGGAAAGCTCATGGCAAAGCTCTTAGGTGGGCTGCAGCCTAACAGGGCCAAAATATAGCACCTAGACAGCTTAAATAAAAGATTTGCCATTTTTGATTCCTGTGGAATTTCATAAATGTATTTAAACTTGTAAAATCACATTTTATAATCTATAGCTCTAAATAAAATGTTTTACATATGAAATTTTATAAAAAAACGTGGAGAATCTTTTTCTTTTCATTTTGTTTCTTACTTGTTGTTATAAAAAATGGGTAAAACTTGTGTATTTTATCCAATTCAAATTTGCCGTCTCTCCCATATGTACTAGGTGAATGCAAATTTGATGATTGGTGATTGTTTTTTAGTATCACAATCCCAGGGTACCTCCATGTATTTTTGCTCATGGCAAATCGCCTCCCATGGTTGGTGAGAGCATAAGCAAAACTCACAGTGAATCCTTGACATGTGGCCCCACCTTAGTAGTTTGCGGATGGCTTAAAGGGACACACGACAAATAACTAACAGGTGGGCCCCACCTGCCAAACGTTTACCGTGAGCCCTACCGTGTGCTCTCGGCAAATCACAGATTTACCAGCCAGAATTTACCCTTACTGTTTGCCGTGAGCAAACACACGGCAACTTTTTTGCCGTGAGGGAAGTGCCCTATGCCGTGTGTATGGGGCACACGGCAAAATATTGATTTCCCGAGTTTTTTAGAATTTCAGTTTCAGTCATTGTTCACCGGTTTACGTAGTGATTGGCTGTGATGGCAAAGTTCCCAAAAAAAAATACCATGAAAATACTAGAATTGACTACTTGTATAGTTGTAGTCGAGATCATGATGCAGCGGAAATCTTCCTCTAATGATTCTATTGGGGTCAAGAACATGCATGTTTGATTCCTCCAAATAAGTGTATAGCATGCATGCTTGATACTCGGCATGAGACTAATTATGCTTACGGCTTAAATAAAGGTAGATAGTCGCCATGAGACTAGTTATGCTTAGAATGGCTACACCTATCGATCACACGACGGACTTGTTAATTTGACTCTCCAAGACTTGACTGACTGCTAACGAGTGTGAACAAAATCAGTGAATATCAGAGTATCATATATATAGTACAGTACCATATATGCTGTTGCGTGTGTCTGCTCTGCTGCCAATGCAGTAATTGAAAGAAGGAAGTCGTCAAGAGGAAGCCGGTCCAAAACTCAAATTTGCACTCGAGTCCGCGACTCCGCGTGCGTCCCCATGAACCATGGAGCATGTATTGTTGTATTTGACGCACCGCCGTCTCGTCGTATTGAATAGAGTACATCAAGATAGCTATCGTGTTGAATATAGTACATCTCTCGTATCTGCTTAATTAGGCCACATCAGCTTGGAGTACTG
Organism: Dactylis glomerata; assembly: GCA_007115705.1. Classification (NCBI taxonomy): domain Eukaryota; kingdom Viridiplantae; phylum Streptophyta; class Magnoliopsida; order Poales; family Poaceae; genus Dactylis; species Dactylis glomerata. Next base: position 752,607 of record QXEO01001223.1, read on the forward strand.
CTATTGCTCTAGCTCAGTGTGCAGCTCTCGATGTGCATAAAAGTAGCTAAGCTATCTGCAGAGGCAGTCAGACTCCAGCACAGAACAGAGAGGAGATAGACCGATCAATTCACACTGTACACTACCACCAGAGACAGAGCCGTGGTGTGGTGAGATGGGGGTGGACGGGAAGAAGCCATACGTCATCGCGGTGATCATACAGGTCATCTACACCGGCATGTTCGTCGTCTCCAAGGCGGCCTTCAACCAGGGGATGAACACCTACGTCTTCATCTTCTACCGCCAGGCCGCCGCCTCTCTTCTCTTGCTGCCTGTAGCCATTCTCCTCGAAAGGTAACAGCCTACTGGTAGCTACCAAGTGAAATAGCGAATCGGCTAAGATATGGATGATAAATTTCGAACTTATTTTGCAGGAAAAATGCACGGTCATTATCGTTCCGATTACTCCTGAAACTGTTCATGTATGCGTTGATCGGGTACGTACTGCAGGCTTCTTGATCACCTAGGCTGTCTAATGCAAGAAAAGTAAAGTGAATGACTGATGATAATAGTTTTGTTTCCAGAACTACATTTAGCTTGAATCTGTACAACGTGAGCCTCAAGTTCACATCTGCAACCGTGGGATCTGCAACCAGCAACTCCATGCCTGTGGTTACCTTCTTCATAGCACTTCTGCTGGGGTATTAATCTGACCAAGTATTGTACATGCTTGTTGCTAGCACCAAATTAAGCAATTAACACTGACACTCATACGTATATGTACTTGGCAGGATGGAAGTGGTGAAGCTGAGGAGCCCTTCAGGCATCGCCAAGCTCACCGGTGTCGCGCTCTGCCTCACCGGGGTTCTCCTCATCGCCTTCTACGTCGGGCCGTCCCTGAACCCAGTGAACCACCACCGCGCCTTGGCCGCCGCCCACAAAGACGGAGGAGACGCCAGGAGGGGGACGTGGATCAAGGGCGTGTTCCTCATGGTGCTCGCTAACGTGACGTGGTCCCTTTGGATCGTCCTGCAGGCCGCGCTTCTCAAGGAGTACCCCAACAAGCTGCTCGTCACGGCGACGCAGTGCGTCTTCAGCGCGGTCCAGTGCTTCGTCGTGGCAGTGGTTGCCGAGAGGGACTTCTCCCGGTGGCAGCTCCGGTTCGACATCACCTTGCTCGCCGTCCTTTACACCGTAACTAACTTCTCCATCATCTTGTTCCTCCTATTGCTGGACCTGAATTAATCATGGATTGGATGCATGGATGGTTCAGGGGTTCGTGGTGACGGGAGTGTCCTACTACCTGCAAGCATGGTGCGCGGACATGAAAGGGCCCGTCTTCCTCGCCGTGTGGACCCCGCTCTGCTTCGTCTTCACCATTTTCTGCTCGTCCTTCTTCCTCGGAGAGATCGTTCACCTCGGCAGGTAGCTGATGACGATCGGTTATCTTTCATATTTCAACTGTGTAACTGTTCGAAACTTTGAATCCATTTCCCTTCAATTTTCCCTTGCAGTATCTTGGGTGGAGTTCTTCTCGTTGGAGGTCTATACAGCGTCCTGTGGGGTAAAAGCAAGGAGAATCGGATCGTACCGTGTGGTGAGATTAATGCGATCGATGGCACAGAGGACGAGAGATCTGCAGCGGGGGAGAAGAACGGGAGGATCGACCAAGAGAAAGGCGAGAGGGAGCAATACGATAAGGTAGCAGCGATATCGCCGGCTGAAGAAGTCTGAATTGATCATCGATTAAAGAGAAACCTAAGAGACTGCCCCCCCCTCTCCCAAACAACGACCGGCGCAAGCGTTTTTTAGGGGGGGGGGGGGGGGGGCGAATTCCGTATGGGGGGCGGCAGTTTCCCAGCCGTGCCCCCAAACGACGCCCCAAAAAGTCCAAAGCGGCCCATTTTATTGTAGATTCGGCCTATTTTTTTTTTAAAATAAGCATTCCCACGGCTTCTGTCAGAAATAGCGCTGATGTGAGCGGCAACAAATACAGCCACCAGATTCATATAAATTATTGAAATTATTGTTCATACACACCAATAATTGTTTGAAATTCAAAGAAATAAAATTTAAATAAAAGAAATAAAACTAGGCGTTGTTTCCTTTGAGCATCCACAAATGCTCCACCAAATCATCTTGCGGCTGGCTATGAGTATTTGCATCTCGGATTTTTTGACGCATGACAAGAAAGGTAGCAAATGCGGCGGGCACCTGGTGATCAAAATTAGGACCTTGTCGGTGATATGGTTCAGGGTCGTACACCGGATGCTCCCGCTCACTTTTAATAATCATGTTATGCATGACAACATATGCATTTATGGTCTCCCACATCTGAGTCTGGGACCATGTTAATGCAAGAAACCAGACAACAGCGAATCGAGCTTGGAGCACACCAAATGCACGCTCGACACTGCAAGCCTCCTGACACTTTACGACCAAGATTTTTTACCTCCTGGCACAGCGCCACTGATAGTCTTCACAAATGTTGCCCATCTTGGATAGATGCCATCTGCCAAATAGTATCCTTTCTTGTACTCATGGCCATTGATAACAAAGTTCACCGGAGGAGTATGGCCTTCAACTAGCCGGGGGAACACATTCGAGCACAGCAGTACGTTGATGTCATTGTGAGATCCTGCCATGCCGAAGAAAGCATGCCAAATCCATAGGTCCTGGTCAGCCACAACCTCTAATACCACACTACAACCGCCTTTGTGACCTTTGTATATACCCTGCCAAGCAAACGGATAGTTCTTCCATTTCCAATGCATACAATCGATGCTACCAAGCATCCCAGGAAATCCGCGCTCTGCATTCTGGGCCAAAATGCGAGCAGTGTCTTCTTCATTGGGTGTTCTCAGATAATCTGATCCGAACACCGACACCACTGCCCTGTAGAATCTAGACATGTACTCCATGGCCGTAGACTCGGCCATGCGTATGTAATCATCCCGTGCATCACCTGGAGCTTGATGGCGCGGTGATGATGATGCTAGAAAGCTTGATTGCGTTTGTTGATGAAGTAAAATGACCGGCCAGTTGGAAACCCCAAGAGAAGGTTTGATGAATATAGCAGCAAGTTTTCCCTCAGTTATGAAACCAAGGTAATCAATCCAGTAGGAAAAAGCCAAACGACTGAAGGTGATGCCCACTAGCTGCGTGACACTCCAACAAGGGCGCCGTTAACGATAACTTGTTAGCGCGTCTTTAACCAGTAGCAACGTGGAACCTGCACACAACACAACCAAATACTTTGTTCTCAACTTACGATGAGGTTGTCAATCTCACCGGTTTGCTTGAAACAAAGGGTATGAGTGTATCGAGTGGAAAGCAATAGTAGTATGCGAGTAAAGTAAACAGGTGATAGCAATGTAAAGGAAATAGGACCGGGGTCCACAGTTCACTAGTGGTGTCTCTCCATAAGATAAAATAACACATGCTGGGTAAACAAATTATAGTTGAGCAATTGATAGAATAAAGACAACGTGCATGTCGAGAGGATCACTATGAGATTTACTCTGGGCATTACAACAAGATACATAGACCGTCATCCAACTACATCTATGACTAATAATCCACTTGTGGCAAATCAATCTGAGAACTCCACAAGTATTAAGTTGCGAACAACAGATAACTGCATTAAGCAAAGTGTGTAATGTAAACAAAGCATATGCCCTTAAGCATATGAATGTTGTTTTCTCCCTAATGGCAATAGCACATTGTAACATCCCAAGATTTTATCAAATTTTGGGGGAAATTTTTTGCTTTTGTCTTGCTTGTGTTGATTGAAAATTCACAGGGATTTAAAACTTTTTGAGTCTATTTGAAAGCTTTATTTGAAAACTATTTTAAATTTTCTATTATTTTTCTTGAAGAACTTCTTTGAGAAAGACCAAGTATCAAAATATTATTTCCCCTTCTTTTATATCAAAACCTATGCAAGCTATTAGCATAGGGAGTGTTTATTAAAAGGTTTATATCTGCTAAAGATTTCTTTTTCAAAATTTAAGTTTGAAAGATAATTTCAGACATTACTTTATTCTCCTATTTTCAAAAGGATTATTCTCAAACCCTAGTTCTATATTGTTATGTAAGCAAGTCCCTCTTGCTTTGCTCATAATGTTTTATTGAAAATACCCCTTTTACTTGAAAACTTGTTTTATTGCTGACTTAGAATCATGTGCAGTCCTTTTTAATTTTTTTTGAAAGAAGTTTGATTTGATTCGAAGCTGTTTGCAAATAATATGAAAGGTTTTTAAGAAAACAGAAAAAGGAAAAAGAAGAAGAGAAAGAAAAAGGATAAATGGACCCCGGGGAACCGATTCGGCCCAGAGCAGAAACGAGCCCGCGGCCCACTTAACCATTTACCGAACCGGTACCTCTCCCCCCTCTCTCCCCGGCTGACTGGTGGGACCCCCTCGTCAGCACGAGGTCGTCCTCAACCTCCGGCCGTCAATCACGCCGGTGACCGTTTCCCCGCCTTTACTCCCTCTTCAATTCCGCTTAAATCCTCTTCCGTTTCTTCCCCGCACCGCGCCTATAAGAAGCCCCACTCTTCCTCCCCATTTCCCCTCTGGATTCCCTCCTCCACGCCGCCAGGCTGCCTCAGGAAAGCTCGCCGGAGTCCGCCATTGCTGCCGCTCCTTCCCGTCGATTCCGACGACTGTGAGGAACTCCGCCACCCCCTCTGGACCCTAATCTTCTTCACATCCTCGAGCGCACGCGCTGATGCCCTCCTTTTGATTTCTTTTGCAGTGAAGCGATGCCCGGGTGCTCACCCGAATCACATCGTCGCCCTGCGCCTCTCCAGCTGACGCCCTCCTCCTATCCCGCAAGCAATCGACGACGCGAGCCACGCAGGTGAACTCGCCCAGTCCTTCTACGCACCGTCCGCGAATTTCTCCAGTGCCAGAGACCACCGAAGCTCACCAGAGATCAACCTCCAGTGCGCCACGCCGGTGACCTCGCCGGAAACCTAACACGTAACGGTGAGGTCCCCCTCATTTTATTTTCCCACCGTTGGATCTCGATCTGATGCACCCGATTAATTCACTTGAGTGAACAGGTATCAGCAGATCTGGATCGTCCACTCCCCTTTAGATCCAGCGGCTCACATCACGGATCCACCCGAACCGGTACGCTCTAGTAAGGACACGCCACGTGGCCAGCCTCGGATCAAAACAGAATTCAAATAGGTTTTTCAAATCAGATTTGATCCAAATCTTCAGAAAATCATAACTTTTGATCTGTAGATCCAAAAGTAGCAAATAATATCTCGTTGGAATCCTTAGAACATCTAGAATCCAGCAGTACCATAAAATATTATATTTTATCGGTTCAATTTGAAACTATTTTCAAATTGGAATCAAACCTTCTGTTAGCTTGATAAATTCATATCTTTTGTTCTGTTAATCCAAAAATTACAAATTTGTAGTCTATGGATTCCTCTGATCATGTAGAACATCATAGAATCAAGAAATTGCAAAGTTGATACGTGCACACACTTTGTGCATTCAAATCTATTCAAATCACTAATTTGACCATATCTTGAGTTCTAAAATTTATTATAGAATGATTCCACTTGCAGTGACTTTGTATTACTGCAAGCTATCCAGTAGCATCACTCCCATAATTTCTTGAACCATGTCACAATTATTCAAATTCTAATATGAGAATTTGAGTATTCCTATATAGATTAATTCTATTCTATTTCAATCAATGATTCCTTCTACTTTAGAAAACCCTACGATCATACCTAGCTATCAAATATCATCTTGAGATCACTTTGATCCAATGTCATATCCATCTAAGTACATCATGTCTATTTCACACCTATTCAAATTTCAATTGAGTCATTTGAGTAAAGTGAGACATGTCTTGATCATCAGTTCTACTCTTGCTATTGAGGTATTGATTCAATTCCTCTACCATAGCAAAACTTATAATCATACCTAGTCATCAATGTTATCTAAATAACATCTTGATCAAGATCATTTCACTTAGACCTACCTTGTATAGTACCCACTTATTCAAACTACAAATGTGTCATTTGAGTAAAGTGTGATACTTTCAATCTTAGTTTCTACCTTTGCTACTATGGTATCAATCAAATCAACATCATAGTACTTAACCCAATCCTATTTACTCTTTAAGAACCTAAGGCCATGTTTTCAAACATCATCTATACATATCCATTACCTATAGCCATTTACTCATGTCTACTCAATCTTAGCTTTGCATTGAACTATTCAATTTGCATTTGAGTTAATTGAGTACTTCAATGTTATAAGCATCCTAGCCTAAGCTTAAGTGTAATATATACTATCTAAGAATAATTGTTATCACACTTATTCAATAGTATTGCTATTGCACTATTTTGTATCTTATGTGATTTACCCACCTGAGATATTCCAAGATTCAATATGCTTTAATAAAGCATAAAGATCTCACCCATTATATTTTGTCTAATTCATATATGTACTCAAATTGCAATTGCGCTACTTGAGTAGAATATGAACTCATCTCAAACTTAGGTTCTATTAATGTGGAGTTGTTATAACCGTACCATAGTATGTGTTATACACCATGTTGATCAATGGACCAGTTGAGCCATGTCCTCAAATATCAATCATTCATACCCAATCCAATGCCTACTTAGTTTTGTTCACATGTATTGAACTATTCAACTTGCAAATGTGCTAATTGAGTAGTTCAAGCATTCTTAAAACCTAGACAAGTTCCTAAGTGCAGTAGATGCTATTCAAGAGTAATTGTTGTCACATTTACTCAATAGTGTTGAAGTTGCACAAATTGACTCTTGTGTAATTTATTTCACATGAGCTATTCCTAAAACTCTTATATATGCTTTGATAAAGCATAAAGACTTCATCAATTATATTATGCCTAATCCAATTCTCTCTCTCAAATCATATTGATCTTTCACAACTAAGCTCTCAAATCCATATCTCTCAAATCATGATCCTTTACCATATCTTTCTTGTCATAACATCTCAATAAACCAAATTGTTAAACAAACACCTTTCAATTGTTTGATTTGTTTGATTGTGTTTGTATGGATTGTTTATGGTATGCTATTTCTTGTGCTATAGTTCGTGCGAAGAGCTACGTGCTTAGTTGAGAAAAGTGGAAAGATCGTATTCTTCAAAAAGGCAAGTGACACACATGCCCCTTTACCCATTTTATTATGCATTAGTATATTCACCTCTTGTTGTATACATGGTAGATGTTTTACTCAACTGTTTTATCAAATGCTTAGATCCTAGTAGTGTGTAGCTATCCCTCAAACCCCACCTGTTAGGATGCTAAATACTTTGAAAAAATATTGATGCCATGCTAAGTTCACTTGAAAAGTGTTTTGTGAACAATTTAAGAACTTCAACTAAAATGAAACACCTGGGTGGATTGGTTTGATGATGGAGGCGATGTTGAGTGGCGACCTGGGGCTACACCTCGTGTAGTTGCTGCCTGGGCGTACACTTGTGGTTTGCCACCCAGGAACAAAGAGATGGATATGTCTTCCATGCTTAGTGTACTTCCAGTGCAGCCTTATGACATTATGGGCTCTGTCTTGACTGATTAGATGTGGGAGTACAACTTGTCGGCAAGAAGATGGTGGTAGCTGAATTATAGGTTGGGAGCGGATATTGCCCAGTTAGTTGTCCTCTCCTCTAAAAGGTCTCGTTTCATTTTATGTATGGGCATAAAATGAATCGTAAGGTGAACGTGCACAACCCTTGCAAGGTGTATAAAACTAATCGATTAGCCGTGTCCTCGGTTATGGACAATTGAGTCTCTAGACATGGAATGTACGGAAGAATCTCATCACCATTTCTAAATTATTAAAATTTGTCTAGAAACCCCTAGGTAGGAACTAAGGACCATACACTCCGAGGGGTGGTGGTGCCTGAGGTTCCAAACTTTGTTGAGTTGCGCCCAGAACTACATACCGGCCAGTATGTAGTGTATGGGGGTTGTCTTGACCTTTGAAAAATAAAATTTGTTGAAAGAAAGTATTAAAATGTTTTATAGGATAAAATTGGCTTTATGCAAATCAGCCTATGAGATCCACCAGCCAAAAGTCATGTAGTATAGTCTTTCCACTAAATGCCACCAAATATGTGTCATTTGCCAGTACATCATTGTACTGACCCCTCTGGGGCTGCATATTCAAACGTGCAGGTTTTATTTCGAGCAAGGAACCAGGAGTAGGATCTCGAGCTTACATTCCAACATGTCTGCCTGTGGCACGTGATGAAGGATGGAGGCTCACTGCAACTATGCTTTATGCTGTGTACTCATAAGGTTGAAGACCTATGTAACTGGATTCACGTTGTAATATTGATGCTATTGCAATGATTACTTATTTTGTACTGTAGTGCTATCTACTGATCCAGGGAATGGCACAGATACACAGGAGTTCTGCCTTTAGCAAAAGGCGGGGCGCTACAGAATGGTATCAGAGCATAGTGTTGCCTGTAGGATCGAGACCCTATGTTTGGATTAGACTAGGAAGCCCTAGGAATTCTTTCCTCTCTCTTCAAAAAGAAAATCAATTCAATTTTCTAAATGAAATCAATCTATCTACTTCTCAGTTTGAAAATTTCTTGTAAAACTCACCCCATTCATTTGTTTTACACTACTCTTCTTTCTATTTTAGATGACCAGCCTCATTGAATCACTGAAGAAAGGCCCAGTGATGATTATGACCCTGAAATGTGAGACTGAGTTTCCCAAAGCATTGAAGAACCTCATGTTAAGTATGGGAATGCAAGGAGAAGCTGTTTACAAAGGATTTCCCGTGATGGATGAAGGTGAAGAATATTGGTGGGTGCAGCTTCATTTATACAAGAACAAGGAAGATGACCACAAGAAGATGGGACTTTGGATGTTCACCAACTCCGAGATGTATCCATCATTTCTAGACTCAGCGAGATGTGCTGCTTGGTCAGCCATAAAGGAACTTGGAGAAAGACTCAAATGGAGACTTCACAATACGCAGCAGGACCTCAAAGAAGAAAAGGAAGTTACTACTGCATTGAAGGCAACCGTAAGTCAACTTCAAGGTGACATGGAAAAGTTGGTATCTGAACTTAGTGTTCAAGGAGACCTCATCAAAACCAAGGATGAGCAAATTACCAATCTACTGAAGCGGCTGGACCAGAATAATGGATCTGCTTAGAAGAGTACCAAGAAACCTTAGTTGGACTTCCATTTTGGAAATTTTAATAAGCAACGACGTGTAATAAACGTTATGGTCATACCGACTTGTGGATGATCGTACCTTCCCGTTTGTTTGAAAACTAGTTAGCTTGTTATGATGAATGTTTGTTAGATATTGCTTGTAGGATAAATTGTTTTGATTTGTGTTTGGGTAGGAAACTTCTTTAGATCTCTTCTATCTATTTCTCATCTATGCTAAGACCTACACTTGTCCTAAAACACAAACCAAAGTTTTCTCAACAACAAAACAATCACAATGACCCTCAGTTGGAGATAAGGATACATAGTATAATAATAAGAGGTAGTGTTTCGAGTACAAGAGACTGGAACATTACGCAAGAGGTTGCACAAAGGATGATACCCCAAGACTCCAGTAAGCTAGGATGTCTAAAGGATATCTCGCAAACAATAAGAAGACACCCCAAGGTGTAACTAATGTGGAAGTAGTACTATTCAACCACCTCATAAAAGGTGGAAAGAGCAAACAGAGCAATGGAAAAGAGCAAACAGAGCAATGGAAAAGAGCAAACAGAGCAATGGAAAGGATTTTAATTCCTCTTAATTGGCAGACCAAAGGATCTACAACTTAAGGATTATTGCCATAAGCTTTGTTGAAAACCTCTAGCTAGGAACGATAGATATTGTTTTCAAAATTCAAAATAGAATTTGGGAACTTGGTTCCAATTCCAACAAAACTTTTGTTTAAAAGGCTAGTGAGGTTGACCAAGAGTTAGAATGCGAGATGCACCAAACTAAATACAAGGTAATGATTGGGTGCGACATGGATTTGCGCCCCATGACGACTACTCATATTGTTCGCTCTTGTATGAGGAATGGTAAATCTAGAGAGACTTACCTAAGAGACGACGATGTTAAACCATAACCTTAGGAGGATAATATATTACACCCCTTATAGTGAGCCAGTGGCCAAAACATAGGAATACGGTGAGAACTTGGACTTTTGAACGGCTACGCGTTTCAGAAGCGTTTTCTCAGTGGACCTTGAATGCGGAGACGGTTCAACTTCAACTTCAATTCCCCGACTCTTCGTTTTGACTCCCCACACGGCCTGTTCGGCTACCCACCTGTGCCTATAAAAGAGAAGTCACTTCTCTCCAGAGATTCACAACAGAGACAACCACCACTACCTATGAGAATTCCCCCTGGTTTCAAAGCTTTACGCCACCGAAGTCTACCCCATCCCGACCTGCGATGTTATGAAGCAACTCTCCAAATCCATGGAACTATTTTCCTGACCATGAGAGCTTCGTTAGATCCCTATTCCCTGAGAAAGAGTTCATCTTTGAGATATGATCAAGTTGTTCAGCGCCTTTCAACAACTATGAAGACGGTTGCTAAAGGAATTATTAAGGACCATCTGGTACCTGTGGCAAGTAGCATGACTTGCTCCGGTAACTTGAATGGGTTCAACAATGCCAGTTATAAGGCGACCTTCCGTCCCTTAAAGGTGCAAGTACCTCTTACAGAGTCCACCTTGTTTACCCTATGAAATGCTTGAGAAGACTGCAGAGAGATGCCATCCTAATTCATTGGGATGTGTGGTCTCATCATGTTCGTGGGGCAAGCATGCAGTACTTAGCACTGAGTTATCTTTTGAGATTCTTGGAATGAAAATCAACTAAAAAGCAACAAGGAGTATAGTGATAGCCTGTATACTGTCTTGGCCTTGGTGAGGACAGACCAAGAAAAGGCTAGATACACATTCTTGGAAGATGTGCAACAACTAGGAAGGTTACCAGAACAGAATGGTGTCGTGGAAAATAGAAGAGCAGAATGGTATAATGAAACAACCATAAGATGAAGAACCTCTAAGGATGATGATAAGAAAGTTGAGATGATGAGAGGATACCCTCTCAGCTTGGCCTTCTGAATGACCCAAGGAGGAGACAACTCAGCTTGGTCCTCTGATTGAACCAAAGAGTGACTCCTCAGTGTCCAAAGTAGTTCAACAACTACCCCGTTGGAATGAAAGCTCTACAATAGAGTAAGGTTACCTCAAGCAACCCCATAAGGAAGGTTGGTGCCCGGATTTGTGAATAGACACCCACCGATTGTAAATGAGGATGTGGACTACCTTATTGGTGACAACGCAATGGATGATATCTGCTTATCACCAGAATTGGATGGAACCCTTGGTGTGCCCACTTTTGGAACATAGTTGTGAACATCGGAAAATGGCACAACAGTGAATGCAAACTGGGAACAAAATGCAAGTGCCTAAGGAAACATCAAGATACCACCAAGAGGATTTTCTTTTAAGGGTGGTAGCCACCCAGATACCTAAAACCCAGAATAACCTAATACCTACTTTCTTTCTAGCCTCTCCAATCAAGGGGACGAGATTTCTTTTAAGGGTGGTAGTGTGTAACATCCCAAGATTTTATCAAATTTTGGGGGAATTTTTTTGCTTTTGTCTTGCTTGTGTTGATTGAAAATTCACAGGGATTTAAAACTTTTTGAGTCTATTTGAAAGCTTTATTTGAAAACTATTTTAAATTTTCTATTATTTTTCTTGAAGAACTTCTTTGAGAAAGACCAAGTATCAAAATATTATTTTCCCCTTCTTTTATATCAAAACCTATGCAAGCTATTAGCATAGGGAGTGTTTATTAAAAGGTTTATATCTGCTAAAGATTTCTTTTTCAAAATTTAAGTTTGAAAGATAATTTCAGACATTACTTTATTCTCCTATTTTCAAAAGGATTATTCTCAAACCCTAGTTCTATATTGTTATGTAAGCAAGTCCCTCTTGCTTTGCTCATAATGTTTTATTGAAAATACCCCTTTTACTTGAAAACTTGTTTTATTGCTGACTTAGAATCATGTGCAGTCCTTTTTAAATTTTTTTGAAAGAAGTTTGATTTGATTCGAAGCTGTTTGCAAATAATATGAAAGGTTTTTAAGAAAACAGAAAAAGGAAAAAGAAGAAGAGAAAGAAAAAGGATAAATGGACCCCGGGGAACCGATTCGGCCCAGAGCAGAAACGAGCCCGCGGCCCACTTAACCATTTACCGAACCGGTACCTCTCCCCCCTCTCTCCCCGGCTGACTGGTGGGACCCCCTCGTCAGCACGAGGTCGTCCTCAACCTCCGGCCGTCAATCACGCCGGTGACCGTTTCCCCGCCTTTACTCCCTCTTCAATTCCGCTTAAATCCTCTTCCGTTTCTTCCCCGCACCGCGCCTATAAGAAGCCCCACTCTTCCTCCCCATTTCCCCTCTGGATTCCCTCCTCCACGCCGCCAGGCTGCCTCAGGAAAGCTCGCCGGAGTCCGCCATTGCTGCCGCTCCTTCCCGTCGATTCCGACGACTGTGAGGAACTCCGCCACCCCCTCTGGACCCTAATCTTCTTCACATCCTCGAGCGCACGCGCTGATGCCCTCCTTTTGATTTCTTTTGCAGTGAAGCGATGCCCGGGTGCTCACCCGAATCACATCGTCGCCCTGCGCCTCTCCAGCTGACGCCCTCCTCCTATCCCGCAAGCAATCGACGACGCCAGCCAGGCAGGTGAACTCGCCCAGTCCTTCTACGCACCGTCCGCGAATTTCTCCAGTGCCAGAGACCACCGAAGCTCACCAGAGATCAACCTCCAGTGCGCCACGCCGGTGACCTCGCCGGAAACCTAACACGTAACGGTGAGGTCCCCCTCATTTTATTTTCCCACCGTTGGATCTCGATCTGATGCACCCGATTAATTCACTTGAGTGAACAGGTATCAGCAGATCTGGATCGTCCACTCCCCTTTAGATCCAGCGGCTCACATCACGGATCCACCCGAACCGGTACGCTCTAGTAAGGACACACCACGTGGCCAGCCTCGGATCAAAACAGAATTTAAATAGGTTTTTCAAATCAGATTTGATCCAAATCTTCAGAAAATCATAACTTTTGATCTGTAGATCCAAAAGTAGCAAATAATATCTCGTTGGAATCCTTAGAACATCTAGAATCCAGCAGTACCATAAAATATTATATTTTATCGGTTCAATTTGAAACTATTTTCAAATTGGAATCAAACCTTCTGTTAGCTTGATAAATTCATATGTTTTGTTCTGTTAATCCAAAAATTACAAATTTGTAGTCTATGGATTCCTCTGATCATGTAGAACATCATAGAATCAAGAAATTGCAAAGTTGATACGTGCACACACTTTGTGCATTCAAATCTATTCAAATCACTAATTTGACCATATCTTGAGTTCTAAAATTTATTATAGAATGATTCCACTTGCAGTGACTTTGTATTACTGCAAGCTATCCAGTAGCATCACTCCCATAATTTCTTGAACCATGTCACAATTATTCAAATTCTAATATGAGAATTTGAGTATTCCTATATAGATTAATTCTATTCTATTTCAATCAATGATTCCTTCTACTTTAGAAAACCCTATGATCATACCTAGCTATCAAATATCATCTTGAGATCACTTTGATCCAATGTCATATCCATCTAAGTACATCATGTCTATTTCACACCTATTCAAATTTCAATTGAGTCATTTGAGTAAAGTGAGACATGTCTTAATCATCAGTTCTACTCTTGCTATTGAGGTATTGATTCAATTCCTCTACCATAGCAAAACTTATAATCATACCTAGTCATCAATGTTATCTAAATAACATCTTGATCAAGATCATTTCACTTAGACCTACCTTGTATAGTACCCACTTATTCAAACTACAAATGTGTCATTTGAGTAAAGTGTGATACTTTCAATCTTAGTTTCTACCTTTGCTACTATGGTATCAATCAAATCAACATCATAGTACTTAACCCAATCCTATTTACTCTTTAAGAACCTAAGGCCATGTTTTCAAACATCATCTATACATATCCATTACCTATAGCCATTTACTCATGTCTACTCAATCTTAGCTTTGCATTGAACTATTCAATTTGCATTTGAGTTAATTGAGTACTTCAATGTTATAAGCATCCTAGCCTAAGATTAAGTGTAATATATACTATCTAAGAATAATTGTTATCACACTTATTCAATAGTATTGCTATTGCACTATTTTGTATCTTATGTGATTTACCCACCTGAGATATTCCAAGATTCAATATGCTTTAATAAAGCATAAAGATCTCACCCATTATATTTTGTCTAATTCATATATGTACTCAAATTGCAATTGCGCTACTTGAGTAGAATATGAACTCATCTCAAACTTAGGTTCTATTAATGTGGAGTTGTTATAACCGTACCATAGTATGTGTTATACACCATGTTGATCAATGGACCAGTTGAGCCATGTCCTCAAATATCAATCATTCATACCCAATCCAATGCCTACTTAGTTTTGTTCACATGTATTGAACTATTCAACTTGCAAATGTGCTAATTGAGTAGTTCAAGCATTCTTAAAACCTAGACAAGTTCCTAAGTGCAGTAGATGCTATTCAAGAGTAATTGTTGTCACATTTACTCAATAGTGTTGAAGTTGCACAAATTGACTCTTGTGTAATTTAGTTCACATGAGCTATTCCTAAAACTCTTATATATGCTTTGATAAAGCATAAAGACTTCATCAATTATATTATGCCTAATCCAATTCTCTCTCTCAAATCATATTGATCTTTCACAACTAAGCTCTCAAATCCATATCTCTCAAATCATGATCCTTTACCATATCTTTCTTGTCATAACATCTCAATAAACCAAATTGTTAAACAAACACCTTTCAATTGTTTGATTTGTTTGATTGTGTTTGTATGGATTGTTTATGGTATGCTATTTCTTGTGCTATAGTTCGTGCGAAGAGCTACGTGCTTAGTTGAGAAAAGTGAAAAGATCGTGTTCTTCAAAAAGGCAAGTGACACACATGCCCCTTTACCCATTTTATTATGCATTAGTATATTCACCTCTTGTTATATGCATGGTAGATGTTTTACTCAACTGTTTTATCAAATGCTTAGATCCTAGTAGTGTGTAGCTATCCCTCAAACCCCACCTGTTAGGATGCTAAATACTTTGAAAAAATATTGATGCCATGCTAAGTTCACTTGAAAAGTGTTTTGTGAACAATTTAAGAACTTCAACTAAAATGAAACACCTGGGTGGATTGGTTTGATGATGGAGGCGATGTTGAGTGGCGACCTGGGGCTACACCTCGTGTAGTTGCTGCCTGGGCGTACACTTGTGGTTTGCCACCCAGGAACAAAGAGATGGATATGTCTTCCATGCTTAGTGTACTTCCAGTGCAGCCTTATGACATTATGGGCTCTGTCTTGACTGATTAGATGTGGGAGTACAACTTGTCGGCAAGAAGATGGTGGTAGCTGAATTATAGGTTGGGAGCGGATCTTGCCCAGTTAGTTGTCCTCTCCTCTAAAAGGTCTCGTTTCATTTTATGTATGGGCATAAAATGAATCGTAAGGTGAACGTGCACAACCCTTGCAAGGTGTATAAAACTAATCGATTAGCCGTGTCCTCGGTTATGGACAATTGAGTCTCTAGACATGGAATGTACGGAAGAATCTCATCACCGTTTCTAAATTATTAAAATTTGTCTAGAAACCCCTAGGTAGGAACTAAGGACCATACACTCCGAGGGGTGGTGGTGCCTGAGGTTCCAAACTTTGTTGAGTTGCGCCCAGAACTACATACCGGCCAGTATGTAGTGTATGGGGGTTGTCTTGACCTTTGAAAAATAAAATTTGTTGAAAGAAAGTATTAAAATGTTTTATAGGATAAAATTGGATTTATGCAAATCAGCCTATGAGATCCACCAGCCAAAAGTCATGTAGTATAGTCTTTTCACTAAATGCCACCAAATATGTGTCATTTGCCAGTACATCATTGTACTGACCCCTCTGGGGCTGCATATTCAAACGTGCAGGTTTTATTTCGAGCAAGGAACCAGGAGTAGGATCTCGAGCTTACATTCCAACATGTCTGCCTGTGGCACGTGATGAAGGATGGAGGCTCACTGCAACTATGCTTTATGCTGTGTACTCGTAAGGTTGAAGACCTATGTAACTGGATTCACGTTGTAATATTGATGCTATTGCAATGATTACTTATTTTGTACTGTGGTGCTATCTACTGATCCAGGGAATGGCACAGATACACAGGAGTTCTGCCTTTAGCAAAAGGCGGGGCGCTACACACATCTACAACCTTAGAGGTTTCTGTCACTCTCCCAGATTAAATAGAGGCATGAACCCACTATCGAGCATAAATACCCCCTCTTGGAGTCACTAGCAACTACTCGGCCAAGATAGCTACTAACAACGGAGAGCATTCAAGATCATAAACAACATAGAGATAACATAAGATAATATTCAGTACATCAACTCAATCATAACACCAATATTCATCGGATCCCAACAAACACAACATGTAGAATTACATAACGGTGATCTCGATCATGTAAGGCAGCTCACGAGATCTAAACATGAAGCACATGTTGGAGAAGACAACCAACTAGCTACTGCTATGGACCCATAGTCCAAGGTAGACTACTCACTCATCGCGCCGGAGGCAAGCATGGCGATGAAGAAGACCCCCGGTGGCGATTCCCCTCTCCGGCAGGGTGCCGGGAAGAGCTTCTGGACCCTCCCGATCTCGGGTCGACGATGGCGGCGGATCGTGATGTATTCTGGAAAAGTGATCGGGTATTTTGGTTTTTCTCGTGGGGGGGGGGGGGGGTGGGGGAGGGGTCTTTATAGGCGAAGGGGCGGCGTCAGAAGTGGACCTGGTGGGGCTCACCATAGGGGGGCGCGGGCCAGCCCTTGGCCGCGCCCCCTGGTGTTAGACTATAGATATTGTAAACTTGTATCTGTAATTGTATCGTACCTCTTGGTACCCCTTATATAAAGTGATAGGCCACGCACCAGATGCGTTGAGCCAGTTTCCACCAAACACCTATTTAACATGGTATCAGACTAGGTCTCGAAACCCTAGCCGCCGCCCCTGTCCTTGGCCGCCGCCGCCGCCTCCTCCCTAGGTCGCGGCGCCGCCGCCAAGATCCTCGCCGTCATGAGCTCCTCCGGCTCTTCCTCGGCCTCTTCCGCTACCCTGCCTGCCTCCGCAACTTCCTCTGCGGTGCCGCCCTTCATCCCGCCCTAGCTCGCGGCGATCCTCGCCGCCAGCAGCACGAGCCAGATGGCCGCGTCGACTTCGTCGCGCCCCCTGTACCTTGGCTCGTCTCAGTTCGCCCCGGGGTTTCTCCCTCCACTGCCGCCGCCCCCGTCCTATGGGTCGGCGCCGTTGATCCCGTTCAGCGCGGTGCCGCCCTCGCCTCCATCGGTGACCTCGCACGGCTCGTTCTCGGCCGCGCCCGAGCTCGCCGCACCGCCCATCACCATCACTGCGGCCGCTAGCGCCGCCCCTGCTGACTCCCCGGTCGTCGACGGTCCGGGCACTGGTCCTTACCAGCTCACGCACCTCATCACGGTGCGCCTCACACAGGATAATTACCTGTATTGGCGGGCGCAGATCCTCCCGCTCCTCCGCAGCCGTCATCTCGAAGGCTTCGTCGATGGGAGTCACCCGTGCCCGCCCCGCCTCGTCTCCGTGGTCACGGCCACCGGCGCCCGGGTCTCTGCTGAGAACCCGGCGTATCGTGCCTGGGTCGCGCAGGACCAGGCCATCCTCTCGGCGCTCCAGTCCTCGCTGACGGAGGACGTCGCTGGCCTGGTGGTCTTCGCCGCCACGTCTTTTGATGTCTGGGCAACGATGGCGGACAGCTTCTCCGCGCATTCCTCGGCTCGTGCATCGGCTATTCGTCAACAACTTCAAGATTGTAAGAAGCTTGACTCCTCCGCGCACGACTACTTCAACAAGATCAAGTCGCTTGCCGATACCCTGTCCGCTATCAGGCAGCCGCTTCGGGACTCGGAGTTCACGGACTTCGTCCTTCGGGGTCTCGACCAAGACTACGACAACCTGGTTGAGGCGGTGCGGGGGCGTGATACGCCCACATCCCAACGGGACCTGTACTCGCGCCTCCTCTCCACCGAGCAGCGTATTGACGCCCGCCATGCCGCGATGCAGCTGAACGACCCCCACGCCCATGCCGCCTACCGTGGTGGTGCTCCGGGTGGCTATCGTCCGCCTCGCCCATCTGCTGGCCCGCCCACAGGAGGTGCTTCGGGTCGCCAGCCCCCTCCGTCGCCCCCGCCCCGTGGCCCGCCGGTGACTACCGATCGCCGCGGCCGCCCAAACGTCGACTGCCAGCTGTGTGGCATCTACGGGCACTATGCCTCTCGCTGCCACCGTCGCTTCAAGAGGGACTTTCTCGGCATCGGCAACGATGGGCGCGGCAACGAGAAACAGGCCGCCATCGCCGAGCAGAGTTCTGCTGGTGGCTATCACGGCGCTGGAGGTCACACACCATCGTATCCGATCGATGTTCCCTGGTACTTCGACACGGGGGCTACGGATCACATGACCAACGAGGCTGGTCGGCTCCAGGCGCAGGAGCCCTACCGCGGCCGTGACAAGGTCCGCACCGCTGATGGTTCAGGTATGCCCATTACTCATGTTGGTCAGGCTTCCCTTCTGTCTAGTTCCTCTCGTAGGCTTCGTCTTCGTAACGTCCTTCGTGTCCCACTTGTCACTCGTCCATTACTATCTGTTCGTAAGTTTACTTATGATAATGATGTGTTTTGTGAATTTCACCCGTTTCATCTCTTCATTAAGGACCGAGCCACACGGGAGGTTCTGCTTAGAGGTCGCATTCACCAGGGCCTATATGCGTTGGAGCCGCCATCCCTTCCGGAGGTCTTCAGCGCTGTTCGCACGTCGGCGTCCCATTGGCATGCTCGGCTTGGTCATCCTGCTTCTCCCATAGTTAGCCATGTTTTGCATCGACATGAGCTCCCTACATCATCTCATAATAAAAACTTAGCTGTTTGTGATGCTTGTCAACAAGGAAAGAGTCATCAGTTACCGTTTGTGTCTTCATCTCGAGTTGTTACTAAACCATTAGAGCTTGTGTTCTCAGATGTATGGGGCCCTGCCCAAACTTCTGTCAGTGGTCATAAATATTATGTCAGTTTCATTGATGCCTATAGCCGCTTCACATGGCTTTATTTACTTAAGAGCAAAGCTGATGTGTTTAATGTGTTCTTACAATTCCAATTGCATGTTGAGAGACTCCTACAGCATAAAATCATTCATGTTCACTCTGATTGGGGGGGTGAATATCGCAACCTCAATTCTTTCTTTAATAAGCTTGGGATATCTCATCGTGTTTCATGTCCGCATACACATCAGCTGAACGGTGCTGTCGAGCGCAAGCACCGTCACATAGTTGAAACTGGTCTTACTCTTCTTGCTCATGCCTCTGTGCCTTTTCGGTTTTGGAGTGATGCTTTTACCACTGCTTGCTTCTTGATAAATCGAACTCCTACTCGAGTGTTACATATGAAGACACCGCTTGAACTGTTGTTTAATGAACTCCCTGACTATACTTTTTTCAAAGTTTTTGGCTGTGCTTGTTGGCCGCACCTTCGGCCCTATAACAGTCGCAAGCTTGAGTTTTGCTCCAAAAAGTGTGTCTTCCTTGGGTATAGTGCGCTTCACAAAGGCTACAAGTGTCTCCATGTTCCCACAAATAGAGTCTATATTTCTCGTGATGTCGTGTTCGACGAAAATCTGTTTCCTTTTTCGAATATGCCATCTTCTCCATCGTTGTCATCACCCACTAATACCTCCATTATTTCGCCTGACCAACTTGAGGATGTTGCATATTCGCCTGTGTTATTGCCTAACCACGGTGCAGGTATCGGACGTGGTGCTCGCCTTGAGCTCCTTCATGAACCTGCATCGTTAGGACCTGCTCCTGCTGCTAGCGACGTCGATCGCTGCATGGATCATGCAGCGGGCGCGTCCCCCGAGGCCCCAGCTGCCCCGTCGCCCACGCGGCTGGCTGACCGCGGGCCGCCTTCGCCTCCCGCATCGCCTGCGCGGTCGTCACCGCCCGCGTCACCTGTGCAGTCGCCACCGCCCGCGTCGCCTGCGCGGTCACCTCCGCCCGCGTCATCGCCGCCCGTCTCCTCCGGGCCGGCTTCGGCATCACCTGGGCCAGACTCGCCAGCGCCCTCCTCGCCTGCGGTCTCACTGCCCGGGAGCCCGTCTCCCGCACCGTCGCCTGCCTCTCCCGATGAGGCAGTCGCTAACCCGCCTCCAGCTCCTGTGGTTCTTCGTCCGCATACGCGCAGCCGGAGTGGTATTCACCGGCCTAAGGAACGCACTGATGGCACTGTTGCATGGATTGCTGCCTGCTTGGCTCAAGCACAGTCTGATCCTACTGCGGAACCCCGACACTTTCAAGCAGCGATGAGTATTCCTCACTGGCGTGCTGCTATGGACCTTGAGATTCAGGCTCTTCGTCAGAATGGCACCTGGCAGCTTGTTTCCCCTCGTCCCGGTCTTAATGTTATTGACTTCAAGTGGGTCTTCAAGGTCAAACGGCATGCAGATGGCTCCATTGAGCGGTACATGGCTCGGCTAGTTGCTAAAGGCTTCAAGCAACGGTACGGTCTTGACTATGAGGATACTTTCAGTCCTGTTGTTAAACCAACCACTATTCGGCTGCTTTTGTCACTTGCTGTCACACGTGGTTGGTCTCTTCGCCAGCTGGATGTTCAGAATGCGTTTCTGCATGGTGTTCATGAGGAGGAGGTCTACATGCGTCAGCCTCCTGGGTTTGTTGATCCCGATCGTCCTCAACATCTCTGTCGCTTGGTGAAAGCGCTTTATGGTCTCAAACAGGCTCCTCGTGCTTGGCATGCTCGCCTGGGTTCTGCGCTTCGTGCTCATGGTTTTGTGCCCTCCACTGCTGATACTTCACTGTTCATTCTTCAGCGACCACATGTTACTATGTACATCCTGGTCTATGTTGATGATATCATCCTTGTCAGCTCCTCTGTTGCGGCGACTGATCGTTTGGTTCTGGCTCTCAGTTCTGATTTTGCTGTCAAGGATCTGGGCAAACTTCACTATTTTCTTGGCTTGGAGGTCACATATCCACAGGATGGTCTTGCTCTTTCTCAGCAGAAGTACTCTCAGGATATTCTGCGGCGTGCTGGCATGTTGGAGTGCAAGGCTGCTACTACTCCCATGTCCTCCACTGAGACTATTTCTGCTACTGATGGGACTGTCCTCTCTGCTGATGGTGCTACTGAGTACAGAAGTCTTGTTGGGGCTCTTCAGTATCTTACCATCACACGGCCTGATATTTCATATGCCGTTAACCGTGTCTGCCAGTATCTTCATGCCCCTCGAGAGCCTCACTTGACTGCTGTCAAGCGTATTCTGCGTTATGTCCGCTCCACTGCCACATATGGACTTCATCTTCGGCCGGCGCCCTCTGGTGTGCTCTCGGCCTTCAGTGATGCGGACTGGGCCGGCAACCCGGACGACAGGCGATCCACGGGGGGATATGCAGTATTCTTTGGTCCTAATCTGATCGCCTGGAGTGCTCGGAAACAGGCTACCGTTTCCCGGAGTAGCACTGAAGCTGAGTACAAGGCGGTTGCTGATGCCACTGCTGAGTTATATGGGTCCAGTCCCTCCTTCGAGAGTTGAAGATCTCTCATGGTCGGC
Organism: Dactylis glomerata; assembly: GCA_007115705.1. Lineage (NCBI taxonomy): Eukaryota > Viridiplantae > Streptophyta > Magnoliopsida > Poales > Poaceae > Dactylis > Dactylis glomerata. Next base: position 774,410 of record QXEO01001223.1, read on the forward strand.
CTCCTGTCCTTTGGTGTGACAACATCGGCGCTACATACCTCTCATCGAATCCGGTATTTCATGCCCGAACGAAACACATCGAAGTTGATTATCATTTTGTGAGAGAACGGGTTGCTCAGAAGTTCCTGCAGATCAAGTTCATCTCTTCTAAAGATCAACTTGCTGATATCTTTACCAAACCGTTGTCTCTTCCTTTGTTCATAGGCTGTAGACGCAATCTTAACTTACTGAGTACCTCAGGCCACAGTTAAGATTGAGGGAGGGTGTTAGACTGTAGATATTGTAAACATGTATCTGTAATTGTATCGTACCTCTTAGTACCCCTTATATAAAGTGATAGGCCACGCATCAAATGCGTTGAGCCAGTTTCCACCAAACACCTGTTTAACATCCCCTGTCCTGAGTCCTGACTCAGGAGCCAACCGGCTGCCGGTGGATATGTTACGAACCATGCAAATTACTCAAGCATGCTGCAGCCGTCCGGTACTAGCACAACCATTGATCAACATCGGCGTACGCACGCGTTTCATTTGCCAATGCTATGCCCTGCTCTGCTTGCATCGTACCTAGATTCACTGTAACAAATTAACCCCGTTCTAAAATCTCAACACAGTGCACCTGCACGCACCCAGTACATATACGCGTCACAGTAAATAACCAGTGCACAGTCGACAGTAGGAGAGTCGTACGTAAGACCCTGGCCCTGCTATCACTGCCATTCAGCGCGAGCGTCGCGAAGCCTATCAGAAAAGTTGTATCGATCGGATCGTCAGTGCAGCGTACTACGGACAACTCAGTCGTTATCACTTTACTCCAATCGATCGAACATTCATCTCAAGAAAAAAAAATCGACAGAACATTATAAGTACTAATGTGGCTGAGGACCAGCTCACATTTTCTGTTTCCGGTATCTCGATTTGTGAAAGGTGGCTCGACAGATTCCACATGCAGGAAATTCTATGCTAACGAGCCAAATCATAGAGGGTTTCCATTCGCAAAACGTTGCGGCGGTTTTAGAGCGCCCCTAGCAGATTCGGCAAATTTGGTTACCAACACCAACATTTAGTTATAGGAAAGAGAAATGATGGTTGGATAATACTTTTGCTTCTCCTACTCCGGCAAATTTGGTATATAAAGATGTCTATAAAATATTTATTACTAAGTTATCTTATTTGTGACTTTTGCAACCCTCCTTCTACTCTGGCTCGCCACCTCCCTAATTCTTAGTGAAGCTCAAGACAAAATCTGGGTTTCGACATGGTGGCAGATGGCCGAGAAAGGCAACATGATTTGGCGGCGCCTCGGGAGGGTGGTCGTGGCGGCACACATCTTGCAGGAACGAGAACGTAGAGCCACCAACACAGAGGCGGTGGAGCTCCACGGTTGGTTCACGGCGTGGCAAAAGAAGTTGGTGGCTTTGCAAAAGAAGCTCATGGGGTTGTTACATGAAGGGGGAGTTCCATCAGGCGGCGCAACTAAGGTTTTGCATGGAGTGGATGAGCTTCGGAAAATGGTTGTGAAATCCGATTGTCAGAGACTGGAAAATAGATGGGCAATGGGGGGGAGTCAAAAATTTCCGTCGGGTGAGGCAACTAAGGTTTTGCATGGGGTGGATGAGCTTCAGAAGAATGGTGGCCAGATCCAATTGTCAGAGACTGGAAAAGCATGGTGGGGGTGGGGGTCAAAAGTTTCATGACAATTATCATCGAGCGCAATGTTTTTCAACCTTTACCAATGTTGCACACAACAATTTTTATTGCAAAGTTTTGGTTCATATGAGCAAAAGTTCAAAGAACCAAACTCATCGCAATAGCAACATTTTTTGTTATCATTCTTGTGAGGTGGGGACTTTTGTGTGTTGCTAATAAAACCCTCAGCTGAAATGCCAAATTAATATAGTGTTCCCAAATTCAAAAGGAATTCTTACATGAAGCAAAACATTTCATAAATGAATAGACAAATAAATTTCCCACGTGGCCCTTACATATCCTGTTTTTATAGTCACCGATTGGCTGGCTGGCCTGATGGACGCAGCTAGAAATGACAGGCCTAACTAGTGCCTCGATTGGAGGGCTGAATTGGTTGGGCGTTGGACTCCCAATCGTAGGCGCGCCAGATCGACGAGCTGACCGGCCGGCCGCCCGGATCGCATTAAACCCCACCACCCCTACACCTCTTCTCGCTTCGCCATCGTCGCTGCCTCGACGCGGCCATGTCCACCACCACCACCACCACCAGTAGTTGAGCCGCATCGCTTGCGTGGGCGTACCTCCGTATGCATACCGTTGCACCACCAACCGCGTGCAACGCCACAGGCTCTAGCTATATATCGCTCGCCCCTGCGCTCGCCCTGTCACGCCAACCCACCCACACCCAAGCTCGCCACCCCGATCTCAGCCATGGAGCTCCTGCCACTGCTCACCGTGCTGCTCCTAGCGCACGCGGCGGCGTACCTGGCCTGGCACGCCGTGGCCCGCCGCCGCCGCGAGCGCTGCTACCTGCTCGACTACGCCTGCCACAAGCCCTCCGACGACCGCAAGGTCACCACCGAGATGGCCGGCGCCGTCATCGAGCGCAACAAGCGCCTAGGCCTCCCCGACTACCGCTTCCTCCTCAAGGTCATCGTCAACTCCGGCATCGGCGAGCACACCTACTCCCCGCGCAACGTGCTCGACGGCCGCGAGGAGTGCCCCACCCACGACGACGCGCTCGACGAGATGGACGCCTTCTTCGACGACGCCGTCCGCGCCGTCTTCTCCAAGACCGGCGTCTCCCCGCGCGACGTCGACGTGCTCGTCCTCAACGTCGGCTCCTTCTCCCCGGCCCCCTCGCTCGCCTCCAGGGTGGTGAGCCGCTTCGGGATGCGCGAGGACGTCCAGGCCTACAACCTCTCCGGCATGGGCTGCAGCGCGGGGCTCGTCTCCGTCGACCTCGCCCGCCGCGTCATGCTCACCCGCCCGCGCACCATGGCGCTCGTCGTCACCTCCGAGTCCTGCGCCCCGAACTGGTACAACGGCACCGACAAGTCCATGATGCTCGGCAACTGCCTCTTCCGCTGCGGCGGCGCCGCCGCCCTGCTCACCAACGACCCGGCATACAGATCCAGGGCCAAGATGGAGCTGCGCTGCCTCGTGCGCGCGCACATCGGCGCGCACGACGACGCGCATGCCGCTGCCGTGCACCGGGAGGACGCCGACGGCAGACTCGGGGTCTGCCTCAGCAAGAACCTCCCCAAGGCCGCCGTCCGCGCCTTCACCGAGAACCTCCAGCGCCTGGCGCCGCAGATCCTCCCCGCCGCCGAGCTCGCGCGATTCACCGTGCGCCTCCTCGCGCGCAAGCTCCTCCGCCGGAAGATCAAGTTCGAGGGCCCCAAGATCAACTTCAAGACTGGGGTGGACCACTTCTGCCTCCACCCCGGCGGGACGGCGGTCATCGACGCCGTGAGGAAGAACCTCGGCCTCAGCAGCTACGACGTCGAGCCGGCCGCCATGACGCTGCACCGCTGGGGGAACACATCGGCGAGCAGCCTCTGGTACGTGCTCTCCTACATGGAGGCCAAGCGCCGGCTCAAGGCAGGGGACAGGGTGCTCATGGTCACCTTCGGCTCGGGTTTCAAGTGCAACAGCTGCTACTGGGAGGTCAGCAAGGACCTCCACGACGCCGGCGCCTGGGAAGACTGCATCGACGACTACCCGCCGGAGACAATGGTCAATCCATACACGGAGAAGTTCGGATGGGTCAACGACCTGCAGGGCGGGGGAGGCATCCTCCCGTTCTAACCTTCGCCTCATGGATTTTTTACCTTCAGAAAAATTAATTTATTGAGAATTAGAAACTCATAAAAAATATTTTTATTCAGCGATTATGTGTATGATGTTTTTTTTCCTTTTCGTTCACAATTTTTCTGTTCGTCTTGCTGATACGAATCTGTATACTTGTAAAAATAGTTAGTTCGTACACAAAGTGTTGTTGTTGTTCCAGTTTTAGGAAAAAAAATATAGAACTGGATGTGTACATGAAAATCAACAAGGTCATTACTTTACTCATATATGTGCGGCGTTCCACTTTGTGTACATTCTTGATGGCAGTTGCTTACATGGATGCTCACCGCATGAACTTGGAAAACAATAAGAGGATGAGCTAAAGTATACATGGGATTCACTCTGACTAATTTCTGACGCAGGCCAGTATCGTTTTGCTATATCGGGTTGCATCATTTTTTTGGAAATATAGGTGGCCATATTTTTTCAAGCTCCACAATGTTTTCGTGATGTTGGTCCAACTTTAGTCCATAGGCTATGTATGAAGTGTCATCCATTTTTCCAATGTCAATGCACAAATGAACAGTAGATGCTATTTATTGTAGACATTCACCAAAATATATGTTGTTTTGCATTTCTCGACAAGCAATGTAGAACATTCTAGACAAATATACTTTTTCTTGCGTTTCTCTAAATTAGCGGACCTATACCTGCAACGAGCCCTTTATAGTATGACGGTACCAAATATCTAAATACATGAAATTTATATATATTTATTTTCAAATTATTAACTCCGTTAAAAGTTACGCAATGTATTAAAAATAAATCTCAACATCCGATAAGATTTCTATGAACATCAAAGGCCAAATGGTTGTCACTGATCCAAACATAGATTTCTTCCATTTTGTTATTAGAAGATTAAATGAATAACATGACTTTACAACCATTCATAAAAAAGAACATATATACAATGTTATTATTTAGCATGTCATCGTCTATGCATGTTACCTTCATTGAAAACACAATGTACCATCACAAAAGACCATCTCGGTTTTAAAGGATAACTCGCCTCTCTCAGGTTAATTCTATGACCCACGTGTCGACTCACCATTGTGCTTTAAAAGAGTGAAACCCCACATTGTTGGAGAAAACAAAATAGGCGAAGGATTTCCTAGATATATAGATGTAATTTATTGCAATAGGAGGAAGCTTAATTTGCTAGATAGATCCAATTCGAGTGATCTAACATGGAGGACATAGGAGAAGGGGAACCAAATTTAAATACTCTTGACAATAATTTCTAGAAACTAATACAGTTAAACTATTTTAATTAGATTCATGGCATGTTGGTTCTAACCTCGTGTGATGGCCCAGGACATTGTCAACTCGGATAATAGCTTCAGTTGTCATGCTATGCATGTCTAAATATGTATAAAGATTAGGGAATTATTGACGAACTAATTCAGTTGGTTCTACATATATTTATAGTTTTTCAGGAAACTTAATCATAGTGTACATGGTGAATTTTCTTTCTCTGAATTATTGACGAACTAATTATACTTGTAATGTCGAGGTCACATGTGATTGTACATGCATTGATCATGTAGTGTGTTCTTTTAAACAAAAAATGCATTCTTGTTGATGACATTTGCAAGAAAACAAATAAAACTAGGTGCAAATAAAAACCAAAATGTTAGATTGTTCGTAAGTGCTACATTTATCTCTTCTGTGGGCCATTATTTGTTACTAATAAAGTACAACGTGGTTATGGCTCGAAATATGCTTTGAGTACATTTCTAAGAAAATACATGGAGCAATAATTTTACTCACAACCTCTACATGAAAATATAATGCTATACTATCTAGATAGCCCTAATAGAGATTTCCGGATGCGAGGCCACGCCTCAAACACGGGTGGGAGAGATCACATACATGTGATCTACACAAACCTAGTTCTACGGCATCCACATCACTCCTCTCTAGGTGGCATGGTCGAAGCCACGGTCCACTGCCACAACCTCCCCTACTCCCCTCCCCTAGTGGGTGCCACTTGGCAAAGCCTGCATGGGCGTCGTCGTGCTTTTCCTAGTGTTGAAGGTCATGACATCATGAGCAACAAATTTTTTCTCATGGTAGCGGTAGACCCTACTACTTCGTCATCTAGCCTTCTTGGTATTGGATATAGCGACTAAGGGTGTGGTTGTAGCTGTCGTGGTCGGCCCACACGAAGGACTCCTCCGAGGCCACCAGGAATGGTAGTGGTGGATCCTCATTGGCGGTGAGGCATGTGGCAGTTGATGACACCCTTCTTCCTCAATGGTGAGATGCATTTACCCTTTCTATGGTGGTAATACAAGCCCATGACATGCCCTCTCGTCCCCTCTTCTCTAGTTTTCCCAGATGCGACAACCTTGGCGCCACTGTCATCGGCCGGGGTAAAATCCTTGTTGAGCAATGACCAATGTTAAGGGAGTCGTCTGGCGTCAATGGTCATTGGCTAGGGTGAAAACCTTGTTAAGTGATGACTGGTGCTGGCGCGTGGGTGACGGCACCAGAAGATTCCTTGTGCGTGGTGAATGACCAGCCAGTTGGGAACCCCAAGAGGAAGGTATGATGAGTATAGCAGCTAGTTTTCCTTCAGTTAAGAAACCAAGGTTTATCGATCAGGAGAAAAGTAGACAATAACGACTGAAGGTGATGCTTGCTAGTTTGCGACAGCTTCGGACAATTTATATATGGCACCTCGTCCAAGCTTTGCTTGCTAGCTGCAACGCGAAACCTGCACACAACACAACCAAGTACTTTGTTCCCAACTTGCGATGAGGTTGTCAATCTCACCGGTTTGCTTGAAACAAAGGTTATGAGCGTATCGAGTGGAAAACAGTAGAAGTATGCGAGTAAAGTAAATAGGTGATAGCAATATGATGGAAATAGCACCGGGGTCCACAGTTCACTAGTGGTGTCTCTCCATAAGATAAATAACACATGCTGGGTAAACAAATTACAGTTGGGCAATTGATAGAATAAAGATAAACGTGATATGTCAACAAGATCACTATGAGATTTACTCTGGGCATTACAACAAAATACATAGACCGCCATCCAACTGCATCTATGACTAATAATCCACTTGTGGCGAATCAATCCGAGAACTCCACAAGTATTAAGTTGCGAACAACAGATAATTGCATTAAGCAAAGTGTGTAATGTAAACAAAGCATATGCCCTTGAGCATATGAATGTTGTTTTCTCCCTAGTAGCAACAGCACATCTACAACCTTAGAGGTTTCTGTCACTCCCCCAGGTTAAATAGAGGCATGAACCCACTATCGAGCATAAATACTCCCTCTTGGAGTCACTAGCAACTACTCGACCAAGATAGCTACTAACAACGGAGAGCATGCAAGATCATAAACAACATAGAGATAACATAAGATATATTTCAGTATAGCAACTCAATCATAACACCAATATTCATCGGATCCCAACAAACCAAACATGTAGAATTACATAACGGTGATCTCAATCATGTAGGGCAGCTCATGAGATCTAAACATGAAGCACATGGTGGAGAAGACAACCATCTAGCTACTGCTATGGACCCATAGTCCAAGGTAGACTACTCACTCATCGCTCCGAAGGCAAGCATGGCGATGAAGAAGACCTCCGGTGGCGATTCCCCTCTCCGGCACGGTGCCGGGAAGAGCTTCTGGACCCTCCCGATCTTCGGGTCGACGGCGGCGGCGGATCGCGATGTGTTCTGGAAAAGTGATCGGGTCCTTAGGTTTTTTCCGTCGGGGGGTCTTTATAGGCAAAGGGGCGATGTCAAAGGTGGAGCCAGGCGGCCTCACACCATGGCGGCACGGCCAGGGCCTGGGCCGCGCCAGCCTGGTGTGTGGGGCCCCTGTGGCCCCCCTCCTACTCTCCTTCGGATCTCTGGAAGCTCCCGGACAAAATAAGACTTCAGGAACTTGTTTCGTCCAATTCCGAGAATATTTCCTATGTATCACTTCTGAAACACAAAAACAGCAGAAAACAGGGAACTGGCACTGTGGCAACTTGTTAGTAGGTTAGTTCCGGAAAATGCATAAAAGTGCCACGAAGTGTAACGAAACAGTAGGCAAATGGTGTAAAAACAAGCATGGAGCATCAAAAATTATAGATACGTTGGAGACGTATCAAGCATCCCCAAGCTTAACTCCTGCTCGTCCTCGAGTAGGTAAGTGATAACAAAAGAATAATTTTTGAGGTGACATGCACCTACACAATCTTGATCATATATGTAAGCATTTGTGAGCTGGGATCATAAGAACTTAAAACATGGGCATGAAAGATATAATCTTGACAATAAGAACTTAGCAACCATGTTGTAAACATGCAAATGAACACAAACAAAAGATCATGAAAATGAAACAATGAAAGTCAAACGTGTGTTCAAATCATAAGGAAAAACATACAAATGGTTTTCAGCTTGTCCTTCAAAAAGAGCAAAACATAAATGCATAGGACACCTTCAAGTTTAAGAGGGCGACTAGATACAAATAATTTGAGAACAAGTGAAACCAACAATATGAATCAATCAATGAAAACTTTGGTACAATGCACATTATACTAAGAATGACAACTATGCTCTCTTAATGGTGCATGAAGATAGAAGGTGGTGACTCAACATAAAAGTAGAAGAAAGGCCCTTCGCAGAGGGAAGCAGTGATTGCAAGTTTTATAACCTTCAAAAATTATGGTACTTACCGGCTTTGAGCTCTCATTGCCCCCATCATAAGAATCTTGAATGGTTAAAGTTAATGCGAGAACAATTATGATGCATATGCTTGACAAATCATAAGTTGAAAACCTCGTGTCCCGTGAATACGAGTACCCAAACCTCATGCTACTTTACTTAGAGTCCCAAGCAAGGCTCTTGTCATTGTAAATATATGCATATCATTGAGAACCGCCAATGGGGTACCTCCGTGCCCGATGACATGGAACAAGCCCACATCAAAATGACAGGACAAGCAGACAATGAACACCTCGACATCTCTTTTATTTACCATTTGTTTAGCTTTTTATTGTGAGATGCGTCGTCGAATGTTCACCATGGGTATGCTGCAAATTTCCACCATGAATTATGCATGGCTTAGATTAGCGGCCCGGTGTTTCCCTAACACATATACAAACTCCATGATCCCCACAAGATTCCCAATTCATTTCACACCGCGGGCATCCATAAATAAAAGATCACGATATCAACTCAAATAGGAAGTGCAATGTTGAAAGCTTGCCCATGACTGCATGGCTGGGCTAGTCTCCAACTTACAACTTGCAAGCATAACAACTCAACATAAGAGACCACAATGTCAAATTTTTAAGAACAGGAAAAAGTAAAGTGTGCCTTCCGGTTCGTGAGAGCTTTACTGACCGAATTTCGCATAACACTGGTAAGAGTTTAATTTGAAGAGAAAATAAAAGCAAGTCAAATTTACTTGGAATAGCAAATTGCTAGTAGGTATGTATGGTGGACACTTTGGAAGACTTTGGCTTTTAGGAGTTGGATGCACGAGTAGAGCTCATACTTAGTACAAGGCGAGGGCTAGCAAAAGACTGGGAGCGACCAACTAAGAGAGCAATAATGGCCATAATCATGCAAAGCGACAAAGCGACATTAAAAGAAGCATAAGATGGCATCAAAAGTCAAAAACTAAATAATCATGAAGGCTATTGGCGACTTTGTAAGAGTCTAACATGTGTGAGCATGCGCCAAGTCAACCCAAATAAAGCATCAAGGAGAAAACCAACATAATGCTTCCAAACAATAAAAACAACGCATGATTTTTTCAAAGGCTCATTAAGCAATCTCAGTTATTTGAGACAAGTCATGCTACAGAAAAACCACTAAGCATACTATTAAAAAGACATCAAGCATGACATGAAAAGCCTAAGCCGCAGTCTACACAAGCTCCTTCTTGTACCACTATTTTGCACAAAGCTTTTTCTCTTTTCCAACACCATTTGAAATTTTCAAAGACACCTCTTTTGATGAAAACCAATAAAGATCAGAGGCAAAAATACACCTTGATGAAAAGATATGACAAGGTCTGAACGCAAATCAAGGCGAAAACGAAAACCAAAAGCAGTAGCGAAAAAAGAAGAACACCCGGTGAAACGAATAGAGTGAAAAACGGAGTGTTCTTTGCAAATGAAAACGAGTACATCTCCTCCAAAAGAAATTTGTTGGGGTCCAACCATTTATTGCAGCAAAAAAAACTAAGCTAACTAATAAAACTAAAACAACTGATGCTCCTAGAAAAACACATAGTGCATGAAGCAATTAAAATATAGTGTTTTGAAAGGTGACCTGATTTTTGCCGATGAAGAAGGGGTGCCTCGGGGGCATCCCCAAGCTTTGACGCTTGTACTTCTTAGATATTTCTTGGGGTGATGCATGGGCATCCCCAAGCTTGAGATTTTGTCCATTCTTCAACTCATCTCATCATTCTCCAATCCCTACACTTGAAAACTTCCTTCATACAAAACTAAACACAAATCTATTAGCAACATTAGTGTAGCATAACATATAATCAACCTCTTTTTGCTTCAGGTTTCAACTCAAAACCACCACATATATAGCAAATACTACTGTAGCAACTTCCCCAAAAGTTCCGTGATCAAAAGAACTCAAAAGAAAGCGATAAAGCGGCAAACACAAATATTGGCAGAAATCAGTCAAAACAGAACAGCTGAAAAAGGACGAATTTTTGAGTTGTTTTCTGTTGCTCAAATCAAAAAGTGTTCAACTAACGAAAGTTTGGATATAACCTGGGGCATATGCACAAGAAATGGCAGGTCCAAAAGATATACAGAGAATTTATACGAATTTTTACAGTGCAGCACCAAAAATAGTTTCAGACAGCAACATCCCCAAATCTTTACCTCACTCGAATTAGAGGCTTCTCTTGGCACAAAAAACGAAATAAACAAGATAAGGAGCGGTCATTACAGCAGTAATGACTTCCAAGACTCAAATAAAAGAAAAAGTACTGAAAATAAAACATTGGGTTATCTCCCAAGAGTGCTTTTCTTTAACGCCTTTGAGCTAGGCGCAGAAAATTTCGAATCAAGTAATATCAAGTGATGAAGCATCACTTACCTCAGTAAGCACTTTGGAAGTTCCCGAAGATGATTCAACCTGCAAGTCACCCTTAGTGGAACTAAGAGTCTTACCAATTTTAAGAACATGTTGAGTTTTAAGCGCAGAAACCTTGGGAACATACATAAATATTTGCTCTTTTCCAACAAACACTTTCTCTTTCTTAAATTTAAGAGAAGAGAAGATTAAGTTAAGAGTTTCCATAGACTCCTCTAGTTTACCAATCCTTAAGTTTTGATTATCAAGAGTAGTGCTAGCCTCTAAAACGGTGATTCTCTTACCAATATTTTCTATTAATTCACTAACTCGGCTAGCATTTTCTAGGATACTTGGCAAACTTTTCTCTAAAGAGCTGAGCCTTTCTACCACCTCCTCCAAGGCGGTCTCAGTTTTAGCAATATGAATAGGTGGTATTCCCACTAAACTTTCAATTATAGTGCATGCTTCTCCAGCGGGAGTACCCAGAAAATTACCTCCTGTAAGAGTATCGAGAACATACCTATTCCAACTAGATATACCAACATAAAAATTTCTAAGGAGGATCGTGGTAGAGTGCTTTTTGGTACACCTATGATGAGCATTGTTAATACGATACCAAGCATCTTTTAAACTTTCTCCCCCTTGTTGCTTAAAACTATGAACTTCTACTTCAAGATTACTCATTTTAGCAAAACTAAAAGCAAACAAATAAAAACAGCTACCAAGGATTCTAATTTTTTTTGGGTTTTTGATATAAAACGATGCAGGTAAAATAAATAAAGTAAAGCAAAACAATAACAAAGTAAAGGATGTGCGTGCGAAAACTCCCCTCGCAGAAGTCTTCCACTCTTCCCCGGCAACGGCGCCAGAAAATTAGCTGCTGGCGCGTGGGTGACGGCACCAGAAGATTCCTTGTGCGTGGTGAATGACCAGCCAGTTGGAAACCCCAAAAGGAAGGTATGATGAGTATAGCAGCTAGTTTTCCCTCAGTTAAGAAACCAAGGTTTATCGATCAGGAGAAAAGCAGACAATAACGACTGAAGGTGATGTTTGCTAGTTTGCGACAGCTTCGGACAATTTATATATGGCGCCTCGTCCAAGCTTTGCTTGCTAGCTGCAATGCGGAACCTGCACACAACACAACTAAGTACTTTGTTCCCAACTTGCGATGAGGTTGTCAATCTCACCGGTTTGCTTGAAACAAAGGTTATGAGCGTATCGAGTAGAAAACAGTAGAAGTATGCGAGTAAAGTAAACAGTGCGAGTAAAGTAAACAGTGCGAGTAAAGTAAACAGGTGATAGCAATATGATGGAAATAGCACCGGGGTCCACAGTTCACTAGTGGTGTCTCTCCATAAGATAAATAACACATGCAGGGTAAACAAATTACAGTTGGGCAATTGATAGAATAAAGATAAACGTGATATGTCAAGAAGATCACTATGAGATTTACTCTGGGCATTACAACAAAATACATAGACCGCCATCCAACTGCATCTATGACTAATAATCCACTTGTGGCGAATCAATCCGAGAACTCCACAAGTATTAAGTTGCGAACAACAGATAATTGCATTAAGCAAAGTGTGTAATGTAAACAAAGCATATGCCCTTGAGCATATGAATGTTGTTTTCTCCCTAGTAGCAACAGCACATCTACAACCTTAGAGGTTTCTGTCACTCCCCCAGGTTAAATAGAGGCATGAACCCACTATCGAGCATAAATACCCCCTCTTGGAGTCACTAGCAACTACTCGGCCAAGATAGCTACTAACAACGAAGAGCATGCAAGATCATAAATAACATAGAGATAACATAAGATATATTTCAGTATAGCAACTCAATCATAACACCAATATTCACCGGATCCCAATAAACCAAACATGTAGAATTACATAACGGTGATCTCAATCATGTAGGGCAGCTCATGAGATCTAAACATGAAGCACACGGTGGAGAAAACAACCATCTAGCTACTGCTATGGACCCATAGTCCAAGGTAGACTACTCACTCATCGCTCCGGAGGCAAGCATGGCGATGAAGAAGACCTCCGGTGGCGATTCCCCTCTCCGGCAGGGTGCCGGGAAGAGCTTCTGGACCCTCCCGATCTTCGGGTCGACGGCAGCGGCGGATCGCGATGTGTTCTGGAAAAGTGATCGGGTCCTTAGGTTTTTTCTGTCGGGGGGTCTTTATAGGCGAAGGGGTGATGTCAGAGGTGGAGCCAGGCGGCCTCACACCATGGCGGCGCGGCCAGGGCCTAGGCCGCGCCAGCCTGGTGTGTGGGGCCCCTGTGCCCCCCCCCTCCTACTCTCCTTCGGATCTCTGGAAGCTCCCGGACAAAATAAGACTTCAGGAACTTGTTTCGTCCAATTCCGAGAATATTTCCTGTGTATCACTTCTGAAACACAAAAACAGCAGAAAACAGGGAACTGGCACTGTGGCAACTTGTTAGTAGGTTAGTTCTGGAAAATGCATAAAAGTGCCACGAAGTGTAACGAAACAGTAGGCAAATGGTGTAAAAATAAGCATGGAGCATCAAAAATTATAGATACGTTGGAGATGTACCAACTGGCGCTGACCATGGCGACGCCAATGAGGTGCATATTCCTCTCTTAGAGGCGCGACCATGGACATGATCATGCATTCCCCTCCTTTGGTGATGTATGGGACTATAGGCTCGACTCGCCTGCAGAGCCATGACGTCGTTCCCTCCTTGGAGGCACTTCTTAGAGCATCTCCACCAGGGAGCCCAAAATGGCCCCCAAAATGCCGCCGGACCATTTTTTGGGCTTGGGGCCCAAAAACGGGCCACACCGGCGGCCCCAAAAACGTGCCGGCGCGGCCTCGAGCCCAAAAAATTAGCCGGCGACCCTGCGCCGGCCCCTACGTGGCAGGTTCCTACCGGGGGCGCCGGCAGCTCACGCCAGCTCAGCCCTGACGCCCCGGCCCCGCCTGGAAGTGAGACGCGGCGGCAGGTCAGCATAATTAATGACCCGCGCCGGTTTGGTGGTCGTCATCTTCATGGCGACGCCGGTTCCCGAGGCGCCGCGCGGAACCCGACGGCCACGCGGCCTCGGCAAGCGGCGACGCCCGGAGTTCCGCGCCGCCCTTCAATGCCGATGTCCCCCCGGCCACCCATAAAAACGCCCTCTCGGCGCCGTCGCCTCACACATCTCCCTCTCTCTCGCCGTCACCTCCACCGTTGCTCTTGCCTCCTTCTCCCTGTCGTCCACAGAACCCCGCCGCCCTCTCCTTCTTCCCGTCGCCTCACTCTCCCCATGGCGAACAATGACGAGGCCGGAGGCAGTGGCGCGCACGGCGGCGGGATCAACCGCTCGCTCAACTTCACCATAGAAGAGGCCGAGGTGGACGCAGGACGCGTGAGAGATCGATCGGGTCGCCCGTCACCCCGACGATCCCGTCGAGCTGCCGGGGCTGGCGCTGGCCCTGGCCAATTCGATGGCTACCAGCGGCGGCGCGGCGAGGAGCAGCGGCACGGCGGGCGGCGGAACCAGCGGCGGCGCGGGGTCCAGCGGCGGTGGAACCAGCGGACGAGCGGTAGCACGTCGGAGCGGCGGCGCAGGCGGCGCGAGCACCAGCGCCTCCGTCGTCAACCTCGTCAGCGACGACGAGGAGGAGGACGTGAAGCCGCTCATCAGGAGGCGCGGCTAGGGTGGCCACTAGGGCCGCCGTTTGTAATAAGTTTAGTTTAAATTTGTATGAAATTTGTCTGAATCCGGCAAACTATCAATAAAATCGACGGTTTATCTAAATTTTGTCAAATTTGCATTTTTTTGGGGTCGACGTTTTGGGGCCGCCGGTGTGGGGCGCCGGGCCCAATTTTTGGGGAAGGCCTGCCGGCGCCCCTGCCGGACACTATTTTGGGGGTGCAGGTGGAAATGCTCTTAGTCTACTATGGGAGTTCCTGATTTGGAAATTGGAGAAGTGAGACTCTAATGCCTAACAGGTGAGGCACCGGCGACGGTATTATGCTTGTGTTTCTTGTTCTTAGGTTATGGGTCTCCAAGATGCAATGTATGTCAACGCTAACACATAGGAAATTATCTTTTCTCTCGGCGTCACGTGTACTTGGCGTCTTGAGGCTAGATTATCATGTTGGCTCTTTTTAGATGGTCAATACAGCCTCAACCTTACATAATCCTATTTCGCCTGATGTAATAACGATGTTTTAATAAACTAACAAAGGCTATATGCATAAGTCGGTGCAGAGGCTAGGATCTAATCCCCTTTTCAAAAAATATCAATGATTCGGTGTCATGAGATGGACCATCAATATTGTCTGTTTATTTGATTCATCTATCTTTGAGCGGTTTCTGTTTGTGCAATATAGCTCACCGGCCCCGACAATGACAGCCATGTATATGTGGGCCAAGGAAAGGAGACGTACATATATGCCCATGTATCAATCTTCTTTCTCTCGCCAATATATGTTGATGGCTTTCTTGTTCATGGGTTTATTATCCCCTAGCTCGTGGCGATAAGAATCATTCAGTTGGAAAAGCCTGACCTTCGGGTCTTATGACTTATATGTAGATAAAGTCACCATCAAGGCAGTTGCATTTTCACTTGGAAATGCAAGAGGCATAGTTTGATCTCCTGAAAACGAACCGACAGACGAACTAGTTAGGGTTAGCTCGCTGTTCAGGACAAAATCAGAAAGTGGTTCCTAAAACCCACTTAATTTGCACCGGACAAATGCAACATGGACAGCTACAGGAAGTCGACGTACCACCATGAGTACTTAATAAGCACAGTGGTAGCTGCCCGTACGTCTTTCGGACTGAGTTGGTGTGTTTCTCCAGGCGATCGAGCACTCGTGGCCAGCTAACGGGTAGCATAGTATTTATTGTAAGTGGTACTACCTCCAGAGCATAATTGATCGATGGAACTGAGATTCTATTGGTTTTGTTCTTGAAAAAAATAGATTCAATTGGTTTTGCATCCGTTCAAAAAAAAAATTGGTTTTGCAGCACACATACATATCTGGTGAATCATCTCCTCTAACGTCCTGAAGCAAAGTCAGGAAAGACAATGAAGCAAAGTCAACGTGGTGTAGCATATCAAGACGTTAGAGGATCTGTGATTTGAGAAACTCTGATTTTCTCTCTGAAAGGAAGATACTGTGATTCTCTCTAAAAGGAAGAAACTTCTGATTTTCTCTAACAAAACGGATTTCGATCTGTTAGGTATTTCTTCATTGGAATTTATTGTTCTTTTTGTGCTGTTATTATGCAATTTGCCATCGAAATAGTCTAAAATACGAAAGGAGTAAAGTACTGGCTGGCAGAGTTGAAGGAGTCCGACATTGAGCAATAACTGTGGCGCAGACGCAGCCGATCGATGCGCAGCAGTGCGCAAGGCAACAAGTTGGTGGAACCTACTTTTTTTTTGACAGAACATAGCACTTTATTGATTACTTGACAAGATTACAAATAGTTTCTCGGATCAAATCCGGAGCAAAGTCTGAAATAAAGCCTAAAGACGATACATCACAATTACGAGCTAACAGGTGTGCCGGTTCATTCTGGGAACGAGGAACATGTCTGAAGGTCGCCGAAGAGAAGCCATCGATCAACATCCTGATATCCTTCACCACCAGGCCTATCACTGAACGATCAGGCCCCAGATGATTCAGGCGTTGGATAAGCGACAGGCAATCCGAGAGGAAGCTGACTCGAAGAAAGCCTTTCTCCCTCGCAATTTGCACTGCCCGTCGAAGAGCCATCGCCTCCGCGCACTCTGGATCCGCGAAGCCCTGAAGCCGCTCAGAAGCCGCCCGTTTGCACTCCCCTGAATGGTCGAGGACCACCATCCCCATTGCCATGCGCTTCAGATCATCAAACAGAGCTGCATCAACATTGATTAGATACTCACCCCTCGGCAGCGGAGACCATTTGACAACAGGTCTAGTCTCACGCCTTTGATTGGCAGGTTTCTTCTTATAGCAGTTCAAGATAATCATCTCGACATATGCCAAGCTTTTTGCACAAGTCTGACTCGGTGTGGGACTGGCAGAATTATTCCTTGCATCATTCCGATCCTGCCAAATGTGCCAAAAAACAACAGCTAGAACAGTAGCTTCCACTTCCGTCGCCTGACTTAGAAACGAGAAGAGCCAAGTCTTAGTAGACATGAACTCCCCACGGTCAAGTTTGAAATTAAAGGCCTATTTTATTAGTCGCCACACTTCTCTAGCAAAATGACAGGTGAGTAAGGAATGCGCAATGTCCTCACTCCTACCACAAAAGATACACAGATCACTCGTCGGAATGTTTCGACGCTGCATCTGTTCACCATTCGGGAGACAATCATGAGCAAATCTCCACAAATGGATTTTCATTTTTCCTGGGGCATTGATTCTCCAGAGAGCTTTCCAGTCTTTTTCCTCGTTCATCGAACCAGAATGCATACCCCTCCCAGCCAAGCTACGGCTGACAAAGAACTTGTCAGACCGAGCAAAATTGTACGCCGAACGTACAGTGTATATACCTTGTTTGGAAAACGGCCAACGCACAATGTCAGTGCCTCCATGTCTATCAATCGGAATCTGGAGGATCAATTCTGCCGTCGCCGCATCAAAGAAAGCATGTACCGTCTCCGGGATCCAAGAATGAGTCACCTCATCGATCAGACAACTTACTGTCGCAATGTCTGGGATAGGTTTCAGAGGTCGAAGCAAATACGGTGGCCTATCCGGGATCCAATGATCGGACTTGATCTTGACGCTCGTCCCATCACCTATGCCCCACTGGACACCCCGAAGCAACAGCTCACGGCCGAAAAGAATGCTTCTCCACGTGAACGACGAGGTTCTGGGCTTTGGAGCATGCCAAAAATCAGAGTGAGGAAAGTACCTGCCCTTTAGAACCCTGGCGCACAAAGAGGTCGGCTCCGTCAGTAAGCGCCATCCTTGCCTTCCAAGCATTGCTTGATTGAACAAGGACAAGTCGCGGAAACCAAGTCCACCGAAAGATTTAGGAGTAGATAACCACTCCCATGATCTCCAATGAAGTTTCTTTTTCCCGTCTTCAATACCCCACCATTGGTTAGCATTGGTGGCTCTCATCTTGTCACAATTAGCAACAGGAACTTGAAAACAGCTAAACACAAAGGTCGGGGTCGCTTGGATCATGACCTTCAAGAAAACCTCTTTGCCAGCTCGTGACATGGGTCGATCAACAACACCATTGATTCTTTTCCAAATCATCCCAAGAAGGAAATTGAAGGTTGCCGTGGGATACCGTCCAACAGAGGTAGGCATCCCTAAATAAAACTCGTTTAGGATTTCTCTGTGGACCTCAAGACACAACTTAACCCTTTCCTTAATACTGTCATCACAGTGGTTTCCAAAGAATATTGAGGACTTCTCCAAATTAATCTTCTGTCCCGAGCCATCACAATACTTCTTCATAATTTGATTTAGAGTTTCCACACTCCTACTATCACTCCTTGCAAAAAAGATGCTGTCGTCTGCAAACAGTAAATGGGATATAGGAGGACCGAGTCTACCATTTTTGATTCCATGGAGCTCACCTTGGTTCTCACTTTGCTACAGTAAATTAGACAGACCTTCAGTGCATAGAAGAAACAAGTAGGGGCTAATGGGGTCCCCTTGTCGAATGCCTCTAGAAGGAATCACAGGAGCAGTTAATTCACCATTCACACGGACAGCATATCTGATACACGTGACACACCTCATAACCGCCTGTATCCAACTGGGGGCAAAGCCAAGCTTGCATAAACATCCGTGGAGATAATCCCACTCGACCCGATCATAAGCCTTCATCATGTCAGTTTTTAGGGCAAAGAAAGGGCGTTTGTTGTTCTGATGTTGGATGGTGTGCAAGCATTCAAATGCAATAAGAGCATTTTCAGTGATCAATCTGCCAGGTACAAAGGCACTTTGGTTCTCTGAAATAATCTCGGGCAAGATCACCTTTAGTCTATTTGCAAGTGTTTTAGACGCAATCTTGTAGATAACATTACATAAACTGATTGGTCTAAAATTCTTGAGCTCCTTGGGTTTAGTAACGTTTGGGATAAGAACAACCACTGAGTCACAAAAGCCTTCAGGAATCTCACCACCGTTGATGAAGGAGCGAACCGCAAAGCAAATGTCATCTTTAAGAAGCTCCCAATGGGTATGATAAAAAAGAGCCGGAAAACCATCCGGGCCTGGAGCTTTCGTTGGACCCATTTGAAACAAAGCAGCCGTAATTTCTTCATCAGTATACGGTTTGCAAAGATCATCATTCATCGCAGCCGAAACTTAGAACGAATTGCCTCGAGAACTGCATCAACTGAGGTACAAGTTTCAGAAGAAAAAAGGTTTTCGTAGAAATTGTGAACCATACCTTTTATCCCAGTTTGAACCTCACATTTAGAGCCATTAGACCTCAGCAGCATATCAATTTTGTTAGCTCGCCGCCTAGCCGATGCCCTCGCATGGAAGAAGGCGGTGTTACAATCTCCTTCACGGAGCCACTCAACCCGAGAACGTTGTCGTGCCATGATCTCTTCCCTCTCAAAGAGCTCACAGAGTTCACGCTCCACCGCCCTTTCATCCTCCAGCATAGAATCTGAGAGTTGCTCACCTCGAATGTACTTGAGATGCCCTTCAAGCTTGCGGATCTGTTTCCGCACCGACCCAAAGGTGGCTTTGCTCCAGTCCTTCAAAGAAATAGCAACACATTTCAACCGCGACCACGTCGCCTGCAAGGATCGGTTCCCATCCCCCGATCTAGACCATGCCTCTTCTAAGACTTGCTTATAATCTGGAGCGCGTTGCCACATAGCTTCGTAATGAAAACCTTGGTAGACAGCCTGAGACTGCACACCTTGCACCCCCCGATCCAGGGATAGAAGAATAGCATAATGGTCAGATGAAGTTGTTATAATGTTCTCTACCGAACAATTCTCAAACCTCTGCGTAAAACCGCCATTTGCAACAGCACGATCAAGTCGCACCTTCACATGATGATCGGCATCCCGACAGTTACACCAGGTGAACTTTGGGCCTTCAAAACCCAGATCTTGTAATTTACAATCTTGCAAACACTCACGGAAGGCATTAATTTGCGATTCAGTTCTATCCCGTGGACCAATATGCTCATCTTGGCTGAGAACCTCATTGAAGTCGCCATAGCATAACCACGGGCCATTCCATTGAGCACGCATAAACCAGAGAAACTCCCAGAATTGATCGTGAAGCTCTCGCCGAGGTTCCCCATACACAAAGGTTGCCCTCCATTTGGTCCCCACCTCCGGTGTGATATGGACATCAATACACCGAGCATTACTAGCCATAAGCGTGACATTGATCGAGGACAACCAAAACAGAACCAGACCACCACTTAGTCCCTCACTACTAACAGCGAGGCATCCCAAGTAGCCTAAGGACCACATAAAATTCCGAACTCTTGTATCCTTCATCTTCGTTTCGGAGAGGAAGGGACGGGTGGGACGGTGAAGCTTCACCAGCCAGCGAAGCTTGCCAACTATCGCGTCCGTCCCCAGACCGCGACAGTTCCAACAAAGGATACTCATTGCGTGCGGTGGGGCTGATCAACAGCACCCACCTGATCCGCCGATCCATTACTTGCACCACACTTCAGCTTCTTGTTCGAATCATTACTCTCTTTCCCAACATCAACTGCCACCGGTCCATGTGAGGGTTTAGGGCACACGGCCAAAGCAAGAGGATTATTTTCCTCTACAACGGCTGAATGAACTCTTGGTTGGTATACCATGTTCGTCTTACGTTTCTGACCAGATAACACCTTCTCACCTTTTCCTCTCAGCACAATCTCCTTCCCCGAGCCACTGCCATTCTTAGCTTGCTTATTCCTCGCTCTCTAGTTCTTTGGTTTGGACGGGGAGGAGACTTCCCCCTGGTCACCAGGTTTCTGGACATTCCCCTTAGCCATATTATCACTTCCCACTGGTTAGAGCGCTCCGGAGAGCGGTTAACTGACCGTGACTGGCTAGCAGGTACTGAGCCACTAGAGGATTGAGTGGCTTGAAATTTCTTCTTCCTCTCATCCGGGGCACACATGCGATCGGCGGAATACGGCAACCGATCCTCAGCATCTCTTTCCCCCGGTGACTTGCATTCTAGAGCGGAGTGACCAATCATCCCACACGAGAAGGAATAGCGTGGTAACTGTTCATATTGAACACTGAACCATTTTGTAGCATTCCGACGTTTGGAGAAGACAGTGACTCCCCGCATCAACGGTTTGTCAACATCGACTACCACCTGTACCCTCATGAAGCTACCCCAACAGCGCCCTGTCTCATCACAGTCCACCTTC